>CM043707.1:10209492-10885676 GCA_023969325.1 Oryzias curvinotus | reverse complement strand
GTCACGGTCATCCAGGCGCCGGACTCGCGCTCCAAGGAGAACGTCAACGCCACGGAAAACTGCATCTCTGCCGTGGGAAAGCTCATGCGGTTCCGCCCGGAGTGCGTCAACGTCAACGAGGTCCTCCCTCACTGGCTGGGCTGGCTGCCGCTCAACGAGGACAAGGAGGAGGCGGTCCACACCTTCGACTTCCTGTGCGACCTCATCGAGAGGTGGGTTTGAGCCCGCAGCGGCCCGAGTCCCGACCCGCACGCCCGCGCTGAACCGTCTCCTCTTTGCAGCAACAACCCCATCGTGCTCGGGCCCGACAACGCCAACCTCCCCAAGATCTTCGTCATCATCGCCGACGGCGTCGCAAACGAGTCGATCAAGAGCGAAGACGCGTGCAGCAAACGGCTCGCCAACGTCATCCGCCAAGTGCAGGTGCCGTGTTTCCTTGATTCATAAAACGGCGTCCGTGTCAGACGGCGTGCTGTCCCGTGTGTGACGGCGTGCTGTGACGGCGTTCTCTCTCCCTCAGGTGTCGGGCGGTTTATGGACGCAGTGTGTCTCCGGTCTGAACGAGAAGCAGCAGAAAGCCGTCCAGGACCTGCTGAACGCCGCCGCCTGAGCCCCTCCTCCCTTCCTCTCCCCCCCAAAAAATAAAAACCACCCAGAAGTTCCTGGACTCTCAGACTCCCCCTCTCCCCCTCCCTTTCTTCCTACTGCTCTGATCTGTTAAAGTGAAGGCCCGCCCCCCTCCCCGTCTAGAGACGTGCATTCAGACACTTGGAGCTGGCGGGACGACTCCACGTGGGACTCGGCGCTCATCGGACTGCGGGGCTAAGGGGGGGGCCATGGGGTGGGGGGGCGTAGGAAATGGACGTTGTCGTGGACTGAGCTGCTAAACGAGCTGCGAACGGGCCGACCGCTGCCCGCCTATGTGAAAATGATGATTTTGTTTTTTTTGTATTCTCTTGTTCCGTGTTCCCATGGTTACCGTTTGGGAGAAAATGGCCTTTTTTCTGCCGGAGGTGGGGGGGGCGTCCGTTCAGCAGTAGCAGCATGTTAACGGTTAGAAGAGTTAGAACATTAGAGTTCTCTAGTCCGGGCCGACAGACTTTGGACGCGTTCACATTTTTTTTTTTCTTGTTTTTTTTTTTTAAACTGTTCTCGCCCCTTTAGGTAGCAGCTGGAGGCGCCGACCTTCGTCTCTGAAGGTCACTTCGGAGCTTCGACTGTAGAGTATTTGTAAAGGAGTGCTGCTGTTCACTCGACTTTATGACCCGTTCAGTCCTGCAGATATGAAATTCCAGAAGCTAATAAACTGCATTTGAGAAGAAGCCTGAGCATCGTCACGTTTGAGTTTTTGAGTGGAACCGGGCGTCTGCAGGGGCGTCTGCAGGGGCGTCTGCAGCAACGTCTGCAGAAACTAAAGGTCGAGTCGCACAGCCACGACCGGCGTTTTGCTCGTGTTGGACGGAGGGAAATTGGTCATACGTGGAAAAGTTGTGGCCTTAAGTGACATTTCTACAGATGTTTCACGATAGAAAAGTACCAATAAACCACCAAAGAACACAAACATGTTTATATGCAATTCATTAGTGATTCATGTGCGTCGTATCCGCGGTGGTACATGTGTGAAAAGTCCGTCAGACCCACGTGGAACGGTCCTGGAGGGCCAGACGTTTCTGTACGCATCTCGTAAAAATCACCCACCTTTGCGTAAGATTTGCGTGTAAACTAAGCGGTATAATTCTTTTGAAAACCTTGACGGACTTCTGTGACGAAGGAAGAGCACAAACACCCCCCCAGTTATTAGTGATGTATGAACGCGTGGATCCTGAAAAAACAAAGGTCAAAGGTGGAAAAAGTGCAGATTGTGCGTAGCGTCTGTGTGACGCGGAGTTTCCATGAACTGCATCAGGGGCCGGGTACGAGTGGATGCTGCGTTGCGTGTAGGTTTCCATGGCGACCACTTTCACCCGTCAATAGTGGAGGCCCCACCCCTACCACTTTAAAGGAAGCTTCACGAAATCTGTCAAACTTGTTTGTATGTTGGATGAGGGGGGGCCAGCAGGCTCCACCTACTTTTATTGGTCAGTTCATGTGGAGATGAAGGTATCGGATCCAGAACGCTTCTTCTGACCAATAGGAGGACAGAGTAATTGCTGGTCATTTTGTGGGTTCGAGTTGAGTTTTCACCTGATTGTCTACAGGAAGACTCTTTTCCCAGCATGCCTCCTGGGAGGGAAATATCTAGATGTTAGATGTCGGCTTGTCTGGTGTTTTCTTTCTGCTCGTGACGGAAGAGGCGGGGCCTGAGCGGAGCAGCCATGCTTTATTGGGACACCAACACATTAACTTACAGCTTTTGAAACGGCCATGAGAATGAGGTTTACGCTGGAGGAGGAGGAGGAGGTTCTGGCTCCAGACGTCCTCTGAGGCTGGAAGCTAACACGGAAGGAGGGGGCGGAGTCCCAGACCAGCTGGGAGCTTCAGAGCGGCGTGGAGACGACCTTCAGCGCTCTCAGCAGAGGGCAGATCCGCTCCAGGCGTTTAGTGCACTTTGTCTACGACTACCAGACGTTTGTGAGGAACAGAGTATTCATGGAGGCGGTGAAGATCAGGAGAACCTTTGAGCTCAACGATAAAACAGGATTTAGTGGGAGTTCTCCTCACGAGACCAACCGGCTCCCTCTAGTGTTCTTCCTCCTACTGGAGCATGTCCACAAACGCGTCGAACTCGTCGATGTTCTTCTCGTAGACGCGCAGCTTCTCCGGGAGCGAGTCCTGCGTGGAGAGACGGAGCGTTCAGAGTCTGGAGGAAGCGGACGCTCGGAGGACGGAAAACGCCGCTCACCAGGTCGTCGGCCATGGACTGGGAGCTGATGTGGAGCGACAGGCTGGTCAGCTGGGGGGGGTTCTGGAACTCTCTGTAGAACGTGCCCAGGTCCATCGGCAGGAGGTCGTCCTTGGAGAAGGCCGGACGCTGCGGACAAACGCGGATGGGAACTCAACTGCAGGAATTCTATCACAATCATACAACACAAACAGGAATTCTGGCGGAGAAGGAATTCTGCGATAACGGGTTCCTGAAGCTCCATCACGCCTCGTTCTGACCAGAGGAGTCGACACTAACAAGATAAACTCCGTCAGCTGACGGAGAAGCCATGAAAGCATCCGAAAACACGCAGAACAGGAGAAACGGATGAAGCTTCAATAACCCAATGTTTTGACTTGAAGATCGGAGACTTTCTTCAGAACTTTGATCTCCAAAGTTCTTCTGGGTTCTGATTACTTCTGGATTTTTCTTTAATTTGGAGCCACGGAAGTCTTAAAAGAATCATGTTAACCTTTTAAGTCCTTAGAGGCTGCTCTTATTTTGAAAATCCAATCTACGTCTCATACTGAAACACAATATTGTTTTTTTTTATATTTGTCTAAGTAAAGAGACTTTTGCATTATAAATCTATGACATTAATCTCATTAGTTCTCAATTTTTAAATTATGGTCTTAAAATTTTAGTCTAGTTTCTCCCGCAGATCATCGAGGTTTTATCTCCTCATTTTCTTTATTTCTTTCTCAAACATTTACAACTTCTTTTAAAATTATGACTATTTTTTTCTCATAATGTTACAACCTTATTCTTGTATTTTTAGATTTTTCATAGTGGCCCAAACGCTGTTGTAAACATTTCCATTCTTTGCTGGAAAAAAAAACACTCAAAATTCTAAGGAAAACATGGAAATGGGCGGAGCCTCAGTGTCAGAATGACCTCGGGAACCAGAAAAGGAGCAACATGTTGCTGCAAAAACACAGCTCCATCACGCCTCATCCTGACCAGAGGAGTCATCGCTCACAAGATAAACTCCGTCAGCTGATGGAGAAGTCACGAAAGAAAGCATAAAAAAACGGGCAGAACATCCAACTTCTCCAGAAACGGATGAAGCTTCAACGGTCAGAGACCTACTTCAGAGCTTTGGTCGCCAGAGTTCTTCTGGTTTTTTCTTTTATTTGGAGCCACAGAAGTCTTAAAATAATCATGTTAACTTGTAATCAGCATCTGGCTTCATGTCAGTGTTTAGAGTCTGCTTTTATTTTGAAAATCCAATCTATGTCTTACACTGAAATACATATACATCTATTTACATTTGTCCTAGTAAAGAGACTTTAGCCTGATAAAAGCATGACATTAATCCCACTGGTTCTCATTTTGTACCTTATGGTATTAAAACTTTAGTCTAGTTTCTCCTACAGATCATCTGCTTTAATCTAGGACATTTTTATTTATTTCTCACACTTTTAGAACCTATTCCTTTTAAAATGAGGACTTTTTTTTTTTTTTACTTGTATTTTTATTTCTTTTTCATTCTTTCACAGTGTCCCAAACACTTTGTCGTAAATGTATTTAATTACTAGCTGAAAAAACATTTTAGGAAACCACAGAAGTCTGTAAAACAGCTGAGTCATGCTAACGTGTTTCCAGCTTCTGGCTAAAGTCGGTCTTTATTTTGAAAAATAAGTTAAAAAATATTGATAAGCAATTTTAACAAATGTTTTTTTTTTGGGTTAAATGAGTTTATTTTATCTTTTAGTAAAATTTTTCTTCTTATTTTTTCCTCTAGTTACATTTTGTCTGAAGGGAAGGTGATTCCAAAGTAAAAAAACATGGAAATGGGCGGAGCCTCAGTGTCAGAATGACCTTGGCAACCGGAAAAGGAGCAACGTGTTGCTGCAAAAACACAACAATAAAGAACTTCAGAATGTCACGTTTGTGAGGGTCTGAACTCACAAAGTCGACCATGACGAAGTCGTCCTGCGGCCCGGACCCCTCTGAGCCCTGGGAGTGAAGGCTGGCCTGCAGGGGGGACTGGCTGGGGGGGGACTCCGGGGGCTGAACCTGCACCCACAAAAAACAGCATCAGCGCCGCAGTGGAAGGCGGGGGGGCGGTTTGTGCGTCTGCGCAGCCGTTACCATGGGATCGCTCCCCTCCGAGTCCAGGCCCCGAGCGGCGAAAGCGGCGAACGGCAGGTCCAGGTTGGCGGCCGTTATCTGGAAGCAGCGGCGTGTCAGAGTGCTGAACAAACCCAACGGGGGGGGGGGTCCGGCGGCTCACCTGCGTGCTGGGTTTGTTCACGAAGGCGCCGACTTTCCGCGTGAAAGCGTTGAGGGACTCCACCGGGTCAGACGGGGAAACGCTCCGCTCTTCGGCACTCCGCGACAGACCCTCATCATCACCACTGGGAGGGGAAAAGATGAAGGCCATCAAACCCCAGTCTTCCTCAGATCCTCTCTAAACATAAAAAAAAAAACAAACCTGCTGCCGGGGGTGTTGAGGGGGGGCTCCACAGTCAGGTGGGTCTCCGCCCCGTGAGGCTGACAGGGAACCACTCCGACTCCGCCTTCTTTCCCAGCATGCAGCACCTGCAGCATCAACAGTGAAGGAACTTCAGTCTTTCCTCCGACTCCTGGAGACGACCTCCTGTCCCGCCCCGCGCTCACCTGGGCGCCGTTTCCCGCGGCGGGATAGACCTCGGCGGTGCCGGGCAGAGCTCCAGCCTGGTACGATAACCGGGAGGAGCACATCTGCGGGGCAAACATTAACCACGACATAAACGGAGGGAGCAGAGATCGCCAGAGGGGCGGACTCAATCACAAACGCATCATGATGAGGATGAGGAGCAGCAGGTGAAGCAGGAAACTGCCACACCTGGTGGAGCTTCTACAGCGAATCAAAGACTCACATTGTGAGCGACAAGTCCAGGAGCCAATGGGAGCTGCAGACTGTCCAGAGGGAGGGGCTTGGACATTTTAGAAGGGGAGGGGCTCAGTGTACAGACACACTGAGGCCATGCAAGCCACCCCCCCAGAAGAAGATAGGAAAGACAAAATATTCAGGAAACAGAGGGAAACGATGAAAAACAGAGAGAAGAGGAAAGCAGGGAGGGGCTCTCTGACCTGGGAGGGCGGGGAGGTGGAGAAGGAGGTGGTGCAGACCTCCTGGGAGTCCTGGACTCCTGCGAAGGCACCCCCGTCCTCCTCGTCGGGGGCTCTGCGGCGAATGAAAGGAAAGACGGGCTTCAGAAGCTGCAGGGACCGGACGCACGTCCAAAAAATCAGAGACACTTTGACGGATATGAAGCAGAAACGACTCCATGTTTGTGGAGTCATGATTGATTTATTAAACGTATTATTCTATTTGGCATAACTGCAGGGCTCCAGACTAACTTTTTTCACCAGGAGCACAGTGGCCCCTAACTGAAAATTTTAGGGGCACAACCAGAAAATTTAGGGGCGCATACCGTAAATCAACATGCTAACCAAATCCACTAATTTCCACTGTATTACTAATAAATACTTTAATAATAGATGCAGAAATTAGAATGTGCTGTTTCAAATTTAGTGTCACAATTTATTCTGCACTTTTGAAGATGCAACAACAGGTAAACTGACAGCAGCATCGCTGTCATGACAGTACAAATAGTAAAGAAAACAGATGGAAATTTATCTTTGTGACACCAAATATGTGCAGCCAAGATGCACAATAAGCGTGTTTTAGATCACCCAGGTGAACTCAACGCTGCGCAGATCACCTGGTGTGTGACATATTTTTGTTTTTGCTCGAACATCACCTGTCAATCATCACAAAAATATCACAAGAAAGGGGTGGGAGCAAGGGGCAAACCAAATTTTGGTCGCAAAATGCGACCAGTTGGTCGCAGTCTGGAGCCCTGAACTGCCCCGCTTTGTAGCATTTTAAACAGAACTGCCCCCCTCTCTTAATCCTATCTGCTGTAATGAATCCATAAATGGACTTTCCTGTCGATGGTTCTGGATCTTTTTGTTTCTTCTGCCCTCAAACCTTCGTTTTCTAACTGAGGTCAGGCGGTGACGACCTCTAGGCCGCAGACATCTGCAGGTGTGGCTGGGATCTACCTGTAGTTGCAGGGCTGTCCCAGGACTGCGGGGCGCTGGCTGCTGCAGGGGGGGTCCACAAAGTGGTCCACGATGATCCCCAGGATGGGGGCCGACCGGTCAAACTGCCTGTGAAGCGGCTCACGTTCAGCAGAGGCGGCGGGAAGACGGAAACGCCACTAATCCGTGACCTCACCTGCTGGACATGAAGGCCAGGTTGGTGCGGTAAGCGCAGGAGAGGGTGACCGTCCCCACGGGGGTGCCCACCACCCCGACGCGCACCGTCTGGAAACCTGCGGGAGCGCGGAGCGCCGTGAACTTCCTGTGGTGGTGTGTGAGATTAAATGTGGACAAAGACGTGGTTACCTTCTCCTAATCCACTCAGCTGGACCTCCCCAAAGTAGATCCTACAGGACAGGAAGAAACGTCCTGAAACCTCACAGATTCATCGCAAACGTAGTTTGGAAGATTCTAAGATACTGAGCATAAAATAGAACTGTTTGTGTGTTCTCTTATTTTAAATAAAGCTTTAAAAAAAAGGGGCTTTCTGTTATAATGTCTTTTTTTCCTTTAAACATCTTTTTATTGTCCTAAAGAACTCTTCTGTGGTCAGTTTCTAACAAAAACTCTCACTTTTCTTAATATATATAGATTTGGATTATAATAATATCTTTATATGAACACAAACACCAAAAGACTTTTACTGATTTTTTTCTGAACTTTTTTATTTTTTAACTAACATTAACATTAAAAAGTCCAATTAACTTCACTAACATACTCGCCACGTTCCTAATAATGAATATTAATACAAGAAAATATTCTAAAAAGTTTGTTTTAGATTAAAGTTTGTACCTGATCTGAATAAAAACACAATCATGGAGTGGATGGACTGACTGATTTGAAGGAAAACCAGTCCTGGCTTATAAAATCGATGGTTTGAAGAATAAATGACAGATTTAGATAAATTTTTAGCACAATATAAATGTTTTAGTGGTAAAAGATTTATATGTATATTTGTTATTCAGCATACGTTGATATTATTCTAGAAAATGGAAGCAGATTTTCCAAGAAAGCTTAGATTTTTTTCATAGTAAAAAAATTGAACTGATAAGAAAAATGTATTTAGAAACGTTGTCCAACTTTATATTAAAGAAGAGGCAGAAAATACTGGGTAGTAGAATAAAAGTTTCAAGAATATCAAACTTTAAAAAAGTCATTTATAGGCTGATATAATTCTATTTGACCACTAGATGTCCCTGTTCTCTTCTTGTTCTATGTTAAACTGAATAACTGAATGGTTTTTGTTAAATATGAGGTAAAAACCCCAAAACTTTCATCAAACCTAATCTGTTCTCTTCCTCCATGCTTCTGTAAATTATTAAACATTGTTTATATTCATACAGGTGTGCTAATAATCCCAATAACAATTAGGTATTTTTAAAATTGCAGAAAAAATTTGCATTCGTATAAAGAGATTTTCATAATAAAGACAGAAATTCTGTGTCAGCAGATCCTGAATCCGAGCTGCTGCAGGAGAAACGGCAGAAGACGTCACCTGTATAGTATGACGTAGTCGTGTCCCTGCTTCCTGGACAGTTTGTAGGCAGGCGTCACCCTGGTGATGGCCATGAGCGACTTCAGAAGGACAGACAGACGGTTGTAGACCGTGTACGACACCTTTATGTCTTTATCACACCTGCAGCAAAAACACAAGTACGGTTCAGCGGATCACTGCCAAAAATCCTCATGAAATCTAATTCAGCTACAGAAACTTTTACTTTCAATTTTGACCATTTTGTCTCTAAAAGACTCACTTTTCGTTCATTTCCAGGCACCAAGTCTCTAATTCCATTGAGTCGCCCTAAAGGACAAAGATCCCACTTTAACATTTCAACTGAGCTGAAGCCCCTCATCATTAGGGGGGTATAACGGCGGCTTTACCTCTGACGTCTTCAGGGAGATCTCCACGCACATGGAGCGCCCGATGCCCGGGAGTTGGCCGGCCAGAGCCTTCTTCGCTTCATGACTCACCTCTGGGATGTCCTTGATGGCCAGATTAAACTAGTCAATGTGTCAAAACAAAAAAAAATGTATCAGGAGAGATTTTCAGATTCCATTAAAGATTAAAAAAAAAAAAAAAAAAACGTCTTACCCAATCAGAACCAGTGGGTGATGAAGAGGAGCGAGTGCAAATCTTCTCTCCAAGGCGGGCTTGGACTATCACCTGGACAGTCTGCAACCACAACAAAGGCTCATAATCAATCGCTGCGATAAAATCCGAGGGGATGCAAAAGTGTCTGACTGTGGGGAGCAACACAAACATTTAGACTTTTACCTTCAAAGCAAAGAATTTAATGAACTTGTCCAGGTCTTTTTTATCCTGTGGACTCAGGTCACTGTCCATGTTGCCACAAACCTGCAATCACACCAGATAATAGTCCAGCAGATTTGACATTTTTACCACACATTTGAACGTTTTACTGTAGCCACAAACGCAGAGGAAAACTCGCCCAAAAGGATCAAAACTGCTTTAGTTGAAATCAAAATTTTGGCAAAATATTATATTCACAGATAAGAAGTTGTTAGAAAAGGTCCAAATAATTGTATTTGTCTTTAAAGAACACTTTTAAATTGAGTAGTTTATTATTATTTAGAAGGAAAAAACGTGTTTTTTATTTCTTTATTATTTTGAGTATTTCTAAAAAAGAAAGTCTTATTTTTGTTTGAGGGTAAACAGCTGTAAAACTCCTAATCACTATGTATATTTAAGTGTGTTCAAACTTTGTCTTAAAATTGAATTGTCAATAAAGATTTATCTTTTTTTGTTCCTATTGACCTTTAACTCGGAATTTGGACCGGATGTTTTTCTATGCCATGTCTTCAGCTATAACAGGCAAAACAAGATACATATGTTTGATAAACTTCGACTTTATTAAAATTTTTCACCGAACTACTTGTTTTTATAAACCTTATGTTTTTACAAAACTGCAAATTTAAGCTAACAAGTGTGGGGCCTCCTCGATGAAACCGTCATTAATACGAACAAATATAAAATATACTATTTGTTTGCGGTTTAATTCATATAATAATGACAACTTAAAGAGAAAATGTGTCTTTTAAAGAAGTAATCACCGAATGTTTAAGAGGGACAACACACTGACTTAGTCATTAGCATTAGCCTGTGGCTAACGACAGCCTAACAGCTGACTAACGTTCACTTCAAGTCCGAAACACCCCGACACTTACATTAGTTTCATCCGAATCGACGGATATTCAACAAAATATGATTTCTGTCGATAAGCACAGCACGTAGAGTCGCGCTAAACAGACATTTACACGACTGTTTCTGGCGTCAACAACGGCTGTGCCACTTTTCTGTTTATTTTCTCCATGTCGACGTGTTATTGCAGTTGCGCAGTCGCGTCGGCTCTTTCGTCATAATATCATCTAGCAGCAAAATACATTTAAGCACAACAAAGAAACATCAATGCTGTCTTAAAAAATAAAAACACATAATTAAAGATTTTCTAGTAAAAATACACATTTTATTGGTTTTTATTAAAAAAAAAGACATCGTTTCGAATATGCGGCCGCGGAACCTCGGATTAAATTTAGCTGTTTCCAGGTTTTTGTTTTGATGGGAAAATGTGTTAGCATTCACAAGATAAAGGTAAGATTAAATCTGAGTTATCTGCAGATTAAAACAGCTACCCATCTGCACTGTGTTTGACTACTCTGACTTATATTTTAGAAGGGTTTGGTCAGAAAAAGGAAGCACAAAACAAGAAAATGTTAAATGCTAGGAAGCTAACCGATTAGCAAGTGTTGCTTGCTGACGTTCGTAAATGATGCATTTTGGTTCTGTTTGGCCTTTTAGATTGTCTGTTGGGCATTTTTGTTTGCTAATCTCTTTGTTTTTATGTTGGCAGTTTACAGTTAGTCTAAAAAATAATCTGATTAAGGAAATTAATAAAATAAGATGCAGGATTGATCAATTTTATGATTTTTATTAAAAAATATATAATATTTTTGTCTCTTTTTTTATCTGGTGAATCCTGTGTGCTTATTTTTTAAGGTCTGTTGTGAAAAAAAAAGAGGATTAGATTAAATTGAAGCAGACTTTCTTCTCCCCAGCATCATGGCCATCTCCATCGCTGTTCTGGACTGTGACCTTCTCCTCCACGGTCGAGGTCACAAAACGCTGGACCGCTTTGACCTGGATTCGGTCTCGGACAGCTTCCTCCTCACACATTTTAGCTTCCCGAGAGACTTCATCCTGTATCTGGTGGAACTGCTCAGAGAGGTGTGGTGTCTTCCTGGTTGCAGCTCCTCCTTCCCCGTGTTTCCTAACGTTTTGACGTTCCAGGCTCTCGGGAGGCGAACGCAGAGGTCCAGAGCCATCAGTCCTGAGGTGCAGGTCTTGGCTGCGCTTGGCTTCTACACGTCCGGCTCTTTCCAGACCTCCATGGGGGACATCATAGGAATCAGCCAGGCGTCCATGTCCAGATGTGTTTCCAATGTGACCAAAGCCTTGGTGGAGAAAGCTCCGCAGTTCATCACCTTCGATCGGTAACATCTTGGATCAGGTTTGGTGTTTATTGTGGATTTCTCCACACTGATAACCAGAATGTTTCCTGAACAGAGAGCCGTCCAGTAGAGAACAGTCCCTCCAGGAGTTTCAGAGGGTTGCAGGAATTCCAGGTGTTCTCGGGGTGCTGGACTGCGTTCAGGTAAACTGTCTTCACACCTTCGAGTTCACGTTCCTTTTGATGCGATTCTCAAGCCTCCTCTCCAGGTGGCCATCAAAGCTCCAAACAGCGAGGACTCCTCATACGTCAACAAGAAGGGATTTCACTCCGTGGCTTGTCAGCTGGTTTGCGACGCCCGCGGTTTGCTGCTGAGCGCAGAAACGCACTGGCCCGGCGGACTCCAGGACACCGAGGTTCTGGAAAGATCCGCTCTCTACAAGCGGCTGCAGACCAGCGAGGAGGGCTGGCTCCTGGGTGAGACGCCGCGTCACGACTCACTAGACGTTCCTGACGTAGATCTCAGCGGCGGTGACCGTCGTTTCCCTTTTCAGGTGACGGCCGCTACCCTCTAAGGAAATGGTTGATGACTCCAGTCGAAGCCCCCGAGTCCCCCGCAGAGTTTCGCTATAACCTGGCTCACACAGCCACCCATGAGATCGTGGACAGAACCTTCAGGGCCATCCAGACCCGATTCAGATGTTTGGATGGAACCAAAGGATATCTGCAGGTATTTTACTGTTTAAATGTTTCAGTTGAACCAGAAAACTAGAAATCTAGAAGAAAATGCAGGATTGAAAGCTAGATTTACTGAAAGAGAATGAAACTTAAAGGATAATAAATGGCAAAAATAATAAAGAAATGATTAAAGTTGACCATAAATAAAGTGAAAACAGCACAATAACAAAAAAGATAATATTGAACCAGCAAAGTTGACCGTGACGCCACCAACCAGGTACAGTGGGCGGGACATACATCAGCTGTTTTTCATCATGTAGTGTTGCAGCGACTCTACCAGAATAGATGCAGTTTACAGTTTGAGTTGCTTTCCATCGGTTTAGTGTATCTATTCTAATGTTTTCTCCAATAACTGTTTTTATTTTATTTTAGCTGTTTATTTTTTATATCCAATGAGTTGCACAAGTAAACACCATAAGTGGATCCATATGTGTCTGTCTCAGCGTGAAGAATGTTTAAATGATATTTTAAATGTAATATTTTGATCATGATCATCTACTGAAACCTAAGGATGAATAAAAAAAATAGTTTAGCCGCATTTCTCATATCTAAGAAAATTTTAAGCTCAGCTAAATCCAGGAACTTAAACCGATGAGGTTCTGCAAACAAATGACGGGTGTGCACCTTACTGCCTTGTTTATTGGTACGTCTGTCATGGAAACGGCAGCTTTGTGCAGAAACGACAAGTATGGAAGAATAACAGAACATAAATGGATCAAACTGCCTGGTTTGTTTGTTTTTGTCACCAGAAAGCAATCTAGAACCTAAACGACACTAACAAAACAATAAAACGCCCGTTATACGACCATTCGTTCAACGTTTGATGATATTTAAAGCTGGGAGTGAAAGTTTTATCTAAGCCCTTCAAAATAAGAGCACTAACCTTGCAGCTGATATTTTCCCTCTCTGCTGGGGAAGTTTCAAAGAAAAGGCTTAAAACTATTTTTTTTTAGCTTTGCTTTTAGGTAAGTTTGACCTTTTCTTCTGTTGACGTTTTCCTTTTAACTCTGTTTTGGATTTTTAATGGTTTAATGTGCATTTCATTTTTATCCAAAGCCCTTCGAGGACAGGAAAGGAGCTTTTATGAATAAAGTTTGATTTGAATCCTGTATTAAAACAGGCCAAATGAAACCCAAACGGGGTCAGATGTGTTCACAGCTCCTCTCTGGATCTTGCAGTACTCCCCGGACAGGAGCTCGTCCATCCTGCTGGCGTGCTGCGTCCTCCACAACGTCTCCCTGCAGTCCGGACTGGACGCCTGGACCCTGGAGCGGACCGAGCCCCTGGAGGAGCACCGGAACCTCAAGCCGAGGCCGGCGGACGACGAGGCGGAGGAGCTCCGCCAGCAGCTCATCCTCAAACACTTCAGCTGACCCCAAGACGCCCCGGCGCGCACAAAAACAGTCGGACAGCCGCCTTGCTGATGCAGGTTTTTTTAATATTTTGCTCGTTTCTACTCTACTGGCTAAACTACGATAAAATACTGGAATATGGAGGAACATGCAGGACACTATACAACAACAACAATCCAAACCACAGAGCTCCCGGGGAGCAGCCCCTGCTGTCTCTTCTCCACCCCCACACGGTCCACAGGTGAAAATCTTTATGTCACAATACAAAAAAACAAGGCCCTTATATACAAGAACTCCACATGAAGCGGTCGACATTTATGTACACGGGTGCAGAAAGACAACAAACGGGACTTTTGAGGAAGAAAAGCAAAAAAAAAACAAAACAAAAAAAACAACCTCTTGGAGTTTGTGTTTTATTTTGAAAGCGTGTCAGAAATTCTACTTCCTTTTTGCTTCTAGAGGAGATTTTTTTGGTTTGGGCTAGTGGTCAAAATGTTCAATCGGAGCGCTAGTAGTGGTGTTTAACGGCTGCTTTCATTCATCAATATTTACAAGCTTTCTACAAACACGGAATAAATAAAACACACACTGCTGTCACACCAACACAATGAAGAGCAGTGCTTTTTATCCTCCACAAACAAATTGACGCTGTTTTTGGACGTTTGAAAGCAAAAAGTGGAAAAAAGGATCATGTTAACGTGTAAAACGGAACATTTGAAATGTCCAAAAAAAAACCATAAATCAAAATGCTCTTTTTTTTGCTCTAAATATATTAAAAGTTGTATTTTTGTGTTTTTTTTTAGATTATTTAAAAAAAAGAACAATATAATAAACAAAAAGTATTTTTTGTTGCATAAATTAAATATGCTCTTTTTTTTTCAAATGCAAATATATTACATATACAGTCTGTTTTTATTCCATAAAAATAATTTGATGTTCCATCTCACAGCCTCTTTATGAAAATATGATCTAAAGCAGAAATAAAACGATTTTGGTCGGAATATGAAATAAAAAACCCCACTTTAGACGTTTAGTAGAAATACTGTCGTACTCTTGAGTGAATTTATACTGAAGGTTAAATGTTGACGCAAAAAAAAAAGAGGAAATTATTCCAAAATCTCTCTCTTCAGGTCATTTTTCCATCAGATTCATTGGCTGTAGAGCCATGAAAGGCACTGTGAAATGTGACGTAAACTTACTTTTTTTTAAAAAAAATTGGCAAGAATTCCCATCTCTCATGAGGTTTTTCAGGCCTGCCGGCCATTTGATAGCATGTATAGGTATGGACGGAGCGTGTGGTCATGTGACCCTTTGTGTTGGATCATTGAGCTTTTTTTTTTTTTTTTTACCTCCGGGCATCAGGAATGAATAAATGCCGCCAAAAACGAGATTACAGGCGTGCGGTCATGTGATTCATTGGTTTGTATTCAGGGAGCTGTGATGTCATCAACCCCCACCTTTCAGATAATGGCAAACATACTTGAAGCCAGGTGAGTTTACCAGGTGAGTTTACCAGGTGAGTTTACCAGGTGACCACTAGGTTGACGGAAAACTGGCTTCAAAACAGAAACATTATGAACCGCCTGGCCCTAAAAATGTATTTCTTCTGTTTTTTAATATCCAGAAAAATCTACTGGGCTTAAAAAAAAGAAAAAAATGTTCAAAAGGGGGCGTGTCCTTTTGATTGACAGGTGACAGGTGACTCCTTACTGATACATCAGTCTTAGTGGGCGTGTTCCAGCTGCTGACAGGTGTGCGTTTCACCTGGTTGGCTCAGTTTAGGCTTAAGATTTGCTGACAAATTATTTTGTTACCAAGATGAGATGGCAACCAAAAAAAAGGGGGCGTGGTGTTTTGATTGACAGGTGCCCCATCTAATTCTGAGCCATTTACTGGCCGTAGTGGGCGTGTTCCAGCTGCTGACTGTTTTCGAGCTTCTTGAAATCTAGGCAAGGTGGCAACAAAAGGGGGCGTGGCTTTTCGATTGACAGGTGAATGTTAAAACCCAGATTTTGAGAGTTCTGCCCCTCGTTGGAAACGTTCGGACCTCCTCTTGATGAAAACCTGTTTGTTAAACGGCCCCAAAAGGAGCCAGGAAGTGACATCACCACGTTTAGTCCGTCCGTCCATACATTCAATCGGTGAATCTTTAGACGTAGATCTGCCACACCGGATCTTTGGTTAAACGGAAACAAGAACAGAATGACCTCTACAGGAAACGCGTTCTGATGGGGAAACTGAAGACGGGCGGCGGTCCGACGGGTTGACGTTTGGAGGCGGGGTCAGAGGTGAGGGGCGGCAGATGTCAGAAGAACTCTGAGGCTCTGCCTGGTTCCCTGAGGAGGAGAGGTCGCAGGTTAAAGTCCGCCATCGCCTGACGGGGATCCACGGACGTGGAGCGGCCCGTACCTTTGCTCCGCCTCGGTGTGGCTGTGGTTGGTGGCGTGCTGGCGTGTGTGCACGTGGGGGCGGGCCTCGGAGCGCAGCACTTCCCCCGCTGGCGGCGTTGAACTGTCCTCCAGAGGAGCCCGTTCGTCGTAGAAGAGCAGGCTGCGGGAGCGCACTGCAAACAGAGGGTGGCGCTGTTTTTTATTTCATCTAAAACGTGACGGTTTGGTTTCCAATCCTGTAGAAACGTCTAAACGACGCGCAGACGGCATCACGTCTGGTGAGGAGGACGTACCCTGACTGGTGGTGTAGAGGTCTGCGGATGGGGAAGGGGCGCCGGGGTGGGGGTTGGAGGAGCTGTGCGACAGCAGGGAGAGGGGGGAGAGGCAGGGGGAGAAGGAGCCCAACACCAGGACGAAGCACAGCGCCACCATCTGCAAAAAACACACACTTTCCTTTACCAACTTTCACTTCATTTGGGCCGAGTCATGGGGCGGCAGAGGTCGTTACCATGAGGCACGTTCCCGTCTGGGTGGAGGCGATCTTACAGGAGCGAGGGATGACCTTCCCCGAAATGAGGGACTGAAGCTTCTGCAGCTGCTGCAGCAGAGACCTGCAGACACTTCCGTCAGTTTATTTGGACGTTTTGGTGCCACCACAGCAAACGCCCCTCTGAAGCAGGGATCCCGCTGCTCCTCGGTCCATGCGGTTGGTTGGTTTTTTTTTTTTTTTTGGAGAGCAGGGCTCTGATGGTATGAGCCTTCAGGGGCTGCGAGGACGCGCCGCCGCCACTGAGTGGAGACAGAGAACCGGGCCCAGCGCCCCGGGACCTGCCTTCACTCCGGTTCTTGATCAGACTCTCATTCCGGAGTCCAGAGAAATGCTCCACAGAGGAGCAGCAAACATCGACCACAGGAAAAACTCTCTAAAATTTACGTTTTTTCCCCCCTTCTCTGGATTTGATAGATCCTGAGCTCATTTGTGGAGAAAAAAGTGCTGCGCAGAGAACAAAATGACCACTAATCGCTGCATTTGAGGCGTTTTTTTTTAAGGTTAAATTTAGTTTCCGCCTCTCAACTTCACCGTTCTGACTCAGCGCCCAGCTCATTGTTCCTCTGTGAGGTGGTTTGGTTTTCATGATGAAAGCTGCTGCTCGCCTAATGACAGGCCTCAGACCCCTCCACACCCGTCTAACCAGCGACACCCCCCCCCATCCCCGGGATAATAGCAGATCATATAGTTATAATAACAGAGGGGGGGTGCCACAGCCGTCCACGCTCAGTTCGATCTGCGTTTTGGGGAAAAGCGCGACCCTCACCTGTTGGCCGTCTCCAGGTTTTCCACTTTTCTCCACAGGTCGCCGTTCTCCGACGTGTAGCTCTCCACCCTGAAGGAGGCAGACATCACCCTTCAGCATCTCTGCTTCCATCTGACCCACGTTTCAACCCCCCCCCCCCCCCCCCCCAAAGAAAAACGGGCTAGAGTTTACCCAAACAGAGGTATCCCAAAGTAACTTTCAAATAAATACCACAAATGTGTCATTTATGACGACTTGAATGCAGTCTAACACAAAAAAACTAAGAAAATGCTTCAAACGACTTGTGCAATGTTCCATAAAGTGTGTCAATAAATAACTCAAAGGAGAATAAAAGAACGATTTGCTGCATGATGTTTTCTTCATATTAAATTACTTAAAGATGCTTATCAGCTCCATATTTTTCTAACAAACGAGAGCTGAAATCAGATCCATTCTTGACCTCCTCTTGACGTTTGTCCTGAAAAGTTTTAATGTGGTGACCAGACCACAGCTGGGATGGAGTCCAGCGACCCCTGTGACCCTGAGCCAGAAATTATGCAACGTACCCTTATCCAAAAGTGTTCACAATGATAAAAAAATAAAATATAAAAACGTAAAAGTTCAGGTCTTCATTTTGTTTGGGGGGGTTCTGTACGGATCCATCACTAACAGGAACGTTCCCCATCAGTTGGTGCTGAACAGAAAACTAGATGTTTGTGTTTTAATACAAATTCATGCAGGCATAACTTAGTTGTAAATTTGTTCGTTTTTTAAATAAAGCTTTTAAAATGAACCCCTGCCTCCGACTCTGTTATTCAGTAACTGTTCTTCCAGATTTGAACTTTGAAGTTATTGTTATTAAGTGAAATAAGACCTAAACCTTTGCATCTTCCTCCTAAGAGGCTGCAGTTGAAGCAGTTGACCACTAGGTGGCTCTAATCCTTATTGCACTGATCCCACATTTTACTTTTCGACTCATTACCATTAGTTTAGAGTCTTTTTTTAATTGATAGATTATATGCTAATATTTTTGTTCAAAACACCGTATGAAAAGTGTAGACAATTTAAGATATTTTACGGACTTTTTATAGAATCCTATCAGGCTACAAAAAAAACAGCATTTCGAGGAAAAAAAGAGGCGAAAACAGTCGAATTTAATTTTAAAAACTTACAAAAACCGCTGTCAAAAGTTTAACATTTTACTTAGATTCACCTGAAATGTTTTCAAATATACTGCAGAGCGATCTTTTCCCCATTTTTCAACTTAGCTGCTAATGTTAGCGGAGCTTACCTCCGGATTCCGCGCGGCGCAAACTCTCACATCTGATTGGCTGTTGTGATCATGTGACACGGAGGCGTCACTCCGGACGGCCATAAAAGCCTATTTCTCAGATTTTTTGGGGGGGTACAGACACTTCTAAAATATATAGTCTGTTGTTTGTATTTCTGTGACATGTTTTTCTTTTATTTATTTATTTGTTTTAAAAAATATTGTGTTCCTTGACCCCGCCTACTTTGTCATGAACTTCCTGTGTGATCGCAGCAATAAAAGCATGGACATAAGTTATTTCAGTTGGGATTTATAAAGCCACGAGTCCACACTAAGATTATTTGTTGACAAATGTTTTCACACAATCAAAAAACAGTTTCGGATTGCTAGGTTGACTGTACATATTTTGGCAGGTGTTTCTTTTGTGCAGAGAGAAAACGTGATTACAAAGCAGATAAAATCCTTTTTTTGTGCGTTTCCATTGATTCCTTAAAGAAAACTGCTCCGTCACTAAGGTTTTAGTTAAGATTAAAGTGGCATTTTAAGTGTTAAACCTTCAGGATTAGGATTATTGTTACTCTGAAAGGAATGTTAATCCATGTTTTGATTTTCCTGTCACGACGGCGAATACGCTCCATGTGTTCAGCAGGCTCCTGGAATCAGGTCAAAGTGAATATAAATGCTATTTGCTCTCTTTATGAGTCTGGAAGGTCTAAGAGGCGACTGATGATGATGATGATGATGATGACATCTTGGTTTAGAAACGGCGCTCAAACATTCGTGACCACGCTGGCCTCCAGCTCCGTCCCCAGCGGAGCCGCTCCACAGTTGGGAAACCTCCGAACACAAAAGCTGGCCCTGAAGTGAGCGTTTGCTGCCAGCTCCACTTCAGCATTACACAACTGGATCTGCTGAAGGTTTTTCCATATTTTTCAGCAAGCACAGAGTCAGGCTAAAAAAAAAAAAAGAGGGAAAACCTCGGTCTGTGAAAGGATGATCCCAAAGGAAGCTCGGAGGAGATATGAATCCTTGGTTTGACCGAGCAGTTTCAGAAGCTCCCAAACACCGTCTGACTGCAACAACTGGGCGTCCACAGACCAAATGAACCAACAAATGTTTCTGAAAAATCAAAGGCCTTACTTTTTCTCCAGACAGTCCACATACTCCTTCTTCTTCCTCCGACTTTCCTGAGCTGAGATCTGAACAAAAGCACACGATTTGTCACCAAAAAGCAACTTTTTAAGCAGAAAAATATTATTATTTTTGAAATTAGTTTGCCTTGTTTTTAATCTTCCGCCGGACTCTCTTCAGCGCCTTCTCCTCGCTCTTGGTGAGGGGAAGCTTGTTGGGGACGGGGTACCCCTCTGCCACCAGCGTCCTCTTCTCCTCCTCTGTGAGCATGAGCGGCCCCGAGCCCTGCAGCTTCTGAAGAACCCAACGGAAAAATAAGAACCTCGAGAAGTCCTTTTCAGACCAAACTTTAATCACCAAAAAGCTATAACTCTGTGTGGGTCAGATCCTTCCATAAATGGGCACAGGACACTCAGAAATACAAATAATGATGGATCAATTCTCTGTTTGGACACTAGGTGGTGCTGCTGTTCCGAACAAGGCAGCTTTTTCACAAACTAAAGAGGAATTTTGTCGTCTTTTGAGGAAATAAAACGATGCGCTGCAAAAAATAATCTGTTCTAATGGCTACAAACTCAACAAAAAAAAATAATCAAACATCGATTTGTAAAGAAAACAGGGCTAACGCCTAAACACAAGCCGTGACATCAGCAGGAAGTGAGGGTAGCAGCACAAGTTCTGCAGAATCAGATTCTGTGGAGCTGCTTGGTCTTTACTCCAGCCGTTTACTGAGGTGATGAAGGTGGATTAAACATTGGATGACGGGTAGAAACGCCTTAAACAGAATATTTACTGATTTTTTTTTTGCCGCTGATCTTTCATTCTTGGGAAGGACCGGGACCGTGCAACCTCTCCTAACCTCCTAACACAAACACAGCGCTTCCCGATGCTTCACCCCTCCGACCTGAAACCTTTCCTTTCTCCGGAGTCTCCGTGCCGTAAACACGCTGGGTTGAGTCATAGGAAAGCTGCTGATGGAAGCCCCAGAAAATTAAAGGACGCGTTTTGAGGCGACTCAATTACAACCAACACCCACTCCGCCCACTTCAGCGGCGTCTACTCCAGCCGCGTCATCTCAGAGGCGGCTGCTCCAATCGGCAGAGTCGTGCTCTGAGGAGGAGCAGGAGCAGCAACGACGCCTCAGAGAGACGGCCGGTTATTGACAGCGTTTTCTGTTCAATGCTACAAAAAGATACGAAAATGATGATTTTGTTCTCAGGATTTGGGCTTTAAAGCTGAGGAAAGTTTAGGAGGAAAATGGCGTAAAAGGAGGAGCCGGGACTCACATGTGGAGCTGTGAGGAGAGGCGAGGAGGAGATGGCTGAGGAGGAGGCGGAGGAGGAGGAGGCTCGACCTCCTGGTCTCTGTTGTGGTTGGGGGGAAGACGGCAGCAGCGGGAGGTGTGGGGAGGAGGGCGGCAGCGAGCCGTCACTGTCGCCGTGGTTACTGCTGGGAGGGGTGGGTGGGAGCTGAAGGGCATCGTCTGGAAACAAAAGGGTCGGAGTTAAAAAAAAAAAAAAAAGTGTAAATAAAAACCCAATAAAAGTCACCTTTTTGGAGCTGATCGGACTTTTTAAAGGATGACTTTTGCTTCTGACTGACTTCAGGAGTCTGCAACCTTTAATTAAAAAGCTTTTAGGTCCAAGACGCCCTGACATGAAACCCACAAAGACTCGTCTGACCCTGAAAATAAATTCTTATGAGCTCCAGCTTGTCTAAAAGAGAAAAAAAAAGCCTGTTTTTCCTGCATAAATGAACAGTTTTTGTTCTGTTGTTTTGAATATTTCAGGCTTCATTAGTAGTCTAGTTCGATCATTATAGTAGTATTCAAGGTGTTTTTTCGTCTGGACAGGCCTCAGAATCAAAGATTTTCCCTTAGAAATCATCTTAAAATGAACAAAAAAAGTATCTTTTAGTGTTTTTTCATTATTATTCATGCAGAGCTGCAGAATCCTGATCCAAAAAATGGTTTCAGACAGAAGCTAAAGTGGTTCAAGTCCCACTCTGATCATCTGTGTTCCCAGTAGTCTTTTAAATATGATGATGCTGTTTTTGGCCAGAGCTACTAAATGTGTGTCATTTTCTAGGACATAGTTTTCCTGATTTACAATGATTTGAATAAATAAAATACTCAGAAATGCAACTTTAAGCTGAAATTTCTTTATATTGACAGGTTGAACACACCATTTTCCTCAGAGTGGGTCTTAAAAATGTTCTCAGATTTAACTAAACTAAGAAAAAGTTTAGTTCTTAACTAACATGCTGCATGTTTTATGCAGCTGATCTAAAAAAGGCTGTCAGACGTGTGTGCAGAGGCGGAAGTGTGTTGGTTGGGTTGCGTACCGCCGGGCAGGCTGAGGTACTGGCCAAACTCTTTGGGTTCATCCTTTATGGCGACCGGATTCACGTCGCCGCTTTCCTGCAGAGACAAACGGAGAACTTTAGGGCCGTGCCACACAGACGCTACGTACATTGTGGGCATTTTCCACGGATCAAACATCCGTCTTTCGTCATACGTGCGTGATAATTCACACCTTTCTTTCAGTTTATACTGCAGTTGTGCAGGATTTTTGCGGGATGCACACGTGTGTCTTTCCACGACCGTTTCACGTGTGTCTAACGGACTTTTTCACGCATGAATCACCCATGTGTAACTTTTATGTTGCACATATCACGTTATAACTACATAATTGATGCAGGAATCATTAATGAATTGCATATAAGCAGCACCATAATCACGCACGGTACATGTTCTACGTTGATTTACGTGCTCTTTTGCGTTTATTTACTCGTACTTCCGTGATTCATCCATAAAAATGTCACATCAAGACCACAACTTTTCTCACTTTCTCCACGCATGACCAGTTTTCATCAGTGCAATACGCGTTAAATGTACGTGTGACTCCTCGTCCCTGTTAGGGTTTGGCTGCAGGTGTCACGGCGGATGCAGGCTGACCTTGCGTTTCCACGGCGACGGTCTGTGTGGAGGCGAGCTCAGTGTGAGGGCCGGGCCTTCCGAGGGCTGAGCGTCTAACGTGTGAGCGCCGTCGTCTTCCTCCTGCTTGACCAGCATGGCTGACAGGTCCTGACTGAAGTGCCACTCAAACTCTGGAGGAAAAAAGGACAAGAGCAAGAATTTTTAGGCCATTTGGGTTTTTTCACATTCACAGAAAAAAGAAAAAAAAAACTGAGCTCAGTCTGAGCGCAGACAG
Organism: Oryzias curvinotus; assembly: GCA_023969325.1. Taxonomy (NCBI): domain Eukaryota; kingdom Metazoa; phylum Chordata; class Actinopteri; order Beloniformes; family Adrianichthyidae; genus Oryzias; species Oryzias curvinotus. Next base: position 10,862,864 of record CM043707.1, on the reverse strand, counting down.
ACGAGCTTCCTGTCATCTCCAACAAGTGGAGCGAACCGCCAACCCCCAGAGGATCTTGGGTAAACTAACCGCTTCATCCCTTCAGGGAGGCTCTGCTGTAGGTCTGCCAACCAGAAACAACCGGTAGCTTATAAATCCCACTTTGAAAGAGCTTCCCCAGAATATTCCAGCACTTCCTGACTAAGCTGGTTATTACAGACTTCTGGACAACGGCGCTTTGGCAGCGGCGGTGCGTAATTTGTCTCCGGTGAGTTTGTGTAGACCCCGGAGTGAAGAGACGGGCCGCTTGAAGAGCTCCGATGCAACAACCCGGTATTTTGAGGGATTTTGAGAATCCGACGGGAGCTTTGGAGCGAACCAAACGGAGAGGGTTTGGAAGAGGCTCCAGGTGATGCAGGAAACCAGCATCTCTGTGAGGGACGCACAAACGGAGGAGCATCTGCTTTGCATCAGGAGCCTTTATAGGTGAGGCTCTGCAGAAGCATCTCATTAGGTTTTGCTTCAGCTAGAAACAGTAAAACAAGTCAAAGGCGAGTCCAGGTGCAGCGGTGGGACGAGAAAGGCCTTAAGACAGGAAGGACACTTTGATGCCTGTCACAGCACACAGGTGTGTTTGCCGTTAGCGCCGGGTTTAATCACTTCCCGGTCTCCTAGCAACGTGGTGCTGGCAAGTTTACGAGCAAGCGTTTTGTGTGTGTGTGTGTGTGTGTGTGTGTGTGCATCCCAGCGTGTAGCTCCGCCCATCATGCAGCATCATTAAAACCCCCGTGGCTTCTCTCTGCCGCCCTGAAGCGCCAAGAAACCATCCTTAAGGACTTGTTTTTTTACGTTTTAAAAGTATGTCGGAGCTGTGAGAGTTTTAAACAGTTTTTACATTTTTTCAGTTGGTTTGTGTCTTTAAATGTTCCTTCAGCTTAAATATGGCACAAAAAACTCCCCACAAAAATTCAGGGTTTTAAAGTCATTAAAAAGTTTTCGTCAGGTCAAAGACAAACGTGTGTCGTGCCGCTGAAGCGTTTGGCCGAATCAAAAGGGATTTGACAGAAACTGATGATGAAATGATATCATTTCTACGAGGCGTTCTGATTTCAGCTGCTGCTTTTTAGTCCAATTTGACACTAAAAAAATCCAGCTCCAACACTGTCTGAAGGTCATTTCTTGTAAAACTTTGACTGTTTTTGGATAAAATGTTTTATAATTTTCCACATTTGCCTAAAAACCCGATTAGAATGAGTATTAATTCCTCTTTTGTCTTATAAAACACGACAATTATTTCTCTATTTTGATTGTGTAACTCTAAATATTTGTGGAGCAGTAGACGGCGGCGTCGGACTACCGTCAAAACGTTGTGGTTTGGGGGCCGACAGTTACCTTTCCAGCATGTGATCGTTATCCGAAAACGCCTCCTAATGAGGCCCGTCCTGCTGCTCCCGGAGCCTCGTTAAGGCCTTGATTGGAAACTTTCCTAATGCAAACCAGAAGCTTCCAGCTGTCAAACCTGCAGCAGAAACTCCAAGAGCTTCAGTGGCTTCACAAGAACAGATGATGACAACTGTGTTTTCATTTATTATAAGATCTAAAACTCTTCCAAAAATGGAATAATTCTGTAAGTCTAAAGTGGTACGACCTGACCCCCACCCCTCCCTCCTATCTCTTCCAGCTTTATGGGATGTTGTTAGTCAAAGCAGGTCTTCCTGTGTGGGTAAAAGGCTGTGAGTGCAGGTAAGAAAACCTGTTAATGAGCGGGGGCTCCGGGGCCGTCGTCCCGGGGGGCTGATGGAGAAAGGCGCGGGCGCCGCGTTTGATCTCAGCTGGGAACCGCCAGCATTAAAACATTAGATGGATCAGCGCAATGGGAGCTGCTGTAAAGAGCGCGGCGTCCCTTTGAATAGACGAGAGCGAAGACGAAGACTCGCAAAGTCGTCAGATTTTCAGATGTAAAAAAACCTCCCCGGGGGCGAAAATGTATTATCCATATGTTATTAACAAATTTAGATTATTATTTACCAAATGAAATTAGCAAAATATTTCACTAATAAAACCATTAAATAATCAACAAATTGAATTTACAAGACACGGGTAATAATGAGTAAGGTGCTGCACTGACTTCCTGATTGAAGCTGGTTTAAAAACAAAAGTACCTGGAGCCAGGTTATTACACCAGGTCACCACTAGGGGGATTTTTACCCTGCTTTGTTTAATGTACAAGTAAAATGGCTTAACATTAAAAACAGGAGTTCTTTTGGCACTATAGTTGTCCAAAAGTTGTATTTGTTCCAGTTAATTCCAGTTTCCTCAGACAGGAAGTTCTCGCGTCCTCGTGTGACACATTAGACGACGCAACCAGGAGGTGCAGCTGATTGGAGGAGAGCCGGGAACAGTGAGGCTGACAGGTGGGCGCACCGACACAGTCACAGCGGGGGTTTTGACCTCAGTTTGCTGTTTGAAGGCACTTTTTTTAACTTGTTGCCTAGCATGTTTACACGTTTAAACCAACCCCCTCAAGCTAACCAGGAAGTCCCAAATGCTGCATTTCCTCAAATGACCACTGGACGCTGCTCCGAAGTGAAAAAATAATAATTAAAATAATAAGAAAACAATAAAAATGTCATGAGAGTTCAGATTTGAGTATTAAAAGGGGTGGGTTTTTTGATTGACAGGTGGGTGGACCATGAGTGGGTTAAAAAAACGTCTTTTAAATTCAACAATGCTCCTTACTTTGTTACGCCATAAATAGTGGCAACAGTAGAGTATAAGTAAAACACTTTGATTGAAAAAAACATCTTCTTTGGTCCCTAAAATGGATCCTTCCATATTTATGGATCCCTCTAGTGATCATATCTGTCCTGATTCTTACAGGGACCAAAAAAAAAACCCATTTCTGTGCTATAAATGCAATTTCTGTATGATGTTAATCATTTTTATGAACAAAACTTTAATAGCTATTCACCTGTACTTGTATTAAACTTCAAATTGCTTGTTTCCAATATTTTTTCTTCAAATCGCAGATGAAAAAAATGCTGTTTGTAAAAGATCGAATTTGTGACGTAGAAATACGCGACGGTGGACGACTAGATCCACGTCAGAAGATCGGAGAAGGACTTTAAATGTATTATCAAATGTAAAACAATTATTTTTTGGAAATCCCTCCATGTGAAAAAGTTGTTAACTTGACCTTTAATTGGTCTGAGTCATTCGTCGTGGTCCAATTACACTCAGCAAGACCCAGAAAGCCCTTCACCGGGAGCAGAACGGGCCTCGGAAAAAGGTCAACAACTTCCAATATCTCTGCGGGGGTCTAATGAAGCGTCCAGACAAATGAGCAAACAGTGGATGTTTCGGGGGGGCTCCTCGCTGTGGGACCCCCAGCTGCTGTGCAGGCTCAGACGGAGCAAAAAGCATTAATGTTCTGGATTTAAACTACCTTTGGAGGATGAATCTCCGAGGTCTAATCAGTCACTTTTATGAGCTGCGTCTAAGACGGAGGAGGATCCTAAGAAAACTGTCAGCTCCACCCGCTTTTATAGTGAGAAGTCCCAAAAATATGCAAAGGTAATGCAAGTAAAAACACAGAAAAAAGGATTTGCTTTAGTGAGGCAACAGAGGTCAAAGCTGTTCATTTTAATGGGACAGGAATGAGAATAAGGGCTTTAAAGTAGACTTTTAGCTTTAAAAATCAGAGTAAAGGTTTATTTAAAATCCTGTCTATTCCCCATTTTTAATATATATATATATATATATATTTTTAGAAAAGTTTGGGTCTGAAAGGGCTGGAATGATGCAGAGCACAGACAGAAACCAGGAGATAACGGAACGCAGGAAAGACAGAGTTTCCGCTGGCTCCGGCTGAAGCTGCAGACCTAAAACCATATGAGTGTTGCAGCAGCAGCATTGTGTGAGTCTTTGTGAGTTTCCCTGTGTGTATGTTCGGGTGAGGGGGGGGCGGGCAGGGCTTAGCTGGAGGAGCGCTGCTCAGGCAGCAGGATCCCCGGGACAAACGGAGAGACGGACGCACAGAAACACCACATGCTGCGGATGACAGGACGGTTCCCACTGTGTGTTTGTTGTTTGTTTGTTGTTTTTGCACGGGGGCTGGAGTCAGACGGAGAAACCAGCGCACGTACGGCAAACGCCTTTAAGAAGTGAGAAAGGAGGAGAACATCAAAGTCGGTGACCCACCAGAGTCTTGGTCCATTTTGATTGACAGGGCTGGGCTCTGGGGGGCAGAGTCCTCGCTCAAAGAGTAGCTGTGCTCTGCTTGAATATCTGTGTGATTAGAAAGTGTTTCTCAGAAGGATGGAAACAGTGATGAAGGTTCAGTTCAGGGGTTTTCTCCACTCACAGCCCCCACCACTTCAGCAAAGAGGATTTTTTTTTTTTAATCTTCACAACCTTTATTGACAAATGCAGCCCAGACGAGGCCTTACAAATTGATCACAAAACTGCTTTCATCCTCCTCTTCTGTCATTTTTCTGGCTTTGTGACCATGGCAACACCTGACAGGTAGTCTGATTTGTAGTGACGGGCTGACACGAGGAGCGAGGGGTTGGGGGGGGGGGTGTTTGACGGCGCACCGGTCGTCAGGTGGACCTTTGTCTCCTTCCTTCTCACATGCTTTGACCTTCAGGTATAGACTCAAAGCGACTCACCTGGGCTGCTGTCCATGTCCAGGTGTAGGAAGGAGGGTCTGTCTGCCAGCAGGGGGCGCTCTAACAGGTGGTCGTCGAAGAAACTGTTGAATAATTCGCTGCTGAAATCGTCCATCTGGTCTCCCGAAAAAGGCTGCAAACGCAAAGACAAACAGAGATGATGATGATGATGACGGAAGCCGTTTGGGAGAACATCCGCAGAACCCTGGAAACACGCAGGGATAAATGTTTACAATCTGCACAAACTTAGGATAAATATCAGGGGGGTTTTAAATGCCATGGAGGGATGAGTCGCCATGGCAACGCCCTGGGATTCTGTCTGGCTGCAGAGGAGATTAGGTTACAAGATAAGAAACGCAAAAGAGCAGCCCAAAGCAAATATAACAATAATAAATATAACAAACGACATGAACATCTAAAGGCTTATAATCAGCTTTTATTTGTTAGTTTTTTTTTAAAAAGAAAAGGTTAATTTCAACCAAATAAAGATGAAACGCTTCTTAAAAAAAATGAGCAGAAATGCTCTCTCCACGTCCAAAAGGTAGAAAATAACAGGGTGTTGTTTTCTGTGACTAAACAAGAGCCAATTACAACATCCAGCAAATACACCCCATAATTTCTCCCAGCTTAAGGGACGGTTTCAGGGAGCGTTAACGACGAGCTGCAAACTGTCAGTAGACCTCAGGAGCACAAAGGTCTGAATCTGAGGTGAATCTCAAAGATTTTGATTAGTGCTGGAGCAAAAAAAAACAAAAAACAAGGGTTATGGGAGGAGAAGACGAGGGATTAAAGCTGGATGTGCCCCCACTGCCTCCGCCGGCCTCCCCAGGAGCAATGGCATCAACTTCGGAGTAAGAATGGATGGAACTGTTAGGAGCGATAAACCATAGTAACCATGGTGACGTCAGAGGTGGATGTTCTTCTGCCCTTAGCAACCGGCGTACAGATTTGTTGAATCTTCATTGCTCGAGTTCACTCCCTGCTCGCTAAAAGACCTTAAAGGGGCGGGGCTTTCCCGTGTCGTGGAATATGAACATTTCACAGAGACTATTTATGAATGGATTATTCATAAGAAATAAATTCAAATGAAAAAAAGTTCAAATATGGTCTATATTCGCCGATCTAGTGAACATTGTTTTTTTTTTTTTGCAAAGACTTCTGGGAAATATCCAGACCAATGAGTTTTGGAACGGGGATTGTACTACAGAGTGCACTAAGATGATTAAGTAGAAAGCAACTGTGGTTTCAGCAGTGAAACCGGTTTCCTTCAAGTCTAGTTTCACGTGAAGAAGACCAGTTATGGGCGAGTGTTTCTACGCAACTTTTGTACTACCGTTTTGGGGCTCTACGTGCAAAACGCACAACCACTAAACATTCAACTAGGCTGATCTTTGACCAATCAGGGACTGGGCTTTGGTAGCGACCAGACCTGCACAATAAATCGCGAATTGATCGCAGTATCAAGCTGTGCAATACGCAAAGCGCAAAAGACGGCGGAAATAGTGATAAATGGTTACCTTCAGTGTGCTCAAACAATTATTTGACCAATCGGGTGGACGCCTTTACATCATCGACCAATCAGATGGACCCCTTTTATGTTAGATGCTGGCCTCCCATGTCGACGATGGTCATTTGGTGTGTAACTTAAGCTATGTTGACATTTATTTAAATTAAACGGCTGCAGTGAAATGGAAATGATGTTTTTGGTTGTGTTGCTATTTGTTCCTGTATCGCAAGTTATATCCTCATCACAACATTGATCAGTAATATCGCAAATCGCAAGTTCTTGTCGTATCGTGCAGCCCAAGTAGCGACAAATATGTGACATCCCTTTCAATTCGCGGAACCGTTCATGGACGGGAAATTAATAATGCGTTTTTGTGTCCAGCTGGAATTGTACGACACCAGGTCTTTCATTTATCGGAGTAAAGAAAAAGTCTGGAGCGAGATTCACCACATTAACACTGCTGCGACATTTCCAACTCTACATGCGCCAGAATTGGTAGCAACAGTCCAGTATGAACACTCTATGCTATAAGACACAGACTCAGTGTGAGCGTAGCATTATGGTGATGAAACTGGAATCGTCTTTTGGTTTTACATCACGCTTCATCATTTCTGTGGCGCCAAAAAAAAACAACAAAAAAACCAGGAACAACAGCCCCCCTTTACGTGGACAAGCAACTTGATTCCTGTTGTTTGAGTGGTGTGATGACATAATGTGGTGGGCGGAGTCATGATTTCGCCCATCTTAAAAGCCCACATACCAAAAAGAGACATTTTTTATTTGATTTACTGGTCTTAGCCATTGAAATTGTGAAAATTCCACGTAAAGAACCACAACTTTTCTCACTTTTTCCACGCATGTTCACGTATGACCAATTTTTCATCCTTGCAATACGTGCGATTTTACATACGATCTTGAGCAGTAGTGATTGGTCAGAGAAAACGTTTCTATGGCAACCACTACCCATAGAGTAAGGAGTGAGCTTGTTGGAAGGCCACACCCCTTCCACTTATAAGCGGGCTACATGGAATCTGTCAAACGTTTTGAACATTGGACGTGGGGGCTAGAAGGCTCCGCCTACTTTTATTGAGGCCTCTTATTGGTCAGTTTATAACTAGCAGCAAAAATATGAAAAAAATAAGCATTATCATGAACATGTTTAAAAAAGATATCAGATCCAGAATGGTTCTTCTGACCAATAGAAGGACTGAGTATCAGCCGTTTATTTCTCTATAGAAGTCTATGAGATTTTGGCTTCTTAGGGCCAGCGGGTACTTCCTGTCTGGGGTCACACAGTCCATTTCTCATACTACAAAAAATGTGTTGTTGTTTTTTTCTTTCAATGGGAGCAGAAATTATTTTCAATCACCCAAAGATTATCTCTCAGTGCCAGAAACCAGGCAACCAGAACTGTGTTAGCGGCAAGAAGAGTCAATCAACAGGAAACAGCATCAACGGATTAATCCTCAGTGTCGGTGAATGAGTCACTGTGCTACGATATTATTCTGGAAGCCTGGAACTGCAGTCTTCTGGTTCACACACACACACACACACACACACACACAGCATGAGTCACTCTGGTCCTGAGCTAACACGCAGCAGCAGAGCGCAAACACACACACATGTGGAGCCCAAATCCTACTCTTAAACAAATCCAGTGACGGAAATAACTTGGTTTAATTAGCAACAAGTGTAAAATTTGCCGTACATTATTTCTGAGAATAGGCCCCATTGAATGGAAATCTGAACGTGTCACAGCTGATAGCATCAAAAAAAAAGCAACACAACCGAAATAAAAATAACCAACTTTTTGTTTTTTCAGCAGACTCCTGGCCAGTACAAACCCTACATGGTTTGAGAAGCAGTTTTGGGACAAATGCAGTTTCCTACTGAGTCTTGTTTGGGCAGCTGTTCTCCACTGAGTGGTCTGGTGGTAGAGTGTCTGCCTGAGTCTGGGGGAGAGTGGGTTCAGACTCCTACATTAAGGAACAAAAGCCTTCCTGAGAATTAGAGGCTGGACTATGGGGTTCTATCAGTTTATTAAACCCATTTAATACATTTTGGGGTCATGAGGTTCTGGAGTCCATCCCAACACCCTGGATGGTTCACAAGTCCATAAAAACCACACAACCACACACACATTTACACCTAGGAAAATTATTAAATGTATTGATATTTTCTGACTATGGGAGGAATCCGGAGTGTCCGGGAAAAAAACCCACGCATGGAAACTCCGAACAGGAAGGACCAGGATTTGAACCAGGGCCTCCAAGCTGCACTTTTTCAGGGGAGAATAAACTGCATCCACTGCTGTCTGGAATAACAATCCTTTCGGGAGCAAGAACTCTTTTGTCCTTTAGAGCGCCTACCAAAACCCCTTCTTGTCTCTAAACTCCTGCAGTCTTTGTCCTCACATTAAATGGTGACTGTAGAAAAGGTCAAATCAGATCCAAGCCGTGAATGGGAACGCCGTCTTCATACAAGTCAAACCCGTTCGCATTGGTGTTATGGCCGTTCAGTTTGATTGCTACCTGACGAGGTGGATCTCAGAAGGTCTAGGACGTCCCACTCCACCTGCAGGAACACCGAAACCCTCTTGTGAGTGTCGTCAGAGGCAGTAAAGCCATGATTCGAACCATCTGACCTTCGTGGTTCTTATAATCAAGTCCTATCTGCTTCTCAGCTAAAAGAATCTCAATGACGAAAGAAATAGAAATGCTTTTATTTCCTTTCTTTTTTTTTTTTGCTTGTTTCTATGAGGTAATTGTCTCCACCCACATTTATAAGGATGCAGATTATCTGAAATGAATAAAAACTTACCAAAGTCTTGCTTATAAAAAGCAACAATAAACCAAATTATCCATGCAGACTGTGTGTCTTTGTCCTCCTGATTCATTTTCTGACAAAAGGTCAAGTTCTGGTTTCCCTCATCAACCGGATCTTCGGCTGCGGTGTGACTTACATTTCTTTCTCCAAACGCCTCGGCTGTGATTGTTTACTTATCGTCCTGTGGGAATTGGGTGGCACAGACACGATGCAGGACAAAAGATTTGGATCTTTGTGAGGCCGTGATGCCGGGTGGTGATGGATTCGGCTGAGCCTTTTTTTTATTTTTAACTGTCGTTTACAGGCCCGAATGATGGGACGTGTCACGATGACCACGAGCAAACGGAGAGGAAGAGGAGGACTGGCGCGATGATGCAGTCATTTAACAGTAATTTGGGACGAAGAAAAGCTGAAAAGGGTTTGAGCTTTTAACAACTCGGAATACTTATGGAGAGACCGTACAAAAGAGGACCTAAATGTAAAAATGACCCAGTTTTATAGCTGGACGTAAAGAATTTGTTCACTTCATCGCTGAGGATGGCATGATGGAAATGCGTTCTTATCAGTTTGTGGCAGCAGTGAGTCATAAGCACTTCCTGTCTGTCTGACAATGATGTTTCACCTTTTTCTGCACGACTTCTGCCTTTCTAATTTCTCTTCTCTTTCACCTTCTTCAACCTCTCTCTGAATGTTAATGAGATTGGGTTATTCATCCTAAACATACTCGAGTGCGTTTGCTGTGTTGGGACACGATTTGGCGAACCGTGCCGCCACGCAGAGGTGGACTTTTTTTTTGGTAAACGTTATAATGGACTCGACTGTGGCCTTTTGTTGTTGTTTTTTTAACATGTTTCTCTCTTTGATGGAGCGCATATACTGCATTTCTGAGTTTGTATTTATTCAAATCGTTGTGATTCAGGAGCAGATAAAAAAATGCCCTTTAAAAATCGTACTTGCGACGTAGAAAATTCGTTGGGCGGGGCCACAAGCTCCCTGCTCCGCTCCATTCTGATTCATCCACTTCTAGACAAACACATCCATGTACGTCTTTGTTTTCCTCGTCCGAGCTGACGTCTGGATCCAAACTGTACGGCTGGATAGCGCCGATGCTGGTCGCCATTTTTGTTGCCCCGCTAATGTTAGCTCGGGGTGGTTGAGGGGCTAGCGGGAGAGCTCATAAACAGATGGATGATGGGAAAAGGGGAGGTAGGGAGTCTCCCTGCCAATGGTCTTGCCCACAAATCGCAGGCAAATTTCTAATGAACTCTGCTGCCATTCTGCAGAAACTATGTCCTAGAAACCGACAGAGGTTCTGGATTTTTTTCTGAAAAACATCATAATGATAGCAAAAAGATCACTGGGAAAGCATTGAAATCGATCAGAAGATGATCGGAGTGGGACTACTTTTGTCTTATGGTCCTCTCACACAGGCCTCAGGTCCTCAGGGTCAGGACCTCTGGAGGTCTCCAGGGTCGTGACGGTCTCATCTACTGTGGAGGTTTTTAAGAAAAAGCTTAAAGCTGATGGTTTTAGCTAGTTTGACACTTTCTTCTGTTGTTGTTATCTTCATTTTAGATTTGAATTGAACAGTACGGGATATATGAAAGCATCCGTCTCAGGCCCCTACCAGTACATTAACCCGCCATGCACACACAGAAGCTGAATTAGTGCTTTCAGGCTAAAAACATCAGCATTTTTTATTTTATTTCACTCTTAAACTTGTATGTTTGTAGAACAATTCATTTTATATTTAAGTTTAGGACAGAAAATGTTGTTTTTTCTGTTTTTAGGTTTAGTACTTCATGCAGCATTTTTTACGTCTGCTTTGTGAGTAAATATAATGAATTAGTCCCACATAGATGCAATTTAGTGATGGTTTTTGAAAGAAATGAACTAAAACCTGGAATTTCTACTAAAAATGAACAGAGTTAAAGCGCAGGGATCATATCACTGAGCTGTGATCCTTCCAGGCGCAGATGAAAAAGCGAGCGTTTGCCTGTATTTGGCTTTCTGTGGCTGTGGCGGTTTGACTGAGCGTAACTCCATCTGACACAGAGAGAGCGGAGCTGGCGGGGGGGGGGGGTACAGCGCACGCCACGGCCAACCAGACGGACGTCAACGGAGTTCCAGCTCCCAATAAAACGCCAGAGGAGTATTTTTTTTTCCTGCTCGCATGCACACTGATGCCTGCCTGCACACATTCCAACTCGCGGCTGAGGAGCCAATCGGCTGTCGGCAATGGGAAGGCGGTGGGTGTGGCTTTGCATAACTGGAGTGCAGGGGCTGAATGGAGAGTCGAATGGAATGAAAGGGGAGGAAAGATGAAAGAAAAGTCGAAAATTAAAGAAGGAATGGGTTAGTTTATAGAAAAATGAAGCACACTTTCATACAAGATAGTTTAATAAACAACTACCAGCTTATAAAATATGAATTTTTCTATTATTTTTCCCGCTTTTGCTAAATCAAGTGTGAATTCATTCTGACAGGACAAACGAGGTAAATGATGGGCTGATATTAAAAATGCAGCTTTGATGGCTTGCAGGCCTTTTCGGCTGGTTGCCCCGGCATGCATGGAGCCCCCCCCCGCCCCAGCAGGTGATGAACTGAAGCTGATCAGATTCAGCTTTAACTGTGGAACTGCAGCTAAACCGTGCACGCATTACAACTGCAAAAAAAAAGAGCGTTTGGAGTTAATAAATGAAAGTATTTTCCATGCATGTGCATGCAGACGGGGATAATGTAGTCCTTCCTGAACCTTCCGTAAGGTCGTTTAGGAGAGATCCTGTCATGACTGTGAAGGTTGTCATTAGATGCGGTTGCCTCCGCAGGTGAAGTCGGAAAAAAAAGAGACTAAAAAAACCAGCAAATTGACAATCTTTTCATCAGATTTGAACGAATTGAGGAAGAATTTCTTTAAAAAAGGAAAAAAAAGGCGAGAACTTGATGAACCGAAGTGGCGTTTGGAAGCTGCGCTGCAGATGTCCCAGACGCTGCAAATAAATCAAGTTTTTAACCGCATCACAAACTATTTGAACTGGAACGACACAAAAAAGATGAAGAATGGAGTCAACCGAGGACTTAGGAGGAAGTAAAAGTGATGGAAGAACCTGTCACGTAGTTTGTCAGGAAAAATAAACATTGGTGACAAACTTTGAGGTGTTTTATTCCAAAATTCTGATTTTTTCCCCCCCAATTAATATTTATTTAATTTAAAAACATTCTTATTACAATTTTGTCACCTGTTTACCAACATTTTTTTGTTTTTTTACATATTTTAATAAAAATGCATTAATAACACACTTTGGAGCACCTATGCTTTGTATTTTAAATCATAAAATAATACATTATTTGCATCTAAAACTGCTGTAATATGTTTATAGCCTAACATAAGGACACTTTTCATTATTAAGGAGAATTTGTAGGCAAAACTGATTCAGTTTGAAAGTAAATTCCTTTAAAATGAGGTGAATTTCTTTCAGTACAGCATCCTATCCTGAAATACTACTCAGTAGGTTTCTCCCACATGTCCTCAGTGGTTTCTGCTCAGCCTCACAGCACAGGGGCTCCTTAATTTAGAGCAGACAGGGGAGGTTTCAACCACAAGCAGACAGTCCGACTGACTCACTGACTGGGACAGAGGTTTGTCTAAATAAAAACTGGTTCCGTTAAAAAAAGATCGGCTCCTCCGTCTCAATATTTGAGCATCTGAAGTGATGCATTTTAGAATTATTATTATTATTTTCCCATTTAAAACTTAAAAAGTTTCACTCAGAAATCAATTTAAAGCCATAATAAATTTGCTTTTTGCATAAAAAAACGGATCTTTTAAAGAACAAATTCTCCATTTTGTAAAAAAAAATTAAAAAAATTTACTGCATCCATCCACCTTAAGTCATCAGTCATCCTTTAGAAGCTGAGTCCAAACCATCACCTGTTGATAGAGAGATTTCCTGCAGCACCTTAACGCCGCATCTCTGCAGCAAACTTAAAAAAAATAAAATAAAAAGACATTATGTGGGTAAAAAGAGAAAAATAAAGAGTAAAAGAAATAAAATTAGGAGGAACCGCTTGCAGGAATCAACAGGTGTCAGGTGAACCCTCCAGCAGATGTTTCCGGTCTCGCGCTCAGTAAAAACACACTCACATAAATAACGGGCGTTTACGGTCAAGGCCCCGGATGTGTGTCAGGATCTAGGTCCGGCTCCGGGCGGATTCTCACACGGGGGGCAGAGCAGAACCGCTCAGCGGGACTCACTCACCACATTTGTGAGGAAGTCTCCGTCGCTGAGTTCCTCCAGGTCCAACAGGTTGGCTCCGGCCGACGGGTAGAGTTTCTCCGCCGTCAAACTGTCCAAAATAGACTCCATCACGCCCGTCCGTCCGTCCGTCCGCCTGTCCTCAGACAGATGGACAGATCTATAGGATGTTGGGAGGTGGTGTTGGGGCACTAACAGTTCATTAAAATGAGACCGTTTGGGGGTCTTTCTCCAAACCCGGCCGCCGTGAACGCCTCCTCCTCCTCCTCCTCTTCCTCAGTGAGGCTGAAAGCTTTTCTGTCAGCGCGAGGAGGCAAAATTCCCGCAGTTACACATCCTCGCTGCTCCTGAATGCAACAGAAAGGCTGCGGCTGTCAGCCACGCGCGTCTCAATATGAACACACCACGCCCCCCTAATGCGTCATCAGATGACCACGCCCCCAGTACAAATCTCTTTTACGCCCACTTTTTGAACATCTTTATTAAACGTCCTTAAAAATAAATTTTTGCTAAATAAAACAAACAAATAAAAAAGAAAAATATTTTACTTAAACACTTTAATTTATTTTATTTTTATTTTTTGCTGTTTTAATTATAATTTTGGATGAAAGTGGCTTATTTTCAAATATACAATCGAAAAATAATCTTTCTGGTCTCACATGGGATTGGTGAAGGTGAAAATGAGCTCATTGCTCTTTGCCAACAAAAAAAAAGCGCCTTAATTATGCACACATTCGAGCTCTAAAGAATTTGTTAAGAAAAGATAATAACGCAATAAATATTAAACCTCTTTAAGAACCATAAAGAAAGGAAATCTCAAATACTAACTGTACTGTATATCAGAACTGGACTAAGTGGCCCCTCCCCCCTGGCTTTCCTTATGGGAAGTTCCCGCCAAAATCCTGTAGACTGTTATAGAGAAATAAACTGCTGTTACTCAGTCATTCTATTTGTTTCTTTAACACTTTGTTGTTTTTCTGTAGTTTCTGTTATCCAACTTATAAACTGACCAATCAGATGCCTCAATAAAAGTAGGTGGATCCTGCTGCCCCCGCCCCCCACGTCCAAATGTTTGATTGACAGGTTTTCTTTAGCCCGCTTTCGAGAAGTAGGGTCATGGCCTTCCAACAAGCTCACTCCTGATTGGTTGCCATAGAAATGTTGACTCGGACCAATCACTGCTTAGTGACAACATCTGGCTCCATCATGGCCGCGTCTGTATTGCAAAAAAAAAAACAAAAAGGCGACTGAATCGACTTCTATTTTCTATGCCTGACGGCACTGTCACTCACTCCAGTTCTCTGATAAAGTCAAGCCGACTTTCTGTGCTATTTTCCACGTATAAATGTTTCTGTCTTCTTTGGTTTACGTCTTCTTCGTGTGGTTTTATTCGTACTTCTTCCGTGTTTTAACGTGGTTCACATCCGTGAAATTTTCTCGTACAGACCATAACTTTTCTCAAAATGTACGCATAGCGGCCGGCTGTGTGCCACGTGGTACATCCCATTTGGGATTTGATGTTATTGATTTGTTGTAACCCTATGCATTATGTGAGTTTTTAATTTTGAGCGACAGGAGGGCGGAACCACAGGGGGACTCTAAAATTTAATGAACCGCCCACCTCGTTTGGTCCCGCCCAGTCACCCAGTGGGCGGAGTAAACTCCAGTCAAAGTGCCATTTGAAGGCTTTAATCTACTCCTGGTTGAGTTTGGAAATGAAGTTCCGGTGAGTATACAGTTTCCTACTTCTATCGTGAGAAGATTGTAGATTTTGCGTTGAACTAGTACGACCGTTTTAAGGACCATGCATGTGTGGGATGAGCTGCATAATCCAACTGCAGATTGCTCATTTCCAGTTGACATGAAGGTCATTGAAGAGGGTGCGGTGCACAGTTTACCCTGCAAGTGTCCAATTACAACAATGCTTTATTATGTAATCGTGTCATTTTACTCGCCACCTTATCTCCTGCTGGTTTCTGGTTGCAGTCCTACTTTTTCCTTCCCTCACCTCTCTGCCAGCAGGTCCCTCACATTCTTTCTACACGGACACACCGGCTAACATGATGTCCCTCCTTTTCCTTTTCTTCTCCTCCGGTGTTGGATGACAGGAGTGACCTTTGAGGAGCAACAGCAGCAGGTACAAAGCAGCTTCCCTCCTCTTCTTTTTGGGGTTTTCTTTAAAAAAAAAAAAAAAAAAACGCTCTGCAGGCGTCCTTCCTTTCATTGAATAAATCAACTTTCCAGCGCTCCATTGACCTGCGCTCCTTAACTGCCCACGTTTCCCAGAAGCCTCTGCTCTGCCTGAATAATCACAATAATTACCCCCTTTTCTGAATAAAAATGAGCACCAAAAAGCCAATGTTTGTAGTCTCCAGAAGATTTCAACCCCACTTCCTGCTTCTCCTGTGAACTCTACTGTGAACCGCTGCAGGAAAAAAGGTGCGTCTGCATCATCGGTTGTAAACCGAGCAAAGCTTTTTCCTCTGTTTGGATGCATCCCGCCCGCGATTGGCTGCTCCGCCTCTGATGCACGCTTTCCGCCGCCGGCTTCCGATTGGCCGTTCGGAGGCAGTGATGCAAGCATGACTCTCGTTCTATTCTGAGCCAAAGGCTGGCAAGGGGTCTTGACCTTTTGTCTCCCTGGCGACTGGCGACATCACTTCGGAGGGATCAGCATCATCCTCCCTGTGCCGGGGAGGCTGGGGTGGGTTGGCGTCACAGGCGAGGGGAGCAGCTAGAACAAAGCTAGTGATGGGGTGGATGCACAGCGGTGGGTGACTCAGCCGTGGCTCTCCTCCCCGATGCGCCGCCTCAACCAGACATTTATGAAACTAGCTTCACTTCACGGCTTCTTTGGCATTCTGCTCACATGTTTAAACATCCGTGTGGTTCACTTCCTGTGTTTAACAGGCTAGGAGGGCAAACAAGGATCACAAGTGGCAACTTTCAGGTGCGCTCTCAACCTCACTGTAAGTTAGGAAAATATTCTTATTTTGGAGAGTATTTACCGTTCCTAAAAGAGTAAAGTTAAGTAAATAGGATTAGTCAGCTTCGCAGTTCTTCCATCCATGAACTTGTGAGTTTTTGGAGAGTTTGATTTTCCTTGCAGGATGTCAGAATTGCCTCCTAGAGCTGCTACCTGGCTGTGAAACTGCCTTCCACCCTCAGAGATATTTAGGGGTTCCCAAAAGGCTTGAGGTCAGGGGAGGATGGGGGGGTCACGCCATCAGTTTATCTCCTTTTCTGCCCACAGCAGCCAATGAGGCAGAGGTATCCCTTGCAGCACCAGATGATGCATTCTGGTCATGCATGAAAATGATTTTTAGTAGCTTTTCCTTTTAATCGAGGTGTCTGAGATTAATGTCAGGGATCCAAAGAGTCATGAGACGCAACATCATCCACGAGTTTCGTTGGAAAAACTAAAAATTACATCTTTTTCTTTCTTGTTTGGCTGCTGTGGCACCTGAATTTCCCTCCGGGGATCAATAAAGTTCTATCTTATCTCATCTTAAATACAGTTTGCATAATCCTATGGAAGGCACTGCAGATGAGGCTTACCTGTACGGTTAACTATGGGTAGTGAAAGGGGCCAAAAAGCTTCCGCTGTCACTTTTTCGCTTGAACAGGTTTGAAGAACAGCAGACTGAAGTGACGGAGAACCACCAACAGCAATATGGCAAATCTTCAAAACAAGAAAAAAAATCTAAATTAAAGCTTTCAAAATTCAGAAAAAAGTAAAAAAAAAAAGATGAGAAATGAAAGTTTTCCTTCAAATCTTTCATTATATCTGTGTTGTTTAAAACTGTGGGGCAGCAGGGTGGAGTAATTGGACAATAAATGTTCGTTGGGAGAACAAAGCAAAGAGGAAAACCATCAAAGTTTCCACGTCTGTCCATCTGGAGATGCTGTGTTCACTGTAACCGTGACGATAGGACTGTCTCCTTCTCTGCCTGCTGTCAGACTGTCCAGCTGCCGATGAAACCCCGGGATTTTTTCCATCTTTTTTGTCATTGTTTGTCTTATTTTCCATCTGTCTGCTTTCTTTTTCTTCTTTTTTTTTTTTTAAAGTATTTTGTTGAACATGAAGTTCTGAGGGTGTGGGGAAGAAAGAAACGCAATCACAAACCGACAGGTTTGATAAACTTATGGTGCTTTTATTAACACACTTTAGTATAATTGATCAAGCTGAGCATTCATAGCTGAATGTGAAGTTAACTCTCTGATTCTCTTTCCCAAAAATTGTTTTTTCTTCCCCCCATAAATACTACGTTAGATGTGGTAAAACCACTCATCTTTCCACATCATCATCAACTAATTGGCCTGTGGTGCCCCCTAGTGGATGGAAAGCCACATGACAGCACAACTTGTAGGTAAAATGTAAGTTTTTGCTGTTTTTCTGACTTATCTTACAGTTTTTGGACCTTAACTGAACAAACATTTCCTTTCTGTCAGGTTGCTACTTTTATTCATAAATAAAAAAGTAAATTCACAATGTTTAATTATAAAAAAACGAACATTATTTGAGCTTTTTAGTAGCATAAAAAACCTACTTATGTCCTATGGCTATCTTAAAATCAATATTGTCAATCCTTTATATTAACTGCATTAAGAAGCTGCATTTCCAGGTCACTGTCTGGTCTAATTTATCCTCTTCAGGTGATAAATACAGGAACTCACACACACACACATGTCTCAGCCGTCACCGTTTATATTCATTCAGACGCAGAAAAAGGTGATTTCTTTTCTTTCACCACTGCATGGTCTTGGAGCGGGTTAGTTTCCGGGTCAGAGCGTGGCGGACCGTCAGCATGTAGGAGCGGCGGTCAGGCAGGGGCCGCTGTTGGTCCAACACCAGCCTGACACACATCACACAAAGCACAACAACTGAGTGAGTTGATGTTTGGAACAACACACACCAACACAGATTGTGTGTTTTTGCTTTAATTGCACCAGTTTTACTGACACAATCCAACATTTAAAAGTTCAATCAATGATAAAAACACGAAGAAAGAAACACTTTTAATGTGTAAAAACTAACCTAATGAGCTGAAGGACGGCTGCTTCCACTCCTGCAGTGGCCTCAGCCACAGACAGCTCTGTGAAGCTGCACCTACACACACACAAAAGCAGAGGAGCGTCAAGGAATTAAAAACCAAAAAAAAACACTTCATGGAACTTCAAAGCAAAAGACTCACAAACCTTAAATCTTTGGCGAGTTGCCGTCCTTCCTCTGTTGTCACCTTCCTGCCAACCTCCAGGTCGGCCTTGTTGGCGACCAGCACTGTGGGAGCAACTGACACACACACACACACACACACACACACACACACAGTGGAGTGACAGTAAAGCTGCTTCATGAGGTCTGGACGCTCTACCTATGATACCAAACAAGGCCTGTGTTTCTGCTCCGTCTCTGTGTGTGTGTGTGTGTGTGTGAGGGTGTGTGTGTAGGTGTGTGTCTGTGTGCATGACAACAGACAGAGGTGCAAACACAGGCCACTTCAGCATTTCATCCAACGCCTTTTCAGATCTGATTGTTGTTTTTAACCAAAAATCTGGAGTTATTGTTATTGGATGCGAGGAGTACAAAAAAAACTGATATAAAAGGCTTTTTCTTTTTAAAACTAAACTTTATGAACAGGAGCGTTTTAAATCTGTAGCAAAAAAAGAAAAAATCAACGTACTGAGAGAGTGTTTGGTTTTGTCGATGAGTGCCTTGAGGCGAGGAACGTCGGTGAAGGTGAGGCGCTGGGTGATGGAGTACAGCAGGAGGAAACCATCAGCCCAGCAGATGTGGGACTCCAGAGGAGCAGGGAAACCGTCCTGGAGGACCAGAACCTGGGGAGCAGTCGTCTGAGTTTAGGCCAAACAGGAAGTAGTTTATTGTGAAGGAAAAATGAATCCTCATGCATCTGTGGACACAATGTCTCTCATCATAACATATAGATGCAAACATGTCTCCTCTGTGGAAGATTAAATTCATTTTTTTAGGATCAAACCCACTTTTTAGATCATTTCAGGTCTTTTTTTCTCATTTTAATTGTGTGTGTTTTTGTCCACAAAATCTTCATTTTCAAACAAATAATAAACTTTTATTGTGAAATTGCAGTTGTTTTTTGTGTCACAGCTTTTTATTCCTTTAGAAATAATGATCATTTTTACCTTACAAGGTAAATCCAAGATCTCCAGCTCCACGTCCTCGTGGTCCACCGTCCGACTGCACCTGTACGTCATTTCTGCAGGAGCGTGCGTCACGTCACGTCACGTCACGTCACGTTATGGCGGATGTGGAGAGGAGCGGCGTCTTACCTCTTTTGTGGTCATATTCTCCTATGAAGCGTTTGGTGATGAAGCGAACGCAAAAGGCTGCAGAACATAGAATAGAATATATAAACATGCAGGTTATGTGCACATACTAGTAAATAGGTAGCAAAAATATTTAAAACAATAAAAGACAAAAGCCATGTTGCCAATAAGGAGGTAAAAGTATATTAAAGTATAAAAAACGTATGTATATACCAACATACATGACGAACATTGTGTTTGTCGTTCCTTTTTAGCATTTTTTTTTAAACTTCTGTCAAGCATCTATAATAATCAGATGATTCAAACTTATATTAAAAATGTTTTTACTTAACACAAACATTAGAATCTATGAGTTAAAACAGACTTTCTCCTAGGTAAACTATTCCTTTGTCTGTTCTTTAGTCTTTCAGATGAACACAATGATAATAAATCAACATATAAACCTTTAAAGCTTTTTCTTTTTCATCTTACTTGTAAAAAAAAAAAAATCTCACATGGCAAAATGAAACAAAAAACACATATTTCAAATCTCAGATAACCTGAAGGAAATGTGCTTAAGTTGCTGCTGACAGCCACAAAACGGCAGAATTCAGGAGCAAAAAAGAAGAAGAAAATATCTCGAAAAGATGAAAAATGTAAACATAGCGTCGACTCACTGATGATGTCAAAGAGGAACATTTTTAAAAAAAAGAGGGAAATTAAAGGATCAATCACACAAACAGAGACCTAACATGACAGAAAATCCACAAAACTACACAAATATGTCAAACTTCTGCACAAAATATTTTTTTTACCTGTTTTCCCAGTGTCCCCGGCCCCCAGAACGAGGACTTTGACTGGCAGCATGGTGGAGGCCCCTCCAGCCCAGTTTGAGGGGGGGGGGGGGCACAGTCGCAGGGGGAATCTTTGAAAATTGAGGTGTTACATAAACGCACACAGGCGGTGCAGCATGGAGGATCCCAGGAGGGGGGTCAGAGAGAAACTGCCTCCTCCTCCTCCTCCTCCTCCTGTGGCTCGTGTTTGGTGATGAGGGTCCAAATCCCACTTTGACGTTCAGGGGAAGGTGTTCAAGAGTCCCTTCGGCTAAAGAAAGGTGAGCATCTTCTCCATGGAGAAGGGTGTAAACCGGCGGCAGCGTCTCCGTCGGGTCTGACCTCTGACCTCTCTGTGGACTTCAAGAGGCTGTCGGCGAGCGCCGCCCAGAGCGTTTGCAGAGCAGCGCTGTGTTTACGTTTGATTTTCGGATAAAAGGAGACGACGTTCCGCCATGTTTGATGACTGAGTCCAAAGGAGGAGCAGCTTGGAGGAATGAAGGAGGTGAAGCAGCCGCTCAGTTCTGCTTTTAGATTCATGCATTTCTACGACAAAACTAGAGAAAAAAACTTTATTGGTACAATGATTTGGGTGCAAAAGAGGCGGTCAAATGTATTTTAAATAAAAAAAACATCAACAAATAATCTAATCAAAGCAAAACATTTAATCTTCACATAAATTAGTTCTCGTTTGATAAAACGTTGTTTATTTTAGTTCATGCTACTGAAATATGATCAACAAGCGAATATTGATAAATTTATTTCATTCAAAATCAGTTTAAGATTGACATTGAAACACAAAAATTATGACTGAAAAGGTAACATTTATATATTCATTTCCATTTTACTTTAACACAAAATCAGTTTTCCCTCAAAAAACAAACTGTATCAACAAACACTTATGTGGAATAATCACCTCCAGCTGCTTTTTTAGTTGTTTTTTTCATTATTCGCCCTAAACCCCTTAGTTTCCCGGTTTGGGGAGTTAATCCTCATGAACTGAAATGTTTTACATTAAAAACGGGTTTTTGTTTACTTAAATCCACATATTTTAGCCCAAATATGTTATTTAAAGTGAAGACAGAATCAAACATGTGGTATTTAGGGTTGGATGATGATCGAAACCTACATGTAAGCTATTCAACGCATATATTTAACTCAAATTATATTGTGACAGTAAAGTATCCACTTATTTCCACTGTACAAATAAAATGTTTATCTATATTTTCCATTTCAACAGCAGGTTTAAAGTAACGACATGTATTTTTTTTTAATCTCACCAAAATAAAACTCATTTAAACCAGTAAAGACTTTCTTCAGATTTTATTTGTTGAGCTGTTTAAATGTATACACAGGTAACAAGGAAACTTTAAATTATAGAGCGTGGTGCGTTTCAGGACAGGAGGAAAAAAAAACCAAAAAGGGCGGGGCTTTAGCAAACGGACGGCTCGTCGACGGCGGCGGCTCCCTCGGTGAGAGCTTTCACGCACTTGGCCATCGTCTGGGACGCTCTGCTGATGGGGTCTGCG
The DNA here is from genome assembly GCA_023969325.1 of Oryzias curvinotus. NCBI lineage: Eukaryota > Metazoa > Chordata > Actinopteri > Beloniformes > Adrianichthyidae > Oryzias > Oryzias curvinotus. The sequence goes on along the minus strand of CM043707.1, from coordinate 10,840,979 downwards.
GACGTAAAGAGCGGCGGGTGAACGTCTGGAGGTTGGGTCGGCTTTTTCACGCCAAACAAACGTTTACCTGTCATGTAGAAGTCCTTGGCGGAGACCTGAGGAGGTACCAGCGGAGCCGCTATGAGGTTCTGGTTCACCGCCTGACCAACGCAGAGAGGGCGGGTTAGAGGCGGAGCCTATTTCCCATGATTCCTGACTGAGGTGAGCTGGATTTACCTGAGCGAGCTCGTTGGCCTGTTTGAAGTAGTTGGCCTCCTCCACGTCGTCGTAGCGAACCAGGTTGGGGGCGACCTCGGCCAGCCTGGACCGGACCTCATCCAGCGTGTCGTAGGGCAGGGTGACCCCGGCCAGCTGCAAGGACAGGCATTGGCGTTACGCTCACGCCCCGCCGCTATCCGGCGCCGATCATACCGAGAAAGCCCCCCCCCCCCCCCCCCCCCCATCCTGCTGACCTCTGACACGGCTCGGATGACCTTCCAGTCCTCCCGGGCCATCCCGGGAGCCGTCACAGCCACCTTGGTGTGCTGGCTCCGCCCCTCTATGTTTACATAGGTGCCGCTTTTCTCTGTGTACGCGGCGCCGGGAAGGATGACGTCGGCCATGGGGGCGCCCACATCGCCGTGGTGACCTGTGGAGGTGGAGGTTCGGGTTAAACTTAAGCAGATTTTTTTTAATAACCCAAACACGGCAGATTAAAAGGGATATCTAAAGACATATCTTACAAACAAAAAACAAATACACAGAGAACTTTGGGTAATGTAGTTTTGTCCTGTTTTTCTTTTATTTTTTCTTTATTTAAGATCAAATTTGTATTTATTTCATGATTTAAATGTATAATTAAAATTATATGACGAAATAAATTAGACTCGGTGAGTAAAACGACTTTAATGGTTAAAAAGAAAGTAAAATTGTAATTGATTGCATGAATCGTAAAGCTAACCAAAAGCTAAACAAAAACGATATGAAAATATTTGGCGTGTGGGCGTGGCTAATAGAAAACCTTGGTTGCCACGGAAATCCAAAAATTTACTACAACATAGACCTGTTGATGAGCAAAACATGAAACGGTTGCTATGGAGATGAAACTAACAGTAAAGCTGCCAGAATGAATTCATGAATTGAATTCACGCGCCGCTCTGACCCGGGCAGCAGGGCAATGAGTGAGCGGGGCAAACGGGGGATGGCGAGGGCGGGTTGCGCTATAGTTTGCTACTTAACGTTGCGTTCAATTCCCTGTGGAGAAAGTCCAACAGATCTTTGGGCCCATCTGCACCTTGGTAGATGATGAGGCTTCCTTCGGGCAGGTCGGCTCTGGTGACGCAGCCCGCATCCGCGCCCAGCAGGAACAGGACCTTGGGCGGGTTCTTCCTGATGGCATCCACTCCCGCCTTGTAACCCAGGTCCAACGCTGCCACCTGGCTGGCCACTCTGAGCACAGGGACGACCATTAACCCGTGAGACTCATGACCGATCCCATCAGGAAGTAAAAAAAAGTGCTGCTAAGTGGAACCTGTGCAGGACGTTCAGAACCTTCCAGCCAACCTCAACCCCGCTGCTGGTTCTGGCGTTCTGAGCGATGGTGGAGACGGCGCTCAGGATGGCCGCTCCGTCCTCCCTCTGTAAGGCGGCGCTGCCCACAACCACGACGGGACGCTTGGCCGCGGCGAGGACCTGCAGACGAGTACGGGACCGATGTGAGTCGCAGTGGACAGAAACGGCCGGGGCCGCGCGGGAAAGGTGCAGCAGTCACCTGGCAGAAGGGATGCGTGCCGTTAGCCAGCTGGGTCAGAACCGACGTCTCCTCCCCCAGGTGATCGTAGGTGTAGGTGAGGTCCACGTTGTGACCCACCACGGCGACTCGCAGCTCGTTATGGAGCCAGCTGGCAAAGGAACAGAGGAAGATATCACCCATTTCTGCTCAGCAAGTTCTTTCAATCCGGACTGAGGTGGAATGAGGACCTCTAGTGGACAAATGAAGCCACAGCAACCACATTTGAAAGACGCTTTTGATGCAATTTATGTTCTGGATCAGGCATTTACAGGTGCAGCAGCAAACTCCTGATGGTTAAGTACAAAAGAATCTGCACTATCCAGCATGAATAGGATTTCTTTTATTTATTATTAACTTAATTTAATTGTGAAATCCAGTTTAAAATAAGGTTAATCTGAACTTAAAACATAAAAGAATTGGATAGAAATGAAAATATTGAATTGCCTGTTGACTTCAGCAGAGATGTTCAGCCCCAAATACAACCTGCAGTTCGTTTAGCAGGTCTATTCTTAGCGACAAACACATTTTGGTTTGAATGAAGACAGGAAAGCAGTGGTTCACCGAGCAGAGCTGCGTTTCCTCTGACGGCAAGACGGGTTTTTTTCAACACAAACGTCTAAGAATTGAAGAAATCTTAGACACATTAGTCATCGGAAGCTGTTCTACCTCTTTAACAGGTATGTTAGCTGTTGCTATCTTCACCTGGATTCAGTCGTCTTTGTTGCTGTCAATCAAGCATCCTTCAGAAGTTACAGCCGTCGTCCGGCGTTTAAAAACTGCACTTGTTTAGGGTTTTTTGGACCGCCAACAGGGCGGGTAAGGGTCGAGCGCAGGAGCTTTCGGCTGCAACGCCGGCTTACCTTTTGCGGATTCTGGCGTTGAACAGCGGCGCTTCATAACGGGGGTTTGTCCCGACCAGCAGCAGCAGGTCGCTTTCCTCGATGCCGGCGATGCGGCTGTTGAGCAGGTAGTTGGAGCGCAGGTCGGTGCTGAGGAGAGAACATCGGAAAAAGAGATGCTGAGGTGACGCGTCCTGCACAAGGACACGGCGAGCCTGGGGGGGTTTGAACACCCAGTTGCAGGACATGCTGTGAAACCCAGACGGCATTTCCCACCTAACTACAAATGACTCCTTAAATTTAGTTCCTTATAACAAAAATTTAAGAGATAAAATAAAACTGGGCTACCTGCCCCTACTCTAGCCGCCGCTCACTCTCCCCCTCTGCGACCCTGGTCAGAGCTGAACTAAGCGAGATTTTCAAAATGGCGGCATTACTGTGGTTTTATCGCCATAGCAACCATTAAATTTTTTGGTCGTTGGGCGGTGACGAACTGGTCTATGTTATTTTTAGAAGAATCGGCAAAAGTAACTTTTTGGATTTCCTTGGCAACAGAGGTTTTTTGTTAACCACGCCAACTAATATGTTCATATCATGCATCATAACTTTTCGTTTGGCTTGAGCTAAAGATTCATGTCTGACAGGCACTTTTGCAAAGCATTTAAAACAGGTATCTGTGGGCGACTCTTCTTCTGATGAACCCCCATAATCCTTCACTGCCCTAAAGTGGGAGGAGTTTTGGTTAAACGCCAAAACAAAAGAGAGAGAACCCACACTGCCCTTTTTCCCCTTTTGTTTTCAGGAGCACCCTAATTCAATCCACCGACGAGTAAATTTCTACAGCCCCTCTCCATGCCTTACCCTGCCCCCGCCATGGGGAAGAGCTCCTCGGTGCACAGGTTCTCTGAGTCGAGTCTGTTGAGGAGATCTTTGAGGGCAACCAGAGCCTCGGCGTCCACCAGGCCTCCGGCGATGCCAGCAACCTCGTTTCCCTGCACGCTCTGAAGCTGCAGAGACAAACGCGCCTCTTTATTCCTCTTTATTTGGACAAGGAGAACACAAAAACGGGTCCTCTCAGGCGCTTTAACACCAGATCGGACCATTTGTTTGAGACGGCGGGGCAGAAAACGATGGATGGGAAAGTCAAAATTAGATTTATCAACGCCGGAACTATGTTTGGCGTTTAAAAAATAACAACACTAGCGTCATCCTGAGTTAAAAAACCCAACTATGAGTCTCTGCAATGAACAAAAATCCTCGCTAAAATAGACTAAAATGTCGGGAGCTTGTTAGGATTCACACCAGCAGCCCGAGAACCGGCGCAAAGTGTGCGGCACGCATGGTCTGGTGCGGAAGCTCCTCAGACTTACAGCTCCAGCAACACGGGTGAGGGCGTCCTCCCAGGAAGTGGGGGTCAGCTGACCTGCTGCGTCCTTCACCATTGGCTGAGTTAACCGCTGCCTCTTCAGACCGTCGTACGCAAACCTGTGGAAAAACCACGTCAGGTGTTTGTCCGGCCCATTCTAATGCACGCATTTGAATGGAACTTTATTAGTAAGAACAAAAGTAGAAGCAAATTCCAGCTTAAATTAACTCAAATATTGATTTCAAAAAATGACACATTATTTTGGAAAGTTCAATTCTTTTATTTTGGACATTTGACTTTTTAAAGACGTTTGTTTTCTCTGTTAATATGTCATTAAAAAGCATTTACAATAAATAAAGTGTGTGAAAAAAAGAGCTTTTTCAGGTTTATCCTGGAGCTGATTGGTGTTTAGTTTTAACTTGTTAACCAGCATTAAAGTTCTTTAAACTGGATTATTTTTGGGGGATTATTTTTTGAGGAATAAATGAAGCTCCTACAGGCATCAGAAAGTTCACTTTGGAGGGTTCATACTTGGTTTTGCTAGGAGCATCTGATCGTCTTAAGGTTGAAGGAACTTAAGAAGCTCAGATATGTGAGAAAAAACGCCCAACCAGTCCATCCCGAGACGTCAGGGATGCGTTTTTCCCAAAACGCTCCAAGACCTGCACGAGCATCACCTGGTTTTATCCGAGATCCACTCCTCGTTGATGTCTTCGTGAAGCCGCGGCATCACCCTCATCACCTCGCCTCCTCTCGTGCTCACCACGATGTTGCTGCCCACGGCGTCCAGCACGTCGATGGACTCTGTTTTCCTGCGAACGCCGGGAAGCGGGTGAGGCAGGAATCGCCTGGAGCGAGCTAAAAACTGGAAAACGCCTGGAAGGAAGGGGCAAACCTGGTTTCCCACGGCCGCGCCGTGAAGGCGTACGGTTTGGAGGTGAGGGCCCCGACAGGACAGACGTCGATGACGTTCCCCGAAAGCTCCGACATGAACATCTTCTCCACGTACATCCCGATCTGCAACTCGTTGCCTCTTCCCGTCGTTCCCAAGTCTTCCACGCCGGCGATCTCACTGGCAAACCTGGAGGGACAAACGGCGGGGGCTGAAAATCCACCTGTCGGCTAAACTCTTGCCGTTGGAGGGTTGGCGGGGGTGGGGGGGCTCACCGGACGCAGCGGGTGCACTGGATGCAGCGGGTCATGATGGTCTTGATGAGAGGCCCGATGTTTTTGTCCTCCACCGCTCTCTTGCCCTCCGTGAAGCGGCTGCGGTCCGAGCCGAACTGCATGGACTGGTCCTGAGAACAGAGTCGGCTTCTTTAGTGAGAAGAACTTCCCTCCGGCGGGTGGGGCAGCGCCCGAAAGCCGGAACAGCCACCTGCAGGTCGCACTCCCCCCCCTGGTCGCAGATGGGGCAGTCCAGCGGGTGATTGGCCAGCAGGAACTCCATCACTCCCTCCCTGAGGACAAAAACACATCCAGCGTGAGCTTCTCTCCCTCCCCCCTCAAACCTCCGCGACCACGCGGGGACGTCGGCGCCCCCCACCTGGCTTTGCGAGTCTTCTCGGAGTTGGTGAGGATGTTCCAGCCCTTCATGACCGGCATGGCGCAGGCGGCGACGGGCTGCGGGGGGCACACAGGACACTCGGTTTCTAATTCTGACACAGTTCTCATCAGAACCGGAGGAGGATAAATGAAAAAATAAAAATAAAAACCTTTGGAGCTTTTTCGATCTCCACGAGACACATGCGGCAGTTTCCCGCCACCGACAGGCGCTCGTGGTAGCAGAAGCGAGGGATCTGAATTCCTGCCTTATCACAAGCCTGAAAGACACCATTTATATATTACAGATGCAGATTCCTTTAGCTTTCCAAAGTACATTGCAGCGTAAGCATCAACTACCGCTTATTACATTTATCAACGATCAAAAATGTGTAATAAGAAAACTAAAAAAACACAATAAATAGAAAATCTAGTGTGTTACCTGCAGCACCGTCGTCCCAGGCTCCACCTCCACCGGTTTCCCGTCCACAAACACCTCCACCATGTTGCTGGCGGCGCGCACAGGAGTCCGCACTGAAAGAAAGCACCCAAAAAACAAAGCCCCGAGAGGTCAAAAGCTTCAAAATAAAGAAATGATGGTATAAATATGTCAAAGCGTTGACTGTTTCTCTCAAAAGAGCAGCTAAAAAGGATGTTTTTTCACCTCTTCCTATCAAAATAAAAGCCCTAAAACTCTATCCATCTCTACAAATGAACTAAAACGAATTTTCCTGTGGAAAGAATGTTTTCTTTTAGTAAAATGTGGAATAACAAGCAGAGTTCCTACCGGGACTGGGAGCAGCCAGGCTGGCCTTGGTGGCTCCTGTCAGAGCGCGGCCAACAGTCGGCAGTCGCAACATGATGCTGCAACAGAAGACGTTCAAACTCCATCTTTACTTCACCCGTTTAAACCCAACAGGACCCTCCTGGATCCAGACATGAGCCAACACTTAAACTGCACATGTTTTTCTTGATATGGGACTAAACGGTTTAAGCATTCCTTAAATATTCAGAGAAAGTGTGAAACGTTTTAAATAAAATCTTAATTCTATGATTTAGAGAGACTAGTTTAAAACTAACACAATAATATATCTCTGAACATTAAAATGAGCACTCAGAAAACCTTTAAAATAAAAAGACTAATAACATTAAATTGACTAAATTGAGGCATAACTCTCAAAAATATTGTTTTAAACAATTAATCAGCATATATGATGTGGAAAATGAAGACAGGATTCCGGTCTAAATGTTGTTAGATGTTGCAGAGTTCAAAAAGATGACAAAAACTGATATCATTTTCTAAAAACTACACAAAAATGCTTTTTATAAGAAAAAAAGTCACAAAATAAAACATGAATAAGGTGAAAATTTTTTTTCTTTTACTTATGTGTAAAAGGGAAATTAAAAGTCAATCAAGAATCAAATCAGTTTTAAATATGTTCTATTTCTAACAGGACAAAAACAAGACAGAAAATAAAGGATTTTACCATTTTTATCCAAACTAGGCTGCATACGATTACGGAATCTAAAAAAAAAGACTCTCGAAAGACAATTGTTACAATAAAAATGATTATTAGAGCACTGTCTTGACTTTAAAACAACATCAGGAAACTTAAATTTTATAACTAGCTCAGCTGCTAATCTGTCAACAAGCTGAAGGCTGATGATCCACAGTGACGCATTTACTGTTAAATGGAAATTTACTGTGTATAAAAATGTATTAAAAAGTTTAAGACTCAAAAGACACATAGATTAATATATAGCAGAGCTGTTGACTGTCAAAAAAGTCCTTAATGAACACTCCAGCTTCCATGCTAACACTGTTAGCTAACAGTCCTATCAAGGACACGGCCGGCGCATGTAGCTAAAAGCTAACTAAAGTCATTTGCCCAAACAGTTGCTTTGATGATTTACGTTGCAAACGCAAAACATATTTAAACTTCTGCTCAAATATAAATGACGTGTTAGTTCATACCTTCAGCTATTTGGCCTTCTTGACCAGAACAGCGGTGATGTTATTTAAACCAGCAGCAAATCTGCTTTGGGATTAGCGGAAGTCACGTGGTTTTGCACTTTATTTTGAAACATTGAAGTGATGATTTGCGGTTTTCATAATAAAACCAAACTTCAAGAACACCATTAAGACAACAAATTATTATTATTATTTTAAATCAAGACCATCATGATCATGATTATGATTATCATTACTATTGTTCGTATTTTTTTAATCATAATTAAAGTCATTGTACACTTTACATTACTCAAATCATGTAAAATAATAACATGTAAAATAAAAAAATAAAGACATTAAACCCAAAGTAATGTGCACACAACAATGATGTCATTTTTAATTAAAAACAAATAAATACAAATATCTAAGCTACTAGATTTGTTTTTGAGCTTCACCATATGAGCTTCACAACTTTCGAACTTCACTTCCCGTGATGCACCGGGCGTTGATCGGAAGTACCTACGTGTGCAGTTTCGCGATGGTTCAGGAAGTGTTTCCAAACATCTACAGGGACGGGTTTTAAGTTGTTCCTGGCGTGTTAAAAATATTACCATTAGAAAAAGGGTAAAATAATTTATACATTTCCGATTTTTTATTATTATTCATGAATTAACCTAGCTTTGCGAGATCCATATCGACGACCCGTTTGTTAGGTTGTCTGTAATTTTGACGCGTTAGCTACAAGCTAACAGTGTTTTTGTTAGCAAACATAAAAAAACAGTTGAAGGAAAAATGGAAAATTGATCAGTTTTCTTATTGCGTAGAGATTATGGTTACCATGCATTTACCTGTAGTGTTCACTGTTTACTTTTAGGTTTAGGTTTTCATCGTCTAAAGTTCGTAACCAGTTGTGTTTTTAAAATTTATTTACCAAGCTAATATATTAGTTAGCTAAAGTATTTTAAATGACGATATTTATTGGTATATTTTTCGCTTTTCCGGGTGCTTTTTATCCCTTAAAGATAGTTATAATTTTTAGTTTATGTTTGTTTTTTTATTCAAAAGTATGACTCCTTATTTTCTTGCAGAAAATGTTCAAAATTCTGTACTATTGATTTTGTTTAAATTTTATGCTTGCAAAGATATCATCTGTGCTGCATTTTTGCTCATTAACTAACCATAAACCAACTTTGTAAATAATCTATATGATGCTTTAATAATGTTTCTATTGCTTTTTCTCCCCCCCCCCCACAGCAGCATGTTGCCGACCACCACACCCTACAGTAACGGCACCCCCAGCTCCAGGGACGCTGCACGCCACACAGCGGGCGCCAAACGCTACAAGTACCTCCGGCGCCTGCTTCATTTCGGACAGATGGACTTTGAGTTTGCCTTGTGGCAGATGCTCTACTTGTTTACGTCGCCTCAGAGAGTCTACCGCAACTTTCACTACAGGAAACAGACCAAGGACCAGTGGGCCAGAGACGATCCTGCGTTTTTGGTCCTGCTCGGCATCTGGCTCTGCGGTAAATCAGAACTCGCTTTGTAAACAACCGACTGAACCTTACGGATTGTTTGAAGGCGTGTCTTATGACTCAGCGATGGTGATTGTTGCTCTGCAGTTTCAACGATAGGTTTTGGACTTGTTCTGGACATGGGGGTGGTGGAGACGTTGAAGCTGCTGCTGTGGGTGGTCTTTGTGGACTGCATAGGAGTCGGCCTTCTAATATCAACCCTTATGTGGTGAGTTAGGCCTGCCTTGATTATGATACATAAAAAAAAATCTAGTATATTTTATTCGCCTTTTTTTTGGGACATTAAATCCAACCTTGTGTTTTCTTTTGTTAACAGGTTGATCAGCAACAAATACCTAATGAAGCATCCTGGCAAAAACTTTGATGTGGAGTGGGGCTACGCGTTCGATGTTCACCTCAACGCTTTCTACCCGCTTCTCGTTATCCTGCACTTCCTGCAGCTCTTCTTCATCAACCGTGAGCAGCCGTTTCTCTCAGGATTGGATTGTGGAACAGATGAGTGAACCTGCAGACGCTGATGCTCATGCTGTCGTGTTTGTGGATTCTTGTTTTGCAGATCTTGTGGTGATAAACTCAGACTGGTTCTTGGGATATTTTGTTGGGAACACTTTGTGGTTGATTGCCATTGGTTATTACCTTTACATCACTTTCTTGGGATACAATGGTGAGTCCTTCACACACGGTTTTATACCGATTAATGTCGTGATTTTTTTTTTTTTCACTTGATTTGCCAAATTCTGGAAAATATGACGAGTATTGGCAGGGATGTTTGTGGCACTAGGCTAATGCTACAGTGAGAGGATAACAGGAGATACGTTGGTGTTAGCTTAATTTCTAAATGCAGTCTATAGGCCTCTGCGATTGAAATTAATTGAATCCTACAGAAATTGCATTTATAGATCAGGGTACAACCGGTTCTTTTTTCATTAGAATGCGTTGCATGATGCTAGGTGAGACACTACCTCCTCTGATCGCACATTCCTTGTAAGGTAAATAAAAGTCAACAAAAGGTTAGGAACTGCCGGCATTTTGGAGGAGTTTAGCTGCTCGTCTGTAACGCCACATCTTCAGAGTTGAAATAACAAATTAACAGATGAACCTGCTGGTTTTAATTTAAACCTTTGATTTAAAAAAAATAAAAAAATAAAAAAATAAAGTTTTGGAAAAGGGGTCTCCCTGTGTCGTCCTCGGCCAAATATCTGCCAAATCCCCTGTCCGAAGCAGTGAAACGGTTGCCGTGGCGACCCCAGGTGAGACGTACAGAAAGGTGAACTACAACAACACGTTTTGTGGTTGGGTTAAATCATACTGGTAAGTAAAAAAAAAAAACATAAATAACAGTTTCATGGAGAAGTGGACTCGTCCATGAGCAGTTTGCAGGTAGGTAGACCTGAGATTTCTGCAGAAATCAATGTACGAATTAGCTGTCTGTGGGAGGGGCAGAGTCACTGACTTCCACATCAGCTGATTGTTGAAAAGCGTAAAAAAGAAAATGCTGAAAACATCCAGTGAGACTGCAAAAGGTGAACCACTATATAGCACTGGAGTGGTGCAATGGCCTCCACAGTTCTTCACACAGGAAGGAACATCTAACGGCTCTTTAAAAGTGTTCTTATTACGTTGGTTCAGTTTAGCCAAAATTAAAAAATAAAAACATTAGAAACACTTCTACTGATGATGCAAAGAACCAGAGGATTTTACAGTAATCATGAAAATAGAAATGTCCCATAAATTTGACTCAGTTGAAGCAAAACAGCCGTGTCACAGTAACGTTTTTACATCTTTTATTTTGGCAGCGCTTCCCTTCCTGTCCAACACGGTGGTGCTGCTCTACCCCTTCGCCGCGCTCGTCCTCGTCTACGTCCTCTCCGTCTCCCTGGGCTGGAACTTCACGCGAGCTCTCTGCTTGTTTTACAAGTACAGAGTCCAGTAGGAGGACTGTCCTCAGCCTCCGTCTGCGACTCCGTTTGCTGCTGCTGCTGCTGCTGCTGCTGCTGCTGCGGGTCTGATGAGATGCTTCTGGGGGGCCGGCCAGCCGACGGACCGATCGATCAGGCTGGTCACCTTCTGTTTGGAGCCACAGCTCCAGGGCCGCTAATGTCATGGCGAGACTCGCTGCAGAAACCAAGGGACAGACGGCTTTTAAGGACGGAATGTAAATCAGAAACCGTTTTCCAGATGAGGACTTGGAAGTAAAAGAACGGCCTGTTGACGTGAATGAAGGCAGAGAAAGACTGCAGTTTCCTCTCCAATCCCCTTTTCTTTAGGTGTACATTCCAATGCACTTTCAATAAAAGCTGTTATTTACTTTAACGCGTCTGCAGGAGGAATTCAGTCACGTTTCTCAATATTGAAGATTGTGATACTTATTTAACTGTTTATATAATGTGAACTGAACCAAACTAAATTCAGTGAATTGAAGCCCAAAAACTAAAGAGAAATGTGAGAAATTATTCAAGTTTTCAACATTTTTTAAAAAAAAATATGTTTCTGTTCTGACAAAAGCTAACTTGTTCTTCTGCAGTAAAGTTAATATATTTCAGTTTGTGCAGATAAACCTATTTTAATAAGGTTAGAAGAACTTGCATGGTGGAAGGACAATTTTACTTTCAGAAATCTTTTTTTTTTATATGAAAGTGTGATCCTAACTAAAAGGGATGGAGGTGTAGAAGCACGTTTTTTTTGTTTTTGTTTTTTGGTGAATGTTTACTGAAATTAAAACTTAAACTTAAATGCTATAAAAGTACCAGAAAATAAACAACTCTTAATCAAGTATATTTTGTAATATTCTGAACAAAATGCTTTTTTTCCCCCCAAAAAACAACTTTTAAAGCATAACATGGAGGTGGGGGAATAATGGTTTGGAGGCATTTTTTGTTTTGTTTACTTCCATTTGATTATTTCTTTTTAGTTTGTATTATATTTATCCCATTTATATGCTCATTTTAAGTCTCAGCTTTTGTTTTCAATGTTGTAAAGTTTTCCGATTTAGGCTCTCAGGGCTCTGCTGGAGGTTCAGGTCACCGGCTCGGCATCTGTTTTATTCATTTTTTCCCCATATATGTTTAGAAAATAGTTTCCTGATAGAGAAAAACACAACTTTTCTTAATATTTATTTCAACCATTTGTCCCATATTATTTAAAAGTGTGTTCATGACTTTAAAATGAAAAATAATTTGGGTCTCCAGATTTTTTTGTAGTGCAGTTTAAATAAATTGATTTTGATAATAAGATCACAAAATAGTCATAAGGTGAAAAGTTTAAAGAAATTTGTCAATTAAATCCTTTAGTCTTCAGCTTATAACTAATTGTACTTCATTAAGAGTAGAAGTACTAGTTCAAGTTTAAGTCAGCTGTATTCACAAATATACTTTATACGCATGAAATACAGCACAGATGAAATTTCCTTCCTCTCAACCCACGGTGCAAACAGCCAATTAAAATAATACAAAAACATGTTAAGTATAAATTATTGAATAATAAATATGTACTCGAATAGAGAATCTCCTCATTTGTCTTGTGGCTGCTACCTTCTATCTAACCATCTCCTCATCCATGAAACTCGTCTTTCCTGGTAGCACCAACCTCAACATCTGTTTACCAACATCATCACCGTTCCTCCTCTCAACCATCCAAACATCCCCGTCCCTCATTCATCTCCAGAACATCTACCACGAGCTGTTCCTCTGATGGATTCGCTCCTGATCTTCTCCATCCTGGTGTCTCCCAAAAAGAGCCTCACTGTCCTCATCTCTGCTGCCCCCACCTCCGCCTGCCATCACCACGGTTTCCTTTGGTCACACTTCTCACCTGCAACCTTCCTCCACCTTGCTCCGTATTCTCTCTGCAGTTAACAATGATGTCATCAGCAAACATCCTGACCCACTCTGTCCCACCTGCAGAGCGTCCTGTAGATCCTCAAAGACTCAACGCAGCTTCTTCTTCAAACTCAGCTGTCTGGTTATCGTTCATGTTAAAAAAAAATCACACGGAAACAGAGAGGACCAAGAAATCTGTCATTTATTGTTGGGCCCTACATCACAGCACTCATCAGCATTTTCTTCAACTTCTCAGAGTCCACGTTTTTGATGATGGAGGCCTTGTGTTTCTTGTCCAGCTGCTCCATGTAGTCCAGCACCATCATCCCTCTTGTGTGGGCTCCCATCAGCTCCACCGTCACCGCAACCTGACGGAGAGACGAGGTCCGTGAGCGGCGGTTCTGAGGGGAGAGGACCTGTCATGGAGGGGCTGCCATTTACCTGCTCGCTCTCCGTGATGAAGGTGTCGTCCACGGCTGCAGCCATGGCGAACAGGTCGCAGGGGTTGAAGCCTTTTCCTGCGGTGATCTCCTTTTCGTACTCAGGGGATCGAGCTTTCTGTGGGCACAGAACACCGGGTGTGATGATTCATGGTTCTGTTCAAATTTAATGCGTGTGTCGCAAAAAATCTAATCTAGAAAATAGATTAACAAAACAATAACCTGGCAACCTTTAAACCTTAAGATTAAAATGTTTTATTTTTATTCTTTGTGACCATTTTATATGAAAAAAAAAATAAAATAAGGTGGCCCAAAAAAGTAACGCCCCTCACTTCCCCCTCCACCACCCTGGTCAGAGCTGGACGTGACAGATTCTTTTTTCAAAATGGCGGCTTTTTTGTTGGTTTTGTTCCATAGCAACAATTTTACTTTTTGGTTGTGTGAAGCTGACGAACAGGTCGATGTGATTTTAAGAAGAATCTGCAAAAGTAACTTTTTGGATTTCCTTGACAACGGTCGTGTACTACATCAAAAAATCCTTTTCACCGGGTACTTGTGTGCGAGTTTTTGGTGAGTTTTTAGTTTAAAAAATTCCCTCAAAGGTGCAGTAAGAAATAAAAAGAACAATACTAATACAACCTGTTCCTTAAACATCTGGAAAAAAATAAAAAGGTTTTATAATGATGAGGTAAAGAGTTGGAAAAATGCTGAAAAACATGAAAAATTTCACTCTTTTTTTAGTTCTAGCACTTTAAAAAATTGTGCAAATTAGATTTTGATTTTTGAAACTGAAATGACAAACCCCCCCCCAGTATTTTTTGGTGGTAAAATCTTAAAGAATCCTTTCTCTTTCTATTTTTTTCTCACCAAAACTGCTTTTTCGTAAGAAATTAAGAGGATAAATATCTTTGGTGTTTACACTTAGAAATAAGGAACTCTGCGATTCTTATACTTAAAGTAATACATTTTTTGCACATCTTTTCAATTACTTCGTTTTTTTTTTATTGTGGATAAAAAATAAGGTCATGTACCTTCATGGAAAAAGCAGAAATCTCCTTCAAAAACTTGGCCTTTTCTGTTTTGCGGGAGAACCACTCATCCACAAAGGACTGAAGGACAAACACAGCAGCCGAAGTTAGAAAATGTACGTTTCTGAACTCTTCTGAATTTCTTTTCTCGCATTTTAGTAAGTTAAAGTTGAAGTCCTCACCCAGGGGAGGCTGCGCAGGCAGCAGAACTCCCAGCAGGCGATGGAGATGGGGCAGGTGAAGCGGTCCAGCACGATGTGCGCCGCCTCTGGGTCGGCGACAAAGTTGAACTCGCCGCACACCGTGGTGTTTCCTCTGGCTGTGGACACAAGCCGTCAGGGTGGAGGGCCGTAAACAGGGAGGTGGAGGAGGGCGGAGGTGACTCACACTCAGTGTTTCCTCCCATGATGTAGAGGGCCTTCAAGTGCTTCGGGAATGAAGGGTCCAACTCCACGGCCACTGCCAGGTTGGTGAGGGGGGCCGTGGCCACCAGGGTCACCTGCAGCAACACAACACCTCTGGATTTTATCCTCTTTCTGGCTACATCCAGCGTTTTGAGCTTAAAGGATTTTACAATAAAGTTGTTTTGAGCTTCTTCAAAAATTCAGATTTCTTGAAACGTGCGTCTTTTTCTACAAAAGTGTCTTTTTTTCACCTCTCCAGAGTTCTTTTTCGCGATTTTGATCATGGCGTTTACGGCATTCTTCTTCTGCAGCAGCTCCAGGCTCGGAGCATTTGGATCTGGGACCTCGCCCAGGCCGTCGGCGCCATGGTAATCTTCTGCACTTCTTTTTTCTGCCAGCAGGGGCTTCTTGCAGCCCCTGAAGACCGGAATCTGCAACACAGAGGAGATGAGTCCAATTACTGCGGCAAGCAAAAGATATCATAAATCATTAGGGGGAGACATGCTGTAAACAATGATGTTTTGGCCAACAAAATTCCAAAAATAGGCGTAAATAATGGCATTTTATTGCGCTCAGTAATGCTCGTTCAAAACGCCCTTGTAGCGCATTCGAAGACTTGTATTGAAAAAAGTCTTTGAAATTTTTTTTTTTAATGTGTATGTCTGTTTTAATGTGTATGTCTGTTTTAATGTGTTAAAAACTGCTGGAGCTTGTTTTTAATTTTGTGTTTTTGCTGAATGGTTTTGAAAATGCTGGAAGGGCTTTTTGGTTTGATTTGAACGCGAAAAACGCAGCTTTTTACCACTACGTTCTACTTTTAAAACACCTTAAAAACCTGCGTTTGGTTTGGTTGATGGCCCAAACTCTATTGGTTAGGGCAGTGGTCCCCAACCTTTTTGTCACCGCGGACCGGTACAACGCAAGACACATTTACCGCGGACCGGTCGGGGGGGGGGGGGGGGGGGTGTTGAGGTGCAGCGCTGCAGCGCAAGACACATTTACCGCGGACCGGGGGTGGTATTTTCTCTTTAGTAATAATAATAATAATAATAATTTTCCCCTTGTCACGGCAACTTTCTAAAGAAGTTTGTTTTTTGCTCATTTTGGTTGTTTGGGTTTCATTTTTGTGGGGTTTATCACCTGATGTTTGGTGTCGCGACTTTGACGTGCGTTAAGTGTGACAGATGTAACAGAGAGAATCCGGTCACTTTTCAAAATAAAACGTTTTTGTCGGAAAAAAAACAATAAAATGGAAATTATTTTTTCTTTCTTTGCGTCCCGGTGCCAAAATTTCCCGCGGCCCGGTGCCAAGTGTCCCGCGGCCCGGTACCGGTCCGCGGCCCGGTGGTTGGGGACCACTGGGTTAGGGCATTTCTATGAAGGTAAAAATGTGTCAAAAAGAACGCACTTGTAAATTTGATTTGAGAACTTGTAATATAGAATCTGAACACTTGTGCATCAAAAATCTGCATCTGTGTGTAAAAATCTTCTGGTGTGAACTGACAAATTTCCATTTGCATGTGTTCATTTAGAGTTACAACTTCAAATCTGTGATTCCAACTGCTCAAATGTGCTTCTGCGTCTGCTCCAATCTGCTGCCGCAAATCACAGGTGCGCTACAACTGCGCTCTGAATTCTGACACATTCCTTGCGAGAAACTTGTGTCAAAAGTGATCTGTGTCCGATAATGGGACTAGGGGGGGAGGGAGGGTAAGAGGAGGCGGAGTCAACCAATCAGAGTGCTGGATTCGGATTCGGCTGTGGCGCGAGCGACAGGCGTGCTCCGTCGTCTGTCAGCGGGATCCTTGCTTCGTCTTTCCTCTGCTGAGCGA
Organism: Oryzias curvinotus; assembly: GCA_023969325.1. Classification (NCBI taxonomy): domain Eukaryota; kingdom Metazoa; phylum Chordata; class Actinopteri; order Beloniformes; family Adrianichthyidae; genus Oryzias; species Oryzias curvinotus. The sequence continues at coordinate 10,824,453 of CM043707.1, read as the reverse complement.
GGGCGTAGACCTCGCCGTCTGTCAGGGGGATCCTTGCTTCTTATTTCCTCCGGAGCTCGGCGGCTGGCCGCGGTGTCGCGTACCAGCGACACGCTACGCCCTCGCTCAGTCAGCGGCCAGCCGTTGCTCAGCGGGCTGAGTCCGCCACAGCCGCGCGCCGCCGCGCCGTCGCCTGGAACGTCGCGGAGAACGCGTTTATCTAATCTAATTTCTTTTCAAATGTTTATCCATATGATTTATAATAAAGCTGCTCAATAGCCCTGGCCCTGTTGTCCTGCTACAACAAAGATGATCATCTTCCTGATTCTGTCCGTTCACAGCCGTCTAGCTGCTTGTCTGCATTTAAAGAACAAAGAGATCACTTCTCATTAAAATGCAGGAGAAAACTAAGTTTTTTCTGTAGAAATGCACTTTTAGTTCACTCTCTGTGTTCAGACAAAATGATTGAGAGACTTGCTGTCACATTTGAACGTTTATCAGAAGAGTTATCGAAGCAGGAAGTGTGAATCTGTGAATATCTTTCTAACTTTACCAAGTTCTCCGAATCCAGCACTCTGATTGGTTGACTCCGCCTCCTCTTACCCTCGGACACAGATCACTTTTGACACAAGTTTCTCGCAAGGAATGTGTCAGAATTCAGAGCGCAGTTGTAGGGCACCTGTGATTTGCGGCAGCAGATTGGAGCAGACGCAGAAGCACATTTGAGCAGTTGGAATCACAGATTTGAAGTTGTAACTCTAAATGAACACATGCAAATGGAAATTTGTCAGTTCACACCAGAAGATTTTTACACACAGATGCAGATTTTTGATGCACAAGTATTCAGATTCTATATTACAAGTTCTCAAATCAAATCTACAAGTGCGTTCTTTTTGACACATTTTTACCTTCATACGTTTCTCCTTGTGATTTGTGATACTTTTTGCTTGCCTTAGCAACAAGCACATGTATGCGTGGAATATCACGCACTGCACTTTCTTATATCCAGTCTGTTGGGATTTTTGAACGGGATAAAATGCCGCTTTTTACCACAATGTTGTACTTTTAGGACACACATGAAAAAACTCAACATGCAAGTCTGTGCATGCATACATGCATGCGAAAACGCGCTCCTTACATCCAGTCTGTTGCACACTTTCAGGACGCGCAGGGTGTTCTTGAGGACATTCTCCAGCTCAGGTGTTGCCGTAGCAACAGGTGATCCCCAAAACCTCCACGTCAGGGGAGGCGAGGGCAAGCATGATGGACTGAGCATCATCGACCCCGGTGTCAACGTCGATGAGCAGCTTCCTCTTCATTCTGTTTCCTCGCTGAACACGAACTTTGGTTCAATAATCAGTTATCAATATTTTGAAATCCAACTGCTTTAAAAAAAAAAAAAATAGAAATTGTAACTTTATTACATTGTACTTTTTGAAAAGTCCAGTGTTTTTAAAACCTACCGGACAGGAAAACCCTGCCCCACCAGGGAGTAAACAAGCATCTATGGAATTTAACTTATGGGCTCAAGGAAGGGGCGTCAACTCAGGGTAAAATTCTAACAAAAAAGTCACTTTAAGGACAATTTTTTTCTAAAAAAAAAAAAAAAAAGTAGAAGAAAGTGCATTTTTTCCTCCTCGATAAGTACAAGATTTTTCAATTGCATGAGCAAAAACTGAGAGGAAATGGTCATAAATGAGAAACTCTTACCTGTGGTCTTAGTGGTGATAAGGTGGAGGGATTTCTGCACAAAGGCGTGACAAACACACCGCAGCGCTTTAGTACAGGTGCTAAACTCCACCTGTGGGAGTTTTTGTGGGGCAGGTAAAAAAAAAAAAAAAAAAAAGAAAACTTGCTCAACTCTATACACCGAATCCTGTTCTGCTTCACTGACAAAATAAAGTATTTGTGCTAATCAGATTGAAATGTTTTAAGGATATTTATATGGACTCACAAATTAACTTAATTAAGTTATTCTGAGTTCCGACTTTTCACCTAATAAGCTGATGATTTTCACCTTCTAATGAGAGGATTCTTTGCTTTTTCATAGGAAAGCTCAGGTTTTGCCCGCTTGGGTTAAAACAAAAACCAGGGGACTTCAGCTGGAGAATGTGACACGGTCTGAACACAGTCCCCTGTGGGACACCTCGGAGAAATCAAACGAGCTTCCTGTGACCACAGCTTCCCAGAAGCCTCCATTTTCTGCTGCAATGTTCTCCTGCAGGGTCCAAACCGGTCACACCCATTTATCAGCAATGAGATTATCAGGTAAAAATATCAAGTCAAGCTAGTCGCCACTTAAAATAAAGTTACATTGAATAAAATGTTATTTGTCGCATCTGTCATGTCTATTTTCTGCACTTGAAATCATTAAGAGAAATACACTTAAATCAGACACAAACAGAACAGTCTAAAAGCTGAAACTGTCACAAAATCTAACATTTTTGTAAAAAAAAACAGGAAAATTCTGTCTCACTGAAGCAAACAGTCTTTGAAAATATCAATTAAGGTCAAGCAAAAGCAGCTGGATGTCATGAATGCATGAAATAATTACAAGAAATTAAAAACACATTCACGGTGGGTTTGTTATGGGGGCAAAACTACGTCCCTGGAGCCTTGAGTTGGCGTCCAGAGACTCCGCCCCCCGTCCTGGAGCGGCGGGTTCATGTCTTCAGTGACCCCAATCAGTCGAGGCTCTCGTTTATTTGACTCTAAAAGCGCGTTGAGATTTAAAAAAATGGCAATAATGACATGACCTACTTTTGAAAAGCTGTTCTGTCAGAACTTTTTTTTTTTTTTTTTTTGCAGGTGAACTGAAGTGAACTGAGGCGTGTGCACAGAGACCTTAAAAATGCATCGTCTGCAGGAAAACACGCCGCTCTTCCTCACTAAACCAGTTTCAACTCGACCTCGACAGAGGGCAGTAATTAAAAACTGCCTTCAGAACAAACTCGTCCAAACTTGCACATGTGTTCGGGAACATGCACCTGTTAGCCCCGCCCACAGCGGTGGAACACACCGTCAACAAACGTCTGCAGGACTTTGTGCCACACTTCAAACTAAACTACGGCCTTTCTTACTTGTAGCTGACGTTTCTTCAATATTTCTTTGTTTTGTTTTCTTTTATTGTAAACTCATCTAGATCTCTGCTCGTCGGTGGAAATGCTGCTAACATATTTTGTTGCTAAATCGAACAAACTTTCAAAACTTAAGTGTATTTTTTCAAAGAGGAGCTTAATACGTGAAGAATTCTGAATGCTGTAACGTAAAGAGTGCTTGATGCAGTCGGTGACTCGGCCCCTCCCACACAGCCAAAGCATACATAGATTTCTGCAGAAATGTAATTTTTACCTGCGAGCTGATTCTGTCTCCCCCTCTGGTCACAGTGGGAACTGTCCCCAGAGTTCTTTCCACGCTACAGCTCCCAGCAACCCCAGTGCACACTTCCTGCACGCCGCACACCTGTCTCTCATTGGATGGGGGGGTCTGAGCCCTCCAACGTGGACATGGTGTGGTTGATGAATGACTGTAGTTTATTTAAACAAAATGAAGGATAACTAGAGGAAGTGGATACTTAAAACCTTCACGTTCGGCTTATGTGAGGTGAATATCATTATTTTGTTGTGTGATAATTCTGATAAATAGATGTATAGATGTCAGTCCTCCCTCCATTGTAACGTCATTTCATTGGTAGAAGTATACACGAACTGTCACTTTCATTAAGGTTATTGCACTTTTAGCGCTTTTTGTTTGCAGGAAGCTGAGGAAAAATATTACAACATAATGAGAAAAATGCACCAACTGAGTTACTTACTCAGTTACTTTTTAGGCAGTGTAACTGTAACTGATTACTTTTTTAAAAGTAAGATTCCCAACACAGCTGGGAACTCTTGGAAAATGGATCACGTGATGACGGAAGTGGGACTTTCAGCGCTCGTTTCTCCGTTTCTTTTCAGTATAGATTCATAAATTGTCACAAAAACGGAAGTAGAAGAGTTCCAGCGGATGTACCAGAGCCATAAATGAATAAAAATATCATCCCCGATTGTTGGGTTTTCTGCTTTGAATTCCAGACTGACAGGAGTTTGGCGTTTGCTGCTCCACTTCTCAACATGAAAACTCACCAAACTTTGAAAGTCAATAGATGACAAGAATGGTCAAACATTGAAATGTGGGCAGAATTCCTCCCCCAAAAATCCCATTTAGTTTCAGTCAATTCCAGTGGGATTTACTGGAATGTGACTTGTTTATTATTACTTACCCTCAGGACCTTATTTAGTCCTTTTTTTTTACTGTCTTTTGCTTTATTTTACAACTTTCCTTTCTTTTTTTTTTTTTTATTCCAAATACAAGTCAGGACTGGCAAACAAGCAGAAATAAAACTACGTTGGGTTCATCTCCAAACGCGTTTTCAGCAGCGGGGAGGGTTTTTAAATGTGGGAGTGGCTGAAGAAGAACAGTTCTGGCTGTCAGATCTGCCAGAACCTGAAATGTCAAAGCCTGCGTGCAAAAAAAGCTGAAGAAATACTATTTTATTTCAAGTTTTCCTACATTTGATAGTAAAAATAAACACTTTTCTTTTGCTGTCCCTTTTTGCCGTCTGTTATCCACGATATAAATCTGTTTGAAGAACGTTCTCCGGGTTCCAGGGAGGACCTCTTCCTCTTCCTCCTCCTCCTCCTCATTCACTGCATCCCTCATCCTCTGGGTCCGGTCTGGGCTTGGCCAGGTTGGCCCGGACTCGAGCCTGGTCCACGGCGTCCAGCAGGTTCTTGGAGTCCAGCGCCAGCGTGTGGGCGGCGGCCAGCATCTGCCGCAGACACTCCTCCTTCAGCGACGTCACGGCGTTCTGCTGGGCCAGCCGCATCTTGCCGATCAGATCGCTCAGATCCTTGTTCAGCAGTTTCTTGGTGCCCTCGATCTGAGACGGGATGAAGGAATCGTCACGTATGCTGCCGAATTTTAACGTTTTCTGCTCAGAACTGGAGCAAAATTCAACAGTTTACAGATATAAAGTTTAAAACCACATAATATGCAAAGGGTTTCTGTGTTATTTTACTCATATATGCCTTTTGACAAAATTAATTTAGCAAATAGTCTATTTTCCTTCATTTCAAATTTATCTCAAACATTTGAAATTGTTATTTATTAAAGGCTTTTTTCCACACATGAATGTCAGAGAACTGGACAAAAAGGAATAAAATAAAAAGAAGTAAAAGTTTTAGCTTACATCATGTCAATAGTTTTTGATATTCGGTTTTGCGTTTACATTTTTTTCTTTTGTAGTTTTTTGCCTTTTGTATCCCGTATGTCAGATGTGCACAAAAAATGCATTTATTAGAGTAAACCGTAAAAAAAAAAAAAACATTAAAATGAAGTAGAAATGCACTGTAACATGTTAGTTTGCAATTAAAGGTTAATTTATTGGTGATGACAAACTTGTTTTTCTCTTTTTGTACTAGAATTTGATCTCAAATTACTTTTTTTTACTGTTCTGTAAGAACTAAAATGTGGAGCTCAGAGATGAAAAATCTAAATAAACTAATTTAAATGTTTGCTATAGACACATTTTGTATTCAGGGAGAAATCAATGTAATCAGCGCCTATGTACTTCTTGGATGTACAGATAAAATACATTTATTTTTTGCCTTTATATCAAGAAAGAAATGAAATTAAACAGATTGATGCTTGAATATCCACTTATTTAAGTTGATATAATCCTCAAACAATTTATTTTATTTACCTTTTTACTATTTTTTTGTCTATATTAATGACATATGGCTGGCTGACTTTTTTTTCCATGCGATGAAGTAAAGTAAAATGCATAAAATAAATGTTCAAATCTAAACGAAAACACAATTCAAAGCCCTATTTGACCCCGAATCGTCCAGACTTTGACAAAAACGTGACTCACCTCTGTGGCGACGGAGCTGTGCAGAGAGGGCAGCACCTCATCCACACTCTGAATCAAACTGCGCAGACAGATGCCCACCGTCTGCAGCAGGCGGCAACAAATGCAGTGAGAAGCATAAACAAATATAGCACAATACTAGCGTGTGGAGAGACGGGCGCCACCTTGACAGCATTGGGATACTCGGAGGCGGGCAGCGTCTTCACGTCGTTCTTCAGCTGCACCACCTGCTTCACCATCTCCATGGTGCCGCTGTAGACCCGGTCGCCGGACCGGTCCAGCTCAGCCGTGGGCCGCGGCTGCAGAGGCGAGAACCAGAACGGAGTTGAGCTCCTTACAGGTGTGACCAACCTTTGTGTTGTCGGTTGGGATTTTTACCTGGGAGGCCGTAGGAGGCATGGGGGGTTTGACAGGAGGACCTGCAAACAAAAATCTATAAATCTACATTTTTCCACAGACAGTGAGCTCCTTCAGTGACCTGAGGTCCAACTGACCTGTTGTTTTTTCTGTCCCCCCCCACTGTCCTGCATTTATTTCTACACATTTGCCTTCAATAAAAGCTGCCTCCCCCCCTTTGCTCGTCTTACTTCACATTTAGGCAGAATGTGCTGAAGAGAAGCTGAAAATGGTCAGTCGGATAGATTGACATCTTGGGGGGAAATCTCTCAAACTTCTCTCCGAGGCGGTTTCTTTCCCTCCAAACCTTCACATCTCACCTACTGACCTGCTCTTCCTCTTTTTTTTAAAAACTCATCTACACGCAAATATGACCGGACTCACCGTTCTCTGCGTTGTTCTTTGGCGTCTGCACGAAAAAAACAAACAAAAAAAGGCAACTCCGTTGGTCCAACAACTCATCATCTTTTAGTTTAAACCATCATTGATGCAGACAGATAATTCAGATCTATTAAAATGTGCAACAAAAAAAAGGGAATTTAAAGTTTACCTTTGTTTGAGAATCTAAGTCCACAGCAGATTCCTGCAGAAAACAAAACAAAACAGAGGATCTAGTTCCAACATTTCTGTCTTTTAAGATCATTTTCAGGTCCCGATAGTTCAGTTGCGTGAAGATCATTTATTAGTTCTGATCATCTTGACCAAATACATGTAACGGATTATGAAAACAGACGCTTTAGATTCCGCAAAATCAGGCGTGGTCCGTCCAAAGCGTTCCAAAGTGGTCCTTTCATAGTTTCTGCAGAGCGGCAGGAGCTTGTGGCCCCGCCCTACGTGCTTTTCTACATCACAAATACAATCTTTTTTAATTTTTTTGTTTGTTCCAGATTCATCCGGACATAAAGAAATACTCAGAAATCCAACTTTAAGTTTAATGATATGTTGTTTGTTAAGAACAAACAAAATTTCATTGGAGTGAGTCTCGAAAATCCTTGGAACTGAATTTATGTTCAGTTTAAAGATTTCCCACTGCACTTGAAAGCAGCATAATTTATTAGTGGTTTATTACTGCTCCAGGCATTGCAGGGCGTAAATCAGCCTTTTTTTGTCACGTGTTTTCACGTCCAATGTTTGCTATTGCTTTATCTGTCATAACAGATGTTATACAGTGGTCCGGGTGAATACTCAATTCTGATTGGCTGCTGGGGGTGCATTAAAAAGTGATACGCCACAGTCATAACCGCACGCCTAAAAAAGAAGTTTCTGTTTCACAGCATTTCAAACTAGAGGTGTGACTCGTACATTTTTAACCAGCTGTCTCTCCTCGTGCTCCAGCCACAGTTTGTCCATCAACATCTCCTTCTTTTGCCGTTGTAACGTGTCCTCCACTCTCCTGCTGTCCCATGGGGGGTTCACCTGAAACTCAGGTGTCTGACCACATTCACATAAAAGCATGAATATATGTTAATGGAGCATTTCAGAGCAGTTCATTTGCATGGTGTCTGTGCAGACAAACGCTTCCGTTTGGTGGAAGCGGCTTTTTCAATTTTTATTTTTATTTTGGAAAGTGTGGCTGCAAGTGTGCGGACACCTTTGGGTGGTTGATCCGTGGGAGGGTGTTGCCTTGTATTCTGGACGGCTGTGGAGACAAAGGCAGACAAAATCACGTGAGGTGAAATGAGATCACTGCTGCAAAAAACAAAAAATGTGTTGCACAGAATTTCTCCTTCATATCCTGACTTCCACTGAGAATAAAGTCACTCAAACTTCTTCTAAATTACTGAACCACCATCCTATGATTTAGGATTAAACGTTAATTATTTTAGATTTCGATGGCTAGTATTTTTAAAACTGTTCTTTATTGAGTCAAAAATCTTAGAATCTGAACAATGTTTTGTAAATTAGCAGATTAAATCTGCCAAAATCAGAAAAAAGTCTTTGTTTTTTCAAACTAAAGTTATTTTGCAATAAAAAAAACCATTATTGGTAAAATTATCTGTCTTTCACGACATAAAATAAGACTCTTTTCTTTCTAAACATTGGCATCTCTTAATCTGCAATCCGTCATCTTGATCTTTAGGCGGGGGACAACAGTCACTGAGGTTTGGAGACATGACTGAACATTGACCACGGAAAGAAAAGGACAGACTTGATGCAGCAGAAAGAAAGAAAGAAAGAAAGAAAGCAGCTTGGAAAATGATTTACATCTGATTCCAACCAAAAGAAGTCAGTTTTTCCCCAACATGGGCGTCAGTCAGTAAGCAGTGGTTGGCCCGAGTCTGTCTGAGTTTCTATGGCAACCACTTTCACCAATCAGGAGTGAGCTCGTTGGAAGGCCACACCCCTACCACGTGAAAGCGGGATACACAAAAACAAAAAAAAGTTTTAAAAGTCGGATGTGTGTGGAAGCATGTGTGTCTCATAATTCAAAATAAAAGTCAACATCGGAAACGTTTTTTCATGGACTTTTACTTTGAATTATGAGACACATATGCTTCCATAGACGTGGGGGCAAGCAGGCTCCGCCTACTTTTACCGAGACATCTGATTATAACTTGAATAAATAAAATGAGGAGTATCAAGAACATGTTAAAAAAAAAAGGTACCAGATGCAGAATGGTTCTTCTGATCAGTAGATTGCCTGAGTAACAGCTGTTTATTTCTCAATACAAGTCTGTGGGATTTTTAAAGTACTTCCTGTTTAGAACGCCAGGGAGGGAGGAGTCACTCGGTCCAGTTCTAATACAATCAATGGGAACTTCTGGTGAGTCATATTGACCTCAACCTTCGCTCTTTTCCTCAGTGGGTCTAAACCATCTAACACCTCTGCTTTTGCCTGGTTAATACTCATTTACTCTCAGAACACCGTCTCACTTCCAGTCTTCACATAAAACATTTAAAACTCTATGTGACCTAATTCCTTTAAGATGCTTTTAAGGAAAGCCTTTTGAGCCTTTAAAAGAAATGTGCAAACGTATCTCTTGCCCTGACTCTGTATTTAATGATTTAACCTTTCTTATTATTGTTATACTGTTCATTTTAGTTGTATTGCATTTCTTATTTATTGTTTCGACTGTACGTTTTTGTTGTTTTTTTATGATGATGCCTTTCGGCCCAGATCGTATCTCAATGGGACTTCCTGGTAACATAAAGGTTAAATAAATAAAAAATAATAATAATAACATGTCTTACCCCTCTGCCTTGGACTGCTTAATTCTAACACACAAAACATCCATGCAGATGACACTTTATGGACTTTTATGGGCATTTATGAATACAGCTATGATATTCTGTCTGTGGCACAAAACAATTCATTCAAATTCACAAACCGTCATTTCAGCTCTGTTTTTTCCAGGCATTTATTTAAAAAAAAAAAGAAAAAACTAATTGGTCTTATGAAAGGGTTGACAAACACAGTGTTTTTCAACCAGTGTGCCGTGGGAAATTGCCCTCATTAACTGATCTAAAAACATTTCCCATCTCCAGGATTTCAGCTCTGTGTTCATCCAAACAGGTCCAGATAAAACACTGAGTAGTTAGAAATATAAAAGATCATAAAATACGTTTTTCTTTGTGTTTATTTGATTCTATTAAAGACACTTTGATAAGAATGACGGTAATGCGATTTAGCTGCAGTATTAACTGTTTTCTGAAAAGTCCCGCCCCTTTAACTGTCTCCACCAATCATTCTTGGAGGCTTAATTACATGTCATCAATCTGACCAATCAGAAGTGGTTAAAGTCTTTACTTCCTTGTTCAGATTCTGCTCGTAAAGTCTCTCAGTTCCAACAAAAATACCAGCTAAAGCTCGTCTTTAGTGGTGTAGATTTCCACAGAATCCGGTGTCAGACCGTGGAACAAGAGAACAAAACCATGAAGCTCAGAGAAGAGAGTCTGTCTGCATCACTACATCTCCCATGATGCATTGGGTTAAAGTGACAGCACCTCAGCGCATAATGAGTCTTCGTTGTTAAACGTCTTGAAACCACAATGAACACACATCAAACAGTTTTTTAAATCTTCTAACTTAACTTTTATTACATCTTTTACATCTTTTGGATCATGTCTTCGCTGTACCAAAAAGTAAAAAGGGTTGTACCGTTGGAGAACGTGGATGAGCGCGGTCTGAGCGAGAAGAAGACGCGCCACAGGGACAGCGTTTGTTCATGACGGTCCCACAGGTTCTAAGGGTTCCTCTAATCCAATTTAACGCCTAATCAAGAGTTTCCTCAATGTGAAAAGCAATATTAGCTTTGCCCCGCCCCTTCGTAATTCCTATACAATCACTGAAGAGATGTTTGGTTTACAGGCTTTGGTTGGAAACAGAAATGTCCGATTGACAGCAGTCAGAATGCAGACCAAACACAAGGTTTAGGACTCGTTCTGAACCAAATTAAGCGCACTTGATCCAGACCGACAGTCTGAATATACCCTAAATCTATATGTTATTCCAAAAGACTGGACTCATTTTTTTATACAAACTTTGAAAGTTTAAACAAGAAAGAAAAGTGTGGAAATGTTCTGACAAAAGCGGGGAAAGTGAATGAGTAAGTAGGGAGTGGTTTATAGCCTTTAAACATATGTAACTCTACTTTGGGGGTTATTTTTTTAGAACAAAACCAACTGTGGTAAAGGAGGAAACACAATGTGCTTTGGTGCTGCAGCTTCACCTACACTTTTTTTTTCCCATAAATGTATCTAAATTAGGAAGACGAGGCTAACGGTGAGTCTAGAACGAAACTCTTACCTTGGGTGGAGGATCTACTAGGTTGGGGTCAAACATGGACGGGGTGGGGTTGGTTCTCCGTCTGTGGTTCGGTTGCTCAGACTCCATCCTCTGGATATCACTGCAGCGTTTGTACACCAGAAAGAGCTCCATCAAACGCCTACGACTTTGTGTCTGCAGGAGCAGAGCGGTCACGCACCTAAGCAAGCAGACGAGCTGGCCGAAGGTGGGTCGACGGTGCGGCTCGTAGGCCCAGCAGCGGGTGAGCAGGCCGTAGACTTGGGGGGGACATTGTTGTGGTTTGGGAAGGCGAACTCCCGACTCCAGCTGGTCAATCACCTGACTGTTTTCCAACCAGAAGAAAGGCTGCTGGGCCAGAGAGAAAATCTCCCAGACGCACACGCCTACAAGGACACCAACGAGCCAGTGAGTATTCTGCGTTCCTGTTAGGAACTGTTAGCAGAGATGCTGCTTTATGATTCTACACAGAAACATTAGCATAAGACACTGCAACAGAGAGACACTTTATCCAAACGACTGCAGGTGTCCGTACAAATATGACCCATTTGCTGTTTTAGGCACGTTGATGCCAAACTTTCAAAGCTATTTCCTCTTTTTCTTGGTATTTAAAGCCCCAAACCCACACAGACAAAAACCCCCAAAATATCCCGTTGTTGGAGGTGTTTCTCACCAAACATCCAGACATCACTGGCTGTGGTGAAGCGTCTGAAGTTGATGGACTCTGGTGCCATCCATTTGATTGGGAGGCGGGTAATGGAGGCTGCGCTCGGACAAAAACAGAGACTTTCTGAGTTTCTAGCACGCACACGAGCATCGGAAATGAGCTCTGCCTTTACCTTTATAGTACTCCTGCTCGTCCACGTATCGAGACAGGCCAAAGTCACCCAGCTTCACGCAGTCGGATGAAGCCACCAAAACATTTCTGACCGCAATGTCTCTGAAGAACAGAAAAGCAGAAGCACTAAATGAAACGAGGAACCAAAAGAGAAATATAAATGTCATTAAGGTGGACTTCAAGACACCTCTTGAAGAGGCAGTCCGAACTGTGTTACCTGTGCACCATGCTGAGGCCCTCCAGGTAAGCCAAAGCTTTGCAGATTTGCAGAGAGTACAGAGTTAATGTTGCTATGCTCAACATATATTGCTGCTCTATAAGGTAGTTCCCAAGCTTTAGGAGACACAAAGCAAAAAAAAAACTGAGCTTTCCAAAGCATTAGACACAGATCTGTTAGTATGTCATTCATCCAAAATGTATATTTTTTGACTTGGCTAACTTTTTTGCATTAAAGCACAGACACACCCACCTCTCCATGCTCATAAAGCTCCATGACGATCCAGACCGGATCGAAGTCAGTGACTCCGATCAGACGCACAATGTGAGGATGGTCCAGGTTTTTCATCAGATCTGAAACCAGAACAAACAACGCAGCTTGGATCACCAACACCGCCCGTTCCCGCTACGCTACAACACAACAAAACATGGAACTGTTAGACCAATGAGAGGGACGCTCAGGGACAGACGTTCAGCTGGACTACAGAGTCACCAAAGCGACAACATTTCTGCTTCATTTCAGTTAAAATCTGGAAAACTCTTCCAGATGATGGTAGACAACCGTCCACACTGACAATGTCCAAATCTGTTTACAATCTTTTTTTATGTCTGTTTCAAATTGTTTTTTAAAGATCATTTCCATCCATCTTCCTCTGCTTATCCAGGGCCGGATCGCCGGGGCAACAGTCTAAGCAAAGATGCCCAGACTTCCCTCGCCCCGACAATGTCCTCCAGCTCCTCTGGGGGGACCCCGAGGCGAGAAACGTGGTCTCTCCAGCGTGTCCTGGGTCTCCCCGGGGCCTCCATCCAGTGGGACATGCCCAATTTACCTGCTTAACTGTCCTGTCATGGAAACTTTATCAGAGCGTGCATTTTTGGATTTTGAGGGATGAGTTTTTGATTGACAGGTGGCTGGACCCAAACAAATCTCTGGCTTGATCCGCCCATCTACACTTTTGGTGTCAAAGTTGACTGAAGCGAGATCAGGATGCCGCCTCAGCAGGAAGTGATCGCTGAGGCGGTCACATACTCACCAGCCTCACTGAGAAACTTCTCCTTCACTTCAGGCGAGCATTCCTTACAAGTTTTTACCGCCACACGGGTCTTCTCCCCGCTCTGCGAGCACGTCAGGGACAGAAAAACACATTTTAATCGAGATTTTGTGCACATTTTTTCAGCTGTTTTATAGACTTTTCAACAATTTGGGTGAGAAGGTGTTAAGCCCATGCAGGACAACGCCACTTTTAGCTACTTTTATAGAAATGTTTTATGGTTTTAGTGCACAAATATGTCATTTTCAGCCCATTGGAATGAATGGGAAACTGTTAAACTCCTTCAAAAACGTTGTGCTCTTTGAAACCTTAAAACTTTTTCACATTTGACCATTATTTTTTGGTTGGTTTGTGTTTAGGAAGCAGCAATTAACAGCAGCAGAAGATAAGAAATTAAAAAATAGAAAAAAAAATGTTAAAAATGTCAAAACTGGGCTAATTTGACCCCCTGCTCTCCGGGTTTAAGCATTTTCCATGAAGTTGCTTCAGCATTTTTTGGTAAAAGGGTTCGAAGAATTAATTTTGCATTCTAAGCTTTAAGCTTTAGCAATCAATTGAACATGACTTCCTCATTTATTTTAGCATTAAGTCACATTGCTTCAACACTTTTAGCAGTTTCTGTATTTAAATAAACATTTTTGCCTAAGAAAAAATGTCAAGTCCTTCAATTATTTTATTTTGAAAAAAAAAAATAAATCTTGTAGCTGTTTAGTTAAGACTTTTCCAGATCTTCACCGCTCACCCTAAAGCATTGCTGTATTGTGAGTGATGCAAATATTTCTATTTATTTATTATACATCTTTATTGTGACACCTCAATCACAGGTAAACTCACCTGACTTATATAAACTCCTTGATGAACTTCTCCAAAGAATCCCTCACCGAGGATCCGACCCAAGACCACGTCATCTCTGGAGATCCTGAGTTTGTCTAAAATGGAAAAAAAAGGACTAAATCAGGCATGCTATTTTTGTTAACTTAAAGTAAAGTTTTTATTTAGTAGGAAAAGGAACGACTGTTTTTGTTCTGGTGGAAAGTCTTTAAAGATTTGGGCTTCTAAACAGTTTATTTTGAAGGAGAACTCACCCACGCACACTGCTCCACTGTCTGGAATCTCTGCATAAACATCAGAACCTGAAATAAGGGAATATTGACTAAAATGAGACATGAACTGAAAACAAAGTGCATTAAAATATTTGATGCAAAAAAACGTATGAAGAAAGAACCATAATTTCTCTGTCTGGAGCAACTTTCTCTTTCATTTCTAGAAAAAAAAAAAAAGAGAGCAAAAATTAGATCCAATTTTTATGCAACTACATAAAAATCAGCCAACATCTGCTTTAGTTTGGGCGAATGGAAACAGAAGTAGAAAAGTGTTAAAAATAAAAATATTCCAAAAAGTTTGTTTATATGGAAACATGCTAAAGTGACTTGCATGACTTTCCATTATGACTCACTTCACTGGTATGTCAGGAAGCTTCTGTCTGCCGTCTCTTCCTGTCAAGAAACACATTTTTAATCAAACATATTGCTCTTTATGTTTCTAACCAACAAGTATTTTTAGAATTGGATGACAATTTTCCATGTGCCATGACTGCTTTACCTTTGGGGGGTCTGGTGATGACGGACCTGTCGGGGCCGCCTTCCAGTCGACAGTAACCGTCGATCAGGTCGGCCATGTTCTCAGCTACGGCCATGGAGGAGACGTTCACCGACAGCGGCTGGAAGGTTAAAGGTAAAACTCTATCAGTCTGGACGTTTGCTCATCAGGAAAGCAGGAAGTTGTCAAAGCGCAGCCTTTGAATTTAGCCCTGGACGGCCATAGCAGGGGCAACAACAAAAACACTAATTCCAATTCCAAGAAAAGGAGCACTAATTGCAATGTGAAGACATTTTTAATCTTGACTACTGAATGAACTCCTTTTGGTTTCTACAGAAGACAGTATTACCAAATGTAAAGGGGTGGGGCTCTGGGAATTGTAGTGTTTTGGGGGATTTAATACATTTTGACTGGACAACATTTTTTTCTCAGGTGGAGGTTGAACCAAAGAAGAAAAAAAACCTACCTATCACAATTTCTCAAACATTTTTTCCACAAAAATGCTACTTTCTTTGGTGTACACTTACAAAAATGTGAGTGCTCCGGTAAAAGAAGGTTGCTATATGCTGCTTCCAAAGCTGCATTAAAAATAGACCTCAGTATGTTCAAATTTATGGTTAAGTATTGTTGTAGAATAGATGAAGGAATGTATTTTTTGTGTAGATTTGTAAGTTTTTGTCAACAAAGATTGACATGATGCTCCCTCCCTAATGCTTTTCTGCATGCAGCTGCAGACACATTCCCTGCAGCTCACATTACACTTCAGATGAACTAATCAGCATCAGGATCCTGCCTTTGCAGCAGTGTTCGAATGCATTGATAACTGATTCACATGGGGGGGACGTCCTAAGGGGCGGAGTTAGCCACTAGAAAGAACATAAAGGAGAAATTTGTATCACTCTGGGCCTCTCCGTCTCTGCTCCTTAAGAGAGAGTCATTGGTTTAGTCCAGCTCGCTGAAGGTAAACTAATTCTCTGTATATAAATAAAAATACAGGGCACAAGAATATGTCTATATAAAAAATATAAGGTTCTGTTTTCGGACCGAAATTATTCATACTTTATTTAAACGATATTGCTATATAAGTATATAAAAGGAAATAAAGGTCCTAATTTTTGCAGATGATACAAGTGTTTATTGTTCAGGACAAGACAGTTTACAATGAAATTTTAAAGGGAGTTGGTAATTTTTTGATGAAGAGAAAAGAAAATGTTTTTATTTTTGGTACAGATTAACAATTTAAAGCTTAATTTTGATGTAATAGAACGTGTCCACCAGCTTAAATGAAAACCACATATTGAAAATATTTAGAGCCGTTAGATTTTTGATCCACAAAACCAAAAAGTGAAAAAAAGCATATTTTACATTCAATCTTAACTCCTCCATGCTTCAAGTAATTTAGTAAATTTGGGGAAATACATGCAAAACGAATCTTGATCAAGTAATTAAACTGCAAAAAAGAGCAATTAGAGGAATAAAAAAATTGTATTGCTATTGAAAAAATCTAATTCAGATTAATTTATTTAGCACTTTTTCTGCTATAAAATATCTCAAAGTCCTTTATATAATAAAAGAAATAATAGTAAGATTACAATAGTAGCTAAAATAGTAGTCATAATTAAAAGTTAATAAATAAAATGTAAATGCCATAAATACAATCAAATTAATTATTAATCAAATTCAAATCAAAACATGAAGACGTGTAAAAACTATGTAAAAGCTAAAAATGTGGACATTGTACATAAGAATGTAGCAAATTTTGTTATGTTGTTTTTTTCATTTAAAGAAAAGAGGAACATAATAGTTTGAGAGATATTTTTATGATTGGATCATGCAGAGTAAGAACTAATGGAGAATAGAGATGTCCTGTTTTTGGAACAAAACTTTACTTTTGAATTGTTTGAATAAAAATCTTAATTTAATCCTGTTTAGATTAGGTGGATACTAGAGAAATGTAATTATTTACTAGTGAATGTGTTCATATTTATTTGTATTTGGTTAGACGTTTTGATTAATACTCCGTTTTGTTTCTGTGTAAATTGCATCCTTGGATGGGCTTCGGTTGATAAAGAACCAAAGAAGCGTCTTTTTTTTATTTTTTACTCTAAGGAATCAGGAAGCTGAGGTGTGCCGTCACCTGTTTGGCCCCATCTATGTGCACGGTGAGAAGGGCGCGGCCGTCACCTTCCGCGGTACAGGAGATGCTGCGCACCTGGGAGAACTTGGCCAAACATTTGGGCTGCAACCAGGACAACAGCATGCGTTAAATCCCCATTTTTTTACATTAAGGTGTTTTTATGAGGGGTTAGGAGAAGCGTTTCGCTCACCGTTGAGTTTTCGGTGCGTTGGTGGATCCCCTGAGCGCCGATGATCAAGTCTATGTCCAGACTCCAGCCGTGCTGTCGGCAATGGACGGATGCACGGTAAGAAGTGCAAAGTAGGAGCTTCAAATCAAAAGCTGCACATAGAAAACCCGTCTCACCACAAGCTGGCAGGCGTAGCTCTCCTGCGTGAAGCTGTAGCACTGAGACAGAGCGGTGAAGAACTTCAGGATGCACTGGTCCTGCTGCAGAGTGGAGTAGCCCTGAAACGTCTGCTGGATCATCCGACGCAGTTGCTTGGGCTGACACACAACGGCATAAAAAAAAAACAAAAACAATTAGTCAGGGCTTTCCGTGGCAAAACTAAAGGTTTCTAAAGCAGCCGTCGATACCTTCATGCTCTCTATGAGCTCCTTGGGAAAGAACAAATCCAGCCCCACGTCCTTCCTAGAAGACGGAGAAAGTTAAATGTGTGCTTCGGTGTTTCCCTGTTCGATCAAAGAGGAGGCCGATTGTGGCTTTTCCTTCTTCCTCTTCGTGCTGAAGGTTAGATTTCCTCTTTGAGGTCAGATCGGTGGGAGAAATTTGTGTCTTTTGAAAGTGAAAGTTAGAGACTTACTCTAGCAGTTCGAAATTAGATTTCTTCTCCAGCCCGTTGGGATTCATGTCTTTGTAAAATCTCCTGCAAGCACAAAACTTTCTCACGACTCACTACACCCACGTGCTTTGTGACGTTCTCAGTCAGGTTGTTACCTGATTTCCAGACAGCCCAGCTGTAAGGCCATCCCATCGCTGACTTTGGAGGCGTATTGCTGCATGTAATCGCTTCGTACCTGTGGATGAGCATGCACATTGATGATTTAAGCCCTGATCATGCTAGCACCACCACTCCTCTTTATTCTGAAACAAACAAATCAACATCGGAAATCGATTTGGTGACCTGCAGGTAAAAATAAAGCATGGTGGTCCTGTCATCTCTGAAGACCTCCATGAAGTCCGACGGGATGTATCGGATCCTCAGGTCGTACCTGGACAAAGAGGATCCACATTTTCTCTTTCTCTGCTTTGCTGATGAGGTCAAACTTTCACAAATAAAGTTAAGAGTTCCAGTGAAGCATGGGTAGGTAAAATCAGAAGCGGACCTCCACTCGGCCTCCAGGTGCTGCTGCTCGTAGCGCTGGGTGAGCTCAGCCACCGTCAG
Source organism: Oryzias curvinotus (assembly GCA_023969325.1). NCBI lineage: Eukaryota > Metazoa > Chordata > Actinopteri > Beloniformes > Adrianichthyidae > Oryzias > Oryzias curvinotus. The sequence goes on along the minus strand of CM043707.1, from coordinate 10,806,196 downwards.
GTTCGGGTGCAGCCAGTGCATCTCCGAGGACTTGAGGTGTTTGAGCAGGAGGCCGTAGCAGAGGCTGTGTTGGATGTTGGGACCCACGCAGCCGCTAGACAGCACGACGCCGATGACAGCCTGGAGCAGAACCGAGAAGGTGTCAGCGAAAGCGTCACACGCGTAACCACAGCCCCGTGGAGGGTTGTCTGATACTTCTGTCTTTCTGCTGTCTAACGTTTAATCTGGACTTCCTTCTTTTATTTAAAATGTTTTATCTTCATCAGCAGAAGAGGGGTGTTACAGCAGAGTGGAGTTTCCTTGGTTGAAACAGAAAACATTGGTACAAAAAAAGTACATAAGCATGGTGTCCTTTCAGAGAAGTACGTCCTGAACCCAACACCTCCCTGTCATACAGCCAACTCCACCCTTCTCCACCCCATCCTTCCTTTAGGCTGGTTTATACTCGATCATCCAAAGCATCAATCGTATCGTGTCCCTACGCCAATCAGATGGTCTAACTCTAGTTCGCCTTCGACTAACCACCTTGTCTGCAACGAACTACTAAGTGGCATTTATTAAGCCTCGTCTACAGCGTTTCGTTTGATATTTGGTAAGATTCTGTTTTTTTAACATCTATAAAGGCATCTAAAGATGTTTACGTCTATATAAGTAGGTTTGATGTAGGTTGATGGTGCAGACAAGACGAAGTACTTGGTACATCAGGATTTTTTTTGTATTTCAATAGCCTCAGCAAACCAACTAATAATAATTATTTTTTTGTAAAGTTCAACTTAAAACTAGAAGGAGCTGCATTTCCAGAAGAAAATGTAGGGTTGAATGTTACATTACTGAATGAAAATGAAACTTAAAGGATAATAATTGGCAAAAAAAAAAAAAAAACAAAGAAGGAAATGAACAAAGTTGACCATAAATAACATTGAAGACATTTTTGTGTAAAATGCCAGAACCGGGTATCGAACCAGCGAGCTTCTGCACCAAGGATTCCCATGTATTTCAATGGAGGCAGAAATCCTGAAAAATCCTGGAATATCTTGAGAAATTCAAGGATTTGAAGAACCAAAAGTCATAGCTGGAAAAAGATGAAAGAGCTGAACATTTCAATAGTTGAATGGATAAAAGAGCTGAAACATTGTAGGAGTTAATCTGCATAAAATGGAGGAAGATACTGGAATAAAGAAAGAGAAGCAGGAAAACGATGGCTTGAAGGATTTATAGCATATAATGAAGTTGTAAATTTATGAGAAAAAAACTCAGAATTAATGACTTTTTTCTTATAAATTTCCGAGATTAGGAGCAATCAAATTGACATGTAAAGTAGCTTTTGAGAAAAAAAAACAAGACATCTGCAATCATTCTGGGGGAAAAAAAAGAGTCAGAAAACCAAAAAGGCAGGTCAATTAACTCAAATGTAGTTTCTTACATCTAATATTTGGGGGAAAAAAACTAATCATAACCTTTTACCAGAATAAAAGAAATGCAGTCAAAGATAACATGCTCTTGGATTTGAGCAGTGACTGTTTATTGATAATGTTACAAATGTTTGATTTGATTTTACAGTTAATTCATGTTTTATTTATTAATGGGGGGGCTTGCAGGATCTCTGCAGCTGTCCACTCCTAATCCTGATAGTACGGTACTTTCTAATCCAATTCTATGTGATGCCTCCATCCAAAGAGGCTCAGTTTGAGGCAATTTCAACGTTATTATGCTAATAAAAATGTGACTTTGTGTCACCAAAAGGTTCAGAATTTCTTTGTTTTTGAAACCTTTCTGGAAAAAAAGCTTCACAGAGTGCTCCACATCTTTCATCTTCGAGCACAGCTACAATAAACAGACAAACTTTTTTTCTTGTACGTTTACGTATTTTTAAAGTCGTCGATTTACAACATTTAAAGTAATAAATGTACAACTTTAAATCGCGTACATTTACAAGAAGAAGTCATAAATATACTCTTTTATAGTCGTAAATATACGACTTTGTTTTAGTAATTTAACAGTTGAAGTTGAAATGAAAGGAAAACTGTCATTGATTTGTAAACTGGGCCTGATACTCTGCTGTAAGACTGAAATGATGTCTAACCCCGTTTGTATTTAGATCGCAGTAACAATGGCCGTGTATTTTTGCAATGCTGCGAGGTGGAAACTGCAATTTTCTGGATCGAGTTTGCACCGCTTGAAATAAGGTCAGGTTAAATGGACTGTACTACGAACGTAAAATTCCAATCGTGCATGATGTCACCAGCTTGTGTCACATTTCGCAGTGATTGGGGGCGATTCCCTTCTGACGGCCGTGCGACCAATGCAACCCAACCAATTACAAGTCGCAGATAGAGGTTATCTGGGGGTGACATCGGGTAAACGCAGGTGCCACAAAATATCGGCGAACCTGTAGAGCCTAAGGACTAGAATGTGGTGTAAAGACACATTACGACAGCATCACCTGTACGTCATAAGGACATGTAACTTCCACTAGCCTCACAAATGCTGCACGATACACCAACCACATGCACGACAATGGTACATTCCATTTACGGTACATGAAGTCCCTTAAGGTAGCTGTACGAGACACACCTGCCCTCCTCTTAAGATGCAGCCACTCCTCTCTCTGACCCTTCACGGACCCGGACAACCCAATCACCAATACTTCCCCTCTGCTTCTGGACGTCTTTGCTACAACAACCCATCGCTCATCTCATCAGTCATGACTCATTCCTAGCTGATCTGATGTTGCACGGCAGGTTTTAACCACAACTCAGCAGATCTAAGCTCCTTAAAAGTTAATGCTTGCAAAAAGATATAAACAAAAACCCAAATTTACTTGGAATTTTTTGAAAGTCAGTACATTAAATATCATAATTACACTGATGTCGACACGCGTCAACTACAAAAATACAATTATTCAATATTGTCAGTGTCGCCAAACCTCCAGCAGCTCTAGATCTAATTTCTCCAAAAATAAGGTGACAGAAGCTTTTATTGTGTGTGCAGTTTTCTGGCATTATTTAGCATCTTCAGCTGCCTTTCTCTCACCTGTCCGGAATTGCACCTGCTCCTTTCTGCCTCGTTGAAGTTTTAATACCAAGATTCCCTAATGTCCTGGTTGTGACCCATCCTTGGTGGATCTAATGTTCTGATCTGGAGTTTGGATGGGTTTTCTTCTCACTGGTCCCTCCTCCACATCACCTGAGCTTCTAAACTTGTGCTTTGGTTGTCTGTCTTAAATCCTTTCAAACGGTGCCATAAAGTAAAATGTGGTCGTGAGCTTAAATTAAAACGGATACAAATGGATAAATCCACCCAACTGCAGGTGATTCGAAGGATTTCAATTAGTGGTAGAAGATGATGATGGAAGGATCTGAAGTGTGGTTGCACAGTGTACCTTGACCGTCCATCCCTCCTCGCAGCGGACCAGTTTGAAGTTCTTTCCCAGGTTGGAGCTGTTGCTAAGGAAACACACTTTGATGATCTTTACATGGGAGATGTTTTCTTTGCCCTCGATTGCCTTTGAGGACATCGTCAAAGACCCGTCCTGGTTGGTGGGAGACATGCTCCTCCAGAACAGGGTTTGACTGTCACCAGACATCCCACACCGACAGGTCACCGGCTACCGCACAGGGACGCACATGACCGTCTCAATCTGTGGCTGCCGTCTTCTCCATCCTGGAAGCCTGAGGAGACGCATGAAAAGCTGAAAGACCTCCTCCGCCGACAGCTTCAAGGAAGAACCTTCAAAGAGCTGGAAAACCTTCAGCTCCGAGCCGCTCTCCTCTCAGGTCAACTCCTGAGCGACTGAGCAGACTTTGTCGAAGCAGCTCGGCCCACGGAAAAGCAACAACTGTGCGTAAAGAGGAAACAGCTCTGAGAGGGCAAACAAGGAAGTTGAAGAGAAGCAGCAGAACAACTGACAAGACTGATGAAACCGCTGCTCCATCCCTCCTCCCCCCTCATAACCACTGCTCTAAAAAAAGTGGCTCCTAGCTTCACATTCACTTCCGCTTGCAGAACTATTCCAGATGACGAGTATTGTTTTTAGAATGATTTAGTTTTTTTGGAAGCAAAAAGCTCCTCTGCATCTGTCAATCTCATCCTCCTGCTTTGATTTTTTCACATTTCTGCTGTTTTTTTTTTTTTTTTTACTCTGCTGTATTCTTGCTTTCGATTCATGACAGATACGGAGCGTGTCCAAAAAACAAAAATAAAGGCCTGTGGTGTGCTGTTCGTTTGACCATGCTTGTTACTGGGTTTGGTGTCTGCTTGTGTCACTTTCTTTTTGTTGTTGCTGCTGGTTCAATTACTTTTTTTTTCTGCTTGCTGCCATTTTTTTGCACCAGGTTCCGGTAGAGAACTTGAGCTGAAGATGCCAAGATAAAATGGAATCAGTCTGCATGCTCGCAGTTTCTGGGTACACTGAGCAGATATGACTAATTAGACTAAGACTATGACTAAGGAGACTTGGACAAGAGACAGAATGTTGTGGTATTTGTCTCAAATATTCAATGAATATAAAAAAAAAAATCAAATTTCTCCAAATTAAGGTGACAGAAGCTTATATTGTGACATCCTTTGTGGAGTAGTTAGGATGTTCAGGCCTGATCTGTACCAACTAGGTACAAAATGTCTATGAGATACTTCATAGACATCTACAGTAGATGTCTACATTAGACATGTCTAGTAGACATCTACTGTACATGTCTATTAGATACAATATATATCTACAGTAGGTATGTCAGTATATGTCTACAGTAGACATGTACTGTAGACATATACTGATAAAAGATTCTTAAAAATTAATCATGAGACGCACCGGGAGCCAATGTAGCGATTATAAAACGGGTGTACCGTGTCCACGCCCCCTGGTCCTTGTCAGAACTGAAGTTCTGTAACAGTTGTAAGTTTGAAGGAGACTTTGGTAACACTTCCCTGTACAGTACAGTCCTTATAAATTAGTAAAGTGGTATTTACATAGTACTACTTGGTACTTACATGGTCAGAAGTCTAAATGTGTATGTACACTGCTTATGAAGTACCAAGTAATAGTGTGGAAATAGGGTTGACATTATTTTACAGTCCAGGGGACACGTTGTGGGAAAGTCCTCAATGAGAGACTGTGACCGCCATATGCAATAGGCCTCTATGAATTGACGCATATTTATAGCTGTACGCTTGAAAATAGTCATGATTTAGATACCTAATAGACGTGTCTGTGGCTCTAGTGGGTAGAGGCTCAGAGATGGTCTTGAACGTTACTCTTTTTTTTGGGAAATATGTTTAATATTAGATGACATCCGATGGGGATGAAGCTTCTGACTTTTTTCTTAACATAAATGTATCTGCTCTGCAAAGTTCTTCAAGTCTCCAGAGAATTGCAGCAAAAGGCTTGACTGATTTTGGATGGTTCATTGGATGGTTCATGCCCTTGAGTGCCACCTGCCAAAAGCTATTTTAGCTTTTTTCTAGACCGGTGGCCAACATTTTGAGACTGGAGCACTGTGGTCAACATCTCACCAACATCACTGCCACTCATTTTGAAACACATTTTTCTGCAGTTAACCTGAAGTTGCACGAATTCAAATATACCTTAGCTTGACTTTTTAAAACTGTTGTTGCCATTTAATTCAAATTTTGTGTACGTATGAAGCTGTTTTGTTCATTAAATACGACTTTTTAAATGAATATTATTTGATCTGACTCACTTTTTTAATCACTGAGGCACACTTACAAGAAAAGGCTAACGCCATCAAATTGTTTGAGCTGTTATTTTATTTACTATTTAGAACTTTCTTCTACTTAATCTAAATAAAATTCAGACTTTTTAGTCTGAGATATTTTTTGATAAACTTAAGCAGAAACATTCTGGATTTCTTTTTTTTTTTTGTTCTGTAATTTGTGAACTTTAGCTCCTGTGTTTTCTAATTTGTCTGGGAAATTTACAGAGAAACTTATTTTTGTGACCTTAACTTTATATTTTAAGGTTTTAAGGCAATGATGTTTGTTTTTATATGATATATAAATAATTTTATTTTTGTAAAACATTAAAAAAAGAATAAACCAAAGCTAAAAGACAGGGGGCGACAGAGATAAAAAAAATCTAATAACTGTTTAGTAGGTTTTAATCAGCTCTTGCTGTTTTTATGCAACTAAATCTACTTTTTTCTTTTATTTTTTTAATAATTACCGGTATTTTATTTACCTGTGTGGGCAGTATATAACTTAAAATCTGCTTTAGTCATGATGGGACGGTCCTAAAACCAGGACGCTCCCAACTGCTGTCAATGCAGAACTAAAAGAGAGGAAGCGGTTGACTCTCCTTTCAAAACAAAAGCATTTTGGGACTTCCATCAAAAACAAAGGCGTGCACTGGCCAAACGAGTCCACATGAGTAGAAAAAGGGCTAAAATGTCCTCATACTTTATAGAAATAAACAAATAACAGAGGAAAACTGGTTTTTGAAATTGACCCATTAAAAAGACGTTTAATGGGTTTCGAATAAAAAAATAACTATTTCATCAAACCTTTAAATCTGAATATTTTACAAAATTATTGAAAGTACACAGAAAACCTGATTATTATCTAATCTTTGAGGTTTTTTGTGCATCAATCACAGAATTACTTTATAATCAGAATCTGAGAAAACTTGTCTCCATTACTTTTTGTCTGTTTTTAAAAAAATATTATTCTGTTTATGCTTATTTGTCTGATTTGTTTTGTGGTGTTTAGAATATTTATAAAGTAATCCCAGTAGATAGTCTCCGTGGCATGAAAAACAAAAGACCACGGACATATATGTATCTATATTTGTGTTGGATGTATGAAAGCTGAATGTTTTTCTCTCTTCACGCGAATAAATGCGGTTCAGGTTTAAAGCAGAATAAATGAACAATTAATTATACACAAATTTATCAATAAAACACATATGTAAAATATGAAGACCTTCACCACCCTAAATAACCAAAAGGTGATAGATTTTTGACTTTGAAGCATTTTATTTTGAAAACGGTGACAGGAAGCGATGTCTCCCTGCGGCTGCTTTGACACGGATGCTCACATCCTCTGTGGGGTGGGGGGATGGCAGAGCAGGGCAAAGCGGGGATGTTGGAGGAAGGAAGCGCTTCTCCATCACTTCCACCTCTGTTCTCCTGCAGTTAGAAACTAGGCGGAAGATTTTCGTTTTGCATTCAGCAGAAACTGCTGCTTCAATCTGGATTCAAATCCTCTGCAGGACAGTTGAGGGAGGGGGGGGGGGATTCCTGCTGCTGATGCTGCTGATGCTGCTGATGCTCTGAACATCCTCAGACCTGAACATGAATCCAGCAGAGCAGACGGTTACGTGGCTCATTACTCTCGGAGTTCTGGAGTCTCCGAAGAAGAGCGTCTCAGATCCGGAGGCTTTCCTGCAGACGTCGCTGCGGGACGGAGCGGTGCTGTGCCGGCTGCTGGAGCGGCTCCGACCCGGGACGCTGGACAGAGTGAGTGGAGACGCAGCAGATGGAGCAAATGCAGCCAAATTTGATTACGCAGGATTATTAAATCAGCTTGGAAAACCAAGAAGGAGGCAAATTACTCCTCAATTCTGCTTTATTTGTGACCTTTATTTGAAAAAAATCTAAAGTAAACTGAGCAAAAATGAAAGAAAGCCTTTGATAAAACTAGGAAATTACGTTTTATTAGGAAAAAAAACATTTTTTGTTTGAATTTAACGTTTGTTTAAAAGTTCTTTATCAGACAGTCAGTCGATTTTGGGTTATAAAAACAGTATGGTACATTCAGAAACTATAAATTACAACAAAATTAATGTATTATCATGAAGTTTAATGTCAAACGGTTAATATAAACACAATATGTTATCTTTTTCACTTTGATTCACCAAAAAAAGGCCATGTTTATGCAAATTCGCCACAAAGAACTGCAGCTTTTAAAAGGTACGAGAAAATTTGGGCAAATTGATTCGATTTGTTAATCACTTATGCTGTTATTCATTTGCAATACTTTAAGGATTGAACAATTTCCACTCACTTTAAACAAAAAAATGAAAAGTTCTTTCAGAATAAGACATACAGAATCTAAACATGAAAGAGATGCAAGAAAAAAGTCAAAAATGACCACAACTCCATAAGAATAGTAAAAATTAACCTCTTTTGACAGACTTTAAAAGTACCAAAGATGCATACAGGCTGTTTTTTTTACTCTTAACCTGTTGTTTTCTTTTTGCAGCTGAACTTATAGATTTCTGCTTTTACATGCTATTTGTTATTTTTGATGAAAAATGGATGAAAAATACTGTTTAAAGGCTCTTTTTGCTGTGAAGGAAATGAAAAGAACTAATTTTCCATCTTATCTATTCTTTTTAACACTTCCCCTAACTGAATATTGCTTCAAGTTTTAAAAACCTGGTCGGGTATGTTTTTTTATCTTATTTACGTAAGATAATTTTGTATCCTTCCCTGAAAAACAGAACATTCCAAAAGGTCAAACTTATTGACCATCCTCTTTGCCATTTTCTTGTTTTTGTCATTTTACTGATAACGTTGTTAAAAAAAGTGCATCACACACAAACGCTAACATGTTGTTGAAGGTAAATTAGTTTGTTTTTTTTTATTTAAATTGTGCACATTCATTACTCACAGACACATTTACATTCTTACTTCTTTTATTTATGTTTATCAAATTTGCTTTTGTCTTTAAATTGGGCGATAAAGCCCCTCTCTGATGAAAATGGTGTTTCCAACAGGTTCTTGAGGCATTTTTCTGATGATGGAGGACATGTTGAAAGAAAATTCAGCTCAAAATGTCATTTTTGAGTATTTCTTTGTGTAAATGTGAATCAGAAGCAGACGAAAAAACGCGGTTGGATAAAGATAGTAAAAAATAAGATGGTTTGTTCCTCAAACGGTCCCCCCAACAACTCAGAGGCAAATTTCTCATGAACTCCGGCTGCTCTGCAGAAACTATGTCCTACAAAACGACAGTTTTTTGTTTTTTTTCTAAGAACAACATAATTATAATCAAAGGACGTCTGGGAAAGCCTTTAGAATAGATGAAAAGATGGTGGGGGCGGGACTTTTAAGTCATGTGACAGCCTCAGGTGAGTCTTACCTGAACTATGAGGGTAGAAAGAGCTGGAAAAGATCTACATTGGTTTATGGTGTTGTTTCTTTAGCTTCTTGAACTCGTATGTTGTTGTTTTTTTTCGATCTTCCTCCTGTTGTTTTTCTTTCCTCCCCGATCTGTCTTGGATCTGACCAGCGTTTGTCACCCCCCCACTCTGACTGGGATGGTGCAACCTGAACTTTAAAACACCTCAGCAGATCCACAGACTGACTTATTTTACAACATAATAATAATAATAATAATAATAATAATAATAATAATGATAAAATAGTTCCTTTTTTTTCATAAATCCAACATTTCTGGTAAATATGTTTTGTTTAGGATGGTCTTAAAAATAACTCCAATGTACCAAAATACTACATTTGGGGATAAAGTAAAAATACAAGGAAATGCCTTACCTAGAATAGATATTTAGAATATTTTTATATACTTTTTGGTTTATATATTTAACTACAGGGATTAACCTGTATATAATACTGGTGGACAGTCAAGAATTTATTTTAGTAAAGTAAAAGTTGTTTTGCTTAATCTTTAACCTAAAAATGAATTTTTATGAAAAATGTGTTTGAAGAAATTCTACATTTATAAACCCACGTTTACTGTTGTAAAGATAAATATTGGTTTTGGTGACTTTTAATTAGTAGAAAAAAGTAAATGAAATCATGAAAAAAAAAATTAACAGGAAATGCGTGAATAACTTTCAAAATAAAGCGACAAACCAGTTTCCAGCACATTAAAGCTACCTCACTTACTATCTTATAATTAAAAAAAATGCTTTATAGTTAGTGGACATTAACAAAGAGTTTAGATTTGTCTCAAATTATTGTACAAAAACACCTTTAGACCTCACTGGGTTAGCAAAAATGGATAGTAAAAGGTAAAAATATGAAGATAAAATAATTTGAGTTGATCTAGAAAAGTAATAATTAAATTACATGCTGTAGAAATATATCCCTACACTTTTTGGGTTTCATTAACTACTAAAAATATTACTGAAAGTAGTTTTTTTGGTTTGTTTTTTACTTTTATTTGTACTTTTTCATGAAGTTTCCGCTTTAGTTTGAAAGCACCAACCGGAAGTGTGGCTTCTTAACCTGGAACGGTGGAACAGGTGCACCTGAAGCAACGAGCGCTTAAATCTCTAAAACCTGTATTTTTATTTTTTTGGCAGAAAATGAAGAAATGATGATTTTATTTGTTCGGTTTTAAATCGCAGTTTTTCCCGGAACCGAGGAGCGACAGCGACTTCCAGAAGAACATTGCCGAGTTTCTCAAAGGTTTGGCGGCGTTCGGGGTTGAGGTGAGTCAATAACAATAAATGAGGCACTTTAGCTAACAGGTTTGCTACAATAATGTTAGCTTTTTAGTTTTATTTGCCATTTATGAAGAATTTAACTGTACAAATATGTGTCTCAGAACAGAGACTGTAAATGCAAACATAAGTAAAAAAATAAAATATAATAATAATACAGATGACGTCATCGATCATCAATATTTATTTTTAGCTAGCTTTTCTAGCTAAAGTTTCCAAACATTTAAAAATGATAGAATTGGTTTAACAGGCACCAAAAATCGGATTATTATTCAGTAATTGATTCAAAAACCTTCAACTGTTTTGTTAGTATAAAAATTTTTTTAAACTGAATTTATTGATATTTCTTTTCTCCGTCTGCTCCTTGTAGAGGTGTTATGTACACAAACAGAACCTCAAAGGGGATTGAACCTTTTTTTTTAAATTTTTTTTTATCTCAGAGCATTTTTTTCATAGCACTTTAGACGAGCATCTTTGCTTTTTTTTTAAGTGTTAAAACATGACAAAAACATCTGTTAATTTATCTTTTTAACGTAAAACCTTCTTTTTTTTTATGCAACTACGAGTCAAACAACCTCTTTAAAATGCTATAAAACGGCTCGGCCCGCATTTAAAATAAACTAAACAAAGTTTAAATCCATCTGTATTTTAGCGCGAAGCTGCCAGGCTCATTTGTGCGTTGCTGCTGGTGGTTTGGTGGTTGCCATGGAAACAGGAGGCAGAGATTCACGTGGGCACGTTGTTTTTATTGGCAGCCGTGTGAAGTCTGAGGAACACAAGTGTTGTTTTATGTTAAAAATGGTTCTCGTATGCAGGTGGGGGGGGGGGGGGACTTAGAATTGGAGTAAATCCAGGGTCCTCTTTGTTTACGCTAAAGAGGGCCCTGCCCCACAGTGGTTGACCTGCCCCACTGTGGCTGACAGGAGAGGTCTAGTATTGATGATGGAAAAAGCCATGAAGTCATTCATGGATAAAGGCAGGTTATGCAATTCCGGAGCCATAACTCGGTTTTGGTTTGGAGCTTTTAAAGAAAGTCTTGACTCCCTTAGGAGCCGCGAACGGATTAAGTGAGCGAAGGGGAGGAGAGGGAAGTGATTTAATGCAGGCTGCCAGTGGATTTTCCAATCAGGTTGATTAGAGCCACGTCAGCCGTGCTGCTGGAAGCCGTGCTCTCTGTTACTGGCAGCCTGGAGGAAGTCTCTGGGACAGCGATTGGGTGGCTGTCCATGTTTACACAGATAGAGAATGTATTCTACCCACAGTTAGGAAGAGCTGCAGTTGCTCAAATCCCAATCATATGTCTGCTTTCTCCGGTTAATCAGAATAATTGAGTGGGGCCATTGATTTTTGTGCCTTTCTGTGCTGGCGCTACAGCATTTCATTACGTCCACCCTACAGTCATGTCAGTTTAATAGCTTTTCTCTGCTTTGAGCGTCCTGTGTGAGCTCTTTTTTTTTTTTTTTCCATACTGATACATTTAAACAAAGTGAGATGATAAATCTGTACGTCACGCTTCACACCAGCCTGTGCTCAACAAAATTCTAACAAATGTTTCCATTGCTGTGAAGCAGAATCCCGACGTTTAGGAAAGGCACTTTGAGGTCGAGAAGAGCTCCATCAGATCAGTTGACCCCTCCGGAAGAGATGCTTATTAAACCGGAAAATGACGAGGAGCGCCCTTAGACCTTATCAAAACAGACTGGATTTGAAGTGTCTGTGTGTGCTTGTGCATGGGGGGGGGGTCGTAGTGACCCCCTTTGAAGCAAACATGTCGAGAGATGTCCTCAAAAGCTTAGAACTGGTGTGACGAGGAGCTCCTCCAAACAGACGTGGTTTAGGGTGTTGTCTCAGGGGCCCGCCTCGGAACAAACATACTAAGGCGTGTCCTCAAAGTCATGGGGGGGGGCATGGGCATACCCCTGACCTCTTTAGAACTGACATGACGAGGAGCGTCCACCAGACCTCGTCAAACAGTTATGGTTTGAGTGGGGAGGTCCTAGTGACCAAACATGTAAAGAAATGTCCTCAAAAGCTTTAAACTGATATACTATAATTGTCATCATAGACATACTACAGTTATTTGGTCAATAACAAAGGTTCAACTAAATACATTTGTTATATACCCTTTGTTGGCAATGACAGCAGTCAGACTTTTTCTGAAAGTCTTCATGGTCTCAACAAACCCCTTTTGTAAAAAAAAAAAAAAAATGTTAAGAGGCGTCCTCAAAAGCATACCCCAGACCACCTTAGAACTTACTGTGGTGAGGAGTGTCCCCCAGACACTCAGAAGAGACATGGTTTGGGGGGGTCTTGGAGACCCTCTCATGTAGTAAACATATTGAGGTGTGTCCTTGAATGCCTAAGACTTACCCTAGACCTCCTTTGAACTGACATGACGAGGAGTGTCCTTCAGACCTCTTCAAAACTGACGTTGTTTATTGAGGGACCACCTTAGTAACCCCCCCCCTCTTGGAACAAATGTTGAGGGGCGCCATAAAAGGTTAAAAATGGCATGAAAACGGCCTACCCCAGACCTCCTTAGAACTGACATGACGAGGAATGTCCCCCAAATCTCATCAAAACTGAGATGGTTTATTGAGGGACAACCTTAGCCACCCTTCATGGGACATGCATGTCACGGGGCATCCTTGTGCTCCAAACTAAAGGATGTACACTAGACCTACTTAGAATTGATAATAATGAAGAGGGGACCAACATTGAAAGAAACTTGGAGGGGTGTGGTCCCCATCAGACATGAGGAATGTACCCCAGACCTTCTTTGAACTGACTAGATACAGGGGTCGTACGGTCATGAAACACCTTAAAAAGTTTTGGAAATTAAAAATGCAATTTCTAGGTCCTGGAAAAGTTTGTGAAAAACGACATATTCTGTAAATTTTTGGAAAAGTCATGAAATTAATGCCAAAAAAACATGAAAAAAAAAAGGTGAACCGTGAGATTTGAATTTAAATTGTGGCAAAAGTTCAACGGTGATGGGAGTTGACGTTGCCATAAAGCCGTTTGTGTTGTCGTTAGTCCAGCTTGCTATGGTGAAATGCTTGAAACGCCGGGGAAATGTAGCTTTAATGTAGACTGGCGATATGGTGACGAGCACATAAACGAAACGGATCACGCCGACGACACGGACATCTTTTCTACTTTTTATGCTCATCTTATAGTTTTCATGAGTAGATGAGGTCAGTTAGTTTGTGAACTGAAAAAGTTGGTTTGTGTTCAGTAAACAGAGGATTCGGAGCTTCAGAGGTATTATGGCCGTGTGTGCCGCCACTCACACACACCAGTGTGATGGAGGGATTACAGGGGGCAGCTCAGACTTTGAGTAATCCTGCTCCAGACTGCAGTTGGACTGGATGTTAAGCCCCACTAAACTGTGAGTTTCTTCCTTTTTGAGCTAATGTGCTTCTTTGGAAAACATTTGTAATGACAGTTCAGGTTCTACCCGGAATATAATATAAAACAAAGCCTCTAGAATCAGTTTACATTCCTTTTGTTATGGTTTGAAAGCTATAAATCCTTCAACCCATTGTTTTCCTGTTTCTCTTTCTTTATTATAGTATCTTCCACCATTTTTTTTGGCGCTTAACTCCTACATTTTTTTCAGCTATTTCAACCATTCAAATGTTCAGCTCTTTCATCTTTTTCCAGCTATGACTTTTGGTCCTTCAAATCCTCGAACTTTTCAAGATATTCCAGGATTTGTTCAAATTTGTCGTGCCAATCGTGTCCACTGTGAATGCAACTTAATGCGACGCTCACGCCGGACACGCGTTCAGCGCATTCTGGATTCTGGACAGCGCATGTACCTACAGCTGGAAGAGGTTTGGTGTGAAATGTGGTAGTCGTGCAAATCTTCTCAGCTCTATTCTGATATAAGAAAGACTTGGCGTCACAAAATTCCAGCTGGACACAAACCACACTTATTCATTTCTCCTCCATGAGGATTTCAAGGTTCAGTTGGTTTAAGTTCAATGGCTGTGTGTTTTGTGAGCACCGATACCCATCTACATAGAGTTGTCATCCGAAGTGTGTACTTGAATGGCGTTGTGTGAGAGTTGACCACGACCCGTTGCTCACAGCATGGCCATAAAAAAAGTACAATACCTACAACCTTGATATTTGGTTCGTGTGCAGACGGGTTTGACCGTTTTTCACTCGTACACAGCTGTGTGCCGTGGGGACAGCTGGGTCTAAGTTTTTAGTCCAACATGACAATTCCAGGACAGACCAACGTGAGTGATCGTGGTCCAGAGTGATCGTCACTCTGGACGAGAATAGTTGCAGGAATTTATGAAAAGTTTGGGGGTCGGAACCAGAAGTTAGTTTGGTTTGATTCTTGTGAAGTGTAGTGTTTTTGATCCCTCAGATAGCTCCATGCTGAAGTTTGTATTGACTGTTTGCTCTGAAAATCTGTCTTAGCCTTTTGAGGTCAGCGACCTGCTGCAGGGATCAAACTTCTCCAAGGTGCTCAACTCTCTGGTTGCTCTCAACAAAGCTACCGAAGGTCAGATTCTTACGCTGTTTTCAATTTAAAAAAAAGTGTTTCTGTCGACACGAGTCAGTCATAGTTTTTGTTCTTGTGCAGGTTTAGGGGACGGCGGTGGCGCGCCGCACTCCTCGGCCTCCAGCAGGATCAAGTCCTTCGACTCCCTGAACACTCAGGGCCGCTCCTCCAAGCTGCTGCTGCCCCAGTACCGCAGCCTGGTGAGTCACCGTGACAACGCCGCCATTAGCCGCCGCCGCTGCAGCGAGCTCCACGTCTTCTGGCTCTCTCTCCTCAGGACATGTCGGAGGGCAGCGGGTGTGGCCAGCCGCTGGTGAAGGCGCGCTTCCCCTTCCAGCAGACCAACGAGGACGAGCTGTCCTTCTCCAAGGGTGACATCATCGTCGTGAGGAGGCAGGAGGAGGGGGGCTGGTGGGAAGGGTCGCTCAACGGCAAGACGGGGTGGTTCCCCAGCAACTATGTACGGGAGCTTAAGGGGAGCGGTGGGTGGCGGTTTCATTTCCAGAAATCAACTGAAGCTGTTCTCCATTCTTTTTACAATTTCTCACTTGTCGCTGCATCACAGGCGCATCCCTGACTTCTATATTTAGCTTAAAAATGCGACTTGCCTCGTTTCTAGTCCTCATCCAGCGACAGAGTAAAATCTGCCAAATCTGTCAAAGGCCGTGCGCTTCCAGAGCGCTCCCTCATGCTCCGTCAGTCTTCTGCCGCCGTCTGAGGACAGGAAGCTTCACAAGGACACAAAGACAGGAAGTTCCAGAGCTGCTGTATAAAAAGGAAACTTCCTGGCCGAAAACACACAACAGCAACAAAAAAAAAAAAAAACTGCAGCTCACATGACCGCAGGAACTGCTTGTTAGTTTAATTTAAGTAAATCTTTATCTTTTATGGTGACTTAAAGTAAAGAAAGCTGCTCATTATTTTAAAAACCTCTTAGCTCTGTGTTCTAAAGGTCAGATTGATGTATGTTATTGGTTCTGGACATGCATCGTTAGGCTAAACAAAATAGCATAACGGCCTGAGTGACGTTTCCCTACAGATGAATTTGACCTCTATTACGTAGTTAGTTCTATGAAGATGGTTGTCGTGAGGTCAGAGCGTCCTCTTTCTATAGGAAAGGTGCTCCGTCTCCTTTGACTTTTTTTTCTTTCTTCCTTTGTTGTGTTTTTAGACAAAACCGCCGACAAACCCAAGTCTGGGACGCTGAAAAGTCCGCCCAAAGGCTTCGACACCAGCATCATCAGTAAAACCTATTACAATGTGGTGAGCGGATCTCAGAGATTTGTTGATCCTGGTGATCACACAAGATGTTGATGAATGTATTTCCAACATATCCTGAAAGCTGAGAAAAGCAGCTTTGCGTTGATACGCCACACTTTATAGTTGTAAAGTTTTCACGTAAAACATCGTAAACCGAGTGGTTTTGACGCAGAAAAACGCACATTTTGAATTTTGTTAATCGCGTAAAGTTACGCTAGTTTGAGTTAAAGTTGCGCGTCGAGGAATTAGCTTGAAGAGCACGTTTTAGCAGCTCTGGTATTTGGAGGGTTAAGCAACATGGTTACGGAGATCGTAGGCTTAAAGGTCGACGTCAAAAAGGCGGAGCAAACAAGTGTCAAACACGTTAAGGCTGTTGAATAGACCCCGCCCACATCTAAGTGCACATTTCTAACACGGCGACTGGAGCCAGTTACTTCTGTTCATAAACCAGCTTCAAACAGGAAGTCAGTGGCTATTACTTTGATTTAAAAGCTCTTTGTATAGGAATAAACGCCACATTTTGAATAATGTTCGATTAGGTAATCCCACTCAGGTCAACGGCGTGACCCCGGTTTGCCTATTGATCCTTTTGCATGCAATGAACCAGTAGCTGTGCCTTAAAAAAGCACGCAGACACGCCTGTCACCCCTGCCCGTGTCATTCCTGCGGGAGCCAGTGCAGCAGCTGTAATGTAGGTTATTCCTTCCATCCCAGTGGTTTCTGGGGCAGCCGTGACCGAGGGGGGGGTTCTTTCTGGTGTGCTTGTGCGTGGGCTTTTAATAATGCAAGATGCCCACAGTCTGACGGTGGATCCGCAGCACCCGAGTCTCTCTCTCTCAGACACAAGCGGGTCCAGCCTGCAGTCAAAGTCGTTCCCATGCAGGAGGAAGGCTTTTGTTCTGAAAATATGAGGATTTTAAGATTTCTGCTTTAGGCTCTTTGTGGATTTCAAAAATGCTTTTTCCTCCTCAATTCTCTCTATAGTTTTTGGTTGCTGCACTGTTTTTTCTTTTTTTTTTGTATGTGTAGAAGTAGATAAATGCATTTGCTTCAAAAATGGCTGAAATCTGCCGAATGTTTTTGTTTCGTTGCATTATTTTGTCGTTTCGTTTGCTCAAAACGGTTACAAAAACATAACAAGACAACATGCAAACCTATTTTTTTTTTAAATTGAAAAATGCTCACAATATTTTTGGTAAGATTTTGTAACAAAACAATAAAGTGTTTGTGAATTAACACTTTCAGTTAATTAGGCCAATAAAAATGGAGAAAACCTAAAAACTAAATAAAACACCGTATGAACTCAGTCAAGTCAAAATCTTAAGCTTAAGTAAACTAAAGACAGTTTCTAAAAAAGATTAAAACACTTGAATTGCTAAGTTTGTCATAAAGGTAAAATTAAAAAATTGTTTTTTTGTTGATTTTTAAGGTGTACTTGTGGCCTTTTACTGATAAAACAGAACAAATATGAACATAATTAGGGTAAAAATAGCTTTTCTGAGTATTTCTTTAAGTAAATCCTCACAAATCGGAAGCAGAAGGAAAAAAAGGCTGTTTGAAAAAGAGGCGTAGAAAATACGCTGGGCGGGGTCATTCTGCAACGGCGATGGGAAGAGGTGGCGGGGTTGCTCCTCGCCAGCGGTCCCGCCCACAACTCGTAGGTGAATTTCTAACGAATTCCTGACGCTCTGCAGGAACTATGTCCTAGAAAATGGAAAAAGACCACAGAAAACTGTTTGAAAATAGATCAAAAGAAGATCAAAGAGGAAACTTGAAATAGAAACTCAAATGGCATTTTATTTTGAAGGGTACGAATGTTTCCTCGTTTCTTTACTTCAATCGTTGACTCAAGAAAAATGAAAGTGGAAAATTTAAACATTAGATTTTGCTTTTTTAACTGAAACGTTGATACCAAAATTATTTAAAAAAATACTAATATTTGACCGCTTTTAAAAGCATTTACAGTCATTTTAAATTCCCCCACATTTAAACAAATAACCTCAGCCTGCTGTGTTTGACCTCAGCTCTCCAGACGAGTCTCAGTTCAGGGTTTCACTCCCACAAACTTAAGTTTCTGTTAACGAACGTCCACCGTCACTGTTGTGTAATTGGTGTGATTGCATGTTGCCCAGGTCCTGCAGAACATTCTGGAAGCGGAGACCGAATATTCCAGGGAGCTGCAGAGCCTGCTGGGCTCCTACCTTCGCTCGCTTCAACCCACGGACAGGTGCAATCCCTTTTTAACGCTGGATCTCAAACTGGAGCTACGTCGTGGAACAGATCGGTGCATTTTTGCCAAATTCTAACCTAGAGAAGGTTAGTAAAATCACAGATGAGCTTCTGCTTTCTCTGCAGACTCAGCAGTGGAGACATAAGCCACATTCAGGCAAATCTGGAGGAGATCTCAACTTTCCAGCAGATGTTGGTTCAGTCTTTGGACGACCAGACCAAGTCAGTAAATCCTTTTTCTTCCAGTTCAGCGGTTTAGCTCTGATCAAATTGCAGTCAAAATAAACAACTCTGAATTTTAATAAATGCAGACAGCAGAACTTAAATCATTTTTTACACTGTCAAAATCCGTCATTTGTACATAATCCCACTTTTCATTGATTTCGGGGACAATATTCTACTTCTGGTAACTATGCTGATGTTTTTTGGACCTGATGTTTTTCAAACAGCATCAAAAGTGTCATTTTATTTCTCACAAGTTTTAAAAAAGACACTTTTTTGACACGTTTTATTACTATTTACATCTTTCATTTCATTTGATTTTTACAGCCTGCAGACAAACGCAGTTTTTTATAAAAACATTAAAAAAAAAAAGAAACATGAAAAGAAATAAAAGGTGTTTTTTGGTGCAACAGCGACATCTAGAGGCCATATACGATAATAACAGCTTTAATATTATTCATCGTCTAAAAACTCAATAAAAGCATAAAAAGCAGACTAAGAAATCCTTTACTGGTGGACATAAGGATAAAACGTATTTGATAGTCACAGATTCTGAGAGTAAAACCCCGAGTTTGGTCTGTAAGGTTCAACAATCTGTGTGAAACGGACTGTAAACAAAGAATATGTATTAAAAAGCTCAGCTCAATAATTTACAGCGTAACCCTGGTTCCTTAAAGTTTTCCTCCAGATCTTCGGCAGGTTCTCTCACACTCTAGCTGCTATTTTGGTCCATTCCTCCATGCAGATCTTCTCCAGAGCTGTGACGTTTTGGGGACTTTCAACTCCTTGGTTGCTGTGGCGATGCGTTTATGATCGTCGTCCTGTTCGTTTGTTCTCATGGGCGGAAGGAGTTTTTTTTTTGGTCCAAAATCTCACCATGCACGGATCTATTCATCCTTTTCATTTTATGCGAATCAGCTGTCCTGTCCCAAATCATGACTCCTCCGCCCCCATGCTTCACAATCTGTGTTATACTAGAGTGGCGATTTCTACCAAAGAGTCCTTGTTTCGTCTCGTCTGACGACATGACCGTCTCCCAGTCCTCATCTGGATTGTCCAGATGGTCTCTGGAGAACTTCAGACGGTTCTGGACCTGTACGGGTCATTGCCAAGGTCCCCCGGGGTAGTTTCCTCACCAGTTTTGTCCCTGGTGTCCTTCGACGGCTCTTTGGTCGTAGTGGCGAGGTAGCAGTCTTTTCAGGAAGTGGGCAGGTGGCCCTTTCAAACTGGTGACGGTAAGACAGGTAACTAGTGGAGGACAGAAGAGCTTTTAAAAGAAGAAGAAACAGGTCATGTGTAGATGTTTGGAGGTACAATTACTTATTTTCTGCCCCGTTTCACAAATAAATTCTTTAAAAATCAACATCATCATTTATTTATTTATTTATAAAGCATCAGCTAAGGTGCTGTACACATGGAGAGCAAAACGTACAAGAATTAAAATCATAAAACCAAATAAAACATCGTAGAGACATAAATAGAAAACAATAAAAGGCATAAAACCAATTTAAAAGACATTAAAACCAGGGCTAGGCTGATGCTAAAACGCTAAAATGGAGGAACAATTCTTTTTTTTTTAACTCTCCAAGAGCGTGACCTCTCTAGTTGCCAGGGGCAACTGATCCCATAGTTTAGGAGCCAACACAGCAAACGCACGGTCATCTGGAAACGTACATTTTGGTTCTGGGAACCATGAACACAAGCAGGTCGGTGGTGTGTAAGGACTTTAGGGGGGAGTATCTTAAAAGCAGACTGGAGAGGTAAGAAGGTGCCGTACCTGCCAGGGACTTCAAAGTAAGAAACCAAATATAGCCAGTTCAAAGAGGGTGTTGTGTGGTCAAACTTCTTTGCCCCACAAATAAATCTGGCTGCAGCCTTTTAGGACCAGCTGCAGCCTGGATAATGAAGCTTTGGGTGAGACGGCATTTAAAGAACTGCAATCAGAAGGCATGGATGACCAGTTCCAGCTTCGGTTTTGGTCTAAAAGACTCAATCCTAGCCAGAGGTAGCATCTGAAAAAAGCAGGACCGGGTCACAGACTGTTCAGAAGGGGCAATGATCATTTCTACCACTAGGGGTAAACGCTAGTACTATAACTATAGTAAGACAGTCAGTTATTGTGGTAACTGTGCGGTGTAAGTTTAACTTTCCTCTTAAAACTTTTAATAAACGTGGTGTTTGGTGGGGAAAACCTTCTGCGCAGACTTCCAGAGAACCAGCAGCGGATCGGCGGCTTCTTCCTCAGCCTGATGCCTCAGATGAAGACCATCTACGTGTCCTACTGCTCCAACCACCCGTCTGCTGTCGGCGTTCTCACGCGGCACAGGTACAGTCTGGAAAGCGCCGCCGATGCATGATGGGAAAACGGAAAAGCAGCCTGAAGCCCTCCCTCGTCTGTCTCTTCCAGCGAGGAGCTGGGGGGGTTCATGGAGTCCAAAGGGGCGTCCAGTCCCGGCATCCTGGCGCTGACCACCAGTCTGAGTAAGCCCTTCACCAGGCTGGACAGGTACCCGGCGCTGCTGAAGGAGCTGGAGCGACACATGGAAGTGAGTCTGGGTCTCCTGTCCGTCTGTTCTGAAAGGAAGGTTGCGGTTCTGATGTTCGGGTTCCCGTTCTGCAGGACCAACACCCCGACAGAGCCGACCTCCATGCCGTCATGGCGGCCTTCAAACACCTCGCCGTGAGTGAGACGTCACTCCGCCGTCAGGCTCCGGACGCTCTTCCTCACGGCTCCTTCTCGCTCCCGTTCAGGCCGAGTGTCAGGAGGTGAGGAAGAGGAAGGACCTGGAGCTGCAGATTCTGACCGAGCCCATCCGGAACTGGGAGGGGGAAGACATCAAAAGTCTGGGCGCGGTGCTGCACATGTCGCAGGTCACGGTTCACTCGCAGAACTGCCAGGTACGCCCCGGTACGACTCAGAGAAGGTGTTGAAGCTGCCAGATGTTAGCAAACGGTTCGGATGGATGGTCTGTAGTCAGTAGTTCTTCCACAGAGATGATGTCATCTCCACACAAAAATAAAAGCCTCACTTCTTAGAAACCAAGCCTGGTCTGTACAAGGCCAAAGCTGGTGATGTTGGCTGGAACATGGACATTTCAAAATAAAATCCTCCTGTATGGAATTACTTGTATAGAATAAATTCTTAAATGCCTTTTTGACAACTTTATTTTGTTAAATCTCTGTAAAATATTAGCACCCGGTTTAAACTTTCTTACTGCTTTCGGTTTTGTGTTAAAAATGTGATATAGATTTTCCTTTTAATGTCAAAGTGGAGGCTAACTTTAGCCTGCTCTGACTTTCAAGGTGCAGCAGATAAATACTACAAAGTAAAATCGCACGGACAAATAAACATAAAATAACAATAATAAACATAAATCTTCAACTTTACTAGCTGCATCCTTGTAACATTATTGTGCAGAGCGAACTTAATGGGTGGGAACAAATGTCGGGACAGGTCAATATTTCAAGTAAGATTCATGTAAAAAAGAGCTGTCTTTTATTTTGAAGTCAAAGGCTCATCTTCTTTTTCCTGTCAGACTCTTCTCTGCAAGAAGGGATTTTTTTTTTAAGTAAGTAAAATTATTTAAGGCCCGACTGGAGATACTTCAAGAGTGATTTACAGGCGGCTGTGGAGGACAAAAGTTGGCAAGTTTTTCAAAATAAAACTTCCTTTAATCAGAAAATAAACAAAACAGAAATAATGTAAGTTACCGTCTGTATTAATCTGTCCTATCGCGCTAACACAACCAAAAACACATGTCGGGATATCCAAAGGAAGTTTCAACATTATTATGGGATGGCCACAGGACCTGTGGGTCGGTGGTCATTTTGTAGCAATGTGGGAAATTTGGCAATTTTCACAGTTTTCCACAATAATGGAAAGGAAAAATTTTATTTGAGTCATCTTCACGGAATTTCACACACAAAATCTAGAACCACGAACTTCGGGAAGATGCTGCCATCTTGGGAAAAAAAAAACTACAAAAAAATCTCCTTTTCTACCTTATATAACTTTAAACTCCTAGCAGTATGAATCGATCGCCTCCGAACTCCTCATTGGGAATACTACTTGGGGAAAAAAAATATTGGAATTAGAAGTTGTAGACTTTGAACTGCGTTAGCATGACAAGCTAGCCAAAGTGGCGTTCTCCTTTTGCTCGCTCATTTGTTAATGGAGTGTTGTGAAAATTTTACATATGAATCTTTGGCTCAAGCTAAATGAAACGATATGACATATGAAATGACTCTATTAGAAATGTGGGCGTGGTTAACAAAAAGCCTCCGTTGCCAAGGAAATCCGAAAATGGACTTTTGCAGATTCTTCTAAAAATCACATAAACCTGTTCGTCACCACCAGGCGACCAAAAAATAAAATAGTTGCTATGGAGATTAAACTAACTGTCAAGCTGTGACCAGGGTGGCTAGGTGGTACCAGCTGATTAGCCAGTAAGGGCGGAGGCCATAAAATGCAGCTTTGCAGCTGTCATTTTTTCCTGTAAAGGTCCATCAAAATCTGTTTTCTTTCAGGAGGTAAATGAACGTTACCTGGTCCTCTTCCCTCACACTCTGCTCGTGCTCTCTGCCAGCCTGAGAATGAGCGGCTTCATCTACCAGGTCGGTCTGCAGGGGGGCGCTCTAATCAGCCGGTTCCTCTCAGGGGTTCCCTAAAACGTCACCTTTACGTCTGCAGGGGAGGATGCCGCTATCGGGGATGCTCATCTCCAGAATCGAAGACGGGGAAAACTGGAGGAACGCTTTTGAAATATCAGGTCAGAGCTTTGTCTTCTGGTGCTTTTTCGCCGCTGCGGGATCGCCTGCGACGGGTTGGTTTGTCGTTCAGCAGGTGGGCAGTGCGAGCGGATGCAGGTGGCGTGCAACAGTCAGCGCGATCTGCAGGACTGGCTGGACCTCCTCACCAAACACACGCACACCGCCGCGCACACACACAGGCCCCCCTGTCACACGGTACGCCTCACGGCCGTCACGGCTTCATCCGTCCCCTCGGCGCCCCGCCTCCACCTGACTGCAATCTGCTCTCTCCGCCCCCCCCCCCTCCCAGCTGCCGTCGCACACCGTCACTTCCTCCAGACACTCCGAAGCTCGGGGAGGAAGCGGCGCGTACCACACTCTTCCTCACCTGTCCTCGTGTGAAACCAGCCACAGCGCCCCCTCGTGGGGGCCCCTGGAGCCGCCCAGCACGCCCAAACCGTGGAGCCTGAGCTGCCTCCGGCCCGCGCCGCCCCTCCGACCGTCTGCGGCGCTCTGTTTTAAGGAGGTGCTGAACAAACGACGCAGAAACTTTCTTCACAAAAAAGACCTGCGATCAGACGTCTTGATTTAGGTGTTTTTTATTCCTACAGGATATAAGCAAGAGCCCCAAAAACATGAAGAAGCTGCTGCCGAAGAGGAAACCAGAGAGGAAACCTTCTGAGGAGGACGTTACAGTGAGGAAGAGTGAGTGCAGGCTCCTTTCAAAATAAAACTCTCAAAAGTGTTTTACAGATGTTCTTATGGAGAAACCAAAACCACAAACCCTAAACCTGCTTCAGGTGTGTCCAGAGCAGGCGATGTTGGAAAACATTCAGAAACACTGCCCTCGAGGCCTGAAGTTGCCCATCTCTGAAATGTAAATGGATGTATTTTTTTGGTTTCTGGCTCATCTTGACATTTACAGGCAGAGAAACACAGATGGATGGGAGGAGATTTAAAAAAAATAAAAGTATTTATCACTTATCCCTCCATTGTGGCTCTTTGGCTTTGATAGAAAATGCTATTATGTTATTTGACACGGGATGTCTTTTATTTTGAAAGAAACTCGTATATGCTGCTGTCTAAAGCAAAGCAAATGTAAACGGTTATCTATATCAATTATAATAAATACTTAGGAGGCTACATATTATAACTGAAAGGCTTAATGGACACAGAAACATTCAAAAAAGTGTATTTTTCCAAAGGTTAAAGTTTTTTTTTTTGCGGCTCTTCTGTTGAGTCCAGCCGACCACGTCAGCTGTCTATACCGTGGTCCCTGGATGAACATCTACACACATTTGCAATAACTCTCAATGTCTTTGGCTGTAAAACTCTTTGCTTCTCACTAGATCTACTTTTCCCAGACAGACTTGAACATTTTCACACTCTGCTATCACACACAGATTTAAAACAGTCATAGAAAAATAAGCCCAAACAAAGATCTGATCAAAGATGTGGAGTCTGCAGACTCCACAGGTTCTGCAGACTCCACAGGTTCTGCAGGTGCTGCACAGAGGAGATGGAATAATCGGTGTTCTGCAGCCAATCAGGACGCAGAATAACACACTAAATGTTTTAAAAAGCACGCCGCGGCACAAACGCACATCAGTTTGGCATTGTTGGGTCCTTCATCTGCCCCTTTTACCCAGAATGCCGTCTTCCTTTCAGGCACAGCCGCCCTGGAGGAGGACGCTCAGATTCTGAAGGTGATAGAGGCCTACTGCACCAGCGCCAAGACACGGCAGACGCTCAACTCCAGTGAGTCCGGACGCCGGGATGCAGAGACGCACGCCGCTTTTCTGAATGACCACAGCCGTCGGTTTCATCCTTTTGCACTAACGCTCTTTTCTCTCCTCTCCTTCTATGTCTCACCTCCATCTTTCTCCTTTTGTTCTTCTTATTCTCCCACCTTTCATGTCATGATTTAAAAAATTTTTTTTATCCACCTGGTGGGTTTTCACCCCCCCCCCCCCCCATCGCCCCTCTTGTTTATTTACCATTTGAATTTGTGGCCCCGCCCCCTCACTGTTCCTTATTTATGCTGCAAAGCCTGGCAAGGCACTGACCTCATGCACAACCACGTGCTCGCCGACGGCGGTCTTGCCCCCGCTAGTCTCCCTGGCAACCAGCCATGCTCTGACCAATCCGAGGACTCGGATTACGACAGTATCTGGACGGCGCACAGCCACAGGACCGCGTCGTTTTCTCGTAAGATGGGCGCGACTCCCGCTGTCCCGGCCGAGCGTTTGTGTGTTCGATTCCCTCGTTCAGGACAGACCAGGATCCCGTCTTTGCAAAATTAGGATTGAAACCTCATTTATTCAGGATTCTCTAAATGATCTGCAGCTTTTCCAACATATAAACATTATTTAAACACGCAGTAACTGTAACGTGTCTTTATCTTTTTTCAGGATCCAGCAGGAAAGACGTTCAAATGTTGTTTCCTGAGGAGGAGAAGATCATCGTGGAGGAAACCAGGAGCAACGGACAGACGGTGGTGGAGGAGAGGTGACGGATGGACTTATTAGTTTACAAATATATTCCAGAAAACATTTGAAATGGATAAAAACTAAAAGACGGAATAATAATATGTACTAATATTAATTCATCGAAATATATTTGATAGAAAGCTCTTATTTTGAAAAGTGGTTTGCTTGAAAAATGGAGGAAATTGGTTTTATTTAGGGTCTAAACCACAATTAAATTTGTCGGAGCAACAAAATGCTTCTATTTAATAATAATATTAATAATGCAATAACCAGAACCAACAAATGTTTTTGTATCAGAGAACAGCAGAAACCGTTATAAATGTTCCTGTTGGAGAAAAAGATGCAACGAAAAAAACCAAAAAGGATTTCCTGAACATTTTCTTTTCATCATTTTACATTTTTAATAAAAGAATGTGTTTAATGCTACAATATATTAATAGAAGTCCCATTTGATGGCTCAAACTGGATTAAATAAACGGAAGTGAGAAGAAAAGCTTTTATTTATGAGAACCATGACCGTCCAGCCTTATTCTGCTGTATTAAAAGCTACTGGCTGGTTCATTTAGAAATATTCACATTATTTAGCATAAGATTCCGAAAGGACTACCTTACCCAGAATGCCTAGAGGAGCTAGGAGGAGAGAGGTTGATGGAAAACAGATTTTATGTTTAATATTTAATAGAAAAAGCCACATAAAGTAAAAACTTTATTTTCAGCATTCAGGAATTCATTTAGTTTGAGTTTAAATTTGGTTTTTAAGAGAGAAATGTGTGACTTTGAATGATTCTGTGGCTTAAAAGCCTGTCAATCTTTCACTAAAACGTTTTATTTTGCTAAACGCCCTCACTTCCTGTTCACGACAGCCGTCTTAGATTTTGCATTATTTATCGCGTTCTTGGCTGATCCAGAATAGAGATTCAGTCCATTTATGAGCCCAAAACGACTCAGTGTTCAATGAATTAAAAAAAAAAAAAAACATTTAAAAATAAATAAAACATGTAAACGTTCAAAAAAATAAAATAAAGTTTGCATTAATTTAGTTGATATGCCCATTCCTACTAAAGAAAATAACCGTGAGCCTCTACATTGTTTTAAAACTCCATTAAAAGGTCTAAAGTGACATTTTATCTTACTACATAAATTAAATGAGAGTCTGGAACAGGAAGTGATGTAAAAATGATGCTCTATAAGAGTCTTCCATGTAGGAACTGCTCCTTTTAGAGCAGAAAGGTGTCACATCTGACCTTGTTTTGACTGAATAGATGAGGCTTTTGCAGAATCCTGGTTGATGGAAGTGCTGCTTGTTTGTGCAGGAGTCTGGTGGACACGGTCTACAGCCTGAAGGATGAAGTCCAGGAGCTCAAGCAGGTGACCACACCCTTTCTGCACGTTCTTGTCCTCATTTCTGCACCTTTGTCGTCAAATAATAGAAGCTATATTTTAAAAAATGTGTTCTTGATTCGGCAAAAAAGATGAAATAGACATTAAAATTCATCCAAGGATAAAAAGTGGTGAAATATTATGTTTTATCTGCTCATTAAGGCAAAAGCAAATACTATATTTAGTTCAGTTTTTGACTTTCAAAATAAAAGCACCAGCTAAATGTCTCCTGCGGCTTTCTGCGTCCTTCAGGACAACAAGAGGATGAAGAGGACGCTGGAGGAAGAGCAGCGGGCCCGGAAAGAGCTGGAGAGGATCGTCAGGAGGGTTCTGAAGAACATGAACGACCCGACGTGGGACGAGACCAACCTGTGAGGTTTAGACGCGGCGCCGACCTTTTTTTTTTTTTTTTTAATCCAATCGCCGAAGGGAACCGGGCCGTCTCGTTGAGCGGCGGCCCTCTCATTCTGTGCCAAACTGTGGGACCCAGATGACACCAGAACCAGGACCTGAAAGCTGTGACTCCGTGACAGCTGGGGGCGGGGCCATGAAGGCATCACTTCCTGTCGAACTTCCTCCGCCCTCCTTTTTTTTAAAAATGTTTTTTTTTTTTTTTAATTTGTGATACAAATCCTGGAGCATGAACATGTAAACTTCTCACTTCCTGTGACCTTTCAAAGTATTTTTGACTCTTTTTTTTTTTTTATCCTGCTAAGAAACTTGAGATGATTTCACACACGTGTTTGTTCAACCAAAACATTTCTTTATTTTATAGATTTAGTAGAACAAAATTGCGATTCTATGAAGATGTTTAACTTTGCAGGAAAACCTTTTTTTTGTACTGAATCTCTCAGGACGTCTGCAGTCATTAGAATCCGCTCCGAGCAATAATGATAATAAAACACGAGGAGAGCAGATCTACTGCTAGAAACTCCTCATTTAACCGCCGTGTTTCTAACGAAAAGAACTTTTTACAACACAAGAAAACATTTTATTCACTTAGAATGACTTCATGGTTTGAAATATATGATAGATATATAATAGATTAAAAAAAAAAAGTGAAATAAGATGAAGTTGGGATTAAAATGCAGTTTGTTTAAAATTCAATAGAAGTTTGAGGGCAAATGTTCTGAATGACTGAACAGAACTGCTGTCCGGTTATTTGAGGACGAACTTTTGACGTTTTGTAGAGCCAAAGTAAAAACATGGGATGCTTTTATTCTACTGAAGACCAAAGGAATGGTTGCTTTTTATTGTCTTTATCCTGTATTTGTTTTTTAAAAAAAAGAGATGTTTTGTTTTTATTGTCTTTATCATCTTTTGTTTCTGTTTTAACTTGTCACCATGGAAATGCCTCTAAAATTCCTCCAAGTTGCGTTTAAGGCACCGCCGAAGGGCGTGAATAAAGTTAGCGATGAAGACGAGGAGAGAAGATGCTGCCGTGATCGACCCCTCCCCTCTATTTATTACCCCCCACCTGTCTTTCTGTGAATAAAAGCATCAGTGGGACCCATTTCTGTTCCAGTTTGTGTTTTCTTATAGAGGGTTTCCACTGTAAATATCTGGAGCCAATGACATCCCATAATAACCCCTCCGTCTGGACGTTTCTTACAGAACAACCCGCCTCAAAGCTGGAATAGAAGCTAAACTGAGGATCTTCAAACCGCCACGTTCCCTGATTTACTCCAGAGAGTCAAATATCGGCTCCTCTAGCTAAGAATCTGTCTGCCGGTAAAGGTTAAAGGTCGTGTCACACAGCCGCTATACGGACATTTAGCGCATGTGGATGACAACTGGTCATACGTGACTAAACGTGGAAACAGTGAGAAGAGTAGCACGTTAAAACCACAGAAGAAGTACGAATAAACCACGCAAAGAACACGGAAAACCAACCGCGTGTCATAATTACGCTGCTAACGAGCGATTCATTCGTGCGTCAATTACGTCACCTGAACGCGATGCGTGCGGCGTACGCGCGATGTAAAAGTTATACATCGGTGGTTCAAGCGTGAAAAAGTCCACTGGACAGACGGGAAAGACGCACATCTGCCTCTGGCAAGAAACGCGCACGATTGTGTCAGGCTAACGCGTAGAAACGACGTAAAAAAAAAATGGCGTCATTTTAAACCGACCAAAAAATGTTGAACAGCTGAAACTAAACTCACACATCGACGAACGCGAGAAACACGAAGACCGACTTTTAATACGCGGAAAAGACACAAAATGTACAAAAAAAAACACGGACTGTAAAGGTTTTAGGTTTGGGTTCAATTCCCACGTCCAGCACCCAAAGGGAAATGAAGACACGTCTGACTGGAACGTCCAGGGTGGTGTAGTGGGTTTCTGTGGTGCTGAAGTTCCACCGTTCAGGGTTCAAGTCCCATGTGCTGCTCAGAATCCACAGCTTTTCTTAAAGGGACGAAACAGAAAAGGCTGTGGTGCAGCGGGATGGCTCCCCCTGCTGCCAAACCCAGTGGTTCAATTCTTGGTTTGAATGGATTAATGTTCAACCACAAAGTGTCCTCACTTCATCTGCAGCAGAAGCGACTGGCCTGAATGGCTCAGTGGAAACGTGTCTGCCCTTGATGCAAGAACTTGATGGTTCAAATCCCACCTTTGATCTTAGAAAAATAAACTAAGAAATTTTCCAGAGTGTGGAACATCTTCAGCTCATAAGAACGAGGAGCTGCTGATCTGGTCCAGGAAGAATAGCTCAGTGGTAGAGGTCAGGCTATGAAAGTATGAGGGTGCAGGTTCAAGTCCCAGAGGCAGTAACTCACCTCTGTCAATTAGAAACATGGAAGACACTACAGAATGAGAGTCAGGGCAGGAGAAATGTAATGGGGACTGGCTACAGGTGTAAGAATAGGTGACTTTCAACAAGGGGCTCAATTTAAAATGAATTTTATTGGGATACCCCAGGGGGTTTGGTCTTGTGACAAATTTACCAAGTATTTTTGTCAGTCTGACCAGCCCCATGTCCTCCCTCATCCTGTCCTCCCTCATCCTGTCCTCCCTCTATCACTCTACTTGTTTTCTCTGACCTAACCCTTGGGGATTATCTTTCTATTCAACAGAGGCGAGTTACTGCCTCTGTCACATGTAGGAATTGAACCAGCGGTCTCATGCTGTCCTAGCCTGCCCTCTACCACTAAGCTATTCTGCCTGGACTACAACAGCAGCTCCTCGTTCTTATGAGCTGAAGACGTTCCACACTCTGAACAAAACTATCTACAAAGTTCGGCTCAAAGATCCGGATTTGAACCCTTGACGTTCGGACTTCTGAAACACTCACCGTTCCACTACACCACTGGTGCCTTCCACACTCATGGATGTTCTTGTGGCACTTTTCACTTTGAGTTTTAAAACTGTTTGACTCAAGAATTGAACCGGCAACCTTTGGGTTTGAAGGTCCTCCAACAACAGAGTGAGCTACACAGCAGCTGCTGTGCAGGAGCGTCCTCAAAGCTTTTCTCCTTTTACTTTGACTACGTTCCTTTAAAAAAGAAAAAAAGCTTGTGGTTCTAAGAAACCTCGAAGATCCAGTAGAACCCGGACTGACAGAACGGAACACAAAAACACAAAAAAGTTGGCTAAACGGCTCGGACGGTCGTGAAGGACGCAGAACTGTCTGCTGTTGTTACCAGGAGATATCGCTTTGTATTTCTATTTCTATTTCTATTTCTATTTCTTTTCCTTTTTCTTTTCCTTTTTCTTTTTCTTTTTCTTTTTCTTTTTCTTTTTCTTTTTCTTTCTTTTTCTATTTCTATATAGTTTTGGAATTTGATTTATTTATTAACAAAGTAAAACTTTACGTACAAACATACAACAAATATACACAAATAACTGAAGCAAATATGATTCCAATTGCTCAACCGTCACGAGGAAGTGACATAAAATGTTTGTATGTTATAGATATTATATTCTTGAAATGTATTCTGCAAACGTTCAATTAGAAAAAAAAAAAACAACTAGGTCAGAGTGACAAACAGGAAGTTATAGGTTCCAATCAGATTTAGGGAAATGTATGTGGGCGGGGCTAAGGCGAAATTGTTACACACATTTTTTCTTCCAAAAAGCTTTATTATCGATTGAGTTACCTTTCAAAGAACAACAATAAACAACAATAAACAACATTACCAAGAAAAACAGACACCTAAAGCGCAAAACAGGAGCCTGAAGCTCAGGTCTAAAACAGAGGATTTTATGACTTTGAAGTTTCATTTTTGAAACATCAAATAAAATATATTCATGAATTAAACTCATTAGGAAAACTAAGTTTGAGATTTAAACATTAAAAATCCTCGTACAACATAATATATATATATAAAAGTAAAGTGAAAGTAAAGTAAAAAGTTAGAAAATTATTAGAAAAAGGTCAAATCTTTATGAGAAATAAAATTGTAATTTCGTTATTTAAAAAGTCTGAATTTGTCAAGAAAAATTTTTTTTTTTTTAATTTGAACCCATTTTAGGAAAATAGTTATATAATTATAAAATGAAGTAAAGCAATTTCCATCTGATTTCTTTGAATTTTATTTAAAAAAAAGACTAAACTTTTTAAGACTTTTCCAACTTTAACACTCATTTTTTAAAATCACTACTGTTATTTTTTTAATGTAAATTGTTGAATTTTCTCTATTTTTTTTTTTTTTTTACAGATTTTTCTTCTTCTTTTATTTGTAGCCCCTGGGGGGGGGGGGATTTGTTTGAAT
Source organism: Oryzias curvinotus (assembly GCA_023969325.1). Taxonomy (NCBI): domain Eukaryota; kingdom Metazoa; phylum Chordata; class Actinopteri; order Beloniformes; family Adrianichthyidae; genus Oryzias; species Oryzias curvinotus. The sequence continues at coordinate 10,774,207 of CM043707.1, read as the reverse complement.
CTTTTTATATTTATGAGATTTCTTTTAGTCAATTAATGAAAAAGAGAATTCTCATAAATAATTATTTATTTGTGTGTAAAGTCGGACTTGTGTGTCAAATACACACCATAAAAATATCCCATTCATGATAATAACATGGGGAGGACTTTCTCTGTTCTTCCAGCATCTCTCTGTTCATGGAACGGCAATTTTCCTCTCCAGTATCAGACAGAAGAAAGGAGGCAATAATTTTCCTCTTTGGTTTACTCCTAAAAGCCCATTTGGATGTCAATCCTGAAAAGAAAGCAATAAAGAAAGCTTTTCACTGGAGTTGAATGAGAGGAATGAAGCCGCTGTGTTTTTTGTTCTCTTTGGTAATCAAATGGAGCAGAAATGAAAATGGACTTTTCTATGAAAATGGGCCTTTGTTGGCTTTGGAAGGCTGGTAATTCAGAAACAATAAGCCGGCTCCTTTTGTTTTGCTAATATGTATTCCTGTTGCTGTGTGCACACGTGCACGCGCGCACATGCACACCCCCGGAGCCGGGGTAAAAGCCAAAGCGAGGCAGCGGCGAGGAGAGAGAGAGAGAGAGAGAGAAAGGGGGAATATATAAAGGAGGCAGAGGCAGACTTTCATTCATTCTCTGCCTCAGACGCTCCTTCGCTCCTCATCCGTCAGGGGTCACGACCTTTGGGAACCCAGATGACAAAATCAGCTGAGAATGGAGGACCTCCAGAGTTCATCCTGACGCCTGAGGGAAGTTCAAACCAAAGGATGTGCAGGACAACCGGACGCCATCACAGCTGGACTTTGCTTCCCGTGGCCAAACTTTGGGGAAAAGCAGGTACCGCCCACCTGGAAAGGTTTTCATTTCACTCCTGATGTTTGATGTGGTCACTCATGAAAACAGGAAGTGCTCAAAGATGGAGTCGGTGGTCACATGACCTGCGCTGGGTTGAGCTCATGTCTGTGGTATCTGGGAAAAGGGGAGGGGATGCAGAGGCCGAAACGCAGATGCAGGTTTTGTTCCTTTGAGCAGAAGACGGAACGAATCAACAGGTTTTATTTACGTGAGACGTTTTCCTCAGTTCCACCTTCGTTCTTCCTCCTTTTCTCCTCCTAAGTCGTCCATTTTCCTAAAGTTTCCTAAACTATTAAGGAGGATTTGACTGCTGAAGGCCCAAACCACTATACTTCCCCCACCCTGCTGGTGCATTTGAATCAACAGAAGATTCCACTTTAGCATTTTTTAACATTATTGATGTTTTTGTTTAGGTTTTTTTTTTTTTTTAGGGATAATTCTCATGAGTTTTTTATTTATTTATTTTTAAATGTTTTTCACATAAACAGTTAATCTCAGACTTTTTAAAAGATTTTTACACATAAATCACAAACAAAAACAATCAAATAAGCATAAAAAATATGAAAGTTCATACATTTTTTACTGTAACTGTAGATATGCTCACATCTATCACACTCAACAACAATAACAAACATAAAAATATATTAAAGTTTATACATGTTTACAGTGACTGTAGATATTTTCATATTTATCACACTCAGAAATAACTAAATAAATATTAAAAATATGAAAGTTCATCCATTGTTTTACAGTAAATGTAAGATTTATTTACAAGAACTTAAAATAAACGTTGTAAAATTCTTTATTTGTTAAGTAAAGTGGTACAAAAATTCCAAAAACACTTTTTCCTGTTTTGATAAAGTTTGAATATTTTACCTAAATTATTTACAGAAGAAGCTGATGAAGGTGAACAGAATTTAAATGATAAATTCAATCCATAAAAGTGCTCTAAAAGCATTTTATCTTCAGAAAGTAGTTGGACCGAACAGACTCCAACATTGTGTAGCAGATACTTTGCAGATGTGATGAACGTCACAAACAAAAGACGTGTTTTTATGTCAGCAAGTGTCTGTTTTGACATTTTATGTGAATCATTTCACATTCATGCAGATAAATACTCATATAAATAAAAATGGGCATTATTTTGGTTTGTTCTGACGTGAGATTTCTGTATTTTTGATGGTAAAAAGTAAAATTGGGAGTCTTACCTTTCAACTTTAGCATCTGTGGATGAAGTTTGTTAGTTTGACCACTAGATGGCAGCAAAATCTAATAAAACATTTGATTGGACTGAAAATCATTAAGTTTTTTTATTTTAATTACATATTTTTTCCAGATTTTGCTTATTTAATGAAGTCTTATTCACAGGATTATTATTTTTATAATTACCAATAAAATATATAAATAAAATAAATTCACAAAATCGATTTGCTTAAATCCTAATTTGCATTAATCTCATAATTCAGACGAGATCTTTTGGATTTCAAAAGAAGGACTGAAATAATCAGACTATAAATGAAAGCCTGCAGCTACGTGAACACAGATTAGTTTAAAAAAAACAAACGTAACTTGAGTAAAGATGTAAAGAAGCTTAGCAGGTGTTTCCAATCTGATTATTTCTTTGTGTAAAATACTTCATAGGATTATGTAAAACATTGTTTGTATATTTGATATACATATGTTACTAAGTATTCTAAAAAAAAAGTACAGACCAAAACCTACAAATTTAAGACATATTTGGGCAAAAAAACCATTTGTTTTTCAGTCAGAAAAGATGTGAAGTACAGAGACTGTCCACCAGAGGGCGCCTGTCTTCCACCTCAGAGCCTCCCTGGAGCAGAGAGAAGGCAGTTTTCCTGTGAGACTCCTTACAGACACGTTTGTTTATTCCTGAAAGCATCTTTTTCCCGTCACTCTATAGATGTCAACACCAACTGTGAGCAGCAAAGGTCAAAGGATTGAGCTCCAACAGACAAACAAACAAAGTTTGAGATGTTTCTCCTGCAGGAATCGCTGGAAAAAAAAAATGCTTCACTGCTTGTTTAGCAAAAAAATGCAATTTTCTTTGTAATTTTTTCTACAAAAATGGAAGGAATTACATTTTTCAATGGCAAAACTAGAAAATTCATTTTCCATGTAAATTTATTGATGAATGGGCTTCCTCACCCGCTTCTTCAGATAAAAATTTGCTTTTATTTTGTCGCTTCTGTACAAAGTCTTTCTTCCATCAAGAAGATCCTGTTTTTTAGATTCTGCTTTTCCAGGGGAATTATGGGAGGTCCACAGGTGGGAAAAAACCAACTGGAGGCAGAAACAGAGGTGATGAAATAGAGAAAAAGCGTAAATAAACTTCCACTTGTCCTGAAACTAAGAACAAAACAGCTGATGTGGTTTTTTTTCCCCCATCTTTTTGATCAAATCAAAGAAAAAAACCACAAAGAATTTCCATATTTAATTATGCATGCAGCTGTAAACATGCATGAAATAGATTATTCTCACTTAATAAAGCAATGCACAAATAAGGAACCTGATTATTTTTTAATTAGTATTAATCAAAAACATTTGTCAAAAAGGTAAATTAAATCATTTGTGCATCTTTGAACTAAAACAAAATAAGTCAAAAACCAGAAATTGAAGCTGTAAAATATGGATTTACAGGAACTTTTCAGTTCAAATAGCTGAAAAGCTATTAGAAAAAAAACAAAATATGTATGTATGTAATGCAAAATAAATAAAATGATGATAATGATTGTTTGCCGTAAAATGAGTGAAACTGAATGGAGTTCTTTTGCAGAGTGTTAAAATGTGACAAACAGCTTTGATATTTCAGATGAAAATGAAGCAACAATCTAAGATAACTGGGAAAAATGTCACAGGCGTGAAAAAATAAATAAAAAAAGGAGCTTTGCTGCTAAATCTGAAAATCCAGAAACACAAAAGGCTTCCAAAAAGCTTTGCAGAAAAGAGAAATGTGGAATCAGCTGAGCTGCGGCTGCCAGCCTGCCATCAGACCGTGTTAATATGATGGATACCCGGCTTTCTCCACGCAGTAAACAAACAGGCCTGCAGCATCTGCAGCTCGCTAACAGGTTTTACATATAAAAAAACTCCTCGGGATTCATTGCACATCATTACACGTTCCAAAAAACCTTCTTTAAAGTCATTTATAATGTCAGGTTTGATGGTTGTTTAGCTCCGCCTATTTATTTTGACTTTTGACTTTTATTTTGTGTACTTTTTTTTTTACCACTTCCTGTTCTATTATGCCCGTGAGACATGTTTAATCTTTGCAATAACGTAGAATAAACGTTAATTGTAAAGAGGCCAGAACTGTTATTAATATTCTGTTGTTGTTTTTGCTTTTTTTAAAATCAACTTTAATTCATTTCAAAATAAAAACATGTGCTGGCTAACGTGTATCCGTAAGTTTTATTATTTACTCTTATTTTGTACCAACCAGTAAAAAACACCTGGAAAAACAGATGAACAAGGATCCAGAACATCTCAGAACCAACAATTAGCAGATTTACTTTTCTGTTTTTTTTTTATTTGATTTTTATTTTGAAAATTGAAGGTGTTTTTTTGTTCAAAAAACCTTAAAGTTTCAGCCCTTTTTAAAGCAGCACTCATGGATCAAAGCTCTACAGGTTTCTGCAGAAAATCTGTCATCTGATGATCCAACTTCTGGTTCTGATAAAGTTACTGAAACTCAAAGCTAAAGAGGATTACAAAATAAAAGCTTAAAAGCTTAAAAGGACCAGGACACCTTGGGTGGTCTGGGAACGCCTCGGGGTCCCCCGGAGGAGCTGGCTGGGGAGAGGGAAGTCTGGGTATCTTTGCTGCCCCTGCTACCCGGTCCTGGATGAGCGGAAGAAGATGGATGATGGATGGATGAATGGATGGATGGATGAATGGATGAATGGATGATGGATGCATGGATGATGGATGGATGGATGATGGATGAACGGATGGATGGATGATGGATGGATGGATGGATGATGGATGGATGGATGCATGGATGAATGGATGGATGGATGGATGGATGCATGGATGAATGGATGGATGGATGGATGGATGGATGGATGGATGGATGGATGATGGATGGATGAATGGATGGATGGATGGATGGAATGGGGACTGGATGGATGGATGGATGGGGATGAATGGATGAAATGGATGAGGAGCATGGATGATGATGGATGGATGATGGTGAACGATGGATGGATGATGGAGAATGGATGGAGTGATGGATGGACAGATGCATGGATGCTGGATGAAGATGATGGATGGATGGATGCTAAATTAATGGATGGATGGATGAAATGGATGGATGGATGGATGGATGCATGGAGAATGGGATTGATGGATGGATGGATGGATGAGGATGTATGCATGGATGAATGGATGATGGATGCTGGATGATGGATGGATGGATGATGGATGACGGGATGGAGGATGATGGATGAATGGATGATGATGATGGACAGATGCAGTGGATGCTGGATGAAGGATGATGGATGGATGGATGCTAATTAATGGAGGTGGATGAATGGATGGATGGATGTATGGATGCATGGAATGCTGGAGGATGGCTGGAGGGATGGTGATGGAATGGATGAATGGATGGATGGATGAATGGAATGAATGGATGATGGATGAATGGATGATGGATGGATGGATGGATGATGGATGGACAGCTGCATGGATGCTGGATGAATGGATGATGGATGGATGGATGATGGATGGATGCTGGATGAATGGATGGATGAATGGATGGATGGATGAATGGATGAATGGATGATGGATGGATGCTGGATGAATGGATGGATGAATGGATGGATGGATGAATGGATGAATGGATGAATGGATGAATGGATGATGGATGGATGGATGGATGATGGATGGACAGCTGCATGGATGCTGGATGCATGGATGATGGATGGATGGATGATGGATGGATGCATGGATGTATGATGGATGATGGATACATGGATGGATGTATGATGGATGAATGGATGGATGCATGGATGAATGGATGACGGATGCATGGATGGATGGATGATGGATGAATAGATGGATGATGGATGATGGTACATGGATGAATGGATGGATGCATGGATGGATGATGGATGATGGATGGATGGAAAATTTCTTCCTCTTTTGTTTTTAAAACGACAAATTAAAGGACATTTTGTTGATAAACCAGCAGTGAAGCATTTTCTTCTTGTTATTTCTGAAGGAGAAACATGTCAAAGTTCTCCTGTCAGACGGTCTTTTGTCTGTTTTCTTTGACTACAAGCTTTACTATGAAATAATACATTTGTGGACCTTCAGTGGAGAAGGCTGGCTGATAAACGTCTCTGTGATGCCATTGACGATGAAGATCAAAGAACTCTACGTGTAAACAAGACTTTTATTCTGAAAGGATCGTCACATTTTGTGTTTTCAGTGAGTTTGAGGTGAACTGGATAAAGTTATAACAAATAATCAGTAGTTTTTATGCCCTTTAAAAGTCTTTTTCTAAAAATAGAAAAAACCTAAAACGTTGTTTCTTGAAATAAAAACAATACAAAGTCAGCATAGGTTTACCTCCTGGGTGGACTATAGTTTTGTTGTTTGTCAAAATTAAGTAAATTTTGTTCATTAATGTCCCATTTGTATTGATACAAATCCATGACAAATCTAAAAAGACTCTAGAAAAATAAACACCACGAATTTGAATGTATTAAGCATAAATTTGGCATCAGTTCTGCTGTAATTCGTGTAACAATTGACAGTCGTTTTTTAATTTATTGACCTTTTTTTTATTTTGATATTCCATGAATCCAGATTTGTCGTCTTTGGTAGGTAAAAAATAATTAACGCATCATTGTATGGCCCACCGGTACCAACAGGTACCTCCTTTTGACCCGCCGCTCCCCCTCCTCCCCAGCCACCTTGCTCAGAGCTGCATTAAAAAAAAGCTTCTTCAAAATGGTGGCCTTTCTGTACATTTATCTCCATAGCAACCATTCTATATTTTGGCCACCTGTTAGTGACGAATAAGTCGATGCAATTTTTAGATGAATGGGAAAAAGTAAATTTTTGGATTTCCTTGGCAACGGTGGTTTTTGTTGACCACGCACAAATTCCTATGTCGTGTGTTATATCCTTTTGTTCTACTTGAACCAACGACTTAAGTATTTAATTTTCCACAATATTCTGGCAAAAAAATATGCAAGCAACAGGGGGGAACACCAAATTTGGGAGCTCGCCACGCTAACGCCGTTCAAAATGTACAACTTCTAATTCCAACACTTTTTCCCTCCCTCAAGTGGCTTCCCAAGGATGCTCGTGGAGTTAGGAGGCGATAGATTGTGTTCAATTTGAGATGGCGGCCTCTTCCAGAGGTCAAAGGTCAATGAAACTTTGGATTTTCCACATAAAGTGCATTGGCCATCCCATAGTACTTGTAAAACGTTCTTGCATATGTGTTTTGGTTTTGATGGTGGATATTTGATCCCCACAGGAGATTTTCAGTCATTTCTTTTACTTTTTTTCCCCGCTCTGATCTTTTTTTCAGATCTTCCTTTTCCCTGTAGGTTCTACAGGAGCTTTTTAAATTTGTGGAGTTTGTGGGCGGGGCAAAAGAAGAAGTGCTGTGTGTTCATGTTTTTATAAAAAAAAAAGCAGCGAAAGGTCCAGATTTGTCTCTTCTAAAGCAACATAAGAACCAGAACCAAAACCCCGACAACATAAATGCCTTTTCCTTTTCTTTCTAAGATCCTCTGCGCCCCCCCCCCCCATGTCACTCAGATGGGCTCTTACTTTGAAGGAGCTGCCATCATCAGGCAGTCAGTCAGTCAGAATAAATGCTGCAGCCAATTACCTTTATTTTATAGGAGCTATGCTGCTCACATTAGTGCATGAAAATGGGCTCCCATTTTCCACGTTGTGGAGAATTGAGGCCTTCTCAGGGTCCATAATGGATAAAATACCAATCAGGCGGCTGATGCGGGCACACATCACACCATGCACTTACGCCATTAGAACGTCCGTTTAATGTATTTCTAATTACAGGAATAAATACGGTTGTGGCTTCAGCGCTGAGTGCAGAGGGTTGTATGCAGTTGTTCTCGATTGGCTGTGATATTTCAGACCAAAATACTCTATCATGTCATAATAAATACTTAAAAAACACAGAAAAATCAGCATTATCTGCTAACTTATGCCCTAAAGTGTTTTGTTGCCAAATACTTTGACTTTTGGCGTGACGATCATGGTATGGGAACACCCGTGTCAAAGTAGTTTTTGAAAAAAAGATTTTCTTAATAATCATCTAACCACATATTTCCAAGGAAAACCATTTATTTTTTTTTAAATAGCACATCGTCTACATAAAAACAAACACACTTTCTTTAAAAGACGTTTCAGTTCACCCTAATTTACGTTTTGATCAATAAAGCATTTTTGAATTTTTAATTGTAGCTAATATTTAAACCTTTGATTCTTAATCTAAATTGCTTTTTTGGGCCTAAATAAAAAATGTTTATTGCCGAGTGCAAAATTAAAAAAAGGAAAATTCTAGAGGAAAGTAATGCCGTACTTCTTTTCTTGTTTTAGGTAAAGTATTTGTATTAATAAAGTTTCTAAACAGTAGATGTTGTTGCAATTATGTAAATATTTTAAATAATTTGTGTTTCTACATATTTTTTTCTGAGTTAGGCTGCATTTTTTTTGTTAAATAAAGGATCACACAACCGTGCAAACAATCCCCTCTGCAGTCACGAACCCAACCGGGGTCGTTCCCCGCCGTCATGAACTGGCGCCACCGCAGCTGTGTGTTTCAGCGCCAAGTCTTCCCAGAAATCTGTAATCGCAGCTCTTAAGTCTGCAGAGCCGGGAAAAGCGTGGGGTCAAAGGGGACCCGGGATCAACCGGAGAGGCCTTTGTCCTCCTCATGTCCATGATGGCGGATGGGCCCACGGTGACCCATGCTGAACCGTGCTTTATATGTCTCGCCATTGGCAGCAGCGTTCCACAGACGCCTCTTCAGCCGCGTATCATAGCTGTCTCACAACAAGCCGCGCCTCAAAATAATTTCTTAATCCATTAATTGGCGTGGAGCGGCGTTCGGGGCCGGGCTTTTTGTTCCATGTGTTTTTCAGAGATGCATACTAATCATATAAAGTGATCCTTTGTGCTCAGGTTGACAGCAGCAGCGAGGGCTTTCACACCAACACACACACACACGCCGCCGGGAATGTGTCTGCGAGCGCCGGCGGCGGAGCGAGTGTATTATTTTCCCTGAAGAGTGTTATTTTCCTGTCAAGGCGTGATGGCAGCATGCCAACAGATGTGACAGGGAACGCTCATCCGTCCTCCACGCCGCGACAGACGGGCCGACTCCGGCCCTCCATCCAGATCCTCAGACTGTTGCTCATCATCTCGAAAAGCATCAAAACGTACAGAAGACTGACACCAAGAATCATCTGTATCTGCAAAAACGTGATTTATTTCAGCAAAAAACTCTGGTTTGTTTGCTGATTTGACGAGTAAACATCTTTTGTTTAGAGGTGATTGGATGTTGAAGCAGCTTTCTTAAGGTAGTTTATCTCTTGTGGGGTTTTTTTGTGTTTGGCATTTCTACAGAAATCATGGCCAAAACTTTCTTCTGTCTTTTTTTTTTTTAATTCATTCTGATGTCTGTTTGGCACTTAAAGTCAAAGAGTTAATGTGAACTGATCAATCCAGCTAAAAAAACAAAACAAAGACGTGCAAAATAAAAATTATCTACTTTCTTTCTTTGAATTATTCAGGCTAATTAGAATATTAAAAATACTGAACTCAAAAAGGAAAAGCTTTACTTTAAAGTAATATTACTCATATGCAAAAATACTTTCTGGCGAAATCTTGTAGCATTTTTTTGATGATAGGGACATAGAATAAAGAAAATTAAGTGGTAAATATAACGCTTTACTTGTCGATGTTTCAGTATCACAGGTGGAACAGGATAAGGATGTACAAATGAAATGTGTCACGCATTTACAAAAGCTTACAGGAAGAGAAAAATGAATGGGAACGGCAGCAGGGGTCATGATAATGTAGGAATGTTCTATGATGCAGCTTCTCCAGACACCTGGAGTGTAGCGGTCTGTCGTGGCGGGAGCTAGCACAGGGGGTAGGCATCCTTCTTCGTCAAGGGTGATAGCTTGGCTACCATCCTCCTCTCTCCCGTCTCAGGAAAGATGGCTGATGCGACTACATAGTCATAGAAGTCTTTCAGAGTGGTCCCTGGACTCCAAAAGCAGCCCTTTTTTTGGACAGTGCACTGGTGTTGTGTAGCAGTGCATTGGTGTTGTGTAGCAGTGCATTGGTGTTGTGTAGCAGTGCACTGGTGTTGTGTAGCAGTGCATTGGTGTTGTGTAGCAGTGCATTGGTGTTGTGGGACCTGTCCAGCTTATTGTTGAAGTGCTTGCAGGATGTTTTGGATATGGGCGACATGGGCGGTCGCCCAGGGCGGAATTTTCCAGGAGGAAGAGGGGGAAAAAAGAAATTCCTTCAGTATTTTCTTTCTGGAATATAAACAGCGGAGCTCGTGCCTGTTAAGGTCCACCACCAGCTCCTTTGTTTTCCCTGGGTGTATCTGGAGGTGGTTCCGCTGGTACCGGTCCGTAAAGTCATGGATCAGTTCTCCGTACTCTCTGTCATCTGGCAGAGTGGCAGAGTCATTGGCAGTTAGGGTTAGGGGGTGATCAAGCGGCCAATGGCAGAGTCATCTAAAAACGTTTGTGGATGACAGGATCCTGCGTTGACCACGAAGTCGGCAGCATTGGTGGTGAACGGAAACAGAGCCGGAACTGGTCCCTGCGGGCCCCCAGTGTTGCAGACCACCATGTCAGACTGGCACACTGCAGAAGGTGAGAGAGATAGTCCAGTATCGTCCAGGTGAGACAGAGCGCTGTTCAGAGGTAGATGGCGGCTTCCTCAACGCCATTGTCTGGCTGCTAGGCGGCGGGTCCGTTGACTGCCTCACCATAGGATGAAGATGAGTGAGCACCACCGCCTTTCCATCGTCTTCATCAGATGAGAGGTCAGCGCCACTCGTCTGTTGTCCTTGAGATCCGTCGGCCGTGGCGCCGGTACCAAGCAGGATGTCGTCCACAGATGTGCCACTTTCCCCAGCTTCAGGATCAGACCGAACATGTTGGCTGAAGCCATCTGGGCCCGCCGCCTTCCTCGCCTCGGTTCTGGTTGTGGGAGGGATGTGTGTGTGTGTGTGTGGGGGGGGGGTTAAGTATTTCTCTGTTCTAACGAATCATCTGCTTCAAAGTTGAAGTTCTTTGCAGCTGCTAAAAAAAGTCATATGAACGAAAGGCCAGGAGAAAATTGTGTTTGGTTCTGCATTCAACCAGGAAGTTTCTTCTTGATTGGAATGGACAGAAAAGTTTACGTTTGAACAATAGTTTTGGTTTCCAACATCATCCAGGAAGACGAACAACTTCAGGTTTAGCTGTAAAAGGACCATTATTTTGAATTTTTTACAAACCTTTTTGGAGCTGAATGACCTCTTTGAATCATTGCTAAAAGTCTTTTTTTCGTCTTTATTCTCTTCATTTTGCTCTTTTAGTTGAAAAAAAAAGTGGACAAAAGCAAATAGAAAAGAAAAAAAAAACAAGATCTCTGACTGCAAGAACGAGGGCCCCAAAGTGACGAAAGCCGCTTTAATTTAGATAATCGTCAGGGAAACAAACTACCAACTCTTCTCGTTAACTAGAAACCAGCATCAGCAGCAGCTTCCTGCTGAAAAGGCCAGATAACCCTTGAAGAAACGGCGGCTAAAGCGAGCGATGGGCTAATGGGGGATATGGTTGGCATCCCAGTTTGTAATTGGATGTGATAAATCTGCAGAAGGTGATGGAGAAACAAAAGGGGGCCAAAAAGGTTGCAGTGAGACTTGTAAACCCCGCCCCTTCCTGCAGGAGGAGGAGGAGGGGAGGTGGGGTTCTGTTGATGCTCCAAATGCAGCGATGAATGTCGGCGCGCTCCAGCTCAGCTAATAAAAGACGCCGTCTTATCGGGACGTCAGCTGATTGTGTCTGCCGTATCTAACCTTCATAACCACAGTCGTCACTTTGGAGCCTTAAACATACTTTGGACGAACTCGGATTGACTGAGATCCAAAACTGATTTTTTTTAAAATCCTTTTTTGAAACAAAAAAAGAAATCTTGACCCAAAATACCAAAAGTAAAAAGTGTTAGGAAATAAAGATGTTTCCACTTTTGCTCCGTGTTTGACATGTATTAGTGCTTGTTTTAATGAATGAAATGACCAAAAAAGACCTAAAAAAGACAATTATTAACTTAAGAGGGACTTCAAAGTAAACTGATGACATCAGAGTGGGAGAAACCATTAAGACAATGAATGGGGTAAAAATCTCCTATTGGGATCAAAATAAATCATTTCAAAGTCTAACAAAACCAAAACACATAAACACACCAAAGGAAGTTTAAAAATCATTATGGGATGGTTCACAGGACTAATGGCTTGGTGGCCATTTTGCAGGAAATAAAGACATTTGGTGATATTCACATTTTCGCACACTATGTGGAAAAAAACTTTTAGCGAGCTTTACGAAATTTAACCATCAGTTGTGGTTAAATCTTCAACCACAACCGATTTTTTTTTTACCTTTGACCTCGGAAAGAGGACGACATATTAACCTTACAAATCACCTTTAGCACCAGCTACAAATTTAAAATCCTTCTAGGGAGTAGGATCGCCCCCAAACTCCTCCTTCGTGGAGCTACTTGGGGAAAAGATTTTGGATTTAGAAGTTTTGGTTACGATTTTGATTAGTGTTAGCTGCCAAACTCCCAGAACTGGCATTCTCCTGTTGCTCGCACATTTTGTATTGTAATATTGTGAAAATGTCATACGTGAATCGTTGACTCAAGTTGAACGAAATGATGCATCATTCAACATAAACACTTTAGGAATGTGGGCGTGGTCAGCAAAAAACCTCTGTTGCTAAGGAAATCAAAAAATGTACTTTTGCCGATTCTTTTAAAAATGATACTGACCTGTTCGTCACCCCCAGGTGACTAAAATCTAAAATGGTTGCTATGGAGATAGAACTAACAGAAAGCAGTCATTTAGAAAAAAAGTGTTTTTTTTCACAAGGGCAGCGAGGGCAGCGACTGTAGGCCATTCAACGCCACTCGTGGCCTTAATTTAACTTGAAATTTGACTAATATTCTCGAGTTTTAGGAGAAGAAATTTTAATGAATCAATCGCATGACATTTTTTGTTAGCATGGATAAGGATTAAGTGAGAAGACGACAACCGTGGGAGTTGTTCCCCTGAAACCTTCATCCTCTGCAGAAAAGCAGCAACGCTAAACCCTGAAGGCGACTTGGTCTTCATGAAGCCACCATGAGGTGCGGGCGCCGACAGCAGAATGGAGAAAACATGTCACTCGTCACATAGGGGGGGGGGGGGGGCATCCGAGCTGCACCAATATTTGTGTTGTGCGTCTGTCCTCGCCGCTGCGCTCCACTTGTGCAGGTGGGAACAGCTCTTGTGCTGAGAGGGCCGCACGCCGCTGTCACCCTGCCAGGGGGGGGGGGTGCGGCTGGGGGGGGGGGGGCAGCGCAGGGAGAGATCAATAGTAGTGAGTGTGGAGTTTGGATAATTACAGTTGTTAGCAGGCAGAGGAGAGCAGCTATAGTGGCCTCTCCACTCAGTCTCTTATCGCTCTCTGGCCTGTCATTACAGCTTTAAACGCCGCTGTGCCAAAGTGGCAGCTCCGGATGAGAGTCTGTTCTGTCCTCTCCTCCTTTCTCATCCCTCCATCACTTTTATCCCTCTTTTATTTTACATTCTTTGCGAGTTTTTTTTGTCTTCTTCGTGATGCTGAAGTGACAGGAGGAGGCTCTGAATGATGATGATGATGATGATGATGAACCCTCCTCTGGAGGGAGGAGGTCAAGCAGGCCAACCCAGCCTCCTCTTAATTTTTGAAGTCAATTTTATCACCTTCAAATGAAAATAGAAGAATGGTTGCTGTTTTTGTGGTTTTAAAATCTGACATTTTCGCTGCTTCCTGTGCAAAAGCGTGTACGTTGAAGTTTGTAGTTTAGTCGCAAATCTCCCTCAGTGCACTCTGAACTCAAACCCCACATTACCCTACTCCCACTGCCATGCTTCACTGCTTGTTTCAGATACAGACCTGACTAGGATTTGACCTCCTAACATGGAGGAGCTGATTTGACTGTTTTCCAGCATTCTAGATGCTAAAATTGTTTCATTTTGAGCTACAATTGGTCAACATTTACCCTCTTGCAGATGGATTTGTGTAATTATACTTTATTATGTTTTCAAGAAAAGAACACAACACAAACCAGCACAGCATATATCGTAACTAGTTGTAAGTGCACACAAAACCTAGGTTAGAAAACCAAGTTGCTATATTTTCTTAAAGCAGTTACTTTGAAATACAATATGTGAGCCTCCTTTACAGTATAAAGTATATCAGCTATTTCTGGAGGAAGGTGATTCAGATCAGGCTGCCACGCCTTGTAGAAAATGTGGGAGTTGCCCTTTAACGGGTCACTGAGGCGTTCCATTGGAAAAAACCTTAAAGTCTGTCTGTACCACTCTGGAACGGATGGTTGCTCTCGTATCCATTATAGTAGTATACATCTTCTAGCCAGGTGTAAAAGTTTTTGGAGCAACCTCATCTGTCCAGGTAGCCTCACTGAAGCAAAAGATAGTAGCAACGTTTTGCCAACATCTGGAGATGAACTGACACTGCCAAACTCAGTGGTAGTAAGTTCCTACACTGTTTTTACACTTTATACAGAGAGGTGAGCGCTGTGGTTGACTTCTATGTAAAACCTCTGGAATATATTGAGTCCTGTATAAAATCTGATGTTGGTTTTCCCTGAGTTTCTCACATGTAAATGTTTTTTTTTATTTTTTTGCAGACACAAAAGCATTTGACCGAGTTTTGACATCAAGTTCCAAGTCTGTCCCCCAACGATAACCTAGATTTCTCACTTTAATGGCGCTCGATGCCGTTCTTTGTGCATAACAGAGAGAAAGGAATTTCTTCTTGGGGGTGACATCTTCATTAAATTAGAGAAGAAACACGTCAAGTGGGTGTGGGAATGATCTGGTCACTTGGGAAAGAGAGGGAACAAAGGGTCTCAGCTGAAAAATCTATATATATTCAGAATCGCTCTTGAATTTGTCCAAAAGACAGAAAATGCAGAAGTTAACCATTTTCTTTCTTGCATCTATCTTAAAGTGCTTATCTGGTGTCCTCCTTTCTCTAAAACAGAGCCTTATGTTTATAGATTTTTTTAATGTCTTATTCGCAACAAAAAAAGTTTCCTATCATTCTGTTTTGTGTGTCTCCTTAAGCAGTTCTTCCTCTTTGAAATGGTCTGTCACACAGCTCCTTTCTGTCCAGGAGGTTCCTCACACTTTAGTCACCAACGTCCAACAAAAACGGGATTTTCTTCATTGTCGAGTTTTGACGGAGAAACTGGACCTTTAATCCCCCGTCGGTCTCTTTGGCTCCCTCTCCTGCTTGGCTCGGTTGATCTCAGAGAACGATGGAGGATCAGATCCGAGCAGAAACAACGTCATCCCCTCGGGCTGTTCGCTCTGATTTCGACGGAGCTGGGATTATGGGGGGCTGAGGAGATCAGAGCGGCATGTTTGCTGAGCAGAAGTGGGCTGGAAACACAAGAAATGCTGGAGGCAAAGCTGTCAGATCCTTGGCTGATTTTTTTGCTGCCTTTTGTTGGAGGTTTGCAGTAAACCAAGAAGGATGAGAGGACACGGACAGAAAAGGAGGTTGTGGTGGATCCACAGGGTGGACAGGAGAGGAATTCTGTCTTAAGTGGGAACAGCAAGCTTTTGTGGCTTGAACTGAAGCTGCATCGGGATAAAGACGTGACGAATCCAAGAATGAAACTCAAATAAAAGTAGTGTAACTTCACTATGACTTTGTGTAGTAATAAGTAGTATTTTCTAAATCAGGTTCAAACCAAAATAAAAAGCTCAAAATGTTGCATTAATTCTGAATAATATGGCCTTTTGAATAAAATAAATGTTTGTTTAATCATTTAGGTAAAAAAAAAAAGGCTGTCAGTGATTTTTGGAGAAAAAGAAAAAGTAACTAATACACTCAAGTGTAACTGAGTAGAAGTACTGATTCTTTATAAATCCACTAGACTCAAAGTAGAACACACATCCACATTAAAGGGGCTGATCTTTCTACATGTCAATGAAATTCCAAACAGGATTTCATGTTCTGTCTTTTTTTAATTTTTATTATTTTTTAGTTTGGAGTTCAACTACGTTCAAGTTTGACTGAATGTGATCCGGTTCAGTTTCAGGCTTTTTAAAGTTAATAATTTAGAATTCATGAATTAAAAAATCTCCTTTTTCAGGATTTCTTTGGCTCAACACCTTCTTAACACGACACAGTGAAGTAAAGAAGAAAATCATTAATAAACTGTTAATGAGTTGTTAGTTAGTTGTTAAATAACAGTTACAAGTTCAGAGAACATGTCTTTTATACAGCCAGTAGATAATTGACAAGCTGTTAGCCAGTTATTAATGATCTTTAACGGTACCTTATTATAATACCACGGTCTGGGTGAATACTCCATTCTGATTGGCTGCTGGGTGTGCATTAAAATGTGATCAAGTACACCTAAAAAAGCTGGCGGTTACATAGGCTACTCTACATTACCAAAAGTAATGGCTCATGCGTCCAGAATCAGGTGTTCTTATCACCTGGTCTGGCCTCAGGTGCATCACATTAAGCCCTCAGGCTTGCAGACTGTTTTTACAAACATTTGTGAAAGAATGTTCCACTCTCAGGACGTCACAGGACGCCACCTGTACAACAAATCCAGTGGTGAAATGTCCTCGCTCCTGAATATTCCACAGCTTTCAGCTCTATCAGAACAAAATGGAAGAGTTTGGGAACCACAGCAGCTCAGCCACCAAGTGGTCGACCACGTCAGCTGATGGAGAGGATGATGAAGCACAAAGAGGTCCCAGACTTTCTGCACAGTCAATGGCTGCAGAGCTTCAAACGTCATGTGACCTTCAGGTTAGTCCAGCACACAGAGAGCCTCATGGAAGGGGTCTCCATGGCCGAGCTGCTGCATCCATCCACACATCACCAAAGCGTGGATGCAGCGGTGTAAAGCAACGCCGCCTCTGGACTCTAGAGCAGTGGAGACGCCTTCTCTGGAGGAATGAACCAGACTTTTCCATCTGGTAGTCCAATGGAGGAGTCTAGGGTTGGAGGTTGCCAGGACAACGATACAATTGGGACGGTATTGTACCGAGTGGGAAGTTTGGTGGAGGAGGTATCATGGTGTGGGCTTGTTTGTCAGGAATTGGGTTTGGCCCTTTAGTTCCATTGAAAGGAACTCTGAATGCTTCAGGACAATTTTGGACAATTCCATTCTCCCAACCTGGTGGGAAACGTTTGGAGCGGCCCCTTCCTCCTCCTACATGACTGAGCACCAGAGCACAAACCATGAAGACATGGAAGACAGAGACACCTTTGGGATGAATTAGAGCCACCAATATCTCCACCAACATCAGTGTGTGACCTCACCAATGACCCTTTGGTCCAGAATTCCTCCTCAACCTTGTGGAATGGGATGGAATTTTGTTTATATGTGAAAAGATACTGTAGCTGAGGAAATGAAAACTCTTGGTGCCAAAAGAAGATTGAACTGTTACCGCTTGAGTCATATTACTTCCTTTTTATTTGAGTTTCCTTATGAGCTTTGTTCTGAGTTATCTCTTGAGGTACCTTTTTACTCAAATTAAAACTTGATGTTTGTTTTAAAAGTGCTTTAGAGACAGAAAATCCGAAAGCATCGCTTGATTCAAGAACGGAAGGACGAGATCGGCAGGTAAACGGTGACTTTAAATACAGTTTAAGGCAAAAAAAAACCAAGAGAATCTAAAAATAAACAAACAAAAATGGATGAGCTGAGGGAAAGCACGATGAGAAGATTAAAAGAGGAAACCTGCTGTGAACATTCAAAAGAGCAGGAACCTTCCAAACCTCAGAGACAAAAATCATGACCAAAAAAAGGGCAGTTTCTCACACTTTAGCTCACTTTTAGCCCGCCCCCACCCCACACGGGTTATCCGTGTTGGCGCCTGAACCTGCAGATGGTTTAACTGTTTTGGATTCGAGCGAAAAAGTTTCATTGAAACCCGAACGGAACGAATGTTTCGATGCAGCAGCTATGCTCAGGAAGTGCAGCCATGGCTACCGCTGCAATCAGACCGTCAGCTGTGCCTCAAATCAAATGCTACACGGTCTGTGTGTGTGTGTGTGTGTGTGTGTGTGTGTGCACGTGAGTGCGGGTATTACTGCATTACAATAAAACAGGAAATCACTGCCAGGATAAAAGTCCTCTCTTCCCCTCCTCACACAAAACCTCTCACAAATAACCCGCTAATCTCTGCCTCTGCCCGCGTGCCATTCAAGGCTTTCCTTCAATTAAAAAGCATCAGGGAGTCGAACCCGCCATCTTATTTATCATATTAATTAGAAACTCCCCTGACAACAAAGAGGCCCGCAGCTGTGGCGTAAAAGAAAAAAAAGGAAAGAGGCTGGGGGAAATGAAGGCTGGTTTGATTTGTTGTCTTGCAAATGTGACACCTATTATACAGGTTAGTTCTCCAATACAAAGACACGGCGACATATGGTAATGGCGGCGCGCACAGGTGTGTGTCACGTGTGTGTTTGGTCAACATGAAGGAGGGGCTTTGGCATTGATTTTTCTTGTGTTTTGCAGCCGGTGAATCAGACGTGAACGTGTCTGTGGATTTTAACACATTGTTTGGTCAAATTTAAATCCTAAAAATCAAACTTTAACTTCTTGTTTCTTTAAAATAGTGACTTTTGTTTAGATGTAGGCGACAACGTTTGTGTTGCTCGACTCTTTACTCTGATTTTGGGGTGAAATGAGAATGTAAAATTCTATTAAAATAGAAGTTAAAGCTTCGGCTTTGATAAACCCAACATCCCAAAGATTTCCTCGCAGGCTGGCGCTCCTGGAGAAAGCGCGAAGAGGGCGAGGAAGCCAAGAAGAGTGTCAAAAGGTGTGAGAGGAGCAAGCTGGGGTGAGGGGCATCTCACCCTGTAATCATGCTCTATTAGCCTGCTCTCTATACAGCGCTGATGGAGCTCGAGCGCTGCCCGGAGAGAGATAAATGCTCAGCATATTTAACAGCTGACAGGTGTGTAGTTCCCTGAAATGAGGGGTGTGTGGGTCGCTCTGTGTTTGCGGTGACGTTTAGGCGTGCGCTTGAGCTCATCTTTGACCTTCAACTCACATCTGAGTGTCGTAGGTCAAAGATGTAAGGAAAGAGGACTTTTTTTTGTGTCGTATGAGCAGATTGTTTGAGTGTGTAACCTTTACTGCTAACACCCATAAAAAAATCTGTTTTATTGTAAAATTCTGCAAAGAAAATAAATAATGTGTATGGATTATATTTGGTTTATGTTAATAGATTTATGTTAATATGGTTTTTCCTAAACTTAGTAGATGAAGCATTGTCTGCAGAGATGCATTTATCTCGTTAAGTCTGTCAGATAAATCCATCTAGGAATAAAGTGATTGACCAACAAGCAAAAATGAAATAAAAAACAAGTGTGAGGGAGGACTGCCATCACCCTCTTTCTCTCAAATGAATACTGCTCTCTGTGCTCCTTTTATTGAGAATATATAAAAGTACAAGGCTACAATTTACACGCAGAGAAACAAAGTTGAAAAGCTCATCAGGGGTGTCATATACTGAACTTTTGGGCATGTTTTTCTGTTCAAACAGCTGTTAAAGTTCCCTCATCCTTGTTTGGGGTAAGAAGCAGGTGATGAAACACAGAAGAACTGCTGCTGAAAAAGTAAAAAAAGGTCAGTTTGAATGACCACTTAAAAACAAATTTAAACCAAGGTAAAACAATAAAGACTATTTCTTTTACAGTTCTCTAGCTGTGGTGCTGAAACGCACCAGATACGGGGTGGAGCTGTCCGTGGTTCTGAACTATGTCTGTATAAAAAAGAACTCTTGAGGTATTTTTCTGATAGTGAAGGAAATCTATAAATAAAATTGGGCTTTACGTTTCATTTCTGAGTCTTTATTCTAATCGCTGTGAACTGGAAGCAGACTACAAAAACTTTGAAAAGTTTGAAAAGGCTAGTTGGTGGGATGTAGAGGCTACGATCGGTGGACCACAAGCTACCTGCTCCGCTCTATTCTGATGCATCCACTCGTAGACAAAGGTTGTGTCTGAATTCCTTCACCACTTACTATAGTAAGTGGTGAAGGAATTAGGGCATTCTCCATTTTCTACTGCTGTCCGAATCCAAAATCCAGTGCCCTAGGAATTTCCTAGATGTCTCTGCCAAAAACCAGTGTGCATCAATGCTCACTAGATCGGCAAATATAGACCACAATGCTTTGCGTCAGAACAGTTTTTAGTAAAACATCAACGTTTTTTATCTTCAGAAGACAGTGGACTCGCGAATGATCATCACAACATAACATTAATTAGATTTTCATTTCGTGAATTCAATGACATCATATCCAGCGATTAAAAAAAAAGCGTCAACTTGTACAAATAATATATAAAAAATGTGGGCATTTTTGTTGGCTTTTCAAAAATGTATTTTGTGTCAAGATGTTATTTTTACTTTTCTTTTAAAGCATCTCGGAAGCCATGGAGTCGCAGAGCCGTAGACACTAAATGATTAAAAACAGCTGTTGTAAGTCCCGCCCACTCTACCTAGTTGGTGGTGTCATGGTCAGACACGTGAGCTGCGGTGCACAACTTCGCTGATTCGATACCCGGCTCTGGCATTTTTCACTTTTTGTTTTTGTTTTCACTCAGCAATCTAGCTTCTTCTTCTCCTTCTAGTTTAGTTTGGTTTTGCTTTCTAATGACTTTCTAAAAGATTTTGTTCAAAAAGGGCAACACTTGCAAATGCTGTCCTCACTTTCTAATGTATGTCGGACCTTCGTTTGCATATTTGCTACTGCTGAACCCATACCACACAGGATGACAAGCTACACGCTAAAACCACTGTGACCAGAACCACAGGAATATCCTCAATTCTACAGCGTTTGTCTGTTATGAATATTGTTTTATCTATTTTTTAATAATTTAGCTTCACGTTACAAATTCAAAAAAATTGGTTTTGGGGCATGCTGCTGCACACATATCAAAATAATTATCATTGAAGACATGCTAGGTCGTAGAACAAGCCCCCTAGTGGTTATTTGTTGAACTGCAATGGCTGCAGGGGCTTTTGTTTCCTAACAAGCTTCAATCCTGAAGTCAGAAAGTTGCTTTTTTATTTTTTGTAAATTAAAAGATATTTCACCTGTTTTCCCTAGAAGCTTTCTCGACTCTAAATCCAAGACATATGTGTTTTAATGAAAAAGGAAACATCCCCAACTTAAATAAAACTACGTCCAGACGAGTCTTTAAACGTTTCCTGATATAGAACCATCCTGAATGAAGGAAAGTTTTCTCCGATTAATTAGAAACCTTTGGTTTATCGTTGGAGACAAATCCAAGCCTGGAGCTTCAAGAAATGTATTCATATTTTTAATGTCTCGTTGTGCAAAATCAGTCAAATGAGGAATTTTTTTTCCAATAGTAAACAAATGGAAGCCTCCACCTTTGCAGGGATTGGATGTGTTTGTGGTATAAAACAAAAAAAGGGGGTGCCTACACTTTCCTGAGGAAAACCCATCTCAGCGTGCACAGATCTTTTTCTTGAAGCGTCCACTCTCCTTCCCCTGTCTCGGCATAGCGCTGCTCTTCTCTGCGTTCCCATTCTCCCATCCTCTGATCTGCTGCTGCCAGTTCAGCTTCAAAAGGTGCTGGAGAGGTTTGCCATCTCACCTTCCTCCCTGCGCGACTCTTCATCTTCAAACAGAAGGAAGCACACAAAGGCTAACGGGGGCTTTTTTTAGGGATCTCTGTTCAGCCTCTCCTCACTTTGTCTCTGATTTAAGTCTTCTGCATCAAACACAAAGAACAAACAAACAAAATAAACAAATATATTTAGAAAAAGATGGAATAATGGCCGATTTAGTGAAGCTGTTCGCCGGAGTCGGTGTTGAGAGACGAGTTTGATCTGGTGGAGGTGAAAGAACTCGACACAAGTCTAACTTTATTTATAAAGTCCTTTTTATACATTAGAAACTCAGCATCCTTCACGGAATAAGAGCATAAATAAAAAGCCCAATCAGAGGAGTGGCAGCAGATCAGTGGATGTCAGACAAGATGAAGATAACGCCGAGCTTCAGTGCAAAACTGTTCTTTTATGGTAAAATCTAACATGGAAATTAAAGCTGCGAGTGGACCGGGCTACCTGCCCTCACCGCCCCATTTCACCTGGCCTCACTGGCTGCTACAGAGGCCTTGTTCTCCTCCTCTTCCTCAGTCACTTTGGTCAGAGCTGAACATGACCAGGGATGAAAAAAACCTTTCATAATGGCGGGTCCCTGTTTTCAGTGTTTATGAACAGAAATTATCCAGAGCATGTCTAAATAATAAATAATGACGTTTTTTTATTTTTTTCTTCAAAGTTCCTAAAACTACTTATAATTATTGATCTGTTAAATGAAGGATTCAATCAAAGCCAGATCAGCTGAATTCTGCACATTATTTCATGGAAAAGCAGAAAACATTCCAGAGAGGGGCGGGGGGCGGGAAGGCAGCAGCGTAAAAACTTGACTGATAGACGGTGAAAATGGTCTGATGATCGCCCATTTTCAGACTGCCATCCTCCAGCCTCCCCGGTGCTGCCGCCCCACTGCCTCCGTCAGATTGTTAGAAAACGTACGAGGGCTCTTGTTATGGAACAGGGTCCCGGCGCTGACCCGCCGTCAATCCAAATTTAGAGACGGCATTGATGCTCTTTATGCTGCGGTTGGACCTTTTGGACCTTTGTTTTCTTGGGCGCTGGAGCTTTGTGTAAATTGACAAGTTTATAAAATCTGAGGTACACCTGACGAGTGGTGCCGAATGGGCTGCCTGGGCTACCGGGCGGCTGGCGCTTGATATGGACGGCCGCCGTCTGGAGACATTTTACACCATTGTCCAATCACGCCGCTGTTGCACTGTGGCCGCCCAGCTGTCGTCCGATTCTATATTGCCGAATGTGCCAACGATTTAAAAAAACAGGTGCCAGCAGTTAATCTGTAAGCTTCCGCCGATGCCTCCCCATCGCGCGGTGGTAGTTGTGCTTGTGACCGTAGCACCACAAAAACAAAACACAACAGCAGTGGCTGTCTGATGCCTCAACCATCCGCAAGCATTCAGGCTGCATGACTTTGAGGTCAGTGTCCTCCTCAGGCTTTACAGGTTTGGAGATTTTTCTGCGGTTTTGGTGCAGAAGCAGCTCATTTCCAAACACTTCATGCGTCTACAACTGGTCTCACACCTAGAAAGTGTACAAAAAATGGTGTGGTCTGAACTTTGCCAAGAACTGAGGTCTCTAAAGGGGGAGCATTGGTCGCCTGAACTGTGGTGCGTTGGAACAGGCCGACACACCGTCACCGGGAAGGCGAGGTGTTTGGATTCCCGTCCTCTGCTGCGTGTGAATGAAGACATTTATTACAGCAGAGACACAGCAGATTAGCACAGGGCTTAAACCATTCTCATGGTAATGCATGGAGCTGGGAGTGCGCAGATAAACACACTCACCTTATCAAAACACCCAGACCTGAAAGACAACTCTGTAGCCGCGCTGACAAAGTGTCTGACAGGAAACTCCGAAACACAAGAGAAGGATGTCGGCTCGCCGTGGCACGCTACCCGGTTTTTTAAATGATGGGTCAAACAATGAAATAATTCTCTTTTCATGCAGGAAAAAAAAAAAGTGGGCAGCTCATAAATGAACCCGTCTTTACCTCAGCTTCATTAGCAGAACCAGAAAGTAGCTCTGTTTGTTTTCATTATTTTACACGTTTGAGAAAATGGTTTTTTTACGTATAAACTTCTCTCTATGCTGGCCCTACACGTGTCGACACATAGCATTTTGTGTCAAACATGCAGTTTCATGTGATGAGCCTCTCATGATGAGAAAACTAAAACTGGACTTCAGATCTGATCATAGCGTGGAGTGGAAACCGTTGAGCATCCTTACGCGACGCCATTGTCTGAGAACTGTGTGATGTCATCCATGGTAAAGGGCTTACTTCCTAGTCCAATTAAATTAATTTTTTTACTCAGTTATTCTTTAATGTCTGTTTAATTTGTTTGTGTATTATCTGATGAGTGCGTGGAGCAACAGATATGTATGATTTATATAATTTACCTAGCGATCGATGACGTATCTATCAAATCCATCTATTCAGTTCTATGGCAACTATTCTTACCAATCGGGAGTGAATTTGTTGGAAGGCCACACCCCTACCATTTGAAAGCGGGGTACAGGATACGTATTAAATGTTGGACGTGGGGGGCCAGCAGGCTCCACCTACTTTTATTGAGGCATCTGATTGGTCAGTTTATAATGTAAATAACACATTTCCATTAAAATGCGTGTTTTGTAACTACAGTGTTGTTAAATAGAAAAAGGAGATATTTGCTATGCAGCTTTTGTCAACTGAAAATAACCAGAACACATTTTTTTTTTCATGAAGGACGTCGTAGTCAAATCTCAGTATGAACCGATATTTGACAAAAAAACGCTTTTGATTCTGGAAGTGTTTCTAACAGCCAGGAGTCTGCTGAAAAAAATTGTATTTCTTTCAACAGTGTTGAAAAGTTTGGCACGTATTGCATTATAGTGTGGCTTTGTTGTACTGTGAAAACACTAAAATCTTTCTAATGTGGAACAGACGCCACAGGTATCAACAATAAATCCACTAAATAAAGCGCATCCACTGCTGGCTGGTATAAATTTCATTCAGGAGCAGGAAACCTAACTCTACTGACCGTCACAACCTAAAACCAAAGTATCATAAAGTATCATAAGTATCATAAAGATACTTTAAGATACAGAGGACACTTTAAATATGCAGTATAAACGTTGAAACAACCAACTATGCCCCGCCCCCTTATTGTATGCTTTACTTGGACTCACATCAAAATCCCATTCAGAAGAGCAGAGCCGAACCCAAAAAGGGTCATTTCAGAGGGTCTGATGCAGTCACACTTGGATTGTATGGAAGCATTTCTATAGCATATTTAATATTAAAATGAAAAAGTTAACTGGAATTGAATTATGCGACACTTTTCGCACCGCGGATGTGAAAATGAAAGTGCGATCCCCTCTTTGCATTTTCCATTCAATCATGTCACAGAATGAGCGCATTTTTAGGTTGAAAATTACATTTTGATTGATTTTTAATTTTATTTTTGAGTCATTTGATGCAGTTATATTGTGAAAATGAAAAATCATTTCTGTTAACCCTATCAAATTATCAAATGAGATATTATTTAATTGAATTGTGTTACATATTTACCAGAGAACTTTTTGAACATAAAATGTCAAATTCCATTTTCTCTTTCATTTTAATTAAGTGAGAGAATGAACCGTGTTGAAGAAGAAAAAGGTATCTGGTGTTGACTTTTATTTTTAATTATGCTATAGAAATGCTTCCATAGCGTCGTTATGGACCTTAGCACCTCAAGACCACATTTATTGTGATTATTCAACATTTTTTCACATTTTTTAGACAAAAAAAACAAAAACAAAATATGTGCATCTCTTTTTTAAATCTGGGATGTCTCGATTGACAACCAGATTCACGGCTCAGTTTTTATACCAGAGCTTCTATACGAGGCAAATGCTGAAGGACAGTAAGGTTCTTTGCAGTGATAATCCACAACATCGTTGTTGCTCGAGGCCATCGGCTATTCATCATCTCCACAAATCACACAATGATCTCTGCTGCTAAAACGTGAGCCAATCCAAATCTGCTCTGCCGTTAAAGCTGTTTCTGGCTCCATCAGGAGAAGACGGAAGCAGATGAGCTCCAAGAGTTTTTATAAATAGACGGACGATAAACAAAGTGATAAATGATTGACAAGATCAGGAAAAATAAGACGTTGTGAAATTGGATGGAGGGACATCTGTCGCGAATACAAACTTTGGAGAGGTAGGTCTACCATACCCCATAAACGAAGAGAAGAGTCAAGAGATTTGCAGATAGATTCTCCAAAGATTCTCCTCACCAAAAAAAAGAAGAAAAAAAGTACCCTCAAGTGGTATTTTGATCCATTCCCGCAGTATTCCTCTAAAGAATTGCTCTCTGGGCACCAGGCGCTCCCAATCCACGAAAACATCTCACATTGTGATGTCAGAAAGTGAGGAACAGCCCCTTCCAGGAGGAGTCTGAGCTGCCAGCCCCGCCCCCGGGCATACAGACACACCTACTTTCTCCGTGGAGCTAGCGGTGATCGGCTTAATGCTTTCATTTTCTAACAATATGCACATCCATCTTTGTAAAAGTTTTGACGTTACTTGTTTTCGTGCCGAAAAACAGACACGCTGCCGAGGCTGACTCTTGGATGATGTCATGAAATGGGCGGCACCCACAAGGAGTGAAAGGCGGAGCCTCCTAGATCGAGTCATCTTACTCCTGGGTAGGAAAATGAACTGAAAAAGCAACTCATTTTAATTTTAAAAACTCTAACTTTTTTTAGTGTGCCAAAAGTCATATATGATCATATATATGACTTTAGTTTACATTGAAAGGCTTAAGAAAAGCCGGATAGAGACCCTTCAAGGCTTCCAGACCAGAGAAGTCCAGCAGACTACTTTCACACTGCACTGTAGAGAGTGGATCTAATCAGCTGGAAGAAAAACTGTGAGAAAAGAACATCTGGTCTGGCTAATCATCTGAAAATCCAACTTTTTTTAAACTTTTATTTGATCTTTAAATTTTGTTTATTTTCTCACATGTGTAAACTCCACCCAGATTCAGTTTGTCACCAACACACATCAAAGTTCCCATGGAACCAAACTGAGACCCCATAATTCAGGGATTGACGTTCTAACTGGCAGGACACACCTGAACCAGGTAATCAGTCATGAGTACAGGGCTCGGATTGGTGGTGAAACCACAGTTCATCTGAGATCAGGTGATCTTTCACGCCTGCTGGGCTGAAGTGAAGCACCCCAGAACCCAACGTCTTGGCGTGGCCCTTCAGACCAGTCAGAGTTCAGGTTTCGTTTTCACATCCTGCTGGGTTGTGCTCTACACACTTAGAAGGCTTTTTCCTCCTCTCATCCGTCCTTCATCCATGCCAGAACCACAGGTTTTCAAGTTCAGCTGACACGAGTTGTTCTTGATCCCTCCTCCTCCTCCTCCTCCTCCTCTGCAGTAAGCTGCCAGTCTTCCTCACGATGACGGAGATGTTAGGCCCAGATCTCTTCCCCTGCCACCTCTGATTAAGGCAGCTGTGGGTGACACACACCTGTAGCGATGATGGGAGACAATGGCGCTGCTTCCTCCCACAGATTGATTTTCTCCATTAAAAGGGGCTCTTTGTCTAAAAACCCTGTGGCCCCCTTTGTTATGCTAAAGAGAAGATGGAAGATTTCCAATTCAATCTGGGCTGCGCTGAGGGCCGGTCGGCTATTTGGGCGTCCATTGTCCTGACAGAGCCCGCTGGGACCACGTTAGCGTCTCCCAAACGCCAATTAAGCCAGACGGGGGAGACGAGGGGGATAATTGACAAGCAGGAGAGAGGTGGTCGTCTTCCTCGCCATCTCATCTTTGAAGATGAAGCAGCAGCAGCAGACGGGGAGGAAGATGAGAGCAGGAAGAGGAGCCACACAACCTCAGTCCTGACATTTTTACATTTTGTGACTTTGGCACCAACAGCCGGTTGAGACATGTCAGAGGCAGACAAGCTAAAATGTTAAAAGCAGGATGTTTTTCAGATGAATCTATTTAAGAAATTAAGAAAAAGACTAATCAGAACGTTTTTCACTGTAAAGTCTAGTTTTGTTAGGATTTGTTGTAAAACTCTTCATAAATGGAATATAAACAAAAAAAAAAACCCAAAGCAAATCGATGTAGTTTATCTCACTGCTTCAGTTTGTGAATAAACAGAATTTCTTAAAGTTTAAACTAAAAGAAGAAATTGTGAAAAACGTCAGAATTTTCCAGATTAAAGTGCTTTCGTCTGAAGAGATGATTTACATTTATTTCCAGTCCAGATCTAAGATAGATGACAAAAGACAAAATAATGAAACCACGAAAGGAATTGTGGGACATCCCTGATTAGATGATGACGTTTGTTCCCCTTTTCAACAGAAAGTTATTTTTTATGGCGATTTCTCCTGACAGAAGATTACCTTTTTTTTAGCTTTTGGCCACGCCCACTGCAAAGATTTAGGGATTACTCAATCTACTTTTCAGTTTTTAAACGTATCGTTCATTTTGATTTCTGGAAATTACTTTAGTTCTCTGTAAAAAAAAAAAAAAACCTTTTAAAGTCCCACTCCAATCATCTTCTGACCTATTGTCAAATTTAATTATAATTATACCGTTTTTAGGCAAAATCTAAGTCCAAAATCCAAATTCTTTCCCCATGGCTCCTCCCTACATTTAGACCTCCAAACACAGAATTATGGAAAAAATAGTTTCTTCTTATTCAGACGTTACTCCCAATTGATGACATCATCAATAGCCGCTGGTCATCCGCGTAAACGCAAAGCTACCAGCGCTCGGAAAGTGCTTAAACAAAACTTGTGGCCCCACCCACTGAGATTCCTGCAATCTCAGTGGGTGGGGCCATGTCTGCGATCTTTTTCTAACTGGAATTTTTTTGTCAGTTCCTGATTCAAAACAACTCGAATAAAGAAATACTCAGAAATGCAATGTTGAGCTACGTTTTCTTTCTAGAAAAGAATCACTTGTGGCGTTTGGGTGAAGGTTGTCGCAGGACGCCGTCTAACAAACAGAGCGAAGCTGGACTGAAAATTCAGAGGAAAACCTGCCTTAGGATTTATCTGAATGGTCACCATTGAGTGGATTTCTCTAAACCCGCTTGAAGAAAAGTTCAGTTTTTCCTCAAGAACGACTTCAGAAGTTGGTCAAATCCTAACTTAACACTCACTATTCGAGATCCTAATCGATCAGTAATCTTAATGTTCTGTTAAAATCAGCTTCAGGCAGCAGGACGGAACCACGAAGGACCTTCAAGATCCACTAAAGCAGAAACATCCAGGTGGTAAACTGAACCGTGAGGTGCAGGTCTGATAGTGCCCTGAAAGCTGGATTTCTATTTTAGCACCGTCAAGAATTCAGACAAATAAAACAAGAGTCAAGATTTGTTTGCAACTTTATGTCTAAACACACTTTAGATTGAAGTATTTATGAAAATCAACAGGTTTTCAGAGGATCTGGAGGTGAAATCCTCTCCGGTGAAGTCGTGAAGCGTGTTTACATGCCGCGTTTCTCTCCCTGAACGGCATGGGTGCGAGTCATCCATGTGATCCAGTCTGAGGCTCTTGCTGCTGACGGACGGCCTAATAGGATTTAATAGGCCTCATTTGCATGTCATTCTTTAGATGGTAAGAAAGGAAGGTGATGGGAGGAGTGGGGGCTGATCGCAAAGGGGAGGGATAAAGAAATGTTGCTCCATTTTTTGCTCATTTTTTACGATATTTTAGCAGAAGGCTGGATTTTTCTCTTTGATTCTTCGGATAGTGACGAGGAAAACGTCTCACCTTCAGGTCGTTTGCTGACAGTCATGAAGCTTTGAGGATTTCTTTTTAATCTGAGTCTCTCAAAATGGCAAATTTGAAGATTTCTCTGATTTAGAGTCAAATTAAAAATCAAATATGAAAAAAAAGAAACTATTTGTTGACAAAAAAAAAAAGCTCAGGGAAGATAAACTTCTTCTTAAAGAAGTCTTTAAGAACCATTGACCTCAAGAACCCTGAGGTCATGTGACCAGGGTCTGCTGACCCATTTTCAGTGGGTGTTCAGGGGTCTTGGATGCATGTGACGCCATCAAACCCCTATGTCACCAAAAAAGGGGCGGGACTAACACACCTGTCAGCTGTTGGAACCAGCACAGTGAGGCCAAGAGGACCTTAGCTGCAGACAACGAGATGGCGCCCAGACATCATTAGCCAGAATGGGACGTCCCCGCCCCACCTGTATCTTTTTTGTGGAAAACGGCAAATGTAAATGGCGATCGTACCTGTTACGTTTTTTTTTCTTCAAACATCGTTGATGTCTTTGTCAAAGCCTGCTATCGTCTTTTTCCTTATCCTTATCCACCTTATTTGCAGAGAAAAGCAGCTTTGCACCGGCCAGCGACATAACTTAAGGTTGTGTCACAGCGCCGCCACCTACATCTTGCGCGTTTTCCACGTAGAAATTGTGGGTCTTCCGTGATCCATGTGTGATTCATTCGTAGGTCTGCGCAGATGTACGCCGAGGCTTTTGGCCGGCGGTTCTTTATGTGAATTCGGTTTTGAGATGATCAAAACTTTCGGTCGGTTAAAAATCACGCAGCTTACGCGAAATGTACAAAGTTTATACGCAATTATTACGTAAATCTTGTGCATAATTTTAGAGAGATGCTAAAGCGTGGTTTTCCACAACCGTTCCACCGATGTACGGCTTTTCTATCGCGTATACGTCGCACAGATTACGTTCAAATGATGTAATCAATGCAGGACTTTCTAATGAATTGCATTTAAACAGTGCTATGATCACGCACGGTTCACGTTCTACGTTGATTTACGTCGTTTTTCTTCGTACTTCCTTTGTGGTTCATTGGTGATATGGCCTAAAGTGTTGCATACTGGCGCAAAGCCGCTTTTCTTAGCGACAGAATCAGTTTTGAAAGGCATTAAACGATTACTAAACAATTAAAAAAAAAAAACAATTTCCAGCTAATGATGTCTGAGCGCCAGATAGTCCAGTGGTTTGGTCCACTAGCGTCCTCCATCAAGCTGTCTGTCAGGAACCTCTGGGTGACTTTAGACCCGGTTTTATCCCTCGACTCTCATGTTGGGACACTTGTTTGTTCTGGCTTTTATCATTTTAAAAACATTGCAAAACTGAGTCCAATTGTGTCACGTTCTGAGATAGAGATGCTGATCCACTCTTTTCTATCTTCTCTTCTTGATTATTGTAACTCCATCTTCTTATGTTAATGCAAAAAATCTCTAGAACGGCCCCAGGTTGTCCAGAACGCTGCTGCAAGGCTTTTAACCAATTCATCCAAGTTTTCACCCAGTTATTAATCCAGCTGCACTGGCTCCCCATCAGCATGGAAAAGACCTTGTGCAGCCGTCCACCCCCAGCAGGTCCCTGAGGTCATGTGACCAGGGTCTGCTGGTTGTAAGAGAACCCGATTAAAGACCAAAGGTGACAGAGCCTTTGCAGCAGTGGCTCCATCGCTCTGGAACTCCCTTCCCCTTTAGCTCCATAGAGACTTAATGCAGTTCATGAGACTTAAGCAGCTAAAAACATCTTTTTAAAATGGCTTTTTCTTTATTCTTTTTATATTCTGTGTTTCACTGTCAAGCCCTTTGTGATTTTTATCTCAAAAGGTGCTATACAAATACAGTTTATCATTATTATTATTATTATTGTTATTATTATTATTATTATTATTATTATTTACTTGTCTGCAGCCAGGTAGTTCCCCTTCAGTAAGGCTGATCCAGAGAGCAATAATTTAAATGCATCTAATAAGCAAAAGGCCACGCCCCTTTCCGACCAAAAGGTCGGTTCGAATAAAATTTCATTTTTATTGTCACCAAACAGATGTTTGTTGCTGCAGCGCTTTCAAAATAAAAGCAATTTGTTATCCATCCAACACTCATAGGCTGCTACAGATGTTTGGAGGCTCTAATTTAGTACTTTTTAGTACTTTTTTTAATCAAGAAAGTGCTATTAATTCACTCCTACATCCAAACGGTTGCAGAGCATAAAAGGTAATGATATTTTCCAACTAAGAATTCCCTAATTGACCATCTTGTTAAAGACATACAGTGAGCTGAAAGTGAAAAAAAAGCTGATTAAAGTCCTGAAGGTGAGGGCGAAAGCTGCTTTTTGATCATTTGAGACTAAATTTACGTAATAAAGACAACAAATGGTAAAATACATCCCAACTATGCTTCAGGGAATTCCACATTAGCGATAAACCTTACATTTTTTTACAGAATTTAAAGCAAAATAAATAAATACATAAAATAAAGCCTTAATTTCAATTTAAAGCATCAAAAATACATTTTAAAAAAGTTTTTAAAAAATTGTTGAAATTATGAGATTTCCCAAAGGAAAATACTAAAATAAGACAGAGGTTTTTATTTTTAAAAGAGGAAAATGGCATTACCAATTCTGAAAAGGATCATTTTAATATTTCAGGAGCTATTAAAATGAGAAAAGTCAAACATAGGTTGTGCATCTCCCACTACACGACCTACCACTTCGCGACTCCAGGGGTGAAACACCTGTATTTCTGCTTCTTTTTGACACACGCACAGGTACTACTCGTATGATGTTCTTTTGTGCAACAATATGTTTTGTGCTGTCTATGTCTTTGGTCCATTGTCTTTGTCTACTGAACGAGTTCATTGAACATTGGTTCATGCGTTATATTTAAAACTTTGCATTTGTCTTTGTTATTGTCGTTACTCTCGGTCGTCTCACTTGTCGTTTTATTTGTCTTTGTTATTGTCGTTACTCTCTGTCGTCTCACTTGTCGTCAGGAAGGTCCTTAGCAACCGTTGCTAGTGTCGTTAGCTACGACGTATCCCCATGTCGTGTCGTTAGATCTTGTCGTTTTTCAAATTTTGCCAAAGTTGTCAGAAAAGTCCTTTGTACGTCCGGTAAATTGTTTCCTGTACTACCACGGAAGGAAAAAATGTTTATTAAAGCCGGCGCGCATAGCCATGAAAAATACGTTTTTAAAATGAACTTTATTGATATTCCCCCAAACGAGCATTGCCAGAAAGAGGGGGGCGCGCGCATGCGTACAATGCTTTCACGTTCCCGAAGCGACTTTTGCCAATTGTTTTAAGTTATTTATAGTATGGCTTCAATTAAATCTGGAGATGAAACTATTATTTAAGTCTTTTAAAAATTAACTGATCTTTTTCAAACATGTTGTCACAAATTGGGAGGATAAACGAGGAGCAGACGGGCCAAACTCTGTCTGGATTTTGATCTTTTCTTTTTAATCTGTTATGTATTGATTTGATCATGAGGTGGCGCTCTCGGGACCAGTATACTTCTCTTTTGGGTACCTCTGCTCCTCGTTTATCCATCAGATTTTTAACAACATGTTGGATAAAGACCAGTTATTTTTCAAAAGTCTTTTAAATAATAGTTTCAACACCAGATTAAATTGAAGCCATTCTTAAGTTAAAACTAAATAACCTTAAACGGGACCGTGAAACCGTTGTACGCATGGACCCCCCCCCCCCCCCCCACTTCTGGCAATGCGCTTCTGCAGCGATATCAATAAAGTTTTTTTTTTTTTTTTTTTTTTTTACATGTTTCGTTCCGTGCTGGTACAGGAAACAAGTTACCGGACTTTTCTGACAACTTTGGCCAAATCTGAAAAACGACAAGATCTAAGGACATGACATGGAGATACAACGTAGCTAACGACACTAGCAACGGTTTGGCTAAGGATTTTCCTGACGACACGCGGAAACGACGCTGCAAACGACAGTGTGACACTAGCAACGGTTTGGCTAAGGATTTTCCTGACGACACGCGGAAACGACGCTGCAAACGACAGTGTGACATTAGCAACGGTTGCTAAGGACTTTTCTGACGCCGTAAGGAGACGACATGGGCAAACGACAATAATAAAGACAAATGCAAAGTTTTAAGCATAAAGCAAGTGTATACATCACAAAGCAAATACAAAGCAATAATCAAAGAAGCATGGGCATGCAGAAGATATTGCTTAGTAGTACATAGACATGAACCAATGTTCAATGAACTCGTTTAATAGACATAGACAATGGACCAAAGACATAACAGTGGACGCAAAAACACATTTTTATAATTTTGGCACAAACGGAACCTCATACTCCGCCACCTGCTGGTTTCTACTTCTAATGTAATTATTCGTTGTGTAATTCCATCTGCCCTTTATTTAAGAACAAAACAGAAAAATTCCCTTTGTTTTCCTTCCACAAACATTTCTAATCATCTTTGTTTTTACTCAAATATTAAACACTGATTCATCAATATGTCATTTTATTTCCCCCTCCTTGTTGTTAAAGTGGGCGGGACAACAGCTAAACTGGACCATCGGGTAAAAGTTAGCAGCCAAAGTCCAACTGTTGCCATGGCAATCAATGTAACAGTTGATTTGATTGGCCTATGGGTGCTAAGGTGGGCGGGGCAAAGCCTGATTGACAAACCTGATCGTGCCAGTCACTGATAAGGTTCATAAGACAATAGAAAACAAACGTTTATGTATAAATAAATATTTAAAATAATTTTGCGGATCGCTTCAATCCCATTTAATGTTTTATTAAATTAAATTGTTTATGGAAAAATAAGAAAGGCTTTACCTTAATTTATGCAAACATGAGCCACAAATTGCAGCTACAATGAGCCATGTTGACTTTTGTCTAATATTTTGATAGCTCAGCTCAATAACAAGTATTAATATATAACATACCATAATATTTTATATTACAAGCCCCTTTTCTTTGTCATTTGTGATTAATTTAGTCCGTTGGCGCTAGCTCTTGCTTTCTGGTGCCAAGTTGAAATTGAAAAAGGCAACATAGGCCTGCATTTGTCATATTTATAGATATGTATATGATATATATTACATAAAATACATGTAATTGTACTGTTCTATGACTTTACTCTTAAATGTAAGTTTATTTTATTATATATAAAAAAAAGGAGTGGCCCATTTTGCCTGAATGTCGCATTTCTCCAAACAGCTGATTTTCAGCAGCTGTAGAGTTTTAACATTAATATTTTAGCCTATAAATTCCATACAAAAGCATTTAATAAACAATTATTATTAATATTAGGAACCCAGCCAAATGTCATACATTGATTTTTCTTAGTTTCCCAAGTAAAAAAAAGTGGCCCAATTTAGCTGATGTCATCTATTTGTCTTTGCTCTGCAAAATCCATCAATGTTTTCCAATAAAGATTCTGACTCAGTTCAGTTATTCTGCCACAACAATGCCCTCAACCTGTTTTGCCTCTTGTATCACATAATATCAAATCCTTTTTTTTCTCTTCCTCCAGCCGTCAATCCTTTCTACCTCTTTTTTTCTCCTTTTTTTTGTTTTTGCTGACGGTTCCACTCAGTGTTGGTCCTTTGGCTACTAATTACGTCTGCGTCCCTTTAGTCCTGCATCCCGACAGCCACAAAAACGCAGACATAGATTTCATATTTCCAGAAAATACTTACAGTTACAGTCATCAAGAGTGAAAGCTGCTCAAAAGGCTGGAGCCACGAGGAGACAGAGAGGAACTCATTAGCTCAAGCAGAAGCAGCTGAGATCTGAACCTGCTGGGACTGAAAACAACAGAAAACACAAAACATCTCCACAACTGAGTAGATGTCAAGTAAAAAAGGTGGAAGAACGCTTGATTTCTGAGCAAACGTAAAGATCCAATACTGGAAAATAATGTTCTTTTAGTATTTTCAACATGTTCTTGTGGCATTTTTCTCATAATGGAGGGCATATCTAAAGAAAATTAAGATTAAAATTGCATTTCTGGGGTATTTCTTAACTGAACATGATTGTGTTCGTGAGTTCCCTGCTCTGAGCTCTCAGCAACAGGAAGGGTAAGGGGGGCGGGGTTGCTTTACATCTATGCTCCTCCTATCCACGAATTTCTAATGAACTGCTGTTGCTCTGCAGAAACTTTGTCCTAAAAGCCACAGAAGTTTTTAGAATTTGGCTGAAAACGTTTTAATCGTGATTTTAAAAAAAGAGAAAACAACAACACTGTGAATGCTTGGAAAATGGATCAGAAGATGATCAGAGTGGGACTTGCAGGTGAACAACCCATAAAAATAATGAAAATAAAAGCAAATCATGTATCTAAAAAGGTTCAAAAAGTATGTGTGGAACTTAATTTTATGTCTAAAATTTTATTATTTTTTCTTCTTTGATAGAAAAACTTTTTAACTTCATAAAAATAGTTTTTAAGAGTTGATCAATTCTAGCATTTAAAGTCATACTGCACACACGTTTGGTGCAGTCAGGCTCAGAACTTGCACACATGCACGCACACACACACACATTAAAGAAGGTCCAGCCAAAAAAGTGTGCACGTCTCTGCACACGCTCACACAGCCGGTAATCCCCATGTTGGTAACTGATGTTCATCGCCGTGTAATAGGATCAGGATGAGGCGGTCTTAGTATCAGAGCAAACATCTCACACACACACACACACACACACACACACACACACACGTGCACCATCGCTGATCAAACACAGCCCAGGAAACATTGTGATCCCAGAGAGATGAGAAGGCTAATCCTTTTAGCCCTCTAAGAAGACTCTCCTCCTCTTCCCTCTTTCTCTTCCAGGCTCGCTTCTTCAATCTTTCCACTCCACGCCGTTTCCTTTTCTTCTCCTCTTTCGCTTGACAACATTGTTTTCCTCGCTGCCACTTTTAGCGACTAGGACAAGGCTAGCAGGGCTAAATATACAGAGTGTGCATCTGTGCGTTAAGAGGAAATTGATCTGCCTGGTTTGTTGAGAGATTAGGTTTGATAAATCCTCCCTCCTTCAGCCTCCTCCCACCTACACTCGGCATCCGTCTCCTTCTTTTTGGGGCTAAGCGCATCGCATTTTTGGGGATTTGAGTTGGTGTTTAAAGCTTGATGATGTGAATGCAATCAAGTCTGACATTTCTGTGTTGTTGTTTTTTAAGGAGGGTTGCACCCATTGTGATACAATTCGAACTAAGAGGATCTCACTTTTTTGGGGCTTTTCTTCAGGGTCAAATCAGGATCAGACTAAAGTGAGTGAAAAACCAGATGGTAAATTTGAAAAAATATATAAATTAAAATTTTTAAAACAGTTACTTAAAAGTACACAAAGTAAATATGTAATAAAATATAGAAAGCTAGTAAAAAAACCAACATCTTACATTTGAGGAAATACCAAAACCTATATTTCTAAAACTGCTGTTAACGTTAACAGCTGCTAATGACCATAATTTTACATGGGGGGGCGGGGCTTTAAGCCCATTGGCTATTGGGACATGATTGACATGGGCGATAGAGGTTATGCGTTGCCTGCCTCATATGTGTCGTACTGTTGTGATAAGCACTACATAAAACTACGGTGTCAAAGTGTTGCGTTTGTCGCAATTTATCAATTTGTCAAATTCGAATGTTTTATTTTTAAAAATCCCATTCATCTCCCTTTTACTCTATAACTATAATCGATTTTGTAAAGGATAATGCCAGACTGGGTGTCCAGGATGTGAGGGACGGTGCCCAATGTCTATTATTTGTTCATTCATCTTCTAATCCCTTTCAGGGTCACGGGGCTGCTGGAGCCTATCCCAGTCATTTGTGGGCAAAGGCAGGGGGCACCCTGGACAGGTCGCCCGTCAGTCACAGATCACACAAATCACACAGCCATGCACACTCACATTCACACCTAGTGACACCTAGTGACCAATTAACCTATGAAGCATGTTTTTGGAGTCCCCGGAGAAAACCCACGCATACACGCGGAGAACATGCAAACTCCACACAGAAAGGCCCCCCATCGGTGTTCTGGTTCAGGTCCCCCAGCCGGGGGCATTCTTGCTGTGAGGCAAGAGCGCTGACCACTGTGCCACCGTGTCTATTATGTAAGGGATAACGCCAGAGGAGGTGTCAAATATCTAAAATATGATGCCCGACGAGTGTCCACTATGTAACGCCAGAATAGGAGTCCATTGATCATGAAGGAGACATTAATAACTGCAGTTTGTGTCGGAGCGGAATTCTACGACACCGAGCTGTGAAAGAAAAAGCATCACCAGATTTGCATCACTTCGACATTTCCCACGAAGACTCTTTCAACTGTAGACGGTGGAAATGCGCTAATTAACAGTAGAAGAAGAAGAAGAAGAAGCCCCTCCCTGCCTGTCCAGCGTGAACATGGGCTACACATGTCTGGTGAGAGTTTCTGCATTGGTGGGCATTTTTAAAAGTCAATTAAAGACTCATTATTCTTTATT
Source organism: Oryzias curvinotus (assembly GCA_023969325.1). NCBI lineage: Eukaryota > Metazoa > Chordata > Actinopteri > Beloniformes > Adrianichthyidae > Oryzias > Oryzias curvinotus. The sequence continues at coordinate 10,736,140 of CM043707.1, read as the reverse complement.
TAGCATTTACAAAATTCCTCACATTAAGATTTTTTTTTGGCTCTTCGGTATTTTATAGCTTTTGTGGTTTATCGTTTGTATATTTATTATTCTATCTTTTAGTCTTAACACTTTTCAACGAATCCTAAATACATATTTTTAATTGTTTTAGTTTTTAGTCAGTTGTGTTTTGGAATGTTCTATTGTTTAACATGTGTACACACGTGTCCTTCATGCTGGTCCTCTCTCAAAAGTGCAGTGTGAAGGTCAGACCTGAAGGAACTATGATGCAGGAATGAGCCAGAGTTCCTGTTTCCTGTGGGAACTCGCTCTTCTGTGATGGAATTAAAGAGAGCTGCGCTCTTTGTTTATGTGGTGATACGCAGAACATCTGACTGGTTTTCATATCAACGCTTCTGTTTTCCACATTACAGGACGACGTTGAGGACAGAGTGAACAAACATCTTCCTTAATGGTGGAGACACACCTTTAAGAAGGCATTAAAGTAAAATAAAAAGAGGACAGTCTCTATCTCATTAAGAGGTTGTGCTAATGCGCATTTGGAGCAAACAACACGTGTGTCTTCAAACAGCTGCTTAATAAAGTGACTTTGCTGTGATTGAAAATTAATTAAAAGGGGCTCAAACAGACAGCCGCCCACAGAGAAGCAGCAGCAGCAGCAGCAGCAGATTACCGCTCAGAGGAAGGGGGAGAGACTTTCCAGCTAACTGTGTGCCGCTCTGCAGGTCAGGGATTGTACTGGAGAGTTTTTTTTTTCTTTTTCTGCAAAATCCTCCACACAAAAAAAACAAAAATCTAAAAGTTGTTTTTGCTTTCATAAAAACCAAATGTTTAAAGGGTATTTACAAACATTTAGGTAAAAAAATGCATTAAAATTGACAAACAAATGACAAATTTCAGCTGATAATAATACTAACTTTTATTTATATGGCACCTTTATGTGATGTTCTTCACTTTAAAAGTACAGAACAAAACATAAAACACAATTACAGGAATAAGACAGCAGTTAAATTAATATTTTTTTTTAAACAGTAAACTTATAAATTTGAGATTTTTAGAACTGAGTGAGTCCATATTCCAAAGATTAGAGGTCTATATGTTCATACATTTGTCTCATTTTGGATCGTTTTATCGCCAATTTACTTTCAGGTTAACGCTGAATGTATAGTTTAATATATGTACGTAATGTTATGTAAATATGTCATTTAATTTTGATCTATTAGGGTGATTTTAACATCTACCCAGGGACTGCAATAGCCCTTTAGCTAACTCTGGCATATTGACAGGAATGTTTAATAATAAATAATAATAAATAAATCTAAAAAAAAGGCAGATACATAAAATATATTATTTTTCCGTTACAATAAAATAAACAGTTTAAAAAGAGAAATTTACAGTCAGGAATTTTTTTCTTTGATGCTATTTTAATGATAAAAGATGAACTGAAATGATTACTGCGGCACAGTAAGAGCTTTACTATGCCTCAGATACTTTTCCTCTTAAAGAATAATAAATCTGCAGGTCCAATCCTTAAAAATAATGTCATTTATTTGTATTTTTTTACAGCTAAGACTATCTGGAAGTGCTCAGCAGTCCAGCTCCCTCAAGCAGACAACGATGTTAAAGACTAATTGATGCGCACTTAAATAAGTTGTAATTAGAGCACGCCTGGTAGTAATTGGCCAGGCGGACTGAGCAATAATTAAAGCTATGTAAAAAGTGTGCATGCGAGTGCGCCCGGGTGCAACCATGTGGAGGATTTATCTCCACAGGGGGGCTGATGAAGCCCATACTTAGAAGAAGCAGACAGGTTGTGATTGGAGCAGAGAAAGAGGAGTAAATCTTCATCCTTAACTGCTCTTTTGTTATGTTGTACAGTCTGTGGGTGGCCGTTCTGTATGGAAAAATGGGGGATATGACAGATATATGTGTGCGTTCTGGAGTTAAGTGTATCCGGAACAGGGCTAAGTGGTTCTGGAGCACTTTTCATTTTTTGCTTTTAATTGTAACATAAAAACTCTAAAAACCCAGACAGACGTTCCGTGTTTTTGTTCACGTCTGACCCTTTGAATCTCTTTAGCCTCATGCTGCCTTATTCAGACCGAACACTTCAAATTCATGTGTACCCCTCCCCTCTGGACTGCAGTTTTCCTGCAAATATAAACTTGACGCTTCTCCACATGTGGGAGGAGCTACTGTCCAAAGTTTTTCAACCTCATCACTACATGGAAGACACGGATGATGTTTAGAGATCAGCGCTACTTCTGTCTTTCTGTGACCCAGTTTGCTGTCCAATGAGAGGAAAATAAAAATAAGAATAAAATTAGACAATCTATTCATTACAGTCTCGATGCAAATAAGAAAAATATAAATTTCAGGAGGAGAACCATTGTTTGGTTTTTGGACTCCCCCCTACTGATTATTGAAACATCATGGGCCAAAGCTGAGTTCCTGATTGGGCGATTTCTTTGCAAAATTTCAAATATTTGAACTCCCGACGCGCCGCGATACCCGAAATCGCACTGCTGCCAAACTGACGTGCTGCACCCGCCACTCCAAACGCACCTCAGGACCTCTGATCGCGTCTGTACATCGACTTAAACCCTGAAACTGGAGGCCCCTGACACGTTGGGTGTGAACGCATCTCAAGTCACCCTTGTTACCCGTATGTGTACGCTTCGGTTTTTGGGTTGTCCGGGTCCGTGGAGGGTCGTGAAGAGGAGCAGCCGCATCCTAAGGGGAGCTCAGGTGTGTCCGGCAGTTCCCTTGAGGTTTGACCTGACAATGGAACGTACTATTGTCGTGCAAGTGGTAGGTGTATCACGACGTAAGGATTATGTACGTTGCGGGCATTTATGACATATAGGTGATTCTGTTGTACGATGTCCTTACACAACACTCTAGTCGGAGTGAGTACTCCAGAAAATTCTGATAAGTTCTCAGGTTTGGACTCTACTGTAGAAACCAGTCTGGCTCTTCTGCTTGAACCTGATTGGACGGTCCGTCATGAGGACTTTGAACCGCGATCACAGTGTGTAAGGGGACGGAGCAGACCTTCAAGCTGCCCTGTGATTGTGCTGATCAAACCTCTGAAGGTCCAATTGTGTCCCCTTGGGCTTCGACACAGCAGGATTCATAACTCGGACAGATTTGTAATTGAAAATTGCTTCTAGTAGTAATTAATAGCACAGCGGCAGCACTCTGGAGCTGGCTGTCTGGCCTGAGCGTGCCGCTTGAACAGCTGTCGGTCTCTAATTGCTGGTTAATTAATTAAATATCCAGCAGATTAGAGGAATTACGGCCAATTGTCCCTGAACAACTCTTAACGAGGCCTTGATTGGTGTCTTCAGCCATATCCTGTGGCTAAAATGATCCTTCAATTAGTGATTAAAAGCTCATGAAGAGAGCGCGGTTCATGATGGACAGCAGGAACTAGATTTCAAAACAGTCAGTTCATTCAGAGGCAGAGAAAAAAGTTTGGTGCAAACGTTGTGACGAACTCAACAAAACCTGAAACCGAAAGGGGGAATTATTTTACCTGCAATCATGTTAGTTTGTCCAACAGACTTATCAGATTTGACCAAGTCAGCGAATATCACAAGACAGATTAAAAAAAAAATAATAAATAAAGATTTTAAGATGCGTCTGGTCATCATGGAAACTTTTTATGGCCTAGAATTTGAAAATCTCAGGTTGTTTTTTATTTATGAGCTGAAATAAATCTCTTTAGAAGAAGTCTACAGGTATATACCTTGACTATACTTTTGTGTGGCTTTTATTCTGACACTTCCTGTTTTATACTGCGCCATACACGGAAACGTTCTTCATCTTTGTCCTCATCTAGTTCTGCTTCGCATACCGGCCTCATGTTCCCTTTTCCTGGCTCCATAAAATATTTTCAGTCCACCCCCCTCAGTGAGGTGGTACAATCCAAACTTTCTATAAACTCGGAATTTCTGTCACCAAAAGTATTTCTTGCATTGAAGAACTTTAAGCATTTGAAAATAGGAAATGGCCTTTTAGCAAGAGTATGTTGGCAGAAAAAAAGAAAGGTTAGAGTGACTGTATGTTACTGTGAGGCTCCGCCCCTTTTTCTGATTCAAAGATCACCAGAAACCAAGTTTAGAGGACTGATAAGCTCCTCACTTACACTCCAAACCTGCTTTTTGCCAAAATTGAACTCCTCTAGCTTAAGCTTTAGACCCAACTGTCCTTATGGGGGGTTGGGGGTGTGGGGGCACTGGCTGTGTACGGGTAAAAAAATGTTTAAACCTGTACGGGGCACGCACTAGATATCAAAGTCTTAGACCGCTCAGTGAGCCTGTATGGGCGCCCTTCCAGCTACAGGTTGTAGTGAACACTTAAGGGGAACCCAACACGTAAGGGAAAAAGGCGCGTTGTACAGATTTTTAATCTTTTTTTAACCCCAAATCCTGATGGACTGAACAAGAAGCCTGTTAGTTCAGTATATGGTGTTCACACTGGACTGTGGCTGCCCAATACTTGCTCCAGGCTTTTTCTTTCAGAGCTTTATTCTGATATTTTAAAGACTGAGGCGTCACAGAATTCTGGTGGGTACAAACCGCAATGATGAATCTCTCCTCTGTGATCAATTTTCAAACAGTCTGTGAACTAAAAGAGACGCCATCCGTACGTCACCACTTTACATAAGTTAGTGAGCACAACATGGATGTAATTTCGGTCTTCCGTGATCCATGCGTGATACGAGTTATTCAAAGGTATTTTCTTGCGATGTGTGCAGATGTCCGCTGACATGTTTTTAAGCTAGTCGAGATTTATGGCCGGTTAAGAATTACACAGTTTACGCGTATCAGAGTGTGGCAGGATACCTTTACCACACGCACAACAATGGTACGTTCCATTTTCATCACTTCCTTAAGGTGGCTGTACGACACACCTGTACCTGTTAAGATGTGGCTGCTCCTCTTCATGACCCTCCACAGCCCCAGAGAATCCAAAAACCTCCAGCGCCCCTGTGGGTGAACCTCTCTCTGGGTGCATGTGACTTAAGGCTGTACCTGTGCTCTTGGGGGTCGTCTCCTCTGGATGTTCAAATGCAGTGCAGAGTAAACTTGAGAGAAGTTTCTGAGACTCAAACATCCGACTTCCAGCTGATGTGCCACTATTGCGGCTCGTCAGCAGTCGATGCCGTAATTGACCCGGTGTATATGCTGAGTAGAGCAGAGCAAAGAGCTGCGTCTGATGGCCCGGCGGGGACCGACTGGAGTGGTGTCGATTACCAACAGCTGGAACTGCTTGGCGACGGTGTCCGATGGGAACAGGGCCAGTCGATTTTCTCTTTCACAGCGCTGTACACATCCGCGTACAGCTTTGCATGCCGGCTTGTTTTTCTCACGCTGACACGTTGATGGGGAGACTTTCCTGGCCTGGGCTGCCTCTGCAGACAGATAATAGCTGTGCATGTCTGTGTTTGCGTGAACAGACAAACATGCATGCAGGACTGTGTGGACATGGGAAGGTGGTTGACATTTGTGGTGACTTGGCGAGAACATGACCTTTTCTTCTCATCTCCTTTGGCCAGACTGAAAAAAAGAGAACGATAAGGCCTTTTGTGTGACCTGACAACACACTAGTGATGCTGCCATGGGAGACGATTCAGTGTTAAAGGTGTGCGTATGTTTGTGTCTTCTTTTAAAGAGGGGAAGCCCTTGTTTAGAATGATTGCACAACTTTTTGCTTCATTACAAATATAAAACTAGAACTCAGTGTGCAAAAATGTATACACCAATGTAACATATCTATGCATCACTAATAAGCATTTGGATACAGCATCGCATCAAGCAACTTTTGTGTATTCGCATACAAGAGCTGACGGAACCCCGGAAAGCCAGCTGCACTAACAATAATTTGATCTTGAGTCGCCAAAAGGTTCAGAATTTCTTCGTTTTTGAAACCATCTGGAAATAAAATTTCACAATAAAGCTTTCTTGATATTTTTTCTCGTAAATTTATGACTTTTCTTGTGATTTGAAAAAAGAAAAGTTTCAAATTTATCGTATGACTTTCAAAGTCAAATATATACTGTTTTATTTTAGTAATTTAACAGTTGTGACTTTTTTCTTATAGATTTAGGACTTAAAGTCATAGTTAAAAAGAAAAAATTACAACTAAAAGTACACTGTAACTGCTTTTCAAAAGGAACCCACCATATAAAAAAATTGATCCAATTAATTTTGTCATTTGTTTTGAGGTTCTTTCAAGTTAAAACACCATAACATGCATGTTTTGGAAATATTTAAAACACAAAACAATAGTCAAAACAATAACTTAATTATCTCATTTATTGAGATGCTAAATTATAATCTGAAGATCATAAAGGCCTTGTTTTATTTTATAAAATGAATTTGGTAATTTATTTGGGAATGATTGAAGGACACCTGTGACAGTGAAACTTAGTGTAATTTCCTTGTAGTGCTGGAACTAAATGACCAAAATGCACATTTAAAAAGAATTAAATGTTCGGATTGTTACAGTACCTCCCCTCAAATGAACGTCTACCAGACACCCCAACATTTCCACCCTCCCAGCTTTATTTTCCAGAGGGTTTGCTGGAGGCAAACATTCCTGAAATACAGTAGAAAGAGATGAAGTTAAAAACGAATACTTTGTCTTTCAAACCTTTCTATATGATTACATAAAAGCTGGTAAATTGTCGCGCCCAAATGGCGTTCAGACAGCAGTGGGATGAAAGAATGTAGTTTGAAAGTGATATTGCTCAAAAAAAAAAAAAAGAAAAAAGAAATTGGGCATCATCCAAAGCAGGAGCATTCATAATGTTGTGTAATTACCAGCAGCACTTTGAGGTTCGGATCCTGTGAAATAACCAACACGTCGTCCTCAAAATGTAGCAGAACTGAATGGCTGCCCTTTAAAGTAGTGGTGGCATAATTGGTACTTAAAAAAATTCTGAATAGTATCATATATCTTGAGCTGGGGTTGTAAGAGGAGGTGAGATGTTGCCTTGATCTCACTCGTCACACACACATTTGTGGATAATACATCAGGGCGCCGTTTCATCTACGAATTCCCAAGTGTACCGGGACGCCATATGCCAAAATGATCCTCTTTGAATGACGTGGTTGGACTAGAAACGTGCGTAAATAGTGCCGGCAGTGACTAATGTAGTGACTTGTTAAGAGGGTAAATTACCTGCTTGTTACAGACAGACCCTCCAGGAGAGGAAGAAGCAGGAAAAATGTTCTGGTTGGGGTGGGGATGAACAAAAGGAAGAAACAGCGAGGATGCTGCTGGTATGCATACGAAGTTAGGTTTAAAGTAAAAAGGATATTTCTATTTTTTTGTGTCCTCCATCATCATAAAAATGCCACAAGAACATGTGATAAAAAAAATACCAAAACAAAATTTTCATTGCAGTTTCCTTTGGTTTCAAGCCAGAAAAAGTTACATAAAATCCAAAGTTGAGTGTGCTTCTCACATGTGAATATCTCAGATTATCATGTTATATAACTTAAGTTTTAAACATACATAGAGCAAGAAAACAGACACATATCATTTCTGGATGAAGACGTTTAAAAAAAAAAAAAGCAAACCGGCATGTTTCTGTGTGAAAATCTAAATTATTCTTAAACCTAAAATGTGGTGTTGGTTAGGTAGCAAAACTACATCCTTATGTTTCTGCTATAATGAATAATAATGTTAACTTTGTTTAAGACTTATAATCATACAATGATCTGAAACTTTCACAAAGTCAGGATCTGACAAAAATACATTTCACCATCCAGTTTTTTTGCTTGCAGTTTGTTCTAACTTGAAGTGGGTTAGGTGTTTAGCAGTTTGGTTTTGGATTTGTCAAAACCTTAGTGATTTGTCGTGATGTTTGCAGATGAGACTGTGATCTTAGCGAGAGCAGTAAGTTGTCGTGATGTTTGCAGATGACACTGTGAACTTAGTGAGAGCAGGTGGAGGTTTTCTCTGGAAAGGAGCGGAATGGAGGTCAGCTGCAGCAGTACAGAGCATCCGAGGAACAGGGAGGTTACAGGGAGCAGAGGTGAAGAAGGTGGAGGACTTTAAGGACTTAAAGGGTGAAGAGGTGTGTGCAGGCAGGTTGGAATGCATGGAAGAAGAAGGTCTGTTGTGTGAAAGGAGGGACAGTGAGGATGTTAGTAAAAGGATGCAGAGGGTGAAGGTACCAGGAAAGAGGAGCTTCATGGATGTAGAGGAGGGCATGAATGGTTTGAGTGAGGAGAATGGAGGAGAATGACTTCCTCTTAGTTTGAGAAAGTTTATTTGTTGTGACGCTGACAATAAACACTATAAATAGAAAAGCATTTCCTGAAAAGGAGCCAAAATCTGTTGATTATACTGTGGAAACTAATCATTCTTCTAATTAAAGCTAAGTTGGGTCTCATTAAAAGCAGTGAACAGCATTAAATGAATCTTTTTTCTGGTCGTTTCTCTTTTGATTTGCTGGCAGAGCTCAGTCTTTTGTCATTTTTCTGAGCTTGTTCAAATAAAAAGTCTATGCAGAGCTGATTGTAATGCAGCCTCGTCTTCTTCCAGCGCTTGCACAGCATAAACAAACGCTTGCATTTTGTGTTCAGGAGAACAGACAGTTTAGGTGACTGTTAAGTAACAACATTTGCTTATTTATTCATGCAGGCACACATGGTTTGGAGTTTAATCACTGTTGTGAGAAGTTCAAGCAGAGGAACCAAACGAAAGCACTCGAAGGAATACAATTTGATTAATTTTTAGGGAAAATCTCTGCAGTTCCAAAGTTCTCTGCAGATGCAGTTGTATAGAGGAGCCCAGATCCAGAATAAAAGTCAATAAATGAACTGATCTAAACAAAACAGGATGATGTTTCTTCTTGTGCAAAGATGTTGCTGTAATTAAGGACAAAAAAAGGTTTCTGCTGAAGAAAGGAGAACTCTGAGAAGACGGTATAATCTAATCAAAAACTTTAACAGAACCAAATCCTAAGTAGGAGGAAAGCAGATTCACACAGGAATCCAAGAGAAGAAGCAGACAGATTATCTGAAGGAAAACACTGGAGATCAGAAGATACACACAGAGGGGGACAGGAGAAATGACAGGGACTTGGCTGCAGACAAGATGGAGCTTAGCATCATCAACCGTAAGTGGAACATATATAACTTACCCTGACCCTAATCCTTAAAAGCTTAATACAGGAAAAAGTTTACCGTTAACATCAAACGTGATTCATGCAGCAGAGACGCCGGCTTCAAAGTTAGGTCAGAGTACATTGCAACACAATTTGGATGTTGTGGTGTGATTTAAAAGTCGTGGTGCATCTAGAGTACAAAAAAATGTGAACATTGGCAAAGGGGGCGCTTGGTTTCGACCAATCAGAACCTCAGGTTAGGCCTGTGATGTGTTCAATGATGCCATCAGTGGGTGCAGACCCAAAGAAACGTGTGTCTTCCATGCATTGAAGATGAGATGTAAAGTCAAAAGCATTTGGCAGTTGTGAATATATATTTGAACATGTGTCGAGCAGAGGATTCAGTGCGCATCCAAACAGAGGTGTGATACTTGAAATAACTCCGGTGTGAAAATAGCATAAGGGTTGCCAGGTAAAATTAAGCTTTTTTTTTTTTTTTTAGGTTCTGGTTCTGGCTGTGCAGGGAAAAGGAAAAACATGACAACAGCTGGAATGTGAAATGGGCTCATTGACCAGGTGGAGACAGCGAGAAGGTCTTGAACATGTGGTGGAGCGCATGAACATGGTTAGAAAACAGAGGTGTAGAGTGGAACCAGAAGAAAACCAAAAACCTGCAGCTGATAATGTTTGGTTATGAGGCTCAGCAGCATCTATGTGATGTTTGACCCTTTAAATGAACCATTAAAATGTCTTTACTGCAGTGTGTGAGACTGTTAAAATGACACTTTCAGTATTTGTTTTTGATTGACTGACAGGATAAAATGCCAGGAATGCTCTGTTGCTGCCATGGTGACCAATCAGTTTTCTTCGTAACATGAGCTCACAGGAATCTGGTCTTCAGAGCAGCTGGACTCTAAATCAGTATTTTTCAACCAGTGTGCCGCGGCACACTAGTGTGCCGTGGGAGATTGCCCTCATTCACTAAAAACATTTACCATCTCCAGGATTTCAGCTCTTTGTTCATCCAAACAGGCCCTGATAAAACACTGAGTAGTTAGGAATATAAAAGATCTTAAAATTACTTTTTCTTTGTATTGTATATTTAATTCTATTAAAGACATTTTAATAAGAATGACGGTACCGCGATTTAGCTACAGCTATAATTGTGTAAGGAAAAGTCCCGCCCCTTTAACTGTCTCCATCAATCATTCTTGGATTCTTAATCACATGTCATCAGTCTGACCAATCAGAAGTGCTTAAAGTCTTCACTTCCTTGTTCTTAATTCTGCTGATAAAGTCGCTCAGTTCTAACAAAAATACCAGCTAAAGCTCGTCTTTAGCGGTGTAGCTTTCCACAGAATCCGGTATCAGACCGTGGAACAAGTGAACAAAACAATGAAGCTCAGAGAAGAGAGTCTTTCTGCCCTTTTTCGGCAGTTTTCCCACTACATCTCCCATGATGCATTGGCTTAAAGGGACAGCGCACAATGAGTCGTCCTCGTGAAACGTCTTGAAACCACAACAAACAAACAGTTTCCAAATTGTTCTAATTTAACTTTTATTTCATCTCTTAGAAAAAAACAGCCGCAACTTCCTGCTTTTTCTGCCACAATTATCACAAAAATCCACGTGAGATTGACCTTTTGTATTACTTGTCATTTTTTTGCTGTGTTTGTTGGTGAGAAACCTACAGCTAACACTGAAATGTGCTCCGTCACTGTTCAAATCAATATTGAATCAATGAAATAATGAAAAGCTGATCTGAGAGATCTACCATGAGTGTCACAAGAACAGGCGGATATAAAGGTTTATAAGCTCAGCTGTAAAAGTCCACAAAGGTAAATCAGGGTCACGCAGGCAGGAGTCGATAACAGGTAAGAAGTCCATCAGGATGGGTCAGGAGACAGAAGATCATGTCCAAATATAACGCTCGGTAAGGAAGGCAGAGTGGCATAAACAATACTTTGCACTGAGTGAGGCTCAGTAGAGTAGAGCTGCTATGTTTGCTGTGGTTGATTGAATGAATGATCGTCGAGTGTGCAGCATCCAGGAAGTGCACGCTGGGTGTGCAGGGAGATGAAGTACTTTCAGAACTCAGGAGACTGCTCCTGCCGGTGACCAGAGGGGGAGACAGAGATCTGTCTTCTGACACTGAGATTCTGGACACTACGTTACGACTGCTTTTTAGACTCCACCCACATTAATTATGTTGGGTTAAAATCCAAAGAAATGTTTTCTATTAAGGTAGTGTATTCATTTATTTTAAAAGTTTTTAATATGAAAGTAAATGGGATTGTGCTCCCTTCTGACACCAACGTCTAGTGGTCAACTACGGAATTGCAACGTTTTGTACAGCCTTGTTAGCTTAAGTTGCTGATGGATTTTGGTTGTCACACGTAGATAATGTTTACACCGTGACTTGATGATGATAGCTGTTGCACTGTGGCCTCACCTCATGAAACACAACACGGCAGCACTTCTGCTGGAGTGACAGCCGAGACACACAACCGTCTGCCTAGACTGCTGGTAATTTAGGAAATGTGTAGCGGAGGGGCTGAAATGACAAGACCGGCGTCTTTGTTGTGGTGCGCGGCAATTTGCTTCTTCCTTCATTGTTGCACCGCAGGAGAAAAGAAGCCCAGAAGCATGTTTGTTTTTTTCTGCAGCTTTTACTGCCTGTCCTCCCGGTGGGCTGGGGGTGGGTTCTTTCTCCCATTGTTGTGTACTTTAGCTCAGCTGTGCGGCCTCTGAGTTAAAAAGAAAAACACGGGAATCAGAGCCAAACGTCAAACTACACAAGACGAACAACTTAAAGCATGTTCTCTTTTTCTGCCTGTGACTTCAAAATAAAATATCTAAATATACCAAATGTTGTGCCAAAATTTCAGGTACCAAAATAAATATGACTATTATATTCAAAATATTCCCTGACTTTAAAACAGTTGTATTTTTATTTTCCATAGCTCTTTGCTTCATTGGTCATAATGCAGATTAATTGGAAAAACAAACATTTCTGAATAAATCTATAATTGTGTTGCCTAGCAACATAAAAAAACATAATTTCTAGTTTGTATACCTCAAAAGAACTTTGACGAACCCCCCCAGTTTACCACGCTGTGGTCGGTGCTCTGTCGTCTCCATGGTAACCAGGGCCCTTTAGCTCTCCCATTTGTTCGGCTACTGAACTCACGGCTAGAAACAAAGGAGAAGGACCTGATGCTGGTAATTTCTTATCACCAAATCCCATTAGGCTCAGGGTTGTTTCTTTTTTTCCTGTCTTTCTTTCCCGTCTTCCATTAACCCCCACAATGGCGAAGCAGAAATCAGCATAGCCAGTCTGCCCAGCCCCTATCCTCAACCCAGTGAGGCTCACACCTGCAATAAAACAATATTAAAGGGAAATTTGTAATTTTTATTTTTATTTTTTGTTTTATTGTCACTTAATCAGTTTTCCTTAATAATTGTCAATATAAGACCTAAAGCTACGAGAAGTGGCTGCTTTTTTCAAAGTGGTGGCTTTGTTGTTTGTTTCATCTCCATAGTAACCATTGGAATTTTTGGTCACCTTGGCCTGATGGACAGCTCGAAGTGAATTTTAGAAGAATCTAAAAAAGTAAATTTTTGGATTTCCTTGGCAACGAGGGTTCTTTGTTAGCCACGCCCACATTTTTTGATATGTGTATATCGTATGTCATATCGTTTCGTTCAGCTTGAGCCAACGATTCATGTATTAAATTTTCACAATATTTTAGCAAAATATGCGCAAACAAAAGGGTAACGCCACTTTTGCAAGCTCGCTGCACTAACATTGTTCAAAATCGAAAACTTCTAATTCCAACATTTTTTTTCAAATATATCGCTTCCCAATGATCTTCGAGGAATTAGGAGGAGATAGATCGAAAGTTCAAGATGGTGGCCTGTTCTCGAGATCAAAGGCCAACGAAACTTTGGCTTTGGTTGTAGATTTGTGAAGTGAAATTTCGTGAAGATTGCTCAAATAAAAGATCGTTCCCATATTGTTGTAAAATAGTATGTCATGCATGTTTTGTCCTACAGGACCTAGTACTCTAAGCATGACTCAGCAGAATTTTTTTCAGCTGTGTGAAAATAAATGGCACTTTAAAAAGATGATGAATTGCATCTTGCTTTATTTTCCCCGTCTATGCTTAGGAAAAGTCTTGTTTTTGGCCTTTAGACTCTTCAGGATGGTACATAAAACAAATACCCTTCAACATACAATGTGAATGTAAAACTTGTTAAGCCAAGAGTTTGATATTTTGGCAGCAGTTAGGAAAAGAAACGTGAAAAAAGAAAAGTAAAAGCCATCAAAAGAACAAAACGCCTTTTTTGGCTCAGGTCTCGAAATCTGTCCTCTAACCAGCAATGCGTGACGGTTCGAGTCTCACCAAATCTGACACGTCTCCCCTCGCTGAAAGGACCTGGTATATGGAAAAGTGTAATCACCCACAAACGTGTGTTTTAGTGTGTCATGCTTTTGTGCCTGTGTGTGTGATAACCACCCAATGAAGGCAGATTGACAGACAAAGCTGTAATCGCTCTTCAGATGCAGCAGCTGAACAACTCAGAGGAAGTATTGACCCAAAAGCACTGTAATCCTCTTCACCTAACACGGGCAATTTCACGTAATACCTGTAATAACACGCATTCAGCCCAAAGCAGTTATCCAAAGAGCTTTGAGTCGCTGTTTTTCTGGGGTGAGTCCTTTAAATAAAGGCGACCACATTAATCTGTTACAACATAGGAGCCCTGGCTCGTTTTTGTGAATGATTTTCTCTCACGTCTGTTTGGAGATTTGAAATGCTACAAATGTGCAATAAACAAAATGATACTCTCTGTTAACAGTAATGCAAATAAAAACTGATTTAAAATGATCATTATTTTAATCTGTAATAACTATACTTAAGAAAACTTTGAAATAAAACACAAAGGAGTTTATCTTCAAGAAATGTCAAAATCTAAACTCTACAATGTTTGCCGAAAGCAAGAATCTAATAAATATACACGAAAATAAAAAAGTGTACTGGCAAAGCTAATCTGTATCTTAGTCGATAATTGTTAATTGTAGATGTTTCTGAAGATTATGTTTCACATTGCACCCCTAGGAGAGGATCTATCATTATCTGTTTGCTGGGTGTTGCTCAAAACAATAAAACCCTTTTTTTTTTTTTTGCCTGAAGTGAAACTGTAAGGAACCACACCAGGGTTCACTTGCAAGCAACAGCATACAACCCAATGTCTTCCAAAACCAATATTGTACCCTTACGATTTCAGACATGATTTAAACTTGTAGCAACTTGCTTTCAATCTTAGGCACATTCAGCCATACGGGGGGTTGACCTAGCATCGTACGGCTACACCTCAGGGATGTCATGAAAATGGAACGTATACCATTGTCGTGCATGTGGTAAATGTATCGTGAAGTATTCGTAATGTAATTGTAATGGAAGCTTCACGCTCTTATAACAAAGAAGTGATACTGTCATATAATGCCCCATGACACACTTTAGCCACACAAATTCAGCACGCACAGCTAACATGATACTCAAGTGCCTGTAGGATGTCCACACAACCTATGCTCTGATTGTCAAATTTCCTCATTTGAGAAAGATGTATCACGAATGAACCATGTTAAAACCGCGGAAGAAGTACGAATGACCCACCTAAAGAATACGTAAATCAACGTAGAACATGAACCGTGGGTGATTCCTGTGCTGCTTATATGGAATTCATTAGTGAATTACGGCGCACGGAATTTCACCGTGCGCCGTATATGTGATATATAAAAGTTATCCATCTTGGTACATGCGAGAAAAGTTCGCTAGTCCGTCTACCGAAACCCTCGACAGACATCTGCGCACATCGACGAATGAAGTACGCAAGAAACACCTATGAATTACGTACATCATGCATGAATCATGAAAGACAGAAATTTGCCCAGAAGCATGCCCAAAATGTACGTGGTGGGTGTGTGACAGTTGTGACTAATGTTATGTTTACATCGGGCTCTGCAACGTGCGTTCAAGCTGACCGTTTCCAACGAAAAGTCTATGTAAACAAGCGTTTATACATGTTTCTGGCTTCCACGTTCAAATCTCTTGTGTTCACACGCTGCTACGCAGATTTTTAGGTTCGTTATTGGGATTTACGCTACAAAAACAGTGCAGTCATTGAACGGGCATTGAAAGTTCAAACAGTTGAATTTTGTTCTTTCCGGGAAATTGGAATTGGTAGTGATGTGAAAGAAAACACGAGGAGCAAGATTCGCAAGATTCGCAAGATTTGCACCTCTTTGACATTTCGAACCAAGCCTCTTCCAACTGTAGGCGGTGGACACGCACTGGTATCTAGCGACAGTCCAGTGTGTACACTATATGCTACAATCTCATCTCATGTCCAGTGTGAACGTAGCATGAGGCCTAAACTTACTAAAACTCTTGTTCTTGGATATAAAGCTCACTCAACCAAACAACCTGTACCAAACCGTGTAGGAGCTCCATAATTCAACATCCATAAAAATCCGGTCCAGAGATGCGAAGTAGCCAAAAAAAACCTGGACATAGAACATAATGTAACAGAAAGCATGACTTCAGACATGAAAACTAAACTAAACAAAGCATGGATACCAACTACAAAATAAAGGACAAACAAAGAACTTTAAAGTGGAATAAAATACAGCATCACTTGAAAACAAGAACAGAATTCATCCCAAATTCAAAACCTTAAATTAAATCCTTTAATTTGTGCAGCAACTGAAATCAAAAGCTGTAAAATGTTTGCACATTTGGAGGACATAAATGAGAAAAAATTTGATTAATAATTACAACAATCTTTAAAATCGCATTTTTCTTTCTTCCCAGAATATAGATTCAGAAAGTGTAGAGCGATTTATTTGAACTGAAATATTTGCATGTGCTAGCATCATTGTTACAACCTCCATGTTCACTCATGCACGCTTCAGCCACTGATTCTGTATTCATGTCACAAAGATTAATCAACTCGCTCATCCCATCTGATGATACGAAGTCCGTCCTGCACCACCTGAAGTAGGTGAGTGTGTGAGCAGCGGGCCTGAAGAGGGGGTGGGAACGTTTGACAGACAGTGAGAGCGTTTCTATCACCAATCTGCATATCTGCATATTAACACTGGACCGTTCCTTTAATTTCCTACAGCTGCTGATAACTGTTGCCTGCTCTTTGTTGCCCCCCACACAGAGGAAAGATCGCTGAATATAGACCGGTGCAGACACACGGTCATATGAGGGCTGTCAGTCACTGATATCGTATTGATTTGTTCTATTTAATAAATGAAACCAGGAGCGACATATTAAAGATCATAAAACCAAACAGATGACAGACAAATAGCAACATTTTTAGTTTTAAATCTTACCAAGTATGACTGAAATGATCCCATAATTCATAACCCAAACATTTTTTGCACCATAGTCTCTATTTTCAACACCAGCAGTCATAGGCGTTGCCCCGCCCACCTTACAGACCAATCTTTTCTGATTGGTTGGCTTAACAAAAACTCGAAACTCAAAAGGGGGGAGGAATAATAGTAAAGCAAAAAGTGAATGTGTGCTTATGAATTCTGCAGCTTGGATTGAAACTATTCCAGCTTCGTGAACCCTGCAAGCGTAAACAAAGTTAGGTCACTGCTGAAGAAAATATACAAACCCTCACAAACAAATATACGTGCATTTCACAAGGAAGGTGGGACCTCGGACCACCTGTGCCCTACCCCATTCCTGGTAGGGGGTACCAGGCCTCTGGCAGCGGCGGCCGTGTTACCTGGGTGCTGGCTTCCTGGGCCCGGCGGCCCTCTCTCCACGCAGGGAGAGGGATCCCTGAGTTCTCTGGCAAAGCCAAGAGCCAGGGATGACATCATATCTGAGCCTGGGGGTGTCCGTGTCCCTGTGGTGTGGGTTCTGGTCCCTGCCTCTAGGCGCTGGGTCTCGCCAAATTTCCAACTATGGGTGAGCCTGTTCGGGCCATGTTTACAACACTTCTTGTGGACCACCTCTTCCCCTGGGTGGAGAAATCCTGGGTGGTGGTAAGGGTGCTCGTCTGGGGCTGTGGGCACTCTTCTGGGTCAGGGCCCGGTGATGGGCACTCCTGGCACGGAGGGGGGGGCTGCTCTCCTGGTTGAGCTGGAGCCGCACTCTCTGTCCCCCATGCCTCCCTGCTCTCTGGCTTTGTGATCGCCCAGGGGCTGTTGCTCTGCATCTGCTATCAGAGAAAGTTAGTTTGTCCTAACTGGGTGGGTGGAGTGCTCCTTCCCCAAGTGGAGGAGTTTCAATATCCCTGGTGTCTTGTAGGAAGGAAAATTTAGGAAGATTGGAGCTTGAGACTGACAGGCGTTCGCTGTCATGGGGTTGCCGTATCGGTCCGTTGTGGTGAAGCTGAGTCAGAAAGCAAAGCTCTCAATTTACGGGTCGATCTTCATTCCAATACTCACCTATGGTCATGAGTTCTGGGTCAAAGAACGAGGTCCCGAATACAAGTGAGCTTCCTCCGTAGAGTGTCTGGGTGCTCCTTTGGAGATAGGGTGAAAAGCTCCGTCATCCGGAGAGAACTCAGTGAAGTGCACCAGTTGAGGTTACTCAGGCATCTGGTCCCGATGCCTCCTGGACGCCTCACCGGGGAGGTCTTCTGGGCATGTCCCACTGGGTGAGGGCCCCAGGGGAGACCCAGGACAGACAACATCTCTCAGATGCCCTGGGAATGCCTTGGGGCCCCCCCAGAGGAGCTGAAGGAAGTGGCTGGGGAGAGGGAAGTCTGGGTATGTTGGCTTGAACTGCTGCCTCCACGATCCAGTCTCAAATAAGTGGAGCAAGATGTCTGGATGGATCCCAGATTTGTTTGAATATAAAGTTCCAAGCAGAAGTTTTGCGTCTTTAAATCTTTTTGTAATTTGTCAAATTATCAAGACTTTTTGAGATTTTCCTGATTTAACATTGAAAGGAAAAGGGGGGCCATCTTGATCACAAAGTCTAGCCATGGATTTCCAGTCTGAATGGGGCAGTTTTTGTTGTTGTCTCCTGGTTTTGGTGGAAACCTGCTTTTCTAAAATGCTGAACTGTGTTAAAAAGACAGAGATAACAGAACAATTTCAGTCGCACAAGGATTTACCCAAGAAAGCCATGGAAATAATTTTTTCCCCAGTCAGGGTCCATATTTGCAACATATGTTTTTTCTTTCAAGCTCCTTGATTTACAGGTTTAGTTGGAGTTACAAATGGCCTTCAGGCTTTCTGGGGTCACTCCTTGAAGATTAAAGCCTTCTTAACCAATAGAAATGAAATCACAAAGGCTTTCACCTGCCGTCTTCAGACGGTCGCTGCTGAAAGTTTCCTCCATGAATTTCTTCCTTTTCATTGTAACCCTCTCAAAGCTGAAAGTGTGTGTTTCTGTGTGTGCGTGCGCGTCTCTCCAAGGATCTTTCAGTGAGATAAACACTTGAGCTACTGAAGAAAAATCGGTTTTATAGTAAGGTCAGACGGACTGTGTGTCTCAGCCTGAGCAACAAGAGCAGGAATGTTTTTCCGACAAATAGAGGACATTTTTTCAGAGCAAAAATAACAGCGTGGAGTGTCTTTGGTTTTTGTCTGCACCTTAAATACACTGCAACTTTAAATGAGGTCAAACACATGGTTTATTTGATCAAATGTATGAGAACAGAGTGAGTATAATGTTTAGACTTTACTACGGCAAAAACAAAAACAAAATCCCAAGTAAGCGAGACAGAAAGTGAAGTTAACTGGATTTAATATGTTCAATTTTTCTTGTCTATTATTGTCTGAAAGTATTAGAAACGGTTCAAATCCTTATTAGATTAGACTTATATTAAATCTGAAAGAGTGCTTTTGCTTTTTTAACTAAGCTTAGTTACAAAATTTTTGAAAAAACCCAGGTGCTACTATTGGAAGACATCCGGTAATTATGGTTTGTGCCAGGATGGAGCTTTATGCCACCAAGTCTTTGCTGTATCAGAATAGAGCTGTGAAAGAAACAGCCTGGAGCGAGATTCACCAGATTTACACCAGTTGACATTTCAGATCAAGACTCTTCTACCTAGAGGTACATGTGCTAGTTCATATGTGACCACCATATGCTAAAAGTGCGTACAAACACCCATTTCAGTGCATTCTTGAATGCGCATCACATGCCCAGTGTATGCGTAGTTTCAGACCGACTCGGACCAATCGCTGCTTACTGATGACATCTGACTCCAACATAACCATTTCTTTTGTGATGTCTGTATCGCAAAAGACTGACTTGTTTTCCTTTAATTGGAGCCAGAAGTAAACCATTTTCTATGGGTAACATGACATTTACAATAAGTCAGAATCCCCGCCCTAATAGCCTTGATTTTAAAAGCAATACGGACACCACACTCGCTACTTTTTTATTGTAAACGGTAGATATGTCAGAATTCCTTCCCTACTCCTTACATCGTGCACTATAAAGTGCATTCTCCATTTTGTGGTGCGTACTAAAGGAATTCGGACACAACCTCAGTTCTCAGATACAGTGGATGATGTCATGTGACGCGACGTGTCAGGTGTGCATGGTGACCAACAAACAATCACCAAATTATCTAATCAAGTTGTAGATTACTATCTATCTAATTACTAAACTATCACAGGATATTATTCCGGAGTTTGTTTTGGGGAATTAAAAGATACATTTTTTAAAATATTTGTTGCTTTTGTCTAAAAATGGTCTTTCTTGTGATTTTTTTTCAGTTTCCATGTTATACTGTGTAAATAATCTACTTTAAACATATAACTTCCAGTACTCTGTATTGTCTGTTGCAGTTGTTGAGCAGTTGAGTTTGTTGGAGCTGAAGGCAGAACTGCATTCCCAGAAGTTCTTTCCTTGGCCAGCCTGTTTAGATGTAAACATGCATGCAGAGATATGGAGCCAGTGCAATAACTGTGCCTCTGCAATTTTGTCTTCCTGAGAATCCTCTTGTTGTCTGTCAAACTGAGAGCAACATAATGCACTTCTTATCAGAACCAAATTGACATCATGTGCTAACACGTGAAATTGACAGCGCGTACGTTGTGTCCGAGGGGTAGACTGACGGTTCAATGATGGGATGATAATGTGCGTTCTTCACGCTGGAGGCGGACAAAATGATGGACGGCGCCGTTTCTGCCTCTTATCCTGATCATCTGTCCGGTTTGACTGACTGCGCTGTTGCTGCTCTGCAGTTTTCACCCTGCATGCGCTCCGTCAACCGAAATATCTACCTGACACACAACAAATGGGGAGATTTGGAAGGCAGGAGGTTGTTAGAGATGTAATGTCTCTGGCGCTAGCTGTATATTTAAACAACTATGAACTTTTGATGTATTTTCAAAGTGTTCCCAGTGGTCTTTTAGTTTTCTTTTAGTTATGATTTTAGCCAAAATCAAAAAAACTTTTATCGTTTTCTAGGACATAGTTTCTATAGAGTGGCAGGATATCATCAGAAATTTGCTTCTGAGTTTTGGGTGGGACTCTTGCCAGTGACAGTGCTGGTACTCAGTCTGTGGAGGTTCGTGTCACGTGTGGTACTGCTGATGCTTGGCATATGGTGCATTCACAGAAATTAAAATTTTACATGAACAGTTCACGAATTTCAGTTTCACCATATAAAAGATAAAGAGGTTTAAGGTCCCAGGTAATGTACATGCTGAAAGCCATAATTGGCTTGCGAGCTATAGGGTTCCTGATCCCTGCACTAAATCGTTGTCCCATAAATATTTTTAATGAACATGGGTTTTACTTTATTGAAATTAGTGAACAGTAAAATAGTCTAAAATAATATAAATCCAGCCTTTTCAACCATTGACAGAGGCCTTGTTCCTTTCAGAAACACGTTAAGGATACTGGTCTCCTCCCCAGTCTACTGTCAATGGTGCAGACCAGAATTTTGAGCTTCTGCATACAGAGTCTGTGAACGCCGGTCGCAACACACGTTTTCAAAGTCCGGTTGCGAGCTCTACAAACAAATTGGGTGTTCATTGATTGCACACCGACAGTTCAACCGGGTAAACTTTTTCATGTTGAATCGCAGCAATTCACAGTGTGTTGTGAAAAACAAAGAATACAAAACTGCACCAAAAAAATCTGACAAACAACAAGACTATGGAAGGTGACCGGCGATACAGCTAAGGGACATTATACTTTAGCTCTTCTTTCCTGATTTGTCATGTTTGCATCTGGTTTAAGGTAAAAATTGCCACACTTGTGTCCGTTTTTTTCTATCAACCTTTTAGGGACATCTGAGAGCTGTCCCTTGGGAGGGGGTACTGTCAGTCTAGTTTTTTCTTTTGTGTTCTTAGCCTTCCGCTCCTTGGTGGTGATGTTACAACTTGTGTGTCTTCTGTTTTAGGTAATCGTTTGCATCATGGACTCTATGGTTTCAGTTGATTCTAGGGGGGGATTGTCTTACCTTTCCTCCCGTATTACCAACCTGACTTTCCCCAGCTGAGCTTAGTTCCAGTGTGGTCTCTGACTGCCAGCCCCCTTCTTCCTCCCATTACGCTCTTTATCTCCCCATCACTGTTGTGTCACAGCTTTTATCTTGTCACCCTCACCAACCTCTTCATCGTGTTGTCCTGCTGCAGCAGCTATCTTCCTCTTTGTCACTCTGATGAGGGTCAGTGGGTCAAACCTGGCGGCTTGTCATTAGTTGGGAGTGCACACTACAGACGTTAGAAAATGAAGCAAACACGATAACAAGGACTGTAATGATGTGAAGACTGGAGTCTCTTAAGTAAACCTCTACAGGTTCAAGGACAAATATATTATATAGAATCAGCGGCAGCTGCTTTCAGCACTTTAATCTGGTTCCTATTCCTCCCTATAAATAATTTATTAGTATAAAATGATTTTATTTCCAGTTCTTCTCTATCAAATTGTTACTTTAAAGTGAGGTTATTAGCTTATTAAAGATCTATTTCTAGACAGACATGCAAAACCCTGCAGAAAACCTACAAGAACTGAAATAACTACAAGCTGAAGTTACAACTTTTCAACCAGTTTGTTTACAGTCTCTGGCTGTGAGTTTTACCTTTTTGAACTCACTTTTTGACAACTTACTTTCTGGTTCACAATGAATCTGTAAGATGAACAAAATGAACCAGCAGGTAACTGCTAATGCAGCAGGAGTGCTCATTACGTCGATCGCGATCGGTCGGTCGATCTTCAAGGACTAAAGGGTAGATCGCAGGCCAACAAAGAAAGTAAAAATATCCTAGGCAGAAGACCACTCCGACCCATTGGAGTGTTCATTGAGGCCTGGATCGCCCCGCGTGCCTCCGCAGTTTCCGCCCAATGGATCCGAGCTCACCTTAAGATATTGTCGTCACAAAAGTAGCTCACATGCCTAAGAAGTGTGGACACCCCTGCTGTAAACAATCAAGGACTTGATCAGTTCGTCTGCCTCTTTTTATCTCCAATTGTGTCACTCTAAAAATATACTTTTATAAATATTTATATGAAAATGTGTAATAGATTTGTTAATTTTTAAATGGAAAATGTTCCTAAATTTCTTCAAACTGCAGAAAAACAAAGATTTTTCACACACACTCGTACCGTTGCAGGCTTTTGGGTTGTCCGGCCCATGGAGGGTCAGAGTGGCGCAACACCTTACGGGGAGGGCAGGTGTGTCTTGCAGTTCCCTTCAGGATCGTATAGTCACCTCAAGGGACATCATGAAAATGGAAAGTACCATTGCTGTGTGTGGTAAGTGCATCGTGAAATAGTTGTAAGGCTAATGGAAGTTTGAATCACTTATGACATGTGGATGATGCTTTTGTACGGTGTCCGTACACCACAATCTAGTCCAGGGATGGGCAACTCCAGGTTTTGAGGGCTGGTGTGTCTACATGATCTCTAGATATTCTAGCCCTACTCATGTTGGAAAACACGCAGGAGTTGCCCATCCCTGGAATCATTAGAAGGTGCGAATGCTGGCCCCTTAGTGACCGTGTGCAAATGCGTGATACGCAAGTACATGTAGGATGTTCACATACACTAGTTTTTTGAGGCATGTCCTTTCAGGGGTCGCCACAGCTTTCACTGATTTGCACAGGTGGTTTGGCAGAAATTTTCACGCCAGGTTCTCTTCCTAACACAACCCTGTGTTTTTTACAGGCCGGGGACTGGCACAGGTAGACTCCGTTTTAGGCAGTAGCGTGAAGCGGCACACTGGATGAAGCTCATGACGCCTCCTCGGATTCAAACCCTAATTTCCAGTGTGCTAGTCCTGTACACGTGACACTGATTTTCCTCATTTCTAACAGTCAAGGCTGCACAAAAGGAGTGCGCATGTATGAGGTGTACAGCACTAACAGGCTCCTTGCGCAGACTGCAACAATTAAAAGAGGTCAAAAACATGAAAAATCCCTTTGAAACACCTTTGCTTCATCCTTACCCTTACTCTTACGTGTTATGTTAAGCTACGTTCACACTGGTTTAGGCGTTTGAGCGGCCACTTCCAATGAAAAGCTTATGTAAACAATGTAAATGTCTGTTTTGGGCTTCTGCGTTCAAAACTCTCGCGTTCGCGCTTAGCTTTAGTCGGTTTTTGCGCACCTTGATAGAGATGTACTGCTGGCGTTCAGCATCTTCTTGAGTTTGCGTCACAGGACCAGTGTGTGCATCGAGTAGGCGTTCACTGTCTCAGGTTGGCTGACCTGCTAACCTGTCGCTGCAGTTTTCTGGGGAATCTTTCTCTTCTGGGTTTCAGACACGGAGAGCTGCTCGGCGTGTGATGCTGCCGCTGCTGTTTGTTTAGGCGTCTACGACTGTTGTTCGTCGTCTTTAGAGACATGCGGTAGAGTGCTTGGGTGATGCTATTTGTTCAGCTTGGCCTGTATACTCAAGGTTGTGCGTCTCTGTGTGTTTGTGTGTGTGTTTGCTGGGTGGAATACAATCTAAAGTAAACAGTGTGCGTCTCCTCTGCAGACTCCAGGTGGAGCTGGATGAATGGATTCAGGGACATTGACGAGGCAGCTGCAACACTAGACGCGTCTCTAAATATGGGATAGAAAGCATACATTTCAAATTAAAAGAATTTGGTGACACAGAAAGCTTTTTGGCTGTTTTATACCACAAAAACGTTTGTTTGTCATATTCTGTATGTTCGCATGTGCGTTATTGATGTTTATACTATTTTTGGTGCATTTATTTATCTGCAATCTAAACCCGATTTTAGGAAGTGAGCTGAACTCTAACAGACGATGTCTCCTCTGTTTTTTTTACGTGAAAAATAAACTAAACTGCTAAACATATTTTATTTTTGCTGACAAAAACTTTATAAACAAACAAATAAACACAGCTAGATAATCAACAGAGCCAATAGCAGCGGCTAAAGGGTCTCTAAACAGGTACCGCATCTTTTACACTCCAGTGAAGAATATTTTTAACCGAGAGTGTTGAAACTTCAAATTGTAAATAATGTTATTATTTCTAAATAATAAAATCCAAAAAGGTCCACACATGGAGTCAAAGACCTTCATGGATCTGTTTGTCTGCGGGTGGAAGCATCAGCACGGAGCAGAGCAGAATATTTTTGATAGGATCTTTGTTTTAAACAGAAATGCAGTTTCAGTGTCCTCCATCATGAGAAAAATGCCACAAGCACACATCAAAAACAGGATTTTTTATCAGACAATCTTCTTCATGTACAGAATGCGTTCATTTCGCTAAATCTACATAAATCTTTGATTGCGAGCAGGTCTTTCCTATTTTTTACTTATTTGTCTACGAAAGGTTTAAACTTTGAGATTTGAAACAAGTCTAAAAACCTTGTGTAGAAAGTGTGTTCCACATTCCTCCTTTTGCAGATTATTTTTTAGCCACAGCTGTATCCAGAAGTCTGAGCCACGTGGGACTTTAATGCTGCAAAGTTTTCCATCACAAAAAACCCCAACCTTGATTTGGCACCGAAACGTGGATTTTGTTGTTTTTTGGTGAGAAAGTGGGCTCTCTAACGTTCGGTGTTGTTTCATGGTTTCAGGCGGGACCTGCCCTCCCCATCGCTCCAGCTTTAGCAGAAAGCAGGAGTTTCCAGGGCCTGACGTCGATTATGTCTCTCCCAGCGTTTTCAAAGCGCCCCCCCCCCTTTTTTCCACATGCCAGGCAATTCCCAGAGGCCTCTTTGTTGACACGGCCGCCACAATGGGAACCAAAGGCCTCCCATTATAAGCCTAACCCCAGGCCCAGTCGCTGCACTACGGGGTGATCCAGCGCAGCGTTTTGGCCAAAGCCCCCCCTGAATGTCATCCTGGATGTTTAAGACAAACCCCCCCACACACACACGCGTCCGTCCAGCCACGCAGCTTTGTTCAGAGTCATTCTGCTCCCACAATGGGACATCACACTTTGGAAGTAATTTTGTAAAAAGGGGAAGCCAATCAAAAATAAAGGCACTTATTGTTTCTCTTTTGACACACATTGCAGAGCGGCCTGCCCCCTCCCTCGTCGGTTGCTTTCTCTGTACAGCCCTGGAGTTCATTCATGTCTATTATACGGACAAATTAAATAAAACCCCAGTATGGGATGGTGGGGGGGGGGGACAGAGAGTCCCTCCGGCCTTTTAATGGTGGTGTAGCAAAGAGTCAGCGATGGGAGGAAGACCGCGGAGCAAAAGCAGGAGCGGAGAAGGTTTGAGGAAGACAGGAAGCGCTCCGAGAAGACATGAAGTTGTGAAGAAGCAGGAGGAGAGGAGATCAGGGCAAGAAAAAACCAGAACCCGTTGGGGGGATACTGGTGGGGCTCCATGGGACAGGTCCGGGAGTGAAGAGGGTGTTGGTGAGACGATCCTATGAGGCCTTTTAATGGAGACAAATCCAGAAACCATCAGCAGCGGAGATGGGATTCTGATCATTATGAGCCAGACTCATCCCCGCTGGATCCATGGAATCGTGGGAAAGGTAGGTTCCTGCAGCTCACAGAGGGAGGGTATCCTCTTTTTAATTAAATGCACGTGTTTAGCTTTGAAGGCATCAAATCTGCGTAAAAAGTTGACCTTTTTCTCTGCTTGAACCGCCTAGATCATTCGACGATAAGTCAAACATACAGGTGATGTACGTCAACATTTAAACCTATTTTTTTAAAGTTAAAATAAAAAAAAAATGATGGAGGACATATATAAATAAAAAAAACTAAGCTTAAAATGGCATTTCTGGGTTTTTCTTAATTCAAATCAGTGCGAATCATGAAAAAAATGCAGCTGGAAAAAGAAGCTTGTAACCGTGACGCAGGGTCCTTCTGTGGGAGCTGGACAGTTTTAAAGTTGCTCGGCGTTTTTGTTGCGTTGATGTTAGTTTTGGGGTATGAGGGGCTGTAAGCCAGCGGGAGAGGGTGTAAACAAAGGGATGATGGGAAAATTAGGGGGAGGCCTGCTTCAACAGTCCAAGCTCAGCTCAAAGGAAAAAAAAGGTAAATGTCCTAGAAAAGGACAGACTTTTGAACTTTGGCTGAACAGCGGGATAATTATAATAGATTCAATAAAACGGATTAAGAAAAAGATTTAGAAATTTAGGTGAGGCTGTAAAGAAAAAAAAGTGCAGTAAGGGGCCGGTGAAGGTGGGGGTGGGACGGAAGCTCATTTGGGACGATCTGGAGACAAGGAGAACTGACGGAGGGCGGGAAAAACAGGAGTCTTAAAGGCCCTCCACAGGAAGTCCTCCTTCTGTCTGAGGCAGACACCCCCCACCGACAGCCCGAGAGGAAGGGAGCGACCATAAAGGCCGGACCCCCATCCTCTCCTCAAAACCTCCCCTCAGCAGGACAGTCAGAAATGTCAGCGAGGAGGACGGCGGCGTTTCCTTCAGGGATCGATCCTTTTGATGTGCGCTCGTGACAAAGGCGTTTGACCTTTTCCCAAGTTTCCACGCCGAATCAAAAATGGATCCATGTATTGTCTGCTACCGATTGACGCGATCGATCGAGAATAAAAGTCTAGAAATATGGAGTCTGTGTCCATTTAGGCTTTTTTAAGTGGAGGATTAAAAAGACGTCATGCAGGAATTTTCTGTTTCTTCATGGTTCTAACAAAGTTCTAGTCCGACCATCTTTGGATTTATTTTCAAAGCATTCCCAGTTGTCTTTTATTGTTATTATGCCCTTTTTTTGAGCCAAAAATCCATAAACTTGTGTTGTTTTGTAGGACACAGTTGTGGGCGGGACTTACGGAGCGCAGCAGGGAGCTTGTACGACCTTTTTCTAACGGCATTTTCTTGTTTGCTCCTGATTCACATCGATTTGAATACAGAAATTCTCAAAAATGCGACAGTAAGCTTAATTTTCTTTAAATGTGTCCTTCATAATCAGAGAAAATG
Source organism: Oryzias curvinotus (assembly GCA_023969325.1). Classification (NCBI taxonomy): domain Eukaryota; kingdom Metazoa; phylum Chordata; class Actinopteri; order Beloniformes; family Adrianichthyidae; genus Oryzias; species Oryzias curvinotus. The sequence goes on along the minus strand of CM043707.1, from coordinate 10,708,649 downwards.
TTAAAAAAGCAGCTTTTTTTTTTTTTTTAAACAGAGTGGGCCTATAAAGGCTTTTGTTGACACTTGCTGGTTTCAAAAATCTGCAGCAGCTGACAGATTGTTCTGGCCCGCAGCACAATTTTCAGACGTGTCAGTAAAAGTCTGGCGTGTTGGCGAGCGGGGATTGAATGGGATTAGCTGGTCCCGGCCAACGGCGCCCAGCCGAACGCAGAGGTGTCTGCTCAGCAGGTCTGTCAGCTGTTGTCTCAGTCGCACCGTTGTGGGCGTGTCCATCCGGAAAATGGACAGTTCTCCAATATGAGATCATTTTTTAGTAAGATTTTACTCAATAAAACTCTAGATTTGCTACATTTTTTTCAGCATTTGAAAGGTTGAAAAGGTTTATTTGATACAGAACCAAAAATGTTGTGGTGGGAAAACAGAAGGAGAAGAGGCAGCGATTGGGTTGTTGCTTATTCTTTGGGGATTCTAAACATTCCTGACTTAAAACAAGTAAATCTAAACCTATTTTTATACTTTGGTTCACTGCAGAGAAGATCAGACTTTACTGCTGTTCTCTAAAATACGGTGGCCTGTTGGAGCCAAAACTGTGGGATGCAGAGTTTTTTTTTGCTGTACGTTGCTGATTCTCTCCCTTTGAATCTTCAACACCCTTGCTGATGGAAGGAGGTTTTCACTCGGACCATACACGAGCCCGTTCATTCTTTCCTTTACACGGATCAGTCGTCCCGGTCCCTTTGCTGAAAAACAGCCCCAAATCATGATGTTTCCACCCCCGTGCTTTACAGTAGGTGTGGTGTTCTCTGGAAGCAGCTCAGCATCCAAAGAGTTCCTACCAAAAAGTTCTATTTTGGTTTCACGTGGCCATAGGACATTCTCCCAATGCTCTTCTGGATCATCCTAATGCTCTCCAGCTAACTTTAGACAGGCCTGAATGTGTGGCTTTAGCAGGGTGATACGTCTGGCACTGCAGGGTTTGAGTCCCAGGTGGGGTAGAATGATAGTAGTCTTTGTTACTTTGGTCCCAGCTCTCTGCAGGTCATTCTCTAGGTCCTCCATGGAGTTCTGGGTTTTTTGCTCACCATTCTTGTCATCATTTTGACACCACTGGTGAGATCTTGCAGATGGAGGGAGATCATCAGTGGTTTACTATCAGACTTAATAATAATTGCTCAGGTACACAGTCGATTTCTTCACACCTGTAGGAGATTCAGTCTTCCCAGCCTGGTGCAGGTCAACAATTTGGTTTCTGGTGTCCTTAGGCAGCTCTTTGGTCTTGGCCATAGTGGAGTTTGGAGGGTGACTTTTATTTTGAAAGTGCAACAGAAGCGTTTATGTCAAAACCCGGACCTGTTCGCCTGTTCTCCCTCTTTTTAAATTGACGCACCGACAGACGTCGGACGCAGACACAACGGAGGCGATGTAAATAGTCTGACTGCTTATTTTTCTGTGTCAACGTAACAGTGATAGACCAGCGGAAATCAGGCTTTAGAAATGAGGAAACTGGGGGGGGGGGGGGGGGGGGGTGTTGTTTATGTGGACATCCTACGGGCCATTATGTATCACGTGCACACCCCCGTAACGTTGCATGTCATGTTTCAGTGGCTCAAAACAATTGGACCAAAAAACAACAATTAATCAATCAGCAAAAACAGCTAATGTGAAATGTGCTTTTATTTTGAAAACAGCTCATTTTTCCATTTGTTTGTAGATTGCAGCTAACTACGAGTGTACTGCCACCTACTGTACGGAATGTGCAGAACAACAGCATCCACCCCTGTGCTCCCGATTGGTCTGACCACAAATGAACAATGTCCACTTTAACATGTCCCTCCAAAATAAAGGCGGAAGAAATTAAAAAGAACTTTACCAAACACCTTAGTAAAAACACAAACAGGAAAATCCTATTATATAATTCTTACTTTGATTTACATTTTTGGACTTGCTTTTTTAGCATAACAAAAAATAATATATTTAAGTATTTTATACTTTTAGCAAAATTACTTTGAAATGAATCCTCTAAAAATTGAAATCAAATAAACTCTAAAGACTATTTTCCTATTTTTCAGAACTTTTCTGCAGTTAAAAAGTTTGCTGGAAACTTTGCATTTCAATAAATTCCTCTGAAAATATTCCTAAAATGTAAAGTTTTTGTAGAAGGTGTCAAAAAAACAAGTAAAAATTACAAGTAATTGTGTCAAAGACTACGTGTTTTTTCCAGATTAGATGAAAAATTCACAAGTTTTGAATATTTTCATTATTTTGTGCCACATTTCTGTCAACATAGAAAGTTTTGGATGAACTGATAAGAAGATTCCTCAGAATATTTAAGATACACATAAAAGAAAACAGTATATTTCTGTTAGTTTGGTGGATTTCTTTGTAGAGAAGTTAATGACTGTTTCACATGCACGCACCAGTGTGTTGTTGTTGTTGTGTTGGTTTTGTGACGTCTTTATGGCGTGTTTGCGTTGGCTGCCGGATCTCTGGGGGACTATCATCGCTGGTAATCCTCGTCACGGTCGGCTAATCTGTTTCTGCCGGGGGCCACTCCTTCCCGCCCCTCCCTCCTTTTTTCTCCTCCACCTCTCCTTTACCTTCCTCCTCAAAGGTCACTTCTCCATTCTTCCCCTCCTCCTCTCTAAATAAATCTCGTTTCTCAGAGAATTCCTGTTTGTTTGAAAAAGCAAACTCATGTTGACGGATGTGGATCTTCCCATCCCTCCATCCCTCCATCCTTCCAGCCCTCCATCCTTCCAGCCCTCCATCCTTCCAGCCCTCCATCCCTCCGTCCCTCCATCCTTCCGTCCCTCCATCCTTCCGTCCCTCCATCCTTCCATCCCTCCATCCCTCCGTCCCTCCATCCCTCCGTCCCTCCATCCTTCCGTCCCTCCATCCTTCCATCCCTCCATCCCTCCATCCTTCCGTCTCTCCATCCCTCCGTTCTTCCATCCCTCCAGCCCTCCGTCCCTCCATCCTTCCGTCCCTCCAGCCCTCCGTCCTTCCAGCCCTCCGTCCCTCCGTCCCGCCATCCTTCCATCCTTCCGTCCCTCCATCCCTCCATCCCTCCGTTCCTCCATTCCTCCATCCCTCCGTTCCTCCATCCCTCCAGCCCTCCGTCCCTCCAGCCCTCCGTCCCTCAATCCTTCCGTCCCTCCATCCCTCCATCCTTCTGTCCCTCCATCCCTCCTTCCCTCCGTCCCTCCAGCCCTCCATCCCTCCGTCCCTCCATCCTTCTGTCCCTCCATCCCTCCGTCCCTCCATCCCTCCATCCTTCCAGCCCTCCGTCCCTCCGTCCCTCCAGCCCTCCATCCCTCCGTCCCTCCATCCTTCCAGCTGTCCGTCCCTCCATCCCTCCATCCCTCCGTCCCTCCATCCTTCCGTCCCTCCATCCTTCCGTCCCTCCATCCCTCCGTTCCTCCATCCCTCCATCCCTCCGTCCCTCCATCCTTCCGTCCCTCCATCCCTCCATCCTTCCATCCTTCCGTCCCTCCGTCCCTCCATCCCTCCAGCCCTCCATCCCTCCATCCTTCCGTCCCTCCGTCCCTCCAGCCCTCCGTCCCTCCATCCTTCCATCCCTCCATCCCTCCATCCTTCCGTCTCTCCATCCCTCCGTTCTTCCATCCCTCCAGCCCTCCGTCCCTCCATCCTTCCGTCCCTCCAGCCCTCCGTCCTTCCAGCCCTCCGTCCCTCCGTCCCGCCATCCTTCCATCCTTCCGTCCCTCCATCCCTCCATCCCTCCATCCCTCCGTTCCTCCATCCCTCCATCCCTCCGTTCCTCCATCCCTCCAGCCCTCCGTCCCTCCAGCCCTCCGTCCCTCCATCCTTCCGTCCCTCCATCCCTCCAGCCCTCCGTCCCTCAATCCTTCCGTCCCTCCATCCCTCCATCCTTCTGTCCCTCCATCCCTCCTTCCCTCCGTCCCTCCGTCCCTCCAGCCCTCCATCCCTCCGTCCCTCCATCCTTCTGTCCCTCCATCCCTCCGTCCCTCCATCCCTCCATCCTTCCAGCCCTCCGTCCCTCCGTCCCTCCAGCCCTCCATCCCTCCGTCCCTCCGTCCCTCCATCCTTCCAGCTGTCCGTCCCTCCATCCCTCCGTCCCTCCATCCTTCCGTCCCTCCATCCTTCCGTCCCTCCATCCCTCCGTTCCTCCATCCCTCCATCCCTCCGTCCCTCCATCCTTCCGTCCCTCCATCCCTCCATCCTTCCATCCTTCCGTCCCTCCGTCCCTCCATCCCTCCAGCCCTCCGTCCCTCCATCCTTCCGTCCCTCCGTCCCTCCAGCCCTCCGTCCCTCCAGCCCTCCGTCCCTCCATCCTTCCGTCCCTCCGTCCCTCAATCCTTCCGTCCCTCCATCCCTCCATCCTTCTGTCCCTCCATCCCTCCTTCCCTCCGTCCCTCCAGTCCCTCCAGCCCTCCATCCCTCCGTCCCTCCATCCTTCTGTCCCTCCATCCCTCCGTCCCTCCATCCCTCCATCCTTCCAGCCCTCCGTCCCTCCGTCCCTCCAGCCCTCCATCCCTCCGTCCCTCCGTCCCTCCATCCTTCCAGCTGTCCGTCCCTCCATCCCTCCGTCCCTCCATCCTTCCGTCCCTCCATCCTTCCGTCCCTCCATCCCTCCGTTCCTCCATCCCTCCATCCCTCCGTCCCTCCATCCTTCCGTCCCTCCATCCTTCCATCCCTCCATCCCTCCATCCTTCCGTCCCTCCGTCCCTCAATCCTTCCGTCCCTCCATCCCTCCATCCTTCTGTCCCTCCATCCCTCCTTCCCTCCGTCCCTCCGTCCCTCCAGCCCTCCATCCCTCCGTCCCTCCATCCTTCTGTCCCTCCATCCCTCCGTCCCTCCATCCCTCCATCCTTCCAGCCCTCCGTCCCTCCGTCCCTCCAGCCCTCCATCCCTCCGTCCCTCCGTCCCTCCATCCTTCCAGCTGTCCGTCCCTCCATCCCTCCGTCCCTCCATCCTTCCGTCCCTCCATCCTTCCGTCCCTCCATCCCTCCGTTCCTCCATCCCTCCATCCCTCCGTCCCTCCATCCTTCCGTCCCTCCATCCTTCCGTCCCTCCATCCCTCCATCCTTCCATCCTTCCGTCCCTCCGTCCCTCCATCCCTCCAGCCCTCCGTCCCTCCATCCTTCCGTCCCTCCGTCCCTCCAGCCCTCCGTCCCTCCAGCCCTCCGTCCCTTCAGCCCTCCGTCCCTCCAGCCCTCCGTCCCTTCAGCCCTCCGTCCCTCCATCCCTCCGTCCCTTCAGCCCTCCGTCCCTCCATCCCTCCGTCCCTCCATCCCTCCATCCCTCCAGCCCTCCGTCCCTTCAGCCCTCCGTCCCTCCAGCCCTCCGTCCCTTCAGCCCTCCGTCCCTCCATCCCTCCGTCCCTTCAGCCCTCCGTCCCTCCGTCCCTCCGTCCCTCCATCCCTCCATCCCTCCATCCCTCCATCCCTTCAGCCCTCCGTCCTCCATCCAGGTATTTTATTTAGATTCAACAGGAGCCCCAAAGAACATTTTGATTTTTTCTTTTTTATTTGATAAACACGCTGAAACTTCAAAGGCTGAAATAATTTGGAAAACTTTTAACTTTATGAGCTTCAGACCTTCAGAAAAAGTCACTGCAAAAGCATCCAGGATACAGAAGAACAAGATGAACGAGGAAACGGATCCAAGAAACCAGAAGGATGGTAAACAGAACACACAAATGGATGAATAACAGCATGTTTTTATTTTAAAAAAAATAGTTCTATTTAAACTGAAAAGTTGTCAGGAAGGGAGGCCATGCCCCCAACGAGATCTTACATCACTATGGACATTCAGCAAATTGCGCGGATAACAATTGGTCACACGTGAATATATACGTGGAAAAAGTAAGAAAAGTTTTGATTTTTATGAGAAATTTGTGTCCCAAATAAATGACGTTAAGACCACGGGAGAAGTACGAATGTCAACATGTAAATCAACGCAGACACCACTAATTTGCAAATGTTTTCTTGCAAAAATCACACACAATTGTGTAGCATTTACATATTGATTGCGTATAAACTACGTAAACTATGTGTAAACTGCGTCATTCTCAAAATTTAAACAGCTGAAAACCGGATTCACGTAAAGACCCGTCGGCTGAAACCCTCGATGGACGTCTGCGCACATCGCCGAACGCAAGAAACACGTATGAGTGACGAATATCACGCATGGATCACGAAAGACTGAAATATATATGGAAAAAGTTTATTATTAATGTTTATTATTAAAGAAAAAGGTTTAAAAAATAAAAGTTTTTAATGAAAAATAACAGAGATTTTAAGAAAGTCTCTTAATTATAAAAATTGAAGGAATCTGTCTGCCTGGAAGTTGTTTTTTTTTTTCTGAAGTTGTCTTAAATAAAAATAACAAAAAAGTGTTTTTTAAAGTTTACTCAGATCAATTAAAAGGTTGTATGTACAAAAGTGACTTATACCGAGAGTAAAGACAGAATTCCCCTGAAGAGAAGCTGGTTTTAGACCAGAATGAATATTAAAAAAAAAGTTGAAGAACTAAGAAAGTTGTCCACTTATGGATGTAAAGAGAGGGGGGGGGGGGGGTTATGGTCTGTTCTTTAACATGAAATGAGATGTAAACAGCATTTTAAAAAATGCAAAAACTGCCCAAAAAATGAATCCCGATCTATCACGTTAACGATTTAATCTGTAAATGTTCACACCTTTACATATATATATATATATATATTTCTTTTTTTAACAGCTCATACATGTAACAGATTTTATTCAGATTACACGCCTTCAAATCAGATAATTTTAGTCCAAAAATGTCAAAAATCTGAGAGGGGAAAAGATCCGCCTTCCTTCACTCCAATCATCTCCTCATCCTTCTCAACCTTTCAGCTTACCTCCCCTCTCACTGCTAACAAAACCACAATCAGATTTCTACACACACACACACACACACACACACTAACATGATTTGTTCATATTTCATCCAATCTCTGAGCAATCAGTGATAAGGCCGGCTGCTCCCGACAATACAGGCAGACGGGGGGGGGGGGGGGGGGGGGGGCATGCTCTAATTAAATTAAATGCAAGTACAACTGTGGGTGTTTGGGCATGGGGGGGTGGGTTTGTGTGTCCCAGGGGACAAAAATTAAATGTAGCTTCAGTGTCAACACTGACTCGCAGTGAAGTGACTGGAAGTGAGGGTTTGTGGGTAACAGTCAAAGGAGACAGTCATGCAGACCGCCTCCCTCCCTTTTTTGTGGTTTTTGGCTTATACTTTTTCACGCCATGCTCTCAGGATTAATCTAAGAATTAAATAAAATAAAAAAAACCCAACATGCAGTTCCAGCTGATGCTCACTAGGGGGCGAAAAAAAAAAGCTCAAAGAAGGCAGAGAAATATGACAGGAAGTAAACCGATTAGACCCACTAACTCGAATAAATATTAAGTGTCTGCAGAATAATTTACTCAAACATTTTCAACCTGGTGATATTTTTGGTTACATTTCTGCTCTGAGCTGTTTTTATTTGAAGAAACCATTCATTTTGAGCACAAACAAAAGTTTTTGACAATTCACGTGCAAACGCTGAAGTTATGGAAAATTCCTGATTGGTTTATAAAAGCTATGGACATTTTTGAAGGAAAAAAAAAATGTAAACAGATAAAAATGTTCACATCTAGGCTGAAATGCAGAATTTATGGCAGTCAGACTGCACGTCAGAGTTCACTTAGTTATTAACTCACTCAGAGTCATTATTGTGCAGCTGTTGTCGCTAAGAAAATGACTTTTCTGAGGCGGTTGCACGCTCGGTCGGTCCTCCGCTGTCCGGTCTCATGCGACCTGACAGCCTGCTGTGACAGGGAGCCTTAAACAAACTCCCTGCTGGACGCCAGAATGTCTTTGATCATCTGCGTGCTGACTCAGATGTCGGGAGTGAAGTGGAGCGCTGCGCTGGCTGCTTTCACCCCTTCAAAGTAAAGCTGGCCAACGCTTCGCTTGGCAGGTGCAAAGATGGAACTCCCTCGATGGGGAAACTCTGATCTGGGCGCGCCTACAAAGGCCCTATGTGGAAGAGAAACCTGAGAAAGTGAGTAAGTAAGTACGTAAAACACAGGAAGGCGTTTACTAAATACCATAGTAAAAGCACGGGCCAGTCAAACATCTGCTTTTCTTCTTTGAGCGTCATTCTCCACCATGATCAGAGCTTACTTTGCACATTAGCGCCCCCAAACGATGAGCAGTTGGAACTCCTATTTTTTTTTTCCGATCCGCTTCAGTTTTTTTTTTGCTTTTATCTTTACCGTAAGTAAAAGCAGAAAAAAAAACGCAAATTAAGATCCAGATCCATCACGTCCACGGGATCTTACAACTACAATCGAAATCAACGATAAAGGAATAAAAACAAATGGATGGATTGGTGCGCTCCACTTCACTTAAAGTATCCAAATCCACCGTTTAAGATTTCTTTTTGTAAAGTTTGGTTCCTTGATTCAAAGATTCAGAGGGGTTTATAGTCATATGCACAATGAGATGCTTACTTTTCTGTCTGCTCCGAATGACAAAAGGTTAAAGGTTAAACGAAATATAATAAAGGCAGGGTAGGATATATAAAGGATATCTGAAACATTCACACATAACGTAAAATATAATAGACATACAAATCATCTGTTGTGCGAATTCAGATGAGAACAACTGTGCAAAAAGAGGCTTTTTTTAAGCTGTTGAATATTAAGGAGTAAACTTCAAACTTTGGGATTTAATAAATCGGCGCTCTTCTACTAGCCGAGCTCCTGGACCACTGATGTCACCAACTCCTTTAGGAGCCAAAGAACCGGTCAAAAGTCAGGCGCTGGCTCCCACTAAACTCTGAATCAGCTGGACGGACGTATAGCTCAGCAGAATTTACAATAGAGAAGCGGAATTTGTTCCTAGTTGGTGGTTTCGACCCCAGAACAAGAACTGTGGTGTTTTCAGGATTATGGGTCACTTTCATGAGACTTCCTCTCAACTGCTTCTTAAAATTTTACGAATTCTGTATTTTCTCTAAAATAACCTATGATTTTATTACAGAATTACATTTATTAAAACATTTTTGTACAAAAAAAACAAAGATTTCTATAGAGTAAAAGTCTCAAAGTTGGGTGAAAGCTCTGGGACTTCATCTCAGAGAAAGCGGAAAACACTCCCTCGGACCGCGTGGAAGTGTTCCCGGGCTTCCAGCAGCGTCTGCCGACTCAGCGCTCTGGGCTCTTCCAGGTCAGCTTTCCAGTGAAACTCTGCAAATGGCGAGCTGCGCTCAGCAGAAACTCTGCCGTGGGTCACAAAACACCAAATCACCAATTTCAAACGCAGTTTAGGTTCAACTTTACTGAACTTCAATCCCATTGGAAATATTCCAGTTACTCACTTTCAATTTCCCGTCTGAAGTGAAAATCGTTTTCTAATAAAAGTAAATGAAATCCTGGAAAGCAAAATCTCAAAACTCTTTAAATTATTAACTTTAAAAAGCAAACATCTTTCCTTTTGCAGGGAAATAATTGAACAAATACACCTCATTTAATCTCTTAAACTCTTTTACTGAACATAAATAACCTACCGTCTCCTTTAAGCAGTGGATCTTTACCAACATCAGCTGGGAAATAAAAATAAATAGAACTCCAGTCTCTGTTACTGATCTATGTTGTGCACGTTTGAGTCTTTTAACCTCTGAGGAAACCCTTCCACCAAATTCCAGATTAGATCTTTTTTGGAAAAAAAAAGATTTCTCTCAAAGGTAGAATTAGCATTTTCTTTGTTAGTTTTTCTTCATTGGTTTATTCTTGACTCTACTTTGTCATCTTTTTTGTTTTGTTATGAATCTAAAAGGAGGAACAGGGATCAATCCTGCCATTCCTCATTTACGAATAAAGAAATAGCTTTTAATGAAGCCGGGGCTTCATTACGGATCCGACGCTGCACGTCTGACACAGAACCGCTCACCGTCATGCTAACGTTCCACTCCCATCCATCTTCTGTTTGCAGCGTAACCAGTGATGATGCCGTCTTTAGGAAAAAAACAAACAAAAAAACCCACTGGTGGACATAGTTTCTGCAGAGCAGCAGGAGTTTTTTATTTCCCAGTTGCGTTAGCATAGAGCAACCCCGCCCCCTCTTCCCCTTTTCCATTGCAGAGAGCTCTCTGTTTACGCTCTCTCCTGCTAGCTTACAGTCCTCCACACACCACACAGCCTAGCATCAGCGATATTTAGAGTTTATTCCAGCTCTTCCACTTCACAAACAGGATCTTTTTCAAAATGCTTTTTTGTCGTCTGCTCCTGATTCACCTAGATTTGGATAAAGAAATACTCCAAAATGCAATTTTAAGCGTCACTTTTTCCTATAAAACAGCTTTTTTTTTGTTGAACATCACCGCCAAAGCTTTCTGTCCATCCCTGATAACGGTTCAAATATTCCTCTGTGCATTCAGCGGCGGCGGCGAGTTGGCCAGAAGGCCACACAGCACCATGCAGGCCTCTTCGCCTGAAGGCATCCATATCCCAGCATCCATTGCGTGTTTGTCCAGCATTCTCCTTTTTCCCCTCAATCCCGCTAACGTATGATTCAAGTTTAGCCTCATTCCAGCATGTAAAACGTAAAATTTGGATGTCCAAAAGAAAAAAAAAACATTTTGTGTTCCTCAGTTTAATGTGTCAGTTATTATAGTTTTACTGTTTTTTTCTCTCTCTTTTTTTTCCAAATTAATAATAATAATAATAATAATCAATTTTATTTAAAGCGCCTTTCATGAAACTCAAGGACACTGTGCAAACAAAAGTTAAAAATAGACACTAAAAGCACAACAAAAATAAATATAAAAGACAAGAATCAAGAGGGAATCAGGATGGAAAGGCAGAAAATTAAAGATAATTAAGAAATTAGTGCATTATTACAGTCTCACCCTGGCTTTTGTCTAAATCTGTTGCAGATTTGGAAACTTTTGATGCAAGATGGACACAAACAGTGGAAGAAACGTCTGATAAGGAGGAAATCCGAACGGTCAAACAAGGAGGAGCTGGTTTATTTTTCTCCATAAGGCCAAAGGAAGAATTCCAATCCAAAAAAACCCTTTTTATCTAAAACAGATATGCTTTTAGGAAAAACTACGGACTTCAGCTGATCATCTACCTGCAACACTTCTCTGGTTTCTCTGCAAAATAGAATTTGATTGATTTTACCTAAATGTGAAAAACAACATCTTTCATATCTTTATGGCCTCATATCCTCGGTTTACGCTGCAAAAATGTCGAAATGCAGATTTTACGTCACATTATTTATACACACTTTTTCTGAAATTGTATCCCACTTTTCACAAATTCCTTCCTTGTTTTAGGTAAAAAAAAAAGCTTTTTCAGAATATTTCTCCAATGGAAACACCCTCTCTGGTAGCATCCGCACGCAGGAAAATGTTTCCATAAATGTTTCACTTTCTAAAAATAAAGATCCGGCCTCTTTGAGGATCTAATCTATCAGATCTCACGATCCGATCGATTTGCCTGCAGCAGAGAGCAGCTGATGTGAATCCCAGCGCAGTGACAAAGTGCCTCTCCCTCTTCTATTACTGGATCAATAAATCCTGTGTTAGTAAATAGAGAAGAGTGTCGCTCTTCAGTCAATATGAAGCCTCTGTGCATTTTTTTTTTTTTTTCACTCTGAGGGGGATACGAGCCACTCTGGAGCTCTACACCCAACCGGGACCCACGGAGAGAGCAGCATCAGGCCTCAGCGGCGCGCCAACACACTTAACCAGCCGCATGAGAGGCTGGCAGCACCTGGCGGACGCCACTTTGGGAACGCCATCCCTCCCCAAGAGCATGACAGCACACTTTAACGCTCCGTTTCTGTGTGTTCTGAGCTAGAAAACTTTGAAAAGAAAAAAAAAACCTTCTTAATGTATTCATCTTCTGGTTTCAAAACTGATATAAATATAAAACTGTAAGACAAAATAAAGGTCCTTATCCGGTGTACGGATGTGTGTGTTTTTTTCAAGTGCATGTTTCTGTTTGTTTACTGTTTTCGTTTGCTGCCCCGCTTTTCTTTGCTGAAACAAAAGATGCTCTGGGCGTCAGTCACCTGTTTCCTAGCAACGGGCACAACAACAAAAAAAGCACCTGTGGCTCTGAATAGAAGAGCTGTGTAGTCCTTATGTGGACAAAAAGGGTGAAAAAAGAGGGGGGGGGGTGCTCAGACATGGGATTTTAGGGGCATTTTTCATCCAATATGACAGAAATCTGAGGAAAAAGGGAAGAAATGGTTTTAAAAGCTGTTTGAATGATTATCCTTTGCTTTTATATTTTTTATTAAATTGAAGATAATGTCATAAACAAATTTAATGTATATGTATTTTTTTTTATAGTAGATGATAGAGGGAGTCATTTTTAGTTCTCCCACGTCACGAGAACCTCCAGCATGCAAATCTGCGCTCGAGCCTCTCCATTGGCCGCCTCGCGCTCATTTAGCTGCTGTCAGCGCGCGCAGAGCCGGGCACGCTCCTGTAACTTTTTTTTCCCCCACCTCAGTCCGGCGCAAAGTGAGCTCCGACCCTGGTGGATGTCGCGGCGGGGGGGGGGGAGACAGACAGGGGCCGCTGTAACCTGTGAGGGGACTTTCATGTGAGGGTGTCCCCGCGCGCGCGCCGGCTGAATGTACAGCATCATGATGGAGACCGACCTGCATTCCCCCGTGGTGCCCCAGACCAACCCGTCCAACCCGGGGGGCCCCGGTGGGAAGGTCCCCCAGGAGAGGATCAAGAGACCCATGAACGCCTTCATGGTGTGGTCCCGGGGCCAGCGCAGGAAGATGGCCCAGGAAAACCCCAAAATGCACAACTCGGAGATCAGCAAGCGGCTGGGCGCGGAGTGGAAGGTGATGACGGAGGCGGAGAAGAGACCCTTCATCGACGAGGCCAAGCGGCTGCGGGCCATGCACATGAAGGAGCACCCGGACTACAAGTACCGGCCCAGGAGGAAGACCAAGACCCTGCTGAAGAAGGACAAGTACTCGCTGGCGGGGGGGCTCCTGGGCTCCTCCGCGGGGATGGGCGGCGGGCAGCGACTGGAGAGCCCCGGGGCGGGCCAGGTGGGGGCCAATGCGGGCTACGCCTCGCACGTGAACGGCTGGGCGAACGGCGCGTACTCGGGGCAGGTGGCGGCGGCGGCCGCCGCGGCTCACGCCATGATGCAGGAGGCGCAGCTGGCGTACACGCAGCAGCACCCGGGCGCCGGGGCTCACCCGCACCACCACCACCACCATCTGCACCACCACCCGCACGGCGCGCAGCCCGTGCACAGGTACGACATGAGCGCGCTGCCTTACAGCCCCATCTCGAACTCCCAGGGCTACATGAGCGCGTCCCCGCCGGGATACGGCGGCATCACCGGCTACACTCACCAGCACCAAAGCTCCGGGGTCTCCCCGGTGTCCGGGACCCTCGGGGGCACTTTGGGCTCCCTGGTCAAGTCGGAGCCCAGCGTGAGCCCGCCGGTGTCCAGCGGCCGCGCCATGCCGCCGTGCGCCACGGGGGACCTGCGGGACATGATCAGCATGTATCTGCCGGGCGGGGAGGCGGCGGGGGACCAAAGCAGACTGCACGTGCTGCACCCGCAGCACTACCAGAGCGGCGGCGGCGCGTCCGCCGCGGTTAACGGGACGGTTCCGCTGACGCACATTTGAACCAAAAACTCTCCAGCTCCGTGGACGTGGACGCGGACGTGCGCTGCTCCTGACTGTAAATTCTGGGCGCTTTAGAGCCATAAAAATGCAATCACTGAACAAACTTTTTTTCCCCTTTTTTATTTGACAATTTCCTTCAGTAATTATGATTTTTGTGCGCATTTTACGCGTGTTCGCTCTGTGGATTAGAGCATGCCAATTTTTGGACACGATTTAAATTATAATCCGTGAAGGCTGCTGGTGCATTTTGAAGGTTTTGCTCCCCACTCACGCACCCCTCGACTTTTTTCTGTGGAATTAGAGGCGCCCGCTGTGTGTTTGAAGGATTTTCTTTTCTTTTTTTTTTTCTTTTTTAAAGAGGGCAGCGTAAATAAACGGAGGGCGGTGTGGAACATGTCTTTAAAAAAAAAGTTTTAGGCTGCAGTTGATGCTTGTAAACATGTGAGTCAGTCGGTGTCATTTTGAATCTGTTTTTGCTGTTGTAAAATATTTTAAATTGTGAATAAATAGGCCTAATGGAGACCTTTTTAATGCATTTATATATATGATAAATATATATATAAATTGCGCAAAATGCAAGATAATATTGACATAATTCTAAATATATGGAGAATTTGGGGGGGGTGACCTTTTGCTGTTTTTTTTAAGTCATGTATTTATTTTTGACATTTGGGGGCAAAACAATTTAATTGCTGTATTGAATTTGAGAAAAAAAGATTAATAGAATTAATAATTTGATTAAAAATGGAAAATAAACGGATCAAAGCAGAGGTGTTTCCTCAGCACAGCTGGAAAATGGAGTGAGCTGTCATCCTTTCATTTATTAAAAAAAAGTATATTTGTATTTTAATTTGGAGGTATCTTTAAAGATTTGTTGGCCCTGCTGGATTTATTATTAGTTTTTTTTATCATTAATTTAATTTATAATAATCTTTTTTTTTTTTTTTTAACTATAGAGAGCATGAAAAAATAAATTAGATTCTTCTCATTTGAATACTTTCACATCTTCATTTTAGGCATAATTATTTATGTAGAGAAAATAAAATAAAAATACTTAAAAAAATGCACAATAAAAAATCCTTCAAAATTCATATATAATTTAGGTTTTTAAAAGCATTTCAAAATAAAATACAGTCGTATTTTTCCTAAACTTCTAAGTTGGAGATGTTCCTACCTGAGGGGTCATGACCTCAGCGGTCTAAAACTCTGACAAGAAGTGCTGCCCCCCCCCAGCTCCTAATGAATACCCTGAGCCTCCCCCAGCCCCGTCCTTACCCCCCCCTGCATCTGCCTGTGTAATTGTAACGGCTGTTAAATGATTTCCGTCTCCTAATTTGACGGCTGAATCAGCGGAGGCCTCGGGGCAGGGAGGCGGGCATGAATGGGATGAAGTGGGGAGGGAGGGGGGGGCAGGAGAGGTGGTTTTTGTGTTGGAGGAGAATGGGGATTACGCCTGGTGTAAGCCATGGAGGGGAGGGGGGGGGGGCAACCTGGGGGTCACGCCTGACCATAAATGTAAAGTAAAAACCTCCAACTAATTACAGTTTTACAGGTTAATTTACAGGTTAAAATGGATTCTTAAAAGTTCGTTTTAAGGAATTAAGGAGGAAAAAGAAGCAGAACATTTAGTTTGAGACATCTCCCGCTTCTCTTTTCCCCTCTAAACTGTGGCTCAGACAGAATTTATGAATCTAAAAGAGGCTTCTGTTGTCCAAAACAGTCCCAAAGTCAGTGGAAGTGAGCGTCAAACGGTGCTCACAGAAGGGCAGCAGCTTTCCTCTCTTCTCATACAGAAACATTTTATTTCACAATAACCGAGAAGAAGTTAAAGAAGTAAAAATGAAAATGAAAGAGAAAAAAAGATCATTTGATTAAGTCGTTAAAAACTTGCCCCTGGAGGATATTATTATTATTATTTGTTCGTGTGGATGAAGCTGCCATGATTGCTCCTGAATAGGCAGCTGATTGGACTTTTTGATCGTAAATATCCTAATATAATGATTTGCAAATGAATTCACTAAACTGATGGTATGAGGAGAGGTCTCCCCAAACGGCAGAGGGGATGGAGATGCTATCAGGGGCATGGGGGCTTCCTATCAGGCCTTGATGGGATGATTACATGAGCAGATCTGCAGCTCAGGTGAGAGGAAATTGGCCCTAATGGCTGTGGTCTCTACGCCTGAGGAGCATCTCTGGGGGGGGGGGGGTTTGCGGGAGCTGCAGACTGGAAGGATGTGTCTGCGGGTTTTTCCATCCTGGTGTTTTGGACACCCTTTTGCCTTGGCAGCCCCCTTTTCCCGCCCTCGCCTCCCCATCCCCTCTCCTGTTGGCTGCTGCTGTCCTGAACGTGGCTAATCGGTGTCAGTTTATCACGCCTCCGCACGCTCTCCTCCTATAAAAACCCTCACCTCCGTGCTTGGACCCGGTTCTGTCATGGGAGATTACGGGGGGGGGGGGACCGATTGCACAAGACTGAATGTGGCGCGAGGAGATTAGCCGGGACGCCACAGAAAACGGCGACGGGGGCCAACAGATTCCTCACGAGGGGGGCCTTATCATGCAATTACACGTTGACACGTTTTAACCATTTTTCAGCCTCTTAATCCCCCCCCCCCATACCACCCGTTTCCTCCCCCCTTTTCCAAAAGCAGACCTATTGGTGCTGAGGTAGCCCCCCCCACACCTCCTTGTTTCCCGCCTCTGCTTCCATCTGAAAACTTCTCTTCTTTTGCTTTTTCCTTTAATTCTGCGACTTTTCACCTTATTAAACTTAAAAAAAAAAGGAAAATCTGAAATATTCAATAAACTTTTTACTAAAACTGAAAAAAATCAAATACATTTAATGTTTTTAGGTTCAAGAAGGGGGTTTTTAGCTTTAGATTTAGCAGAAATAAAACGTTTTCTGCAGGGTTTTTTCCCAATTCAAAGTCTATTTAGAATAAAATTCTATTATATAATAAAGTAAAACACACACAAAAATCATGTACTGGTTTAAACTCAATATGACGTCTCAAAACCATCAAATTAATGGGATTATTTGGGGAGTTTTTTCTTTAAAATGAATGAATTAGGCTGATAAGATGGATTCTTGCATTTTAATGTGCAAATTCGACATTTAACACATCAAAATAAAAGACTTAGCATAATTTTATGAATCAAATTTGAATAAAAGGGCCGTTTTAGCCTATTTTCTTTTAAAAAACCATGTGTATCCTAACGTCTGTGAAGGATGGCGCAGCATCAGGAGGGATCCTGAAGCGACCGCATCGCCGCTCCTCGCGCTTTTGCATATTGAATTAGAGCCTTTCATGACAATCAATTAGGGAGTAACCTCTGGATCTCCCCGCGGAGCCACAATCATCTCACACCGGCTGGAGGCTTCAGTGTGACGGGGCCGCTGGGAGGCACACGGAGGCGCTTCCAGGTTGATTTAGACGCATTTCAGCCGGAGTTTCCACCTTAAATACCGAGCAGCTTTTATGCTTCTGTAGGAGGTTTTGATTCGTCCTTTTTATTTTGTTTTGTTCAAATCTTTTCATCTGATTTCTGTGTTTTAATGCAGTTTTAGAGCAGATTTCTTTGAGGCATTTATAAAAAAAAAAATGTAATGCTCATTATCAGCATATATGGTCCAAATTTACTCAAAAATGCAGTTTCTGATTTCTTTTTAAATGTAATACTTCACTTGTTTTGACATATATTTATTGATAAAATTAGACAATTTACTGGCAAAAAGAACAATTTTAACTCTGTTTTAAACAAAAACAACTGGAAAACAGGAATCATTATTATTATTAGGAATGATTGATTTCTGTACTTTACACACATGCTACAGCTGAATTTTTGAACCTGCTGACTGGTTTAGGAGTCAGACGATGAAGATGCCAGCAGATTACAAAACAACAAGCTCAAAGGAAAGAGAAAAACAAGAGGAGAAAGAGCTGCTCGACAGGCTTCATTTCCCCTGGAGGTTTCCTGGAAAAAAATGACCCGTTCCACAGAAAAACGAGCTCCAACCTCTGAACACGCACAAATATCAACAATAAACAGACAAATCTCAGCCTAACGTAAGAAATTACCAAGGAGAAATAAAAAAAAACCACACATAAGTGATTTCCAGGTAATAAATCTGCCATCGTTTCGGCTGCTGATGTCAGTTTGAGCAGTTCAGGTTCTGAACTCACCGCCTGTCTGCAAACAAGTGATTTTAATTTGACTGCTTCTGATTTAAAACAAACAAAACGAAGTATACAATATTATTCATATCCTGTATTTTTCAGAGTAAAAGTCGTGTTTTTTTTGCGTAGTTTGACCAGGGGTTCAGCTTATACTCAGAAGCGACTTATATCTTATTTTTAACCCTTGTGCTATCCTATGACCCCACCCTTACAGTGACGTGTTCTCCCTACCATGACAAAGGTGGATAAAGGTGGACAGATTTCATGTAATCCATGGACACCAGTGAAGATCACAAATCATTGAAGAAAAAAGGTTCAGAGCTCTGTCCAGTGGGTCTAGATGACCCCACTCCCAACGGTAAAGTGACTAGGATAGCACCAGGGTTAAAAAATAAATAATGGACTCATATATTTGCTATTTTCCCTCGAACAACTGGTTTGGCCTTTAGCAGTTGTTTCCCACTAACAACCACTAGAGGGCAACATAGTTGTTTTGTATTTTTAGATGCTGAAAATAACCCTAAAGAAGAAGCGCCGTCCAAAACCAACAAGCAGGATAATGTGATTGCTCTCCTCCATCCAGACATTTTGATTCTTATTCCTTCCTCCTCTGACTAACGCGGGACAGCGAGTCGTCAAACTGGGTCACAGAGAGACGGAAGTACCGCTGAAAGCGCCGCTCATCCAGCAGTAAACGGTGAAGCTCGCCGTACCGGGAGGGTCTCTGAATGATGTCAGATAGTGGAGACGTGACGACCCATGTTTCTGTAGAAGTCTTCAAAAATGAATAAACCTGATGTCTAAACATTGTCCAGGTTTTCTGCGCATTGTTAATGAGATTTACCGTCAAAGCTTCCATGTAGCGATGCAGCGGGAAAACTTGACGGTAGCTCCTCCCACACACAATCATAGCGTCTAGTTGTTTGATGAGCATCAAATGTGGCATGACGAAAGAGGCTTTAGACCAACCGAGCGACCGACCGTCAATCCTTGACAGGTGACTCCGCCCCTTGATGTCCGCTTGCTGCCGGAGGTTGTTGCTCCAGAAAAAAAACAGACATAGACAGAAAGACAGAAAAGAAAGGAATGGTCACATCGCCATGCGTCCGAGGAGTAACAAAACGCATCCAAAGGGCCATGACAAAACATCACATCAGCACCCCAAGTATAAAAAACTCAGGCAACTGCTGGTACATCCAACAGAGCACGTAATGCAACGTGATTTACCAAATACCATGTCACATCGGCAACAAAACGTACATCGCAGAAACGGGACGCACTTTCATCTCAAGAAAAACAGAACATCCAAAAGAAAGGAAACAAAGACGAGACTAACAAGAGCAAGACGACGACAGGCTGCTCAAGAAAATATGAGATCAGTCATAACGGACCACTGCAAGCAGGAAAACCACATCATGGACTGGGAAAAGGCCAAAGATCCGAAAGCGAGCCCACACTTCCATGAACCGGGATGAGGGGGCCTTCCTGCTCTCTCACACCTGGAGCAACATCCTCCAGCAGCAAACAGACGTAAAGGGGGCGGAGTCACCTGTCCAAGTCACAATCATCTCTTTTTGTCTACGTCACATCTGATGAAGGCTGACGGAGACGGAAGACGTCCATCAAAACTCGTCAGGTCTGAGAAAGAACCCAACCATGTCTGATAATAGAAGAACCTAAGAAGTCATTTAAAGTTGATGGAAAAGTCTTGCAAACCTACAAAAAAAAAAAAAAAAGAAAGTCAACTCAACTCAAATGTGGGGTTTAAGAGGACAAATGTGGATTTAAAGCGCAGAGAAAAGGGCGTTTCATATGCAGATGCGGCTATAAGAAGTCCTGACGGGGGTCAAGCCAGAGGAAGAGAAGCTTCTGGCTGGAAATCAATTCTAAATGCAGGAGCCAACGTAAGGTCTCGTCACGTCAATTACCTCAACGCCACGGTCGCTTTCCTGGAGGGCTGAGGCACTTTGGAGAAGAAAGAAAAGAGAGCGAGAGCAGAGGACAGGATGGAGGAGAGCTGGAGGAAACACTAACATGATTACAGCTGCAGCTCAGGCTCAGGTAATCACGGCAGTTAAAAGGTCTCCTGCCGGCCCACAGGCCAATGAACAGTCCTCTTCCTTTCACCTTTGCTCAGGGGGGCTCTGTCATTTGCAGATTGCAGGTGAGATCCGGTTCAGTTTCCCGCCAGACGGGCAGCCAGAAGCAGGTCAATTAACGGCCATTCATCAGCGGTTGGGCAGAAATTTGGGCTTTTTTGTGTGTGTGTCTGTGTTTGTGATGTGGGGAATTAAACAGAAAAAGTTGACATATTTAGGCAAATATTACTGATTTTTTAAAAACTTTGGGTTTTTGTGGTCATTTATTTAAAGAATTATGAAGATTTTTCAGAAGAAAGAGTAAAAAAAAAATGCTTAAAGTCAACATTAGATTTAATAAATGAGACACTGGAAACTCCAGTCCGGTTGGCCAAGCCAATGAATCTTTAAATCCAAAAATAGGACAAATATACACAAAAAAAAATACAAATGTAGTTTGGTTTTATGTAAAACTCCTTCTTTAGAATAAAATTCTAAACTTTCTGCATTTGTTCACACAAATCAACCTTCAGTTTACGCCATTTGATGAAGAATCTAACATTTTTTCTGCATTTTCTTTCACAAAAAAGCGTTTTTTCAGACGGAAATGAGGAAATCATGTTTTTTTAAATTATTTTTAGTGTCATACTTAAATATTTTAATCCATTAAAAAAATACAAGTTACCAATTTAAGATAAACTATCTGGAAAGGAGAAACAAGATTAAGATGTTGAAGTAACAATTGAAACACTAAAAATAAAGATATGTGTTTGTTGGGCACAACGAAAGGATTCATTTAGATTATGGAGTCAGGATTAAACGGATGAGACCGGATGTTCCTGATATCTGAAGGAGAAGGTCCAGAGTTAACCTCTGCTCTTCTGGACGTGAGGAAAGCAGAACAACAACTTCAAACGGTGATAAACATTAAAAAAAAGGAGAATTGACAGGACGATAAGACAAAAATCCTGGTTAAGATGGGTTAAAATCCAGGTCCAAGTGAAACCTGAACACAGAATGTGACTCAATCTACAGAATAAACTAAAAAAAAAATGAGACTCGGCAGTATATACTCACAAAACAAATACATTAGATCTCAATATGAACAAATATTACATTCATTTGTTGGCTAAAATGCTAAATATTGGACTAAGTGAATTAGAAAATGTTGACTTTTCAAATGTATTTGAATGTTTGCTTATCAAAAGAAAATACATTACATTCAAACAAACTTTTTTATGGTGTATATTTTTAATTGCAGCTGAAATAAACTTCAAAAATAACTGTTTTCTTTCATTTGGTCCTGCTAATCGGTTATTGATGAAACCCATTTAGGTCTTCAACTTCTTCGACAAAGGAAGTTCTCTGTTCTCTCTGCTTAACAAAAGTGTTCAAAATAGTGTTAAACCGTCCACTTTTATATCAAAAAATCTATATATCGTGTTACTCCCCTGCTTTGGATAGGGTTTGCAAGGATGATACATTGATTTTGTGTGCTTTTATTTTGATAGGGCTTAAATAAACAGTTTTTTTTTACACATGAGTTCTTCTTTAGAGGCATTCTAGAGAGTGTAAATTTCTATTCATTAAAGCTAAAATATACAAGTTCAACAGTTGCATGATACTACCACCGCCATGCCTAAATGTTCATAAAAGGCTAAAAAAAAAAAAACGTAATCTCAACCACAGCTTCAAAATAAACAGATTCTCTTTTTTTTAATATATATATGTAAAGGTTTCCGTTTTGGTGAAGCAGGTTCCACAGAGACACACACTGCTTGTGTGTGTCAGTGATGGTGTGCGTCAGCATGTGTGTGTGCGAAACAATGCGCTAATCTCTGGCGTGGAGTGGAGGGATTTGCTCCGTACAGGATGGAGAGAGGAGCATGCTTGTTAGCGATAGCCTGGCTGGAGTTTCCTACACCGCCTCCTGATCCACTTATTAGCCCTGCTTTTGCATATGTGTGTGTTTGTGTGAGTCTGTGTATGTCTGTGTGTGCGACAAAGAACAATCTGTCAGAGTTGACGCTGTCATCTCTAAAGGCTTTTTCCTGTTATTTTTGCGGATGCTGCGTATCGACGTCCTTGTGTGTTGCGGTGTTGTGTGTGGGTGTGTGTCTACGCACGTGTGTGTGTGTGTGTGTGTGAGAACAGGGGGATGATCCGTGTTGGCAGCCGGTAGTTATGGTCTCAGATTAAACATGGAGAGGGATTGAGTGTGAGGGTATTTAAAGATGCTCAATATAGTCGCACAATCCCAGCGCACAAACACACACATACACACACACTAATCTTATCACCTTTATGTTTATCTGTTTACTGGGATCAGACCAGTAAACAGGTTATTTTTGCTGGAAGTTGATGTTTGAAAATGTAAAAATGTAAAGTTCAACAGTCATGAAAGTTAAAAATAACATCATGGATGCTTTTATACACAGCTGTCATTCAAACATTCAGGTAGTTTCACCTGATTTTGACACACAAACTTGTGAAAAATGAGTCACTTTTGGACTTTTTAAACTCTTTTGGTGAGTTTTAGTGTCAGACCTTTGGTCTTTTCTCATTTCAAACATGCTGTGATGGATTTGTTTTAAAAACAAACCTCTTCTGGCATCACTTTCTTATCGGTCATGTAGTTTTTTAACTAGATGTATTTTTTTTTTTTTTAACAATTTTTGATGAAAACAAAAACATAAAAATTCAACTGACACAAAGATAAAAAAAAACACAAGAATTTTCTTTTTATTTACTAGGAGACGCAAAGCTAAATGTTTAGTTATTTATGTTATTTAATGTAAAAATATCCTCTAATATCCAATGTTTAAACCTTTTTTTTTCATATTTGTTATCCTAAAAACAAAAACCACCAAAAACTGGCCAGGTAAAGACTTTGATCTGTGAGGTTAAAAATACAAAAATCACCTGCTTGTGCAAAGTGTGTTGTTCCCCGGGGGCCTTCGCCCAATGGGACATGCCCGGAACACCTCCCCAGGGAGGCGTCCAGGAGGGATCCGGACTAGATGCCCGACCCACCTCTAGTGGCTCCTCTCGATGTGAAGGAGAAGCGGTTCTATTCTGAGTTCTCCACGGGTGACCAAGCTCCACCCCCTATCTCTAAGGGAGCGCCCAGCTACCCTGCGGAGGAAGCTCATTTGTATTCAGGACCTGGTTCTTTGGGTCATGACCCATAGCTCATGACCATAGGTGAATATCGGAACAGAGATCGACCGGTAAAATGAGAGCTTTGCTTTTTGGCTCAGCTCTCTCTTCACCCCAACGAACTGGTAGAACAACCACATAATGATGGTCCAATCCGCCTGTCAATGTCACGCTCCAGTCTTCCCTCACTCGTGAACAAGACCTCAAGATATTTAAACTCCTCCACCTGGGGCAGGAGAATTCCACCCGCCCAAAGAGGACAAACTACCTTTCTCCGGTCGAGAAACCATGGCCTCAACCGCCCCAATGCTCCCTGGAGATGAAGCCAACAGGACAGCATCATCTGCAAAGAGCAGAAAGGAGATCCTGTGGCCCCCATAACCAGACCCCTTCCGGCCCCCGGCTGTGCCTAGGAATTCTGTGAACTGCAAACAGAACCGGTGATAAAGGGCAGTCCGACGTGCACTGAAAACAGGTCATGGTCATACAGAGACCGGACAGCCCTCAGCAAGGCTCCCCAAACACCATAGACCCAGAGCGCCCTCCACAGGACGCCACGAGGGACGCGATTGAACACCATCTCTTAATCCATGGACATGTGTGGACCCACGGACGCTCCAGCACCCTAAAGGGGGGGTAGAGCTGGTTCACCGTTCCACCACCAGGACAGAAACCACACTGTTGTTCCTGGATCTGAGGATCCGCTATCAGACAAATATTTGTTTAAAAAACACTTTCAGATGGACTGATTCACATAAACTATCCTTCTAAAGATGAAGTCTACAGTTTTTCCATCCATCTTCAGTTCAATTTTCCAAAATTAAACACATTCTGTTCTATGAACATTTTTGAAAAATATTTTTCTTTTGCTTTAAACTTGAACCAGAGTTAATTGTTCCGGTTATGTGGACTTTTATTTTTGGACTATCTAGCAGAAACAAGCGGGAAAAAACATCTTAATCACTCAGTGAATAAGAAACATAGGAAAAAAAAAAAGAGGAGAAGGATCAAACTCTACACAGCATCCGCCTCTTGTTTACCCTCAAACTTTTCCTTGTTTTCCGTCATGTCGGCCGCTGGAGATGAGACAGAATGAATGGGGGAGGAGGGAGGTGAAACACAACAGGAGCATCCATCCTTTAACCAGTGGGGAGTTATCGCCTAACAACAGAGCTTTTCCAAACGCTTTAAAAAGCACATTTGAAGATGTATTAGTGTATCCCTGGATCCACTTGCTGCCAACACGGCTGCTCACTGGGCTTTGTGCACGTCTATATGCGTGTGTGTAATTTTTTTTTTTTTTTAAACGCTGCCTTCAAATTCCCTTAGCAAGCGTTGCTAAGGTGCTTTAGGGATGGGATTAGCTGGAGGCTCATCACACGTTCCAAAACCGAAAAAAAGTAGAGAAGGTGAATTTGAGGAAAGACGGAGTAGGAGAGGACAAGATTTAAATAAGGGAAAAATAAAGTGGAAGACCAGAAAAAAGTGTTTGAAGAAAGTCATTAAACAACAAAGCCATGATAAGGAGGAGAAAAGAGTTAAAAGACATTATTAGAACAGCAGAGACACAGGGAGGTGAAAATAAAGCAGAAGAGTTACAGATAAACAAAAATAAACCCTGAAAGAACGAGGGATGAGTCGCATGAGGAAGGAGGACGGAGCTTGCAGACTGTTGCATCAGCCTGATAACTCAGGGCAATATGGAGGGAATAATATGCGTAATAAATCATGTGGGGAAGATCCAGAAATGTGTCCCGGAAATCCAAAAGAAACGCTGTCAGATCGGCAGTCAGACCACAAAAACTACAAAATAAAACTGCTAATCTCAGATCCTGGCTTTTTCCTCACGATTTTTAATAAACCCGCACTTCATGCCAAATTATTTAGGTTTCATGCTTAAAAAAGTGGTTTGTTCTTGACTTTCTAAAGTGAATTTTCATGCACTTCATAATCCAAACATGGAGAGAAACCCAGGCTGTGAGCAAATCTTTGGATTTTAACTCTCATAGTGTAAACAGCAGATTCATTTGCTTATTTATTGAACATTTTCAAGATGTTTGAGAGAACCGCAAAGTTGTTGCCAAAGTCTATTTATAACGGACAGCAGTGGATGCAGTTTGTTTTTCACAGATGGAAGTGTGGCTGTGGAGGTTCATATAACTCTGGACTGAACTTGTGAGGATTGTGAACCATTTTTTACATACTTGTAATATGTCAAAAGAGTCTTTATTTTCATCGTTTGCCCTCTTAAAATATAATAATAATAATAATAATAATAATAATAATAATAATAATAATGATGGCACGTGAAAAAGCTTGGATACCCTGCCTCACAGCTTCTAAAGGCTTTTTGTAGCCCCCCAACAGTCTCTCAGTTCCTGTTTGAACTCTCTTCATCCATTCTGCTTTCCAAAAGTCGTCCAGTTCTTTGAGACTTCCGGTCCATCCGAAGATTTTCGACGGTCAGGTGGTTGGGAAGGCCGTGGCCAAACCTTCGGTTTGTGCCTCTTGGGCGTGGATTTGAAGGTGTGTTAGGATCAGTATCCCTCTGTAGAAGCCGTCCTCTCTTCTACTCTTCATCTTTTCACAGATGGCATCAAGTCGGGGTCCAAATTTTGTTGAAATGTTGTTGAATTCTCCAAACGTACCCATTCCAGTCAAAAAGTTCAATTTTAACCTAGTCGGTCCACAAAATGTGTTTCCAAAATGCATCAGGTTTAGTTATATTTTCATTTGTTAAACTTCAACCAACGGGCTGTACGGTGGTGCAGTGGTTCGCACTCTTGCCTCACAGCAAGAAGGCCCCTTGTTCAAGTCCCGACTGGGGGACCGGAAACAGAACATGGGGGACCTTTCTGTGTGGAGTTTGCATGTTGTCCACTGTTATTGGTTAATTAGTTACTCTAAATTGTCTCTAGGTGTGAATGACAGTGTGCATGGGTGTGTGATTGTGGTCCTGCGACAGCCTGGTGACACGTCCAGGATGACTCCTGCCTTCTGTCCCCAGCCTTTGCCCGCAAGTCAGCAGGATAGGCTCCAGCAGCCCCATGACCCATACAAAACGATCAGAAGATGAATTAATGAACTTCAACTGTTGTCAGAGGGGAGGTTTTCTTCCGATGACTCTCCCATGAAGACCATATTTGTATAAGTATCTCTTCGCAGTTGAACAGTGTAACTCCAGCGTCTGTCAGGTCTCTCTGGAGGGATGGTGCAGTGGTACAATCCTGATAGCTGCTCTGTCCGAGATTTTTCTTGGTCTTCCAGATCTCTCTTTAACTTCCACTGTTCCTCTTGACGCCATTCCTTAATTCTGAACAGATGATATTGGCATCAGAAAAGGTTTTGCCATCTTCTCATAGCCTATGCCAGCTTCACGAGCATAAATTATTTTCAGTTTCCGTGTTCTTGGAAAGAACTCATGATACTGATTGTTGGGGGCAAAGGTCAGATGACTGCAATTATTTCAAATCTTAGAGACTGCAATCACCCGGTCTATGCAAACGATGATTGTGACCAGTGCATGAAACTGTCAGGTCTCCGCTTTTCCAAAGGGTGATGCTCTAAATTCTGCAGGGGGCCCAAACTTTTGCACACGCCATTATTTTGTTTTCTGGTATTTTGACATATTACAAGAATGTCTCGTCTGTAACCTGATGCCTTTTGAAGATTTTCCCATCTTTCCTTGGCTTTTATGTACAATAATAGACTTTTGTGGTGGTTTTTTTTTGTTGAAGTTACATTTTTTTTGCCGTTTTTCCACATTTTCAGCAGTCACTTGTGCTCCAACTGCCGCTATTTTCCTAGATTTCTCTGGTCGTCAGCACCATTTTTCCCTCCTTTGTGTCAAAGTTACACCATGCTTGAGCTTTGTTTCTCTGTTTCCTGACAGGTTTATCAAGTTTTAAGTTTCTACATTTCAGGCCCTCCTAAACTGGGTTTGCCTTAAAGCTGCTTCTAAAATTGGGCAGCCGGCCAGGAGTCTGCTGAAAAAAATACATAAATAAAACCCTAAACAACGAATCTTTCTGATTTGAGGTTTTTATAACTAACCTTGAGATCATTTCTCAGCCTCAATCTTCTGTGCTGATGCGTTCCGAATATCAAATCTCACAAAGAAAGACACACTAGAGCGACCTTGCAGAGCAGCTGCAACACACTCCTGTGCAACGGACTAATGTACATGTCAAGTGTCATGTTTTACCTAAACAGTTAGACTCGCATTTCAGCGCCTCAGATCGCCATCTGTGATGTGAAGAAAGGCGCACGGTCGCAGAGAAACTGTGCTGAAAAACACTCCCTGAAGAAGAAAAGAAGACGCTCCTGCTCTGACTGGGATGCTTTAAACGCTGGTTTCTTTCTGTTTCTTTATTTTATTTGTTTACCAGCGTTAGCCAAAATGCTGTTTTTAATCTAATGTCTCTGGACATGTAAATTTGTCTCCCTAAAACAAAAATACAACATCAACAAGATTTAAGTTTTGTGAAAGGGTCAAACCTGTAGATATAAAATGACCACAACAGTAATAGATATCTACATTGTACAAGCAATTTAAATAAAGTACAGTTATCAACTTTGTAGAAAGTTAAATAAGCATTAATGTAATAAAACATTTGACTTAAGCTGTGGGTCAATTCTTAAATGAAAATGGCGTTTTTGACATGTTTTGGTTTATTTTTCTGATGATGGAAGACAATTGAGCTTCATCGGGAATCTTTTGAGTATTTCCTGTGAATCAGGAGCAGATGAAAAAAAAAAAAAAGTTGGAAAAAGATTGTATTTGTGACGTGGAAAATACGCAAAACTCCTGCCGCTCTGCAGGAACAATGAAAACGACACTGGTTTGAAGATTTTTGGCTAAAAAGGGCATCATTATCTGCTTTGAAAATGGATTAAAAAACAAAAGATCAGAGTTCAAATGTTTGTTTTTGACAAACATTGTGACGCAGATTCTTTGCTTCGAGGAACAGAGTTTCTATCCTTAATGCCCCGTTGACAAAGGGAATGTGACAGACGTTCTTGAACGCACATTTAACATACACTACCCGATACCAGCGTATGCACCTACAGTTGGAAGAGGCTTGGTGAGAAATGCCAAAAGCGGTGTAAACGTGGTGAATCTCACTCCAGGCTTTGTCTTTCACAGCTCTATTCCGATATGTGAAAGACTTGGCGTCACAGAAAAACTTCTCCTTTAGGATCAGTTTTCCAATGGTTGGCACTCCGGGCAAATCCGAGTCCTTGATTGGACAAAGTTCAATTTGCGTTCAATGGATGGGATTTTTGCACTTACAGCCCGAAAACGGACCTAAAAACTCACAGTGTGAAAGCTTTGAACACGGAGGCCCAAAAAGCGCATTTGCACGTCTTCACAGATAAACTTCTCATTGAAAGAGGCTGCTTGAACGTAGCTTGAGAACACGCGAGCAGTAAAATTAAAAGGCCCGATAGAACAGCGTAGCTAACACTTACTCGGAATCTTTCCAATGATTGTCATGAAAAACAGTGTGATACAAAGATCATTTTTGATATTTACATTTTTTCTTATTCTTCCTCTTTTTAAATTCACTTTCAGTTTTTTTTTGTTTGTTTGTTTGTTTGCTACTACAACTGTACGGAGCCCGGGGTCTGACATGGCTAAAAAAAAAAAAAATAAAGCTTTCCCACAAAATAATATTTCCTTCCCAAGAAATAATTAATGCGTGGGAACGGAATAATATTCTGATATACATTTATCCTGTTGTCTTTGAATGCACCACAGTTACAGGGACACGTTGATTGGTCGAGATGCACTATGGTATTTGTGTGATGCATGATGGGATACATAGCATGTAGCCTTCCAATCTAAAGCGACTGCTAACGAACATGTTAATAAAAGACAAGTCCTGAATATTATTATTCCTATTTAACCCTAAACTACAATATCCATACCGCAGCCAGCTGCACGAATGCCGGCATGACAAGCCAAAGAGCTCCACGCCGGGCGGGAGCTTGTAGCTCATAGCTCCCATAGTGAGCCATGTCCGTAGAATCGCTGCAGTATGGGGAAGCGGCAAACTTGGGCATCCTAAATATTAGATCGATCGATAATAGATCGAATATTCTTGTTTTTAACAAATGTGGGTTAGAGAGACATAGAAGTAGCCCGGAAAGCGGCTTTTGCGGCAGAACGGAGACCGTACCGGGATGTGAATGATCCCAGATATGGAGACGTGATTACTTTTGTAGAGCTTTTTAAAATAAAAACATCTGATCTCTTAACATCCTCAGTGTCTTCCATGTATTGTAATGAAATATACATAGAAAGAAATTTGAAGGTAACTGCTGTTTATGAATGACTTATCACGTGAATAATTATTTTGTTCGCATAAATTCATTATTTCGAGGGGACGAAATATTGTTTTGTGGGAACGGAATATTCATTATTTTACCCATGTCAGTTCCCGGGCTCAGTACAACTGAACATTAGATTTTGATGATAAATAACTGGACATTATTTCTGTTTCCATTAAAATATTCTTATTTTGCTTCTGTGCAAATTAAAACAGCAAAAATTAAAACCGCTGGATTAAAGCTAAAATGAGGTTATGGGTTTGAATCCCAATGGTCACCGCATTCCTCGACTGATGTTCATCTCAGATAAAGCCATGAGGTTACTCCTCCATCTCTGCACAGGCTGGAGATAAACTAATACCTGCTGCATAGGTGTGGTTGGCTGGAGCTCCTGTTACCAGCTTCTCCAGTGAAACCCGAGCTGCTTCTGTTTGGACAAACTGACACTGTGAGCTGAGCTGACACGCAGCCAAGATTTCCCTCTCTGTTTGTTTCCATCCCGGTTCGGGTTCACTTTCTCTCCCGCGGAAAATGCCAACGACATCTCAGAGATCGGTGGTTTGCTAGTCGCCTGCAAAGACCTAAAAGTGAAGATTTTCAAGGTTTGTTCCCCAACTGCCTCTTGTAGCTCTGCTGATCCATCCATCCATCCATCCATCCATCTAGGATTTCCATGATCTCATTATCCGCTTATGAAAAGGGACAGGTAATGCAATCTTGATGGTGTGGCATGACTCTGCATGTGTGTGTTGATTACCTGAACGGCAGTCAACAAAGTCTCCATTTCAGCCACTTATCTTGTCGAGAAATAATCATCTAATCAGATGTGTACACAGGCGCACACGCTGGAAAGTCGCCGGCGTTTGTGGGGACAAACGGACGCCTCCATTCCAGGACGCTAATCGTCATCATGGCAGAGGATCCAAGGAAAAAACGGTCTTTTTTATTTTTTTTATTTTAACATTGTAAAAAGCAGGCCTATTTGGTCTTTCTTGAACTTTTAGCTTCAGCGCAGAGAGCTTTCAGCAACCTGTACGAAGATAGTAAATCTGCCATCATACCAAGTATATAGCAGCTTCCAAAAACAGAACACCTTTAACCCTTTAAGGCCGCCGCTTTAGCTCCAGTATTCACATTCTTTCGACCACTGTGACTCCTTCAAGCGTTCACTTAACATAATTCCAACGGATTCCGAAGCGGAGAAAAGCAATTTGACTAAAGCTTTAGCACTAACTGGCCTGACGGATGGATGCGAGGAATGGAGGTGACTCCACGGTGAGCCCATAGCACGATTTTTTCCAACACACAAGGATAAGTAAAGGTGAAGTAGGCTCGACGGAGGTGTATGGTACCGAACTGCATAAAGAGCCGTTTGTGCTGATCATGTAACAACTGGTTTTTGCATTAAGCCTGACTGTTATAAATTAGACAGAGTGTAGCTTGTGTGGACATCCTACAGACACTTATCGTGTGCACACCCTGCGCATTTTGGCACCGTCAGTAAGGAACCAGAACTCGCACCTTACTCATGACCAAAGTGCAGTGCAAGAACATTGTATGACAGCATCACCTCTACCTCGTAAGTGCCAGAAACTTACCAATACTTCCACATGCCCACGCAACCCAAAAACCTGTGCAGGAGCTTCGGACACACCGAGCATGTGACGCATGTTCAAGAACGTTCTTAAAAGCAGATTTAGTCCAAGCAGGGAGGGCTTCTTCTTCCTTTTCTACTGTTTATTAGCGCATGTTCGCCCCCTGCAGTTGGAGGGATCTTGGTTTGAAGTGTCAAAGTGGTGTAAATCTTGTCAAAGTTCATATGGTTTAACTTCCAACACATGCTTAATGGCTGTGTGTTTTGTACGCAGTACGCAGAGGCCAAAGACTTGCGTAGCTATGCGTGAACAAGAGTTTTTAAACTATTTTTTAGTTCCATCTTATCAGAGGGTTCCTTTCTTTTTCCTGGTGCCTTTGTCTTTTATTCTCTTTGGTTCACCAACCCTGTCTGGTCTGTCAAAAGTCCACCTGTTTTCACACTGAAGTCAACCACACCAGAGTTCATTTGCAAGTTCAAAGGTTCAGCGGAAACAGACCGTCCTGTTCGAGGAAACAGACTCTGGAGTTCTGAGTGTGTCCACATCAATCAAACGACTGTTTGAGTCTTGAGTCTTCCTTGGTTGTTCTTTTAATCCGTACATAGAAACTCATGTTATTATCAAAAGAGGAACAAATCAGAGTAACACATTTCAGAAAAAACGCTCTTCAAAATTAAATTCCATCTTTGCAGGACAAACATAGTTGGATCTTTCACACCTTTTAGTAAGAGCAGCATTTAAAAAAAAAGAGCAATTCTGCATGCAGCCGCCAGTTCAAAGCTACCAGGAAAATGATTCATTTGATTTTATTTCCATCAACCTAAAGAGTTTTCTCTCAAAAATTCCCGTCTAATGCTCAATTGGCAGGTGCCTATTATACGGAGGATGGCGTATCGAGCCGCTGTGAACCCCAAGAGCAAGAGAGCCGAAAAATAGATCAATGGAGGCTTCGACAGAAAAGGAAAAACACGGAAAGAAAAGGACAGGGAAGGAGGGAGACGGATTGACTGTAGCTTTGACCTCTGCACACAAAACTCCCCCACCACAAAAAATATAAAAATGAAGAAAAAGAAGCCAGCCGGGGCCATTGCATTTTACTATATCAATCACCCCCCCACTCTCAGACCCTCTTAGCCACCAATCCCACACGGCTGGACAACCGATAAGTTGCAGGCGAGGACTAAAAGCCCCCGCAGGGTGGGCGACAAAAGGACTCCTCGAGTCCTAGAAGCAAAGTACTCCTTCTCTGCTCACACTTTCTTCTTCCTTCGCCATAGGAGGACATTATGGAAGCCATTATTCTGGCCCTCCAAGTCGCCGCCAAAGCTGGGGGGGCTTTGACCCGACCGTGTGTGTGTCTGTGCGAGTGTGTGCGCACGCCGAAGCCCTGCTGGACGCTGTCCAGCCCCACAGAGTGGGAGATGAGGAGAATTAAGTCATTTTTTATGACAAGTCCTGACTTTTCCCCCCACTGAGGACCCATGCCCCACGTTTCACGTTTCCACTGAATCAGCCTGAATGTGCACGCCCAAACCAGCCCACATGAGTTCAAAAAGTGGAGAAAAAACTTGGAAAAGACATAGAATTCTTCGCCCAGCAGGAGAGTTTTGGGGGTTTAGAAGGAATTTCATGCCTAAAATTCAGATTACTGGCTAATCTGCATCTCTCTGTATAGACCTGAAAAGAATAAAACAAAACAAAGTGTCAGAGTGTTCACCATGACCCGTCGCCCACAGCATGCCTCTATAAAAAAAATGTGCACAAACAGTTTTGCTTTATAAGCTCATTTGGCGGTCTACGACCACGGGATTTCATGCTGTTCACCTTTGTGTCCCGTACACGTTTGACCAAATTTCCGTTTAGGCAGCCACTTCCAATGAAAAGTCTATTTTAACGCGCCTTTCTGGCTCCCGGGTTAAAAACTCTCATGTTCATGCATCACTATGCAAGTTTCTACGACTGTTTTCGGGCTCCATGCAGCACCTTTTTTTTTTTTATACATTGAACCCACGCTGAAAGTTAGCCCAGTTGAACTTTGACCAATCAGGGACTTGGAGGGACACATGGGTAGCGGAATTTTAATTCACGGAAGTATCAACCATTTGAAAATTGATCATAGTGTAGAAATCAACGACTGAGGTTTGTGTCCGGTTGGGATTTTATGACAAGTCTTTCATGAATAGGAATAAAGCCGTGAAAGAAAATGCCTGGAGCTACCACTTTGACATTTGGCACCAATGTTCTTCCAACATGCACTAGTATCAGATAGAACACGTCTCATGATGTACCCAGTGTGAACGTAGTTTAAGGCTTAAGCAGTCTGGTTTATCTTTTGGTTAACCCTGATGTCAGTTTGGTTCGTTTTGGAAGCTGGCTCCTGGGCATCTTTAGAGGTCACGTCAGACTTAGTCTGCATCAGAATCCACATCCAATTAATGCTCACGTCTTCCCGCCATCCAACAGTGCAGCTACCTTAAGCGCGCCTTGGCATTAATCCAATTCTTGGCTCAGAGACTTTCACCAAACGAACTTGAATTTTGGGTTCAATCATATGCGAGAGCAGCTGGCATCGCCTGGTCAGCATATGTCTTTACTTTCTATTCAGTGCGTATGGAGCATGTGATCTATCGTCTCTAAAACACGATAAAAGCAGGTTTTTTTGTGTGCAAACTATCTGAAGCGAGGAGGAAAACAAAGTCACGTCTTTAAAGATTCCCATTTCAGGTTGAGACTTTCATCCATCAAGTTCACAAGTTACAGGCTTCAGTTTGAATTTTGCGTGTTTGCTCAGATGTACAGCAAAATGCATAAATGTCAAAAAATTTTCCATTTGGCCATTTTAGGTAAGTTCAGGTCTCACTGAAAGGTGCTCTTGTCCCTTTAAGGTGCATTTTAGCCTGAAATATTGCCTAGTTATGCTGGCTCTGCTAATGGACTGCATTTGGAGCTTTTTAGTCTAGTTGACTACTCAAAGCACTTTGAAGATCAAGCCACCTTCCCTCGTCCTTTAATGCTGTGCACTGAGCACATCCCCACCAAATACACAAATGAATACATTAGGACCACTGCAGGTCTCCCTTAAAGGTGCTGTGTTTATAGAAGATGCTGTGGGTCCACTGATGACCCCTTAATGGATGACCATCAGTCAAATCTTGTATTTAAAGGAAACATGAATCACAACAGTTCAAATTTCCAACATTAAGGTTATGGAGAGTCTGGTGGGAAAAGTTTTAATTGTGAAATTGATTTATTCTGCATTTCCACCCTCAAAGAAGACTCATTCATTCTTGATAGTAGAGAAGGAGGAAGTTTTGATAGATCCCCAACCAGAGGCTGGAACACTTCACTTTTGCAAACTAAAAATAGTCAAAGGAGAAATTTTTGACACTAAACATTACAAAAAGCTTTGACATCTCAAAATTGCATTTTAAAAGTCAAAAATGTGCATCATCAAATTAAAGATGAAAATAGTCGTAATGAACAATACTGAAATGTTCTACATTCTCAAGAGAAAAGGATACAAATTTGCAAAGAAGGTCTTTAATTTTATGTAGTGGTCATCTTTAGTTTGAACTGACTGCAAACTTCTATCACCCAAAGCTTTTTCTTTTAATGAACACTTAACTGGGTTTGTGATGAATGACCTGACATGTGACTTGGAGTAGTAAGAAAAGATTTAACACTTGACTTAGCTTATGACTAAAAGATTTGACACTTTGGTTAGACCTGTGGGTAAAGACTAAGTACTCGACTTGGTATAAAAGACTTGGCACTTAGCGCTTTGCCAGCGATCTGAGACTTTGACTTACAACCAAAGGCTTGACACTTGTCTTGTACTTGTGACCAAAGATTTGGCACATGACTTGGACTTCTGACCAAACATGTAAGACTCAACTTGGACTTGTGGCCAGAGACTTAACCTGGACTAGTAAAACCCCCCAAAAAACAACACTTGACTTAGATCTATGAGACCCTTAGACCCAGGACACGCTGGAGAGACCACGTCTCTCTGCTGGCCTGGGAACGCCTTGGGGTCGCCCCCAGAGGAGCTGGAGGAAGTGGCTGGGGCGAGGGAAGTCTGGGCATCTCTGCTTAGACTGCTGCCCCCGCAACCCGGTCCCGGATACGCAGAAGAAGACGGATGGATGGATGGATGGATGGATGGATGGATGGATGGATGGATGGATGGATGGATGGATGGATGTTCTCAGTTGACTTCAAAGACTTAACACTGAACTTCCTGTCAAAGACTTGGTACTTTACATGTCAACAAAGATTTAACACTTGACTAGAACTTGTGACTACATAGGTGACACTTTATGTGTTTTAAGAGATTTGCTATTTAACCTGCAGCTGTGACCAAAGCAAGATAGTGTACCTGATCTAGAGGCCACAACTTAACACTTGGACTTAAACCTCAAGAATTTACACTCAACTTCGACCTGTGAACACAGACTTCACAACTAACGTCTAATCAAAGCCTTGACTTGGACTTGTGACTTTAAACATGACACTTTAAGCATCATAAGACATTTGATATTTTGCCTGTAGTTGTAAGGCAATATAGTCTACCTGAACTAGTGGCTAAGGACTTGTCGCTTGGACTTGAGTCAAAAGGATTTATAATTGATATGGACCTGTGAGCAAAGAATTACGCACTTGAACTTGCAACCAATCCAAACCATCCCACAAAAGGGATTTCAATTGGATTTCAGAAGATGGATGGACTTGCAATCAAGTACTTGACACTTGACCTGGTCTTGTGAGTAAACACTTTACACTAGAACTTGTGGCCAAAGAGTTGACATTTGAACCGGTAACCAAAGACTCTACACTTGACATAAACAAACAGCATGGAGTTTCCTTTCATTTTGTAGCTTTTTTATATATTCATGAACTTTGATTAAAGAGAAATTGTAGGTATTTTTGAGGGAAAACAAACTTTACAAACATTTTAAAGTAGATTTTACTACAAAACGACTACCTCTCTAAAAAAGTAAACCTTGGAAACACATTTCTGACTTTTCTAAAGTAATGTATTGAGGTCCTCAGTTCATCTGATGTCTTATGAATATCAGAATAACCTCTATCACTCTTTTACAGTGTCTGACTCTACAGCGTTAAAGATTACCATCAGAGGTTTCTTTCAGCAGTTTATCTTCTCTGGCCAGCATCTTTATTTTTACCCTCATCATCATCGCCGTCATAAATTTCTCCTCTTGACCCTTTGATTGGTCTGGACCTCTTGTATCTTTTTACCGGTGTCTGGAGAGGGCCTTTAGCTTTTAAACTGAGCCGCTGATGGCCAGGAGAGTAAAAGCTGCTAAAAAAAAGAAAAAAGGAAGCAGGGGGAATCATGATGGAGCCTGTAATAGGAGACACACAGCAGGGGGGCAGTTTACTGTCACTGAAGGAGGAGAAAAGAGTGACGAGGGTGAGATGGACAAAGAGGAAAAGATGGAAGATTAGAGGAAGATGAATAGATCAGGGCAATGTTCAGGAAAAGGCACAAGACAGCACAAACTCTAGAAAGAAAATGAACGTCGTCATGGGCACCACAAGTCCACCAAAGAGCAACCAAGACGTCCAATCAATAGAAAGTCTTTTTAGCTGCGTCTGTATTTCAAGGTCAACATCTGTCTTCGATTTCAAAAATCAAATTAAACCATTCCAACAAGTTGCTCCTTCCATCGTCTATCCTTGATAAAGCATTCATTGTTCTCGCAAAAGAAAGCACACCAAGAAAAATAAAAGACATATCAGTGCTGGACCCTAATTTCAAATGGTTCCAAACCTGAAGATTCTACGATAACCAAAAATCATATTCCACCTGTTTGATTGGCTGAGTCACAAGTTTATTTTGAGTCAGTTTGTCAGGTGATTATTGGTTTTAAGTCGAGGTGCGACGATGCCAAACCCGGAACCAACGGCTCAATGCGGCTTTTTTTTATGACAGAGTTTGCTGATTTCTGTTTTCTTGCATAAACACTTCACTTTATCAGCATAAGGTTGGTTTTCTCCACTTCAGAATCCGCTGGGGTTACATTTAATGCCTAAACGGTCAAAGAGTTATGGTAGTCGAAAGGAATGCCAGCACTAATGTTCTCCAGTGTTAATGACCTGCTTGATTTCTAGAACCATCAGTTTATTTTGAGTCGATTTGTCAGGTGGTTATCGCCATTTTGGCCAAGTATGATGCCAAACCCCCAGACCCTGATCTAATGACAGTTTCAAGTACCCGATGACATCCTACTACACACTCGATTCCAAGTCACCGGTTCAGCCCAAGCCCTTAGACCTCGTTCCCACGGAACGGTACGGTCCGGTTTAGACTGGTCCAGGTGAGCCTTTCCACTCAAAGATGGACCGTCACGGTGCATGCAGGGTGTAGACCACAGCTGCCTCATAGAAGTGCAACTACAGCAAAGGCGAAACTATCGACGACAACAATGAAGGTCATCCAGCAGGTCCTTCATTTCTTACTTGGCCTTTGGTATTTTGTAGATACAAAGCATATAATGTTGTTTGAGAGAAGATTGCGGGCAGCGGGAAGAGGTATGCAGGTGGAAATGGACCTGACATGTGATGTGCTCATTCTCAAATGGTTCCAAAAACAAGTGCACACACACGCATGCACACAAACACACGCCCTGACGCTGGTGGAAACGTGGATGCGCTGCTGCGATCGATGTCACGAAGCTTCCTTTGAACAGGATTTCTGAGGATTCAAAATGAAACTTATGATGCAAAAACAACTTCCTTAAATTATAAAGCTCAAAGCTGATGAGATAAATTATTGATGAGAACATTGTTGCACCTGTATTACTTCTATTTTAGATAAAGATTTAAGATCCTTAAATACAGTGGAAAAAAAAACAGAGAACATAATTCATTTAGAAACATATTCAATCTATTTACAAACCCCTCTAATCAGACAGGCTTATAACCAACACTTCATTCACGTGTTTTTTCCCTTTTTGGGAGTTTGATGTGCTTTATTTTTCTTGGAAACTTAGCTTCTACCTTAATCAGATTGTAGCCTGCACAACACTTCAGGAGGTTTTGTCTGGTAGTAAACTTAACTTTGTTGATTATGTTTTATGCCATAAGGATAAAGACAGATTTACAGAGATACAGTTCAAAGGTTAGAATTACACTGTTACAAGCAGTTGTTACAGTTTGGTGCAAAAAAACTTTAATTAAAACTTCAAAGTGCCACCAACATGGTTTTTTTTTTTTTACAGTGTACTACAAAGTACCCTAACAATAAAAAAACTAAATTGATTTTTTACTAATTAAAAAAAAATCAAATGCTCTGAGCTGGAATCTGGCTTCACACAGTACGGCTGGACAGATATGATATTGTTCGGCATGTTGTTCCTTTAAGGAGCTGTAAGATGGTGGGAGAGAGAGTCAACAGATGGGGGATGGGAAGTGTGGGTGGGGTTGCTCCACACCACAACTGAGGTGATTTTCTGATGAACTCCTGCCGTTCTGCAGAAACGATGTCCTAGACAACGACACCGTTTAAAAAATATATATATATATACATATATATATATATATATATATATATATATATATATATATATATATATATATATATATAGGCAAAAAACGACATCATCATCCCCATTAAAAGACCACTGGAAAGGCTTTGAAAATAGATCAACAGGGGATCAGAGTGAGACTTTAAGAGCTTACCACAAACTGTAACTTCAGTAAAATGAAATGAACCTCTCAACACGTCTGTTTTCTCTGTTAAAATCAAAGAGTACATTTAGAAAAGGTATAGAGTTACAATGATGAACTGAACATGTTTTTTTTAGTGCATTTCCTTAATATGTTTCCTGGATCTTTCAGTTTAAATGCATCTTTTTGTCATTTAAGAATTGTCCTGCCCTGCACTCTTAGGGGGTAATTACTGTCCTGTAGACGACTCCTTCATTCTCAGCCACAGAGGAGCTTTGTAGAAACAGTTTTTAGGATTTATTGTAATCAGATAAGGCGGGGAGTACTTAGATGTCGATTGTCAAACACGTCCTCTCAATCTCTCACCTGTTGAGCTCTTCTGCGCTCTTTACCTGCCACTGGGACCGGCTCCAACAACAGTCAATTATCGGAAAGGCAATCCCACGAGCGACTGACAGGCCCGTAGAGCCGGGGATCGGGTTCAGTCTCTGTGGGACCGGTGTGTGCGTGTGCGCCAGCAAAGGTGTGTGTTGCACGACTCTGCGACGCTCTGACTTCAAGCAGCTCAGGTGGACCAGAAGTTTTGATGGGCTGATAAACCTGCAAAACGTCTGTGCGGCGAAGGCCTTGTTGTCTGAAGCTGGAGACCATGGGAACACGGATAATCCTTCAGATATCATCGGGAGAAACAGGAAGAAAAAAACGCCAGCGGTCTCCACGTTCTGAACCCTGATTGAATGCCGTGTTCTGTCCCTCAGTGGAAACATCCATCCAAACTACACCTGTATTTTTCTGCACAGGTGGGAACCTGGAAGGAATCTGATTGCAGCGCCTTGGGTGATTGGGCCGGACCGCACAGCGCTTTTCCACAGAAAACTCAGACGCCGTCCGGCAAGTTAAACGCCTCCATTTTTCAGAGGCAGTCCTGCAGGAGCCCCCACTTACAGAAAAAAAAGGTGTCCCACGAAACCCCCCATGTGAAGGAAAAAGCTCTGCATGTCATTGAACTCAGCATCTATCTGTTTATCTGTAACCGTTTAGAGTAAAAATGTCAGATTTCTGCCTTGTTTTGTGAAAAATATACATTTCATTGAAAAAAAAAATGCAGAAGATAGTGCTTAAACGGGGGTGGAGCTACAGGTGGGCAACCGGGTTCAGCTGCCCCCAGCAAAAAGCTTTGCCCTGCACCCCCCTACACACAATTTTAGACTCCATATATGTATCTTCATTGACAAAGATTAAGAAATCATCAATACATTGCAAAAATAACAAACACAATATTTTTAAATGAAATAAAAACAATATGATGAGGACACAGATCCGTTTGTGATGGGCTTCCACTCTGGTGTTTTGACACCCTTCCAAAGTTTTCTGCCCCCCATATAAAATGTTCTATATTGTTCGTCACCACATTAAGAAGCTTAAACAGCCCACTGCAAAAACTGAATGAAAAAAAGTTGTCTTATTATCTGTCATGTGAGGAAAATAATCTTATGAAGAACATTTTTCATTAGCAAAATCATCTCATTTTCTCAAAAAATAAAAAATTCTTGATGAAACATTTTCCTTTAGCAATTTTGTGTTGCATTTTTGAAGAAAACTTAAAATTTTGAGAAGATGTTGACTTATTTTTACAGATTCTGTTTGTACAGTGTAAGGAAGTGGTTTTATACCTGCAGTGAGTAAAGATTTTTATCCATGGTTTCTTTCCATGATTTACCATTGTTTTGATGTTATTTGGCTTAATTGACTTTCAAAAAGTGTAGATTTGTGTTTTATCTTCAATTTAAACAAAAGTTAAAAGATAAAATATTTTTATATTTATATTTAATATTTATTGGTATCAATTAGTATGTTGAATAAAGAGAAAATACATTTTCTCAAAATATATTTTATTCTTGTGTTTTTGTGAAGGTCGATTCATTTCTACAGTGATGTTTTCTCCTTTTAGAGCTGTAGACAATTGAGTAATTCCATGAAAATTATTGTTTACCAATAAAAAGCTCATTAAAGTCAAAATGAAGGTAAATTATTGATGCATTCATGCCAAGGTTGCCTAGCTTCTCCTCATTTTTTCTTTTTTTTGGTCTAAAACCTTTGGCTATACTTTAAATGACTGAGCAATTTACCTTTTGCCTTAAGGCCGGAGGAAGGAGAGGCTCCAGCTGCGTATGGACTGCTCCAAACATCATAGCGGCCTCAGTAGTTCAAGATGTTCAGTTCCCTGTCGTCCAGTAAAAAAGGAAAAAAAGTGAGAAACTGGTTAGCATAACCTGTGAGGATGAAAGTCGGTGACACTTAGTATCCCTCAACTTTTTCAAAAATTGACTGTTTGCACGAATTCTGGTTCCTGACCTGGAACCAATGTCAAAATACTTAAGTACAACTTTGAGAATCTACAAAGCTGCACTGCTTGATGAGCATTCTGGGTACTGTAGTCAGGTGGACGGAAAAGGCGAGAGTATTGGGTATTTGTTATATGATACAACTGTTGAAAGTTTTTTTCAAAGTTTTTCTCTGTTGCTCTCTCTGCATTATTGCAGATGAAAGAGACAAACAGGAAGTTCATTAGAAAAACCTCATGGTTACGGCGCCGCCACCATTGGTGCACCAGAACACTTTAGCCGTCTGTATTTATGGTCGCCATTACTTTAGGACATAGTTATAGTTACTACTAACACAACGCACTGTAAAAAATAAAAAGGCTTGGTGCAGTTTCATGTGAGGAAGATGAGGCATAATTGGAGCAAAGCTGCTTTTCTCAACTTCAGAAGTGGAATCAAAGAGTTGGTAGATGGTCTGTCATTCCATGTTGCCGGCGGCGGCTCCGGTGTTAAAGGGCTAAACTGACAGGACTTTGCATTCCAGCTGTTAATCCAGTTCATATTTTTACAGTACGAACCGATTCTTCAGCTTCCGGTTTCAACTGTTTGAGTCCAGTTTTGCCTTTTTGGCGCTCTAGCAAATATTTAAACATCTTCTAAAACTCGCCCAATACCTTTCGGGGGAGGGGGTCAGAGGGTTGCTGGAGCCTATCCCAGCGACTGTTGGGTGCAGTGGCTGAGAACTGGACGTCATCCGTCAAAACAGATAATAAAAAACCTATTTTTTTTTGATCATCTGAGGAATGTGGCAATATCAAAAAAGTATTTTGTCTGGATCTGACCTGGAAACGATTATCCTGGCTTTTGTTTCTTCTCGTTTGGATTGCTGCAACCCTCTTTTTACCTGTTT
Organism: Oryzias curvinotus; assembly: GCA_023969325.1. Classification (NCBI taxonomy): domain Eukaryota; kingdom Metazoa; phylum Chordata; class Actinopteri; order Beloniformes; family Adrianichthyidae; genus Oryzias; species Oryzias curvinotus. The sequence continues at coordinate 10,666,703 of CM043707.1, read as the reverse complement.
TAACAAACGCTCCCTGAACCGTCTTCAGCTCGTCCAAAACTCTGCAGCGAGGCTTTTAGCAGGAACCAGTCACCGGACGCGCGTCACTCCTCTGCCGTCTGCTTTGCATTGGGTACCAGTCGCATTTCAAGTTGATTTTAAAATTCTACTCTGAGTTTCCGGAGCCTTGCATGGTCAAGCTCCGACGTACATGTCTGACCTTTTAACCCCATCCTCTCCCAGCGTTCCAAAAACCCCTTCCTCAGTTCACGCCGTTGCTCCTCGTCTTTGGAGCTGATTGATTTTGATTTTATTCTTTGCTTTACTGCGTTTTATTATTGTTATTATTATTGTTTTCTATTACTTCTTTGTGTTTTGATATGATTTTATGCTCCTTTTGTGAAGAACTTTGTGATTCGTTCTGGTAAAAGTGCTACAGAAATCAAGATATTCTATTGTATTCTATTCTATCCATAGAAAATGGTTTTACTTCCAACTGAATGGGGTCCATTTTTTGGAGATACAGACGTTGTCAGGAGGATGCCGAGTCGGTAGCTGTCAGGTGGGAGGTCTGGAGGAGCACCAGAGGAGGTGAATGAAGACATGACGGTAGCTGGCGTTAGAGCAGAGGGTTGGATGGAGGAAGCCGATTGGCTGTGGCCACCTCTGAAGACACCTTTAAAAACTTTTTGCTCAGGCTTTTAACTCCAGCGGGCAGATCTAGTGGGCCAGTTAATTGTATTGTTTTCTTTTATTGAGTGATTTTATTTATATTAGATTTCATGTTCAGCCCTTTGGTTGCTATACAGATAATAAGGTTGGCTGGCTGGTTGGTTGAAGGGAAAGAAGAATGTGTTGAAATTATAATTGTCAGACTTTGGACATCCTAAATATCTACAACTTTACTTTGAAAGGTTTTTCAGTCTCCATCATTAAGAAAATTTGTCTTTTTTCCTGCATTTTTGAGTAAATAGATAATATTTAAACTCTGCTTTCATGAAGGTCCAGTTACTTTTAAATGACATTAAAATCTTCTTTTAATATAGTTGTCTCCAAAAGCTCTTGATGTGAAGTTATTTTCATTTTACACCTAAAGAATTGTGGTTTATTGCTGGATTATTACAAGCCCTTAAAGTGATATTTGCATTAGTTGGACGGAAAAATTGTTTTCAAGGTTTTATTTTGAAAAACGCTCATGTTTACTTGGTTGCCCCACATTTTTCAGGGTTTCCTCTCAAGGTAAACTGATAATTCGTCCACTCCGACATGCAGATTTGAGCGTCAGACCTGGCGTTTCCCTCCGAGTATCTCTATGATGCAGCTTCACAACCCTTGGAAAAGTCCCTGAAGGTCAGAAAACTTTACCGAGTAGCTCCCAGCCACACGGACGCATCCCAGATGCATCCAAGGTTGGAAGAAGAGAGAAAAAAAAAAAGACAGAAGTGGAGAGGTGGACAGACAGAGGAGAAAATGAGAGATGATGGAGGAGGGCCAGAATGAATTCAAACCACGCTGAATACATTTCTCCAAGGCTGCTCAGACCGGACCGATTCAGCGGCGGCGGAGCGCGCTGAAGTGCGGTAAACACGCTCCGTGTGTGTGTTTGAATTGGCTCTTTTGTCTTCCAGTGGATCCGGCTAAATGGAAGGACGAGCAGAAGGATGAATTTTTCAGTCTGAGCCAATTGATTTCCTGCAAGGTTCTGTGAGAGTGCTATAGAACCGCTCTGAGCTAGACAATGGCGTCCAGATTCCTCGCTCGCTGCGTCCTTGCTCCTTCGTTTATTCTCGCATCTTTACGTGTTTCATTCTCCGATTTAGATCATCGATATTAAAGACATTTCTGGGGTATTAATCCTATTTAAAAAAAAACTCTTCTATTATAACATAGAGATAGAGAAACTAGACAGGTTTGTGGTCAGCAACACCTTGAAATTTCACTGAAATCCTCTTTTGTTTTTAAATCAGAATGCAGAAACTTATATATTTGAAAGATAAACTTTTTTTCCTGAAGGTAGGTGCTTTTTGTGCAATACTGCCCCCTAAAGATTGGTTGTAGGAACTGCAGACGTGAACAAAAAAAAAAGCCAGATTTTTTGTGATCTTCACTCAAAATTTAAATTCAGGTTGTTTTTTTTTTTTTTAAAAAAGAAGCAAAATTATCATTTAGATGCTGCAGAAAGTTTAAGTTTTAACTGAAAAGGCAAAAATATTCTTTTCTGTTGGTCGGACATCGACGGAGGATGCAAACGTGTTCTGGTTCTGTCGGGTCAATTCTGGACCAGAATCATCTGTGGAACCTCAAATAAAAGTTAAATACTTGAACAGAAATAAACTTACAATCTTCGTCAAATTAGAAACTGTTTTTCGAAATCCCATTTAAGTAACCCCACCAAAATTTTTCCCAGAATTCCCGTTGGTCAAGGAGCAGAGACAGACACGATGAGGAGAGACGGGGAAAAAAATGCAAAAGGTCTAAAGGAGAAGACAGAGAGGAAAAAAAACATCTGAGATGAGGGAGTTAAAAAGAAAGAGGAGAAGAGGAAGAGGAGGAGGAGGAGAAGCAAAAATCTTCCCAGCTGAAACTAAACCCACAAGGCAACAAGATTATTGACGCCGTTTATAGAAACCCTCCTTTCAGAAAGGTGCAGCTCACCAAAGGGGAAGAGGAAATCCATTTTTATTAACTTTCTTTTTATGAAATACATGAAAAATGACTGATTTACGGAAAGATTTTCCTCTAAAGTCCTTTAAAAATATTAGAAGGAACTTTGCAGAGACGTCAGTGTGTTTTCATCTGGACATCCAGATCCTGCTGCCTGTAACGTGAAGCCCTCACAGCTCAGATTGCGTTGCTTTGTTGCTTTGTTGCTTTGTGCTCGATTGTTCTGTGCGTCAGGACTTTGACGAGGTGACAGAGACGTGACAGATTTAAGTTTCTGCACAATTTCCCTCGTTTAGACAAAACACGAAGGCTGCATGGAGGGAGGCTGGGCTGGGGGGGGGGGGGCGCTTAAAGGGATTACAAAACTCTTTTCGTAAGAAAAAAAATAATAAAAATCAGATTCAAGATGTTTGTTGGATGCAGAAAACGTTTTAAATTAGATGATTTGCAGAATTCCCTTTGTTTGGATGAGAGTTCAGGAGTGGACTAAATCCTGAACAATCAGCTGCAAATAGCAGCAATTTCACAGATAATTCCTGGATTTCACATCTGGATGCCTCCATCACGCCCTTCACTTCACGCTATGAAAAGACTCACAGACGGACATCAGAGTGGAGGTCTCACCATTTCTTTAGCCGACTGATCCCCGCTGATCAGTTTACGGCAGACTTTACAATTTAGAGTTTCACCCAATTCTTTGCTCTGCTGGTTATAAAACAGGAACGCATTTAGTTTTCTCAACAATAAAAGAATTAAAACTCGTATAAAAACAATATAAACTGATTAAAAACGTAATTGGAAAGGGAGGATATGACGTCAATGAACCCTCAACTCTCAGACAATAAAAATAAAAAATCAGAAAAAGCAATGATGCTAAAATGTACTAAGAGTTCAGCCCCATCAATAAAAAGTAAAATACGTTTGGTGCAGAGTTTCAAAATAAAGCCACTTGATTTCCATTTTGATCTTTTATTAAGGCCAGCTGTGTCCGTGTCATGATCCACCTAGTGGTTGCTTAGGTAAACTGCAGGCATGGTGGATTTATTTTTTTCCCTTTACAAAAAGCTTCAATCTGGAAGTAGACCCTTTGTGTTGTAGTAGCTACATGCTGGTATGTGTGAACGTGCCCGCGCCCTAAGACCCCGTGCACCTTTTATATGCGTCAAACACAGAAAAAGCTCCCATAACTGAGGCCGCGCCCTATAACCCAGTGCGCCCTACGCTCATGAAAACACAGTAATTCCTGTGGATTCTAAAAGCTGTTTTGCGCTGATATGCGACGACAATGAAGTGTTAACGCAATTAACGCTAATCAGCTGATTACGACAGAGAAATGTGTCGGCATCAGCGCTAGCCGACGCCAAGAGCCTATCCTTTTTTCACCCATGGAAAATGTCCGTTAGGTCACCCAACTTGTGTTATTTCTGTTATTCCGGTGACATCTCTGGCGCTAAAGGGTTGTCCGTTTTGTATTTGCAGCGCTCTCCTGTGGCAGAAAGAAGCAACAACAGGTTAATCCGCCTTAAAAAGCCGTTTTTAGAAGAACGCCATGTGAGTTTCTGAAACGGAACCAAACGGGCAAAACGTTCTATTTCTACATCGGCCTATAGTGATCATTTGATGCCGTTATATAGAGCTAATATGGATGAATACATCAGTATAATGAGGCATCACACAGTTTACCCTCAGCAGTTGGAGTGGGAAACTCATCGTACACCAATGATGGATCCTCACAAAAAGTAAAAAAAATAAAAGGATTACTTTTATTTATTTATTTATTTCCAAACACAAAAGCACCTACTTTAAGAGATTAAAATGTCAAACCTGGGAGCGAAAACTTTCAAAAAGCTTCAACCTGGAACCAAAACTTGGTAATCAAACAAGCAGCGACTGAAGGAAGATGAGTGGGCGGGCTTTAATATGTGTGCAACTTTGAACACAGGAGCCTAAAAATCCTGTTCCTGAAATGTTAAACTTCTTCTTTAACCCTCATTTCATAGTCAAAGAGGATTTTCGGAGCAGCTTGAAAAGTCTGTTTTTAAAAACCTGTTGCCGCTGCAGAGCAGAGATCAATCTGGCTCCACATGTGAGGAAAACCAACGGGACTTTTTGGGAAGTCTGCCAAATTCATTATGTAGACGTGACACACATGCTTCCTCATTTCAGGGTGTGAATTCAGCGTTTGTCAGATGCCAGAGCGGATGCGCTTGAAGCGGAGCATCCTGGAGCGCTTCGAGATGCGCCTCAAGAGACGATGAAGAGGCTGGAAAACACCTCCTAACATCTGAAGTCACACCACCCACATGTCCACGGAACTGAGAGCCGTTTCAAGTTTGGTGGCTCTTATTTTGAAAACCAAAAGTAACATTTTTTGACTTTGAATTTAAAGAGAAAAAAACAGTTCCCAGCATGCATCCCTGTCAGACACATTTGCAGGTCTCATCTTCTGCCAGCTGTGGAGGAGAGAGGACGAGGCGATCCGCGCAGATGAGAAGTGAAAAGGGATGACGGAAAAACCTAATCGTTCCAAAAAACCCCTCCATGGTGAATCGTGTTGACGGCCTCAGAGGGTGCAGACAGCGGCCCCGGAGCCACTTTTGGGAACATTTTCCAGCTTACACGGATTGCATCAACATTAGCCTCATAATTGTAATCTTCTACCAAGAAGAAGGCGAGATGTTTCCTCTGCAGGTGCTTTGCATTTGTCCTAAAAAGATCCAAACTGCTCTGCTGCCCCCTTGTGGCATTTGAGGGCAGTGCAGATGCAGTCCCATCCTCATCCCTCACACCAAAAGTTTAAAGCTTCCACAGGTTTCAACCGTTCCATTACCACTTAATGTTCCTGGTTCTTCACTTTTTAGGATTTAAAAAAAGAAATATATGCTTAAACCGTCGAAAAAAAGTATTTCTCAAAGATCAGGACGTCTGAAGTAGACTTCATGAACCTCCTTTTTACCAGCATCACGACTGTTCCTCCTCTCAACGTGTCCGAATCCTCTCCAGAACATCCACCGGGACCTGTTCCTCCCATTCCTGATCCTATCCATCTTTTCCTCGCCACAGTCTCCTACAGCTTTCCTGTCATGCTGTGGTCACACCTGAGGCCTTCCTCCCCCTGTTCCAGCCCGCTTGGACACGCCTCCTCTGCCGTTCCACTAGAGGCCCTCAACAGGTTTAAGCTAAAGTCGTGTCTAGAGTCCGTTTCAGAACTCACTCTGACATGTTTAGCTGATCAAGTCTCTAAAATTCAACCAAACAGCTTCTTTCTGAAATATAACGTACATATTTTATATATAAACTGGGGATGTTTGACCTATGATTATGCCAAACTTTGAGCTTTAAGAGTCCGGGGTATAGTTGGCTGTTTTTGGGTTTATAGTCATGTTAAAAGCCGTTTACTTTGTGTTGTTTTGTGTCTTTTCTTTTTGCTCAACCTTATATGTGAGTTCACAGATTTGAACACCGTGGACCTAAATTTACCTAAAAAAAATAAATGAAATCACACATTTTCTACCTTCAACCTAAAATGAAACAATAATAATAAAGTGTGCCTTAATAAAATGTAAAAAAAAAAACAGACTTCAGAATAAAATAAGGATGTTTTTGTGTCATTTTATGCATAATCATGTAGTGCGTATGAGTGGGGGTGGTGAGATTAGAGGGAGGGCATTTCATTTCAAGTCTTGCTTGTGGTTTTTAAAAACGTTTTTATCGTTAGGAACTTTGAGTTACGTCAGTCGGAGAAGTGCGATACAAATGACAAAATGTTGATTTGATAAATCCCTTAGACCTTCAGCTGAACGCACAAGCCTTTTGAAAAACAAAAATAGACACAACATTTGTGCTTTTGGAACAATTATTATTAACATTCACCAGCGAGGACCAACCAGAGAATTACTGTTTTAGCAAAAAGGAGGAAAAATCTAATTATTAAAGTTCAACTGTGTCTAGTTTGAGTCCACTATCACCCTGGAAAATTCAACAATAATTTAATTCAGTAAAGTTAAATTTGCTTTTTTGTTTGTTCATTTTGGGAAGCAGCATTTAACAGCAGCCAAAACATTTAAAAAAAAAAAAAAAAGACAAATTCTCTAAATGTTCTCAAATTTGCTGGAGCACCTTTAAATGCCCAGAAATCCTCTTTAAAACTGGAGCATCTAGAGCTGGCATGTCCAAAGTCCGGCGCGTAAGCCAAACGCGGCCTCCTCAAGTCCACATTTCCACCAGCCGGCAGGCTCCTGTCATTAAATTATATGACGCCCACGGCACTTTTTAAGAGCTACCATTTCTTAAATGTGATCGGCTACACAACATTTAAGGGCCCTAAGAACAGATTTATGCCCTCAAAATAAGACGATGAGATCAGTTTTTTGTTCACGTCATTTAAATGTAGACGTTTACAGTTTGCATTGAATTATAAATATGTCAAATCTCAGATGAATCCGATTTAATGTTCAGAATTTTTCCAGAGTTTTTCTTTATTTCTGGTCTTCAAATGAAAAATTCACAGCATGTAGAAAACAAAAGTTGCATTAATGTAATTTATGCAGTTAATGTCATTCCACTTTCACCTCATCAGACATTTTTTGGGATTATTTGGCTCATTTTGTCGCGTAAATTTCCTTCTGTCAGTTTGACATTCCTGTCCACACTTTACCTCCATAAAAAGGGCATTTCATGTGGTTTTTCTTCTCCTTAAAGCAACAAAAACATTTAAACCGTGTCGATTTTCACTTCCTTTATTTTCAAGCACATCCATGAACATTTCCCACTTGAAGGATTGGCAAAAACCACCAGTAAATCTTACCGACTCTTAAAAACTGTCTTACAAAAGGATCTTTAAAATGTACACTACCATAGGTATTGTTCATTTATACTCTCTCTCTCTCTATATATATATATATATATTTATTTCAATACTGTATATTACAGTACAGTGATGTATAGGTAACATGAGTGCAGAACACTATGCAATAATACATTGATAGCTGTGTGTGAAGGCTGTCGGCTCAGAACCGCCAAAAAATGGTCAGTTCTCCGTTACCACGGTAACAACGGACGTTTGTCGCAACCTACAAAAAAAAAGAAAAAGTATAAAAAAGGTAAAGTAACTTAAAAGGAGCTTTTTAGCGGTTCGTTCTAAAGCGAGGTTAGCTCCGCCTCCAGACTGAGCTCCAGGATGGAAGGTGATGCTCCACAGCAGCGATCGTGGCGTCCTACCCCGACGCTTTAAAGAGGCGGGGAAACCTCCGCACGGCTCTGAATGTGACATTCACTTATCTCAGGGTTCGGACGCGGCGAGATGCGGCATCCCTTCATCCGTGCGGATTGCTGGAAACGTTTAGTTTTGGTTGAACGTATAAACGCGGATTCTCAGACGTTACAATAAATAACTTTGGATAAAAAGACAATTTTACAGAGAAAAGAGGCAAAACATTATTTAAATAAATGCATTAAAGTCAAATAAACAGCAACATCCTGCAGTCTAGTTTGTTCAGCAGCTTGTTCAGCTACACAACAGTTTTGTGTTTTGACCTCTAGGAGTAGAAGTGAACCCAGACCAAAGCAGGTACATTTACTTCTGTTGTTTTAAAACTTGCACAAGGCACCTAATTTAAAGCAGCTAGAAAGGCTTTGGTTCACACAAGCTCTACTGAGAAGTTTGTGAGCAACACTTGAGAGGATGAGGAGGAGTGAAGGAGAAGAAGGAGACCTTGAAGATGCTGCAGAAGAAGGAGAAGAAGAAAAAAAAAACGGTTTGGGAAAGAAAAAAAGAAGAAGAAAACTTCAAACACCAACAAACTTCTACCGTCAGACGACAAGAACAAGGATGTTTTCAGAATGTTTAGCAGCTTAAGGCAAGAATGGAGCTTTAAGGCGGAATTAACTTTGAGATCTAGAAAATCCAAATAAAACATTTTATTGTCATTTTAATGATCTGTTTCCATGAATATATATATATATTTTAAATCGTATTTGGATGGACGAATGTTATAAAAACTGTGAGATTTAAGGCTCGTTTAGAGATCTGACATGTTTTTATGCTGAAAAGTTCAAAGTTCAGACCCCCTCCGATCAAAAACTGTGTTTTTGTGGAGTTTTAATGATGTAATATGTAAAGCAAATTAAGATTAAGATTGCATTTCTGGGGATTTCTTTATTCAAATTGTGATGAATCGGGAGCGGATGTCGATAAGAAAAAAAATAAAAAGGTAGAAAATACACTGGGCGGGGCCACGAGCTCCCTGCTCCGCCCCCTATCGGATGCATCCACTGCTCGCCGTTTCTGTTGCACCAGTAATGTTAGGTTAGGGGGGGTGAAGTGAAGCGGAGCGTCCCCGAAGTGTGGGTGGGGTTGCTCCGCCCACAACTCAGACGTGAATTTCTAATAAACTCTGCAGAAACGATGTCTTAGAAAACAATGTAGGTTTCTAGATTTAGACTATAAAGCTTTGAAAATAGATTAAAAAATGATCGGAGAGGGAATTTAAAGAAAAAAAAACCTGAATCAGCGTAAAGGTTTGGCTGCACTGAATGCTGAAGCGGTGTTCAGGTTCTTCTGAAAGAGTCTTTTTAGTTTAGTGTCATTTTTACCATAAAAAGATAATATTCAGAACAACATTTTGTAGCTTTTAAGGGGTCTTTCTTTGGATAAAAAAACATTTTATGATCAAACTTTTGGTTGTACAGTAGTTAGGGAGGCTTTGGAGTTTTATAATGTGTGTGAGAATTTTTTCTTTATCAAACAAAAACATCTTTTCTTGTGATTTACACTGAGAATTTGTGCAAGCGAAGCAGCTCAAATGTAGAAATAAAAAGTTCAAGTGAAGCGGAGCGTCCCTGAAGTGCGGCCCCCCCCCGTCTCAGCAGCAACTCTTTCGGGCGCTCCGCTTCAGCGTTTGGTAAAAGTTAAGGCAGTGTCTTCAAACATCTACACCTGAGAACTAAAGAGCTAAGAGTTCAGCTGGAGCGCTACAGCGGGGAGGGGGCGTGTCCAACTCCTCGAGGGCCGCCGTCCCGCCTGCTTTACCTGAATCTGGTGGGTTCCACCTACGAGAAGCTGCAGTGACAGGGGGTTTGCTTGGAAGACAAGCAGGACGGCGGCGGCGAGTTCTGGATCTGGAGGATCGGAAAACCGGGAATGCTGGGAAAACAAAGAAACTCTGTGGTGTGGGAGCCTTTTTTTCTTTTTTGAAGCAGCAAAGAATGTTGGCGGTAAGGAATCCAGATTGTGAAGCAACAGTGGCTGGGATAGGCTCCAGCAACCCCAAAAAGGGATTCAGCCGATGTTTCAGGCTGGTGTGGGTACCGGATCGACTCGGGCTGGCAGATCGTCTCGGGGTCCTTCGACCAATGATGACGTCACACTATTTGATTGGCTGTAAGTTGGCACGATGACGTGTGCGACAGTGATTGGTCAATTTATTGGTCCAGACAAATCACGCCCTTACAGTGACGGTGAACCATAATACTATAACGTCCGTCATCTAATAGACCAGAAAATATTGTTCTTAATGTCCTGATATTGCAAAGAAAGTTTTATATACACAAAAATAAATATTTGAAGACCAAATCACTTTTTATTACATTTCATAAAGAGCTCTGTTTTTACTTTCAATCACTTCATTATATGAAAAAAAAAGAATGGCTTGAAATTGCTTAGTTTTGTTCAGTAATACAAACTTTATATAATAGAACCCCTAACCAGTATTAAACTATTTGGATTGGTTCTATGCATTTTTTTATTTTATTTTATTTGTGTGTGTGTTATGTTTATTTGTTTATTTTCTATTCTTTATTTTCTATGTTTATATGTTATGTGTGGCAATGGTCATTGATCTTTGATGTAATGTTGATTCTATGGTTATTGTTCGTGATTTCATGTATGATACCTCTATTGTCAATAAAGTAAAAAAAACAACAACAAAAAAGGAAACGTAAAATCGCTAAGTAGTTTGTCCAACTGGTGTTACCGTAGTACGACGGAGTTTTATGGCCACCAAAAAAAAGAAGTAAAGACGGAAAAACTGAGAGAGACTGCTACACGGACAATAATCTGATTTTGAGTCATCAAAAGGTTCAAAATCTCTTTGTTTTTTAAACCTATAATCCGGAAATAAAGCTTCACAAAAGCCTCCACATATTTCATCTTCAAGCTAGGCTCCGATAAACGAACAACTTCGGTGTTTTCTCCTTAATCTACGAATTTTTTTCTCGTAAATTTACAAAATAAAATCTCGTAATTTTAGTTTTTTTTTTTTTTTTTGGTGGCCCTAAAACTCCGTTGTATTGTAGGGTGACGTCGCTAAGTAGTAAAATCGCTAAGTAGTTTGTCCAACTGGTGTTACCGTAGGGTGACATCATCATTGATTGAAGGACCCCGAGACTACCTGACAGCCCGAGTTGACCGGGTACCCACACCGTCGTTGCTGCTTCAAAGACTCTCCAGGTCTGGAGTCAGACACTTTGGCTCTACTGTAGAGACTAAAAACACACGAATGTTTCCTATTGGGTCAAGCAGAACAGATCTGAGGAAAGCCTGAAGCCTTTTGGACCTTTTTTTTTTTTCTCTTTTTGTAGTATCTTTTTTTTTGCATTCAGGCTTTCCTGCCGGGCCTCCTTACTGCGATGTGACGGTGCATCATCCTACGGAGTGTTTCTGGATAACAGGTTTGCACAGAGGCAACACCAGTTAGTCCTGCAGAGAGGCGGAGCCAAGAGAAGACAAGTCAGAGAGAGAAGAAAGACACGACGGAATCGACGCCACGACACATCAGAGTCAGTACGCCGTGAAGGCGCGGATCTACAGGAACATTCAGCACGTTTGAGCAGGTGTGACATTCCACACTAGAGCCCTTAAGAAGACGAGAGGCTGGAAGGTTTCCCACAATGCTTTGTGCCTCTTGGGTGCGATTTTCGATCCATTTTTTTTACAATTTTTACATCAACTTTCAACCGCTGAAGCTGAATTAGCTCCAAAGTGGTTGCATCCGAGTTAAAGTAGGTAAAAAAAACATGAAATAAATAAAGGTTACACGCAGGTCTCGGGCTCCGCCCCACCGTATGCGTTGTGGTGTGGCGAGTGGCCGTCCACGAGCCGGAGCAGCGGCGTGAAGGTGCAGTAGTCTGGCTTTCTTTGCCAGCGGGTGAACATGAGTTTCTTGCTAAAAGCTGCAGACCTTCGCGGGTTGCTTTGGTTTCCGGAGCCTCGCCGGCGGCCGCCAGCCTTGGGCGGGGCGTGGAGGGACGCCAGGGGGGTGAACTCCGACAGCTGGCCCTTGTAGAGTTTGTCAGCGCTCTGCAGGGGGGAAACAGACGGTAAAACTGCAGCGGAGCGCCTCAAGACGGATCCCGGCGTCTCAGCTGGCCAGGAGTTTTTTTCTGCAGATTTTTTCTCAACAGAAAAAAAAAAAATCAGCAGAGCAGTAATTTCTGCAGATTATTGAGGGTTAATCCCAGCATCTTCAGGTCAGAACCCGGCCAGCTGCGACGAGAACCCCTTATCCATGCAGGTCAGGCGACAATGCACCACAAGCATGAAAATATGGAGAAAGCAAAAAATAACAAAAAGGAAGCACGAATTAGTGTTCTTAGACCCGAACAAGCATGCAGATGTAAACACAACCGCTGTCCATGCGTGCAGTCAGGCAGTGTCATAAAAGGGGGGGGCCACCAGGTGGCACTAGAGCTCCAAAACACCCCAACGCAGGTCTGACACGACCTGGAGAAACGTCCACAGCACACACCGGTTAGTGAGTTTGGGAAGGGAAACCTGTGGAGGCACACAGCTGGACCCCCATGGTCGCAGACAGAAGAGGAGGAGGCATGTGTTTTTGTTTTTTGGTTTTTTTTGTTTTTTTTACCATGACGAAGCGCGTTAGGTTTCCGTGAGTGCGACTCCGTCTAGTAAGGAGTCTGAGCAAGGGGAGGCCGGGGCCCTTTCAAACCTTTTCATAGCCCTAAAGCGCTGCAAACACATTGGAGGACAAACACGTTAAAAAAGCACACACACGCACAAAACTTTTACAAAAACAACACACAAAACGCAGATGAGCAGGCGTGCTGTCGCAACACATGCAGGATTGTGGGAAATGAAATTAAAAAAAAGAGGGGGTGGGGGAGAGGAAATGTAGAGGGTCACCTCCAGGAGGGTTAGAAACTGATTCTGCTGGAGGTCTGAGACAGCATAAAGATGGTGGAAGGCTCAGAGGCAAGGCACCGACGCTTAGTCTGCCGGAGGAAGAGGAGGAGGTCAGTATGAAGGAGGAGGAGGAGGAGGAGGACACAAAAAGAGGAGGAGAAGTTGAGAGGAAGGTTAAGGCCGTGTCACACAGTCGATACATACTTTTTCGCGCGTATTACATGGAGGAAAACTGGTCAGACGTGAATCTACGTGGGTGAAGTTGCGTGAAGTTTTCGCAGATGTTATCGCGAATGAACCAGGTGGAAAAAAAAAACAGTGTAATAAACCTACAGGAACCGTGCGTGATTGTTGTGCCGTTTACACACAATTTAGACGTGATCTGTGCGCCGTACACGCGATATAAAAGTTATCCGTCGGTGGTACGGGCGTGAAAACGGTCGTGGAGAGCCACACATCTGCATCTCGCAAAAACCACGTGCAAGATTTACGTAATAACTGCGTACAAGTAAAGACCAGTCGACGGACACCTGTGCACATCAACCAACGCAGGAAACACTTCAGAATGACGAAGATCATCCATGGATCATGACAGACCGACATGTCATACGTGAAAAACGCACCAAACGCTGGCAGTGGCTGCGCGACACGACCCTTAGGCCTCAGAACGCGCGAGGAAGACGGAAATTCCACATTTGAAGACCCACTCCGATCATCTTTGGATCTATTTTCAAACAGTTTTGACGTTTTTTTAAGCCCAAATCAAAGTGGGTTTCTGGGACATCGCTCATCAGGAATTCACCTCTCCGCTGTGGGCGGGACCACGGCAGGGAAACATTTCCGCACCGTTTCGATCCAGATTCCAGCTCAGACGAGGAAATACAAACACGCCTGTATTTGGAGCACAGAGGAGCTCGGAGCCCGGCCGGCGTCTCTTTTTAACCATCTTTTTTTCATCTGCTCCTGATTCACGATGACTTGAATAAAGAAAATCCTCAGAAATGCAGTTTTAAGCCCAATGTTCTGTATATTTCTCTTCCAAAATGTTTTTTTCTTTTTTTTTAATCAGAGTGGGTCTTTAAACAGTCATGACAAAGAGATCAGACACATCAGATTGGCATCATGGGAAAAAAGCAGCAAAAAAGGTTTATTTTGTTTTTTTTTTGAAATTGTAATTCAAAACAAATCCAACTTCTAGAAATTCAAACTTTAATGTTTTATTAAGGATTTTTTTGTTAACAATTAGTTTCATAAACAGACAAAAACCAATCGAAGACTCCGCAGCAGAAAATGGCTTCCATTTTTCCGTCTCCTGGTTGAGAACGGATCCAAACCGCTGCTGGCGTTTCAGATCCTTATCGGATAATCAGAAACGTGTCGCGTTTCAGAAAACTGAGGATTAAACGTGTTTACAGACTTCTGAAGGAGTTTGTTTATCGTTTGGACTTCCTGTTGCTCCTAAAATCTCATTCCGCTTGGATTTGTCTCAAATGTACCAAAGCAGGTTGTTGGTTTTCAAGGAAAATAAAAAGAGGAAATAAAAAGATTTTAACATTTTTTTTCCTTCAGATTTCTTGTTTTCTTGCACAGAAAAATTTCTATCGGTGCAGAGAACCAAACGTCTTTGCTCGGGCGCCGTTTCCAGGCTCCTCCGAGGACGAGAAGGAGTGACATTTGATTCCTTTCTTCATCAATAAAACATTCTGCCTGTTTGCGGCTATAAATATCCATTCTTGTGTTTCTGAGAAGACAGGAGCACCGCACACAGGCGGAGAAGCGGGAGCCACTCACGTGCAGGAACGCGAGGACGTGGTACGACCCAGCGTTCACCTGCTGAGCCACAGCACAGGTGAACGTCAGCCGCCGCCGCCGCCATTGACACAGCTTCTCCATTCAGGAGGGACTCACCTGTATGCGCTCAGTGATGGTGGGCCACAGGGACCTCCAGACGACCTTCTTCACCACGTCTGGCAGCAGGCTGGCAGTGATGAGGAGGATGATGCTGAGCCAGGCCGGACCGCTGGACAACATCTGCATGAAGACGTAGTACATCCTCTGGTAGTTGAGGAAAGGCCTGAAGGAGCAGCAACGACCGTGAGAAAAGTCTCCGAAGGGCAGGCGGAACGCGTCCGAAGAAACGGATCAATACCAGATGATTCCTCCCCACAGCAGGGAGAAGAGCACGAAGAAGACCAGCGACCCCCAGATGACGAAATGGTTGATCCACGTCCAGTAATGCGTGTCCAGGACCAACTGCGGGACAGACGTCAGCCGTCAGCCGTCAGAGCGGCGGCCGCAGACCGGCGTTTTACCAACGTTACCTTGAAGGTGACGGTGAAGACCAGCACGGTGAAGACCAGCGTCCCGAACGTCCAGTTTCCGAACATCTGCAAGCGGAGAGGACAAACACCTGTCATTGCACGTCCAGCCCGACCGCGGCTCGACTTTGGCGAGGATTTTTATGAGAGGATTTTTGACGGGAAATCAATCAATCAAACAGATGGCAGAAGGTTCACGGACGTATGGAAAGGGATGAAGGCTCCTCGGAACATCTGGAAACACTAAGAGCTACAAACTGACACTGGAAAAAAGGATGGATGGATGGATGGATGGATGAAGGGATGGATGTGTTGTGAAACATCCCAGTTTACTTGGATTTATTGTCAAACTAGTAAAATGCACTAAAAACACACATTTCTGCCTTTATCTTAGTGGTATTTAGAATATTTTGAAGCTTCTGCTTCTCCCGCAATAGGCTGGCGTTGCATTGTTCAAACCAACCTTTATTTATAACGCACTTCTCTTACAACAGTACCGTCATTTACAGACACAGACAATAGTTTGATCCAGACTACCTCCCTTCCACCCCACCAATACTTTTTTTTTCTCACCTTTAACCTAAAGGTGGAAAATAAAAATACATTAATTTAGCATGTTTGAAAAACATCTGCATGGAGAAAAATATGAAATGGGCGTTCAGAAATGCTAAGGTTTCAGAAGTCCACTCGTTCCCGTTGACTCTAAAGCCAAATATTACCGTAGAAATGTTGGTTTTTCACTTTTCTTGCTTAATATTTGATAATTATTGTTAATGTCAGTGTTAAAAACCATCTGCACTTGTGTGCAGCTGTCTTATATTTCTTTGGCCCTGTTGTTAACCCTTTCATGCATCACTTAAAAACAAAAAATATTTACTTTAAATGTTTATTTCTGTCCAAGGCGGTGCTACGATTTACCAAAGTTCAAACCTAATAAATACATGCATCATATGAAACTAAAATCGTTCAAACGCAATGCATTGTGGTCTGTGTTTGCAGTGAGCATCGATGCACACTGGTTTTTCACAGACTTGATATCAGAGTTGTACATGTGGACAGCCCGACAAAATGGCGAACGCCTGGTGCACAAAACGGTGAGTAGGAAAGGAATTCGGACACAACTGAGGATTTAAAGGTTCATAGCAACAGACGGCATGAAGGGGTTAAACTTTTCAAACAAAAAATGGATCAAAATACAAATTATAATTTGAAAACTTTTCGCATTATTAGACTTTGCATTTAAGGACTTTGGTATTAGAATTTATAAAATCTGTCAATAAAGTTTATTCAGTTTGTTGCAAAAAAAATCTTTATATATATATATATTTTTTTTTTAATATTTATTTATGTATTTATTCATACATGTTCTCAAACATGCTAAAACCTATTATTAGGTAAATTCACAGACTAAAAATCACAGATTGTCATATAAAATATATATAATTATATTACTTATTTTATATTTCTATTTTAATATTATATACTTTCAATTATTTTACTAAATCATATAATAAAACTAAAATACATATTAATTCTGGTTTTTTTTTTTTGTTTTAAAATTAAACGAGTACGTTTGCATTTGTTGCTTTTAGCTTTTTCTTTCTGTTGTCAGCAAAAAAAGTCTTTTATATTGAAGGAACCATAGCCATCTTTCTGGTTTCTCACACGCCGTGAACGAACGTGTGAGGAGTGGAAGCTCTTCCCGTGTCGATTCGAACACGGACGGTGTTTGAACACCGACAGCTGGACGCGCCGACAGGAAGTTTGTCTGGTGTGAAAGCACAAAAGGCTGGACATGGATGGACGTGAAAGGCGTGGGGGGGGGGGGGGCAAACAGGAAACTGTTGGGTGGTGGTGGTGGTGGGGGGGGGGCTGAGTAGATGACAGAGCGACAGGGACAGGCTTACCATCTGTGTGTTGGTTGTCATTCGCTGGGAGGAGGAAAGAGAAGCAAAAAGAAAAACCAACAGAAAGGTAAGAGGAGGAGGAAAAAAGAAGAATAGAAATCATAAGAACGAAAGCAAGAAAAATGAAATTAAACGTAGAAAATTAGACACAAACAAGTTTTAGTCAAGAAATTCAAAGCAGCAAATGTAAAAAAACAACAAAAAAAAAACAAGGATCAAGGAAACAGCAGGATGAGCTGCCATGCTGGATCTTTCTGTAGGATCGAAACCATTCCCTGGTTCTGGCAGCCTTAAACTATGATGAGGTAATCTGAGATGCAACTCAGATTAGTACAGATTACAGGATGAAAATCTACTCAGCAGGTGAACCTTCTGCTTTTTTTGTTTTTTTTTAAATCATTTTTATTTCCTTACGCCCTTATTTTGAAAGTTAAAATAAAAAAACAACAGTAAAATATAAAAATACAAAAACTGCAAGGTAGGAGAAGAATTGAGAAGTTTGGCGTTTGGAGGGCGTGGTCAGGACAAACCCGGGTTACCTGTCCGTTGCTGGTGAAGGTGGTGTTATCGAACAGGAAGTAGGTGCCGAAAAACATGACGATGGCGTTGTAAACGCCCAAAACGGTCCAGTATATAAAGGTGGGCCACCTCAGCAAAGAGTTCTTGGCAACATCTCTGCAGGGAAGAGGCAGATTTCAGGCCAAAGTTCAGGAAAATGCAACACTGACGACGTCTGAAGGTTGTTAAAATGTTGTTCTGAGGAGAAGCAAAGCACTGCTGCCACCCCCTCAAGAAGACCCGACGCTCACTTATAGAGGGAGGGGTCCTTCTTCAGGATGTCCATGTTGATGTGCTGCTCCATCAGGCTGTACACCAGGATGGGCAGCGACGTGAAGCTGATGTTGTAGAGCGTCAGGTAGGCGGTGTCGTACAGCGGCTGGAGGGGAGGACGGAGGAACAGTGAGCGTTTGGGGGGGGGGGGGGGGGGGTCTTTTTCCTGACGCCGCACGCCGTCAGGTGTGCTTACCTGCTGGGAGAAGCCGCAGAAGAACTGGTAGAGGAACTGTGGGAAGATGAAGCAGACGTTCTGTGGAGAGAAAACAGCAACCATGAGTGAGCAGAGAAAACAGCATGTTCTGCTGAAAATGCAACAAAAACTGACAGTTCAAGCTGAAATTCAAAGACTAAATGAAGTTAAAAAGGAGAAACCTGAAGCTGGACTGCAGGTTTGAGCCACTTTAGGGTTCAAATAGATGGAAACATGGAGCAGAGATACAGAAGCATATTGCGTTCAGAAAAAATCTGGTTTACAATATACAATGACTTAGTCGTTCTAAATATTACTATTAAAACCAAAGATAAATATATAAAAAACACTTTTTCTCCCCAAAAGTCTAACTAGGAAGTGAAGGGAAAAATAATTTTATTTTAGTTTAGTTTTCTCAAGATTTTTTGTGCTTGTTTTTCGTGAAATGTTTGCATTTTTTTTTTTTTTTTTTACAATGATTGGCTTTACTTTAGGATCAGACTTTTTTGTTTTTGGTTGAAACTTTATTAGAACGTAACACAAAACAAAGGCACACAAAGAATCTTGAAAAAACAACCAAAACTAAAGAAAATTATCTATAAAAACCTCAATACTTTTTGTTTTTAAAATCAATTTGGGATGCAAGGGGACAAGATCATTTTCAGGAATTTTTCTGTCTTTCAAGATTTTGTTTGTTTTAATAAAAAAAACATTTTTTTTTATATTTCTTTACCATTACTTTTTTCCAAATTAGTGAAGCAATTTATTTTTTAACCTTTTTTGAAAGCAAAAAATAAAATAAAAATCACAAAAAAAAGTTAAATTCTTGAAAAACAAGAGAAAAGCATATTATCTTCATAAATAATTAAAAAAAACTCCCCCCAATTTTTTTTTTTTAAATCAAATTAGGTAGTTTAACATTTGTAACAGTTGGTCAGTTTCTTGTGTTTGTAGTTCTTTACAAATGAATCTAGTATTAAAAAAAAGGTTGCAAAAAATTATTTCAATAGCTTTTTTTATTGAATGCAGTAACTTTCTATAAGAAAAGTTTATGTTCGTGACTGCAAATGGACATGGTGGAGGCTCAATTAAAGAGGAAGTGTTGAAAAGAACTGCATCATGGGAAACGGTTGAAGAAATGACAGGTTGTGTCAGAATTCCTTCCCTACTCACTACATAGTGCACTATAAAGTGCGTTCTCCATTTTGAAGTATTGTCTGAATCTACTATTCCACAATCCAGTGCCCTAGAAATTTCCCAGAAGTCTCAGCGAAAAACCCGTGTGCATCCATGCTCACTAGACTGGCGAATATAGACCACAATGCATTGGGTCGGAGCAATTTTTGCCCCCCCAAAAAAAGCAATTTTTTAATAAACTTAATGTTTTTATCTTCAGCAGATTCATAAATTAACCTCACAAAACTCTTATATCAATTAGATTTTAGCTTTGTGAAATCGATTACGTCATATTTGCCGTTAAAAATAATAAAAACAATTATACAGGTCGTTTTTTTAGTAGTTAGGGATTCGGGTGGGAATTGGGACACAGTCAAAGAGTGTATTTCAGATCAGAAACATCATAAATGAAATAAAAAAAGGCCCAGACGTTGGTGCGTTTAGTCACCTTGTAGAAGAAGTACTGCACCAGCTCAGAGATGCGGATGTAGTAATAGTGTCCGTGCACGAGCAGCATCTTCTTCAGGTGTTTAAACTTTGGGATGGCGTAGTCGCTGTTCCTCACGGCCTGACGCCCCTCCTTACCCATAATGCCTGATGGCATAAACACATTTTTTTTAAATCAAACGTTTATTTGGTTCTTTAGGATTTCAAAGTAAAGCGTGCCGCACTAACCAATGCCGACGTGAGCCTCCAGGATCATGCTGACATCGTTGGCGCCGTCGCCGATGGCCAACGTGATTGGATGCTCTTTGGAAGCTTTGATCATTTTCACTATCTAAAAAAAAAAAATAAAACAGAAAGGAGGTCACTTCTGTGAGAAGGAGTGGATTCCAGGGAAAACACCTCCTCTGCTGGTACCTGAGCTTTCTGGAGCGGCGCCATTCGACAGCAGAGCACGGCGCTGCAGTTACGGCAGATTTCCAGAAAGATCTCCTTGTAGCTCCCGGAGTTCGAGTCCTCCTGGGGGGGCCTCATGACCGCAGAGAGGGTGGCTCCGTCGATAATCAGCCCGTAGTCGGTGCAGTCGTTTGACAAGCTGGAGAAGAGGGGAGAGCGTTCAGCTCCAGGGGAAGCGGGAGAGGCGGAACTCTCCAGAACGCCGCCCCCACCTGGAGCAGTTGTCGCGCGTCATGGTCCCGTGGTGCCGCAGAACCGTCCTGCTCAGATCGAACAGGACATCGTGGAGGTTCTGCTCCTCCACCCGCTTGGTGGTGAGCTCCAGGATCTGGGTGTTGCGGCGAAACAGCCTGCTGGCGTAGCAGGTGGCGGCCGCAGTCTCCATCTTGTCTCCGGTCAGGACCCACACCTTCATTCCTGCTTTGTGGAGAGACTCGATGGTGTCAGCCGCCTTCTCCTGCAGCCTGAAAATCAAAAAGAGGACAACGGATAAAGAGAGGCTACGGAGGGCTTTAAAGAATTCTTAAAATCACATCCCTGCAAAAGTTAACCCCCCAAACGATGTTTCAGCGACATATCATCACAGTAAAGGCAGCTCACTGTATTTTAGAAGTTAAATAAATATCAAAATTAAGCCAAGAGCGGCGTTGTATGACCTGCCCTCACTAGCTGACCAGCTGATACACGCCCCTCCCCCCTTCCCCAGCCACCCAGGTCACGTGACAAGCATTTTTTTCAAAACAGCCGTTTTTGTTTATCTTATCGCCATAGCAACCATTTAATTTTTGGGCCGCCTGAGGGTGACAAACAGGTCTGTGTTATTTTTAGAAGAATCTGCGAAAATAAAATGCGAATTTCCTTGGCAACGGAGGTTTTTTTTTTGCTAACCTCGCCCACATTCCTAACATGTTCACATTGTGTTGTAAATCTTTGCGTAATGCTTGAGCCATGGATTTATATCCGTGATACACTTTCACCTCATTCTGGTTAAAAAAAAAACGAGCAAACAACAGGGACACGCCACTTTTGCTAGCTCGCCACGGTAACGCCGTTCACAATCCACAAACGCTAAAACGAACGTTGCTAGAAGGCCTAACATTTCTAGCTATAAGCGATAGATCGCAGTCCCTAGGAGGAGTTTACACTTGTACAATGTACTAAAGGTGTTTTTTTTGTTTTTTTTTTATTATTATTCAAGACAGCAGCCTCTTCTTGAGGTCAAAGGTCAACTAAACCTCAGTTGAGGTTGTAAACGTTACTTGGTGATGGGTGCTTGAAATTCCCTGAAGATCCCTCGAGCAAAAGTTTTTTTTTCCCCATATTGTGCGAAAATTGTGACAATCTGCAAATTTCACACTTTTTAGCACAAAACGGCTGCCCATCTTCTAATAATTGCAAAACTTCTTCTGCTGTGATGTCATCGCTCTTTTCCCCGGGGTTGTCCCGCACCGGAACAGAATGAAGCGGTTTTACAGCGTTGAACAGCACCTGTCCTCAACAGCAGTGGCCCCCAGCAGGATCAGGTCCTTCTCCACCAGGTCGTACGCCTCGGCCAGACGCTTGTCTCTGTCCTGCAGCGCCAGCTTGGTGCCGCTCAACAGACGGCAGACCTCCTGGTGCTGCTCGGGGCTCAGGGGCCGATACGCTACGCACAGAGTCCTCAGCCCTTCCTGCGGGAACATCACACACACACCCGGATATTCAGGATCCCAAAAAACAATTTCTGTGACGTCCAAGATCCCCAATTTGAGATCTTTATGAATATAATAGACCAGTGTTTTTCAACCAGTGTGCCGCGGCACTGTTCATCCAAACAAGCCCTGATAAAACACTGAGGAGTTAGGAATATAAAAGATCATAAAATACTTTTTTCTTTGCGCTTATTTTATTTTATTAAAGACATTTTGATAAGAATGATGCTATCGCGATTTAGCTGCAGCTTTGACTGTATTTTGGAAAAGTCCCGCCCCTTTAACTGTCTCCACCAATCATTCTCGGGGGGCTTAATCACATGTCATCAGTCTGACCAATCAGAAGTGGTTAAAGTCTTCACTTCCTTGTCCCGATTTAGCTCGTAAAGTCGCTCAGTTCCAACAAAAATACCAGCTAAAGCTCGTCTTTAGTGGTGTAGCTTTCCACAGAATCCGGTGTCAGACCATGGAACAAGTGAACAAAACCATGAAGCTCCGAAAAGCGATCTCCGGCCATTTTATGCACTACATCTCCCATGATGCATTGGGTTGTGAGAGTGACAGCGCACAAGGAGATTTGTTGTTAAACGTCTTGAAACCAACAAACACACTTCAAACTGTTTTTAAATCTTCTAATTTAACTTTTATTGCATCTTTTAGAAAAAAACAGCTGCAGTTTCCAGCTTTTTCTGCAACAATTATCTAAAAAATGCATGTGAGATTGTGGAGGGACTGTAGATCAATACAGACTATGAGTTTCCCCTTTTTTTGTTTAGTTTTTGGATGCTGGTGTGCCGCGGATTTTTTTTAAGGTTAAAGTGTGCCGTGGCTCAGAAAAGGTTGAAGAACACTGTAATAGACTATAGTAAAAATACTCTTAATTATCGCTCTAAAAGTGCAGAATAATGTTGGAGTTTAAGTAGCTAAACTAACCGAATGCGCTACTGTCACAGGAAGTTAATCTTCAGAGTAAAGTGTCGGTGAAGGTTCTCAATTTCAAAATAAAACAAGTGTTTTCTGTAGATTAAAATAAATGAGACTGAAGTTTACTTTTCTCTGAAAAAGCGATTTTGTTTTAAATATACTAGACAATCTGAATATACGAGTATAAAGAAGATTTAATCAATAAGATCACACGTGTGGCTGTCTGCTCGCAAGGTGGAGAAGCCGTTCCAGAACATGAGTTTTTAGGGAATTTCAACATAAGATTAAAAAAAAACTCAATTTAGCTGAATAGACTAGTTGTTCTGTTTTTAGTGAGGGTGTTGCATTTATTGTCTTCCTGTCATCAGTCTACTGCAGCTGCAGAGAATCAGATTCAACCAAAGACGACCATTTTTAGCAAACACTTACCAAAATAAAAGCACGGTTTCCAGTACTTGGTTTCAGCAGCTTTTCCTTCTCTCCAAAGATAATTTATGTAATTGTTGTAAATATTTTATTTACATTTTTGATGCTGTGACACCAAATTCTGCCCCTTTATTCTCTTGAACCGTCAAAAGTGTTTGTCCAAACAACATTTATAATGAAAATGTACTATAAAAAAATAAAGAAAGTGTTTGGGGAATCTACCTGATTTGGATAAACGTCAACATTTTGGGGATTTTCTTACTTTGCCGACTGGCTGAACGGCTTCACGTAAGCATGAATATTTGCTACTTATTCATTATTTTTTTACTTGACCATCAACTTTTAAAGGTGTTGTATTGCAGCGACTGTTTTTGGTGCCGATTTCCTTTATTTTTGTTTCTAAATGAACCAAATTAGTTTGGTTTTTAGTTTCTTTCCAGTCAAGCCATCTCCTATAATTTAGCCGTCCAGGTCAGACAGTGGGCGGGGTGGGGGCGGGCTTGTGTTCCCCCGCTCCTACCTGGGCGTCTGCACAGGTGAGGGAGGGAGTGTGTGCAGGCGGAGCTCTCACCACTGCGTTGTGCTCCACCCGTGCTTTCACCTCATCCACCTTTCCTGAGATAACTCTGGGCAGGATGGAGGAGTCGGCGCCTTTGCAGAACAGGAAGATGTCACCTGTGCTCGCACAGAAGGGGGGGAAGGGGGGGTTAAGCAGACCTCAGAACCTGATCCACAGTCAGAGCTGTGAGGGTTTTTTTTTTTTTTTTTACCGGAGCCAGCTCGGACGATGACGCTCATCCTCCTCCGGACCGAGTCGAACGACAAAACCTCCAGCAGCTCGAACCTGAAACGATGACACGAAAGGTTCACTTTTTTTTTAATCCAGAATGTTATTTTTGAGCAGTTGACAGTCAAAGCTTTGAAATTAAAAAAAGGAATTCCGGTTTTGATGCATTTGGGTCACATGACTGCTGTCATTTTTTCCCCCTGATGTAGTCTGTTTACCCGCCTGCATAAACGCCTTCGTGTTGGTTGACCCAACATGTGACACGATCGGGTTTTAATAGTTCTCGCCAAACAGGGATCCAGTCATTGTTTCTCCTTCACACAAAAACCATGATGCTTCCACCGCCATGCTTCACAGAGGGTAGGGTGTTCTTCAGCGCTATCCTTCAAACGTAAGGTATTTTCATAAACATTTCAAGGTTACTATTAAGCTATTATTGTCACTTTTCTACCCGTTTTTTCCAACTGCAATTACCTCGTAAGACCACTAGATGGCAATGGGCGTGGCCAGTCAGACTACTTTGATGGCTCTGGAAAAACTACTGATGCTTTAAAAACAAAAATACAATCTAAACATGTTAAAAATTTAAAACAAAAACAAAACAACAACATAAAACAAACACAATGGTTAAAAATCCAAGATAAACAAACATTGGTAGAAGTGAACATCTGTTTATAATTTTTAAAAATAAGTAAGGGTGTGTTTTTAAAATATCCAATTGAAATAAAGCAATTCACATTTTTGTCTGTCTGTCTGTCTGTCTGTCTGTCTGTCTGTCTGTCTGTCTGTCTGTCTGTCTGTCTGTCTGTCTAGAGAGAGAGAGAGAGAGAGAGAGAGAGAGAGAGAGAGAGAGAGAGAGAGAGAGATCTATGGTTGGGATAGGCTCCAGCAACTCTGTAACCCCAAAGGGATTAAGTGAGTTGGAAAAATGAAACTCGTTGTGTTTCCCAAATGCACACGTTGTGTTTCACACATGCACAATAAATGTTTCAGAAATGCACAATAGATGCTTCCCACACATAATTTTTAGGTACACTTGGAATATGAACTCACACGAGTTTGTGAATTCCTGAAACATTTATTGTGTTTTTGTGAAACACAACGTGCACATTAGTGAGAAACACATATTGTGCATGTGTGAAACACAATGTGTGTATTTTGAAATTTCTATTGCACGTTTGCATAAAATCACAGTTGTGAATCAGAGCGTGTGTATTTGTGCAACAGTTTGTGTGCATTTCTGATTACGGAGACTGAATGAACTCCATGTTTATGTTGCGAGTGAAACAGCAAACCATGCACAACCTGCAGCAACACATTCCTCTTCCTACACGCTCACCTCTCAATCTCATCCTCCCTATTTAAGATCTCCATCTGCCCGTCCTTGAGCCTCAGAAAGGTAAAACCAAGCCTGCGGCGCAGACAGACGACAATTAATTCATAAAAACTTGGAATGAAAATAGGAATTTATCTGCGAGAGTCCCACTTCTTCATGCCCTCCACGAGAGCCACTTCATCCGGCGACGAGGAGATGTAGAAGGAGGCGGACTTGCCCTGGTGGAGGCCGTGTTTGATGCCGTCCACCGTCTCCTCCTCCTTCACCTGCACGGTGTGGCACAAGCACAAGGCACGGAAAAACAGCTCCTCCCGCTCCTGCGTGGTGGTGGGCGGGCGTCAGAAAAACGGTTGCATTCGTTAGCCTCGTGCACGGACACACGTGCACACACAGAGTCTGAGAGGGGGCTCACCCTGCCCCCCGGTCCAGGAGACGTGTCGATCATGTCCATAGCTGCAGCCCCAGACAGCACCTGGAAAAAAAAAAAACATATATCTGATCATAGTGGTTGCCATAGAAACAGCGATTCAGACCAATCACTGCTTATCGACGACGTAGGAACATTTTTAACACGAGAGACGCCTGAAAAGCGAACATGCGCGCGTTTACAGTGGAAGTGGTCGTCTGAACGCACCTCACCAAGACCTGGTGTGAACGTGTCCGTAAGTGTGATTCCACAACCAAAAATGAACCTTCTAAAACCAGGAAGTCCAAACTTTTTATTGTTTGTTGCTTCTCTTTCCATTCATGACAACTGGGCTGCTTCTAGAATTTCCAAGAGATCAAATTTAGGGGAATATGTTTTGATTCACAGGAAAGTCAACCAATGGTTGGACTCAACAAAGTAAGAGTGGGCGGAGCAAACTGTGGTCGACATCCTTTTTTTTTTTTTAAATGTATGATTATTTAGAGATTTTTCAAATAAGTTAAGAAAAAATAATTTCAAAGAAGGAATTAAAAAACAAAGAAAGAAAAACATACGACAGAAGGAAAAAAATTACAAATAAATTAAAAACTAAATTAATAAATAAAACAAAATAAAATAATTATACAAACAATATATCCTGATACCAATCAATGTCAAGCAAAGAGATTGAACACCTCATACCTGCTAATATGTTCAAGAATTCACTGGTCGTTTCTAAAGTCAAGGACATGACATGATCTCAGAAAGGTCACCAGATTTCAGAGAACCGAGTTCAGGGATTCCAATCCAATTGCTTTGGGTACATCTGACATATACATACATATACATATACATGCCAGTGGTCAACACAGAAGCAGGTATTTTGTGTGAGCATTACCTGTCCGTTACAGATGGCATCAGGGACGTAAACGTGTCCGTCCACGCAGCACTCGATGAACTCCATGTTGTTCTCGGTCAGAGTCCCCGTCTTGTCGGTAAAGACGTACTCCACCTGCAACGACGTGATCGTCTTATGTGCTTTTTGTTATTCACACAGCAAAAACTGGGGGATTTCCATCGATCAGGTGACCAGAAATGAGATCATATTTTGCTAATTTGTACTAAAACTGTAAAATAAACTGATGGATTTTAGATTCTTCTGGCATGTAAAAACAACCCAATGAAAATCAAGAGAGATATTGGACCGTTCTGTGACCGTTTATCCAAGGAAGATCCGGATACTAAATATCAGGCTGTCCAGGTTGGGAAATCAATGCATCCAGAGATGGAGTCATTTCTGAGGATGGCTTACTCGGACTGTTCTTGGCAACATCTAATGGAAACTCCAGGCTTCCCCTGTGACCTTAATCTGACCTTCTTTATTTCTAAAGGTCCACCTGTTTGAGGATTCAGGACATTTCTGCATCACATGCCATTCTTTTAGGAAAAAGGAAAAAGATTACTGCTAAACTAAAACTGTATTGCTCAAAAGATGAAGTTGTGCAAACTGGAAAAAAAAACTGGAACGCAACATTTGGTTTTATGACAAGTCCGTTTTCTTTTCTGTAGCGGTTACATGTCTGTTTTCGTTAAACATGCTGTGACGCGCACAAATATCTACCATACCCACCATAACTGGCGACCATTCCACCCGAGTGAACTTTGTTTGCATGATCACCGCCATCTACCATCAAATGGACAGACGGGTTTGGCACCTACATGATCTTTTGATCCTGAACACGAAATTTCGTCTGTTGAATTACTGTCGAATGCTTCCTCCATTAGTTCTGGTGGTTGTTTGTTTCCAATCCTGTTTTGTCCCGTGATAACTGGTCGAGTTCTAGTTCTGATGATGGCGTCTTTTTCCTGTAGCAGTAGTTTTTCTCTACGCTGTCGCCCTATGCTTACTAAATATGGGACTTGTTTAGGTCAATATGATAAAAGAACAAAGTCAATCTGGCCTGATTGGAAGGATTTAGACGAACCTGGATTATCCCACCATTATTCTCCAACCAAACTGGTTTCAGAAAAGAAAGCGTCACCTGTCCCAGCTCCTCGTTCAGGTCAGACGTGTTGACCACAGCCCTCTCGCCCAGCTCCTCGTCGTACATGTCATCGTCCCACATGATGAAGTAGGAGCCCAGGAACTTCTGCATCTCCACCGTGACGTACATGGAGACGGGAATGATGTAGTTGAACAGAACCATGAAGGCCAGGAAGTCCGTGAACGCCCTGATCAGCTGAGAGACGAGGGAACAGGGGCGTTAAAGACGATAAGACGGCAAGAGGTGCATGCGGCAGAACGTCTTCAGAGGCCTTACGATGTGTCTTTGCCTCTGCGCCTCCGTCCTCTCGTTGTACCAGGGCTCGTCTCTGTTGGGGTCAGCCTGCCAGATGTACTTTAGCACCGTGTTGATGAGAGCTTTGCTGATGAGGATGCACAGGTAAACCACCAGGTAGGAATTCATGGACCTGCAGAGGACCATAACCAGCTTCAATGAAGAATGCGTGATTTAGAAGATCTGAACGGCACCTTGTTATCCGTTAGGATGACAAAAAAAGATAAAGAACTTCAACTGATGAGGCACTGAAAAGCATCTTCTCAATGTAGAGAGATCTTACATCACACAAAAAAAACAAGCAGTTTCATGTCTGAAATGAGCCTGAAAGGTCCTCCAGGTCTTGTTCACCTGCAGCTGAGTCATGTCAGAGAAACGAAACTGAGAAAGAGTGAGCCGGGCACACGCAGTAACACCGAGCAAATGCAATCCACCTACAGTCGCCTCTACAGAC
The DNA here is from genome assembly GCA_023969325.1 of Oryzias curvinotus. Lineage (NCBI taxonomy): Eukaryota > Metazoa > Chordata > Actinopteri > Beloniformes > Adrianichthyidae > Oryzias > Oryzias curvinotus. Next base: position 10,638,228 of record CM043707.1, on the reverse strand, counting down.
CATCTGGAGGCGGGACAGAGCGCCAGATGGACAGAAAATTGATTCAGTGAGCGCAAGGAGCCAGAGTGACCGACTGTCGGAGAATGAATGAAGATAGGAGAGCAGATGGATGGAAGGATTGGTAAGAAAGAGGAGAAAAAAAATAATGCTCATCGGTTTGTTTTTTTTTAGCTTACTTTTCCACCGCGGATCGTTTTTGAGACTTGGACTGGTAGTTTAGCGCCATCTTGGTTTCCATTCCTGTGTAGATGGCAACAGCTGAAAGGAAACACCAGCCCCCGTTTTAATCCATTACACCTTAGTCCCATCCACTTTCGCATCAATGAAGTCTATAGGGCGGTTCCGTACCATAGATGAACTCCGTATTTTTGAGCGTGGCTCCTCGGAGAAGAACGTTCTCCGACCCCAGTGGTCTGTAACGGATTAAACATGTTTTTAAAAGCCAAAAACTTTAAAAACTTCACAAGAACCCAAAGAGTGACACAAGTATGCAGTCAGTAAAGACCCACTCCGATGAAAATAGTGTTTTTGACTTGTTCATGTACCATTTTACTAAGGATGGAGGACATTTATAAAGAAAATTGAGTTTCAGATCGCATGTCTGAGTATTTCTTAATTCAAAATCATTGTGAAGCAGGAGCAGATTTACAAAAAATTAAAAATAAAAAAAGCCCAGCTCTGCTCCATTCTGATTAATCCACCTGCAGTCAAATTCGATCCCTGGACATTTTTGTTTTCCTCATTTGAGCTGGACGGCTGGATAGCTCAGATATTGCTCACCATTTTGTTGGCAAATATGTATTATTGTAAGAGGCTGTAAGCTGGCAGGGGACAATGTAAACAACAGGATGATGGGAAGTACAGGCGGGCTTACTTTGCACCAATAGTCCCACCCACAACTCAGAGGTGAATTTCTAATGACCTCCTGCGGCTCTGCAGAAAACCTGTCCCAGAAAACTACATATTTTTTAGATTTTTACGTGTTTTACGTGTACAAGTTGCAGATTTTGTCTGCATATTTTGGCCGGGAGTGCGACGCAGACTCAGGTGCAACTTGTTTGTGATTTTTATAACATAGAGAGGGCACTGCGTCAGTATTTGTTACCGATATATATATATATAAATATAAAGCTACGTTCACACCGTGTTCACATGCGTGGCGCATTCAAGAACGCGCTGAACGGCAATTCTTGAGCACGCTTTATTTATTTATTTTTTAAATATGGAGTTCCCACAGGTTTGTCGCTACCAGATACTAGCTCATGTCACGCAACATCAGCTTTTTCTCTTACGGCTCTATTCCGATAAGATGCGTTCAATTGCCGTTTTTTTTTTTAACACCTAAAAGCCAGAAAACGGACTTACAAATTTTGTGTAGCAAAGCGTGAATGCAAGAGTTTTGAACACAGAAACTTAAAACGCGCATATACATGCACTTACATAGACTTTTCATTCTAGCGGTCACGCAAAAACGCACGTTTCAGGGCCTACTGTGAACGTAGCATGCCGCCAGGCTCGGCGGAGTTGCTCAGAAGGGACACAGAAGTTGAAAAATTGGAGGGATTTAGTGATTTGAAGTGCTAAAAGGAGTTTCGCTGACTTGTTAGCATGCTCTTTATCTGATAATTGCGTGAATACACAAGATATCCTCCTATATCTATTCTGTTATTATGATTTGCCTTTCAAAATAAAATGTTCATTCTTGGCCCTATATTTTGTTAAACACATTTTTCACAAAAGGGCGACTTATATCTGATTTTTTTCTTCTTTATTATGCAATTTGTGACTGCTTTACATTCCGGAGTGACTTAAAGCGCAGAAAAACACGCTAATCGTGACTAAAAGACCCCTAGGAAAGATCCAAAAGCTGATCGGAGTGGGTCTGTAAAGATGCCATCAACCTTGAACTGTTTTACTCCAATAGTCTGAAGATGAGGATTCCGGTTACCTAGCAACCGCCTCATTGTCCATGTAGATGTTGATGCGGCCGACAAATCTGTTCAACAAGAGGACAAAGGTGACACTGAGGATTTCTGAATAGAGATATTTATGTACAGCCAGCGAGAAGGACTGACTGACTTGTACAGGTCCGGCTGCGGTTGTTCACATTCGATGGTGGCGTGGATGGAGTCAACCTCCTCCGCCGAGCGGAAGGCTTTGGTGTCCTGGACGGCGTAATAGGTCTTGGTTGGAAAGATGGTGGAAAAATAGAAAACATTTAGAACCATTGAAAGCATGAAAGAAAAAAGATGAAACAAGTAGAAAGCGGACAAAGTAAAATCAGCGAGTAGACTCAACCCACCTTGTGGCTGCTTTCTCCGTCCAAGCTGGCGGTGGTAACGAAGCATGTTCCATCATCCCGAGATGACGAGAGGAGGATGAGGTCGCAGGGAAAAGTCTCATCTTCTTTCACAAAGACCACATCTCCAACCTGTCAAAGATCAGAGATTTATCTGCAAAAGCGCAGCAGCAGAAGCAGTTCTGGCTGCATTTCCTTCCCCATCAGGTGTCGGATCACAGCTGTGAAGAAGCCGCTTCTCAAGCAGAAGTGTCCGACCTTCACTGCAGTCGGTTTTCTCGCCCACAGCATGTGGAGAAACAAGCTAGAGTGATAGTTTCAGGCTAAGAGGAGCAGATCAAGAGCTTAGCTGCGGTCCAGTCTGTTCTCTGGCGCTCACCGTGATTCGGAAACTCTCTTTTTTTATCTTCTTCCCGCGTTGGATCACGCTGACCGGACACTGGTTGACAGCTTTGTCTGCTTTGTGCCTCAGCCAGTCCTCATACCCCTGAAAGACAGGAAACCAAGCTGACTTTAAAGCGACTGACACAACGGCGTGCTCAAGAACAGGCTAAAAGCAGGTTCACATTTAGCCCCTGGCATGCATACTGGACCCGCAGGCAGTGTTGCCGGATAGAGCCAGGGGTTTTCCAGCATAAAGTCGACTGAAAACCCACCAAAAAATGCCCAAAAGGTTCATCAGTGATTAATTAGCTGTAATCAGTACTAATAGGTTGAATGCTATAACTCCTTCAACACATTGTTTTCCTGTTTCTCTTTTTTTATTCTAGCATCTTCCACCATTTTTTGCCGCGTAACTACAATTTTTCAGCTATTTTATCCATTCAACTATTCAAATGTTCAGCTCTTTCAGCTTTTTTCAGCTATGACTTTCCTTCAAATCCTTGAACCTTTCAAGATATTCCAGGATTTCCAGGATTTCTGCCTCCATTGAAATAAATGGGGAATCCTTGGTGCAGAAGCTTGCTGGTTCGATACCCGGCTCTGGCATTTTTCCCAAAAAAATTAATTTGTTTTTTAGCTGTTTTCACTTTATTTATGCTCAGCTTTGATCATTTCTTTCTATATTTATTTAGTTTTTGCCAATTATTACCCTTTAAGTTTAATTTTCATTCAGCAGTAAAAACATTCAACCCTGCAGCTCCTTCTAGTTATTTATTAATTCTCGTTTTGACTGAAAGTCCAACTTTGAGACATTTTATAATGATGCTACATCTGCAATTTTTAAATCAGAGCAAAAGATAAAAAACTCTCCAGTTAAACTTTATTAGCAACCACAGGAGATCAAACGTGAGCTAATGTACAACCCCACCCCATATTTCCCCCTTAACATCAAGAACAATCTGGAAATAAAATAAAATAAAAGCTAAGGAAAGCTAAAGTGGAAAGCATTCTTGCATTTTTACTTTTTTTTTTTAATGAATTTTAGCGAGGTAAAATCTAAGCAAATGTCCTTCTGAAACGTATGAAACAGTGGTTGGTTTTTAATTTTTGGCAGCCTACTCATAACAACAGCTAAATTAAATAATGTAATCCCCCCCCCGCCAACTACAAAAACTATTTGGTGATTTCCTAATTTTGTGCAACACCAACAAGCCAAAGTCAAAAGTCAAAATCCTTCAATGCACATCTGTCTTTGTAGTGCGGCTTTCTGTCATATTTGGACATAAATTGACTTTAAATTTGAAATACATTGCCTGTTAAACAGGAAGTGAGCCTGTGTGATAAATATATTGGAAATATGAGGAAAAAACTAATAAAGCATTACATTATACACATACACTGAATAAACTAAAGGCATGCAATCAACCCACTTAAAGCTGTGTCACGCAGCCACTACGTACACATTTTGCAGATATTGCACTGAAAGAAAACTGCTGAGGTGTGAATATACGTGGAAAAGGTTTGAAGGGTTGCAGTAAACCTGCGCTTCATCATTGAATTTCTTCACTTTGACCCTCTGAGCACTGAGCAGAGATCACGTCGCGTCAGCACCATGGTCAGCGCCCGCCGCCGGCCCTCACCTTGACTCCAGGTCGTGATAAAATGAAAAGTCCTAAAAAGGTGGCATCCGCGCCCGCTTCCTTCCCCACCCCACGAGCGACCCCCCCCCCCCCCCGACCCTGATGAGCCAGACGAAGGTGGGGCAGGAGACCCCCACTCAGTATAGACTGCTGGAGGAGTGAAAGATCGGCCGATTTATATTCCCATACCACAATACTTCAATCGGGCGTGATTACTGCGTTGTTTGTATGCAATTCATCAATGATGCATGCATCAATAACTGAATTTTAGCGTGAAACATGTGACGTGTACACGATATAAAAGTTATCCAACATGCGTGAAAAGTCCGTTACATATGTGGAACGGTCTCTGAAAGCCATGACTTTGTGTATGCATCTCGCAAAAAATAAAATAAAAAAGTCCCTAACAATTGTTTAAGATCAACATAAATGTGTATAAACTACATAAAATATGCATAATCTGCGTAATTCTTAATCGACCAAAAATGGTGAGCGGCTCAAAACCAAATTCCCTAAGTGCCTTAGTCTGTGTAACAAACCCATAGAAGTTTGACGTTTTACTCATTTCTTGAAGACGTTCTCTGTGATTTCTTTTGGGGGGGGTGTCTCACCTGTTTGATGGCTGTGACTATGATCACAAAGAACAGAGGCAGGCCGCTGGTGACCGGACTCGTGGGCGTGTCGATGATCAGCTGTAAACAAAAACAAACTCAGACCAATGTGTGGAAAGAAAATAACATGAGATCTATAGAATTAAAGTGCCAGGAAAACATGGAGATGTAATGAATTCTTTGGTTTAGTGAACAGTTCTTTTTTTATTTGGAACATATTTCATTTCTAAATTGCGGATTTTTGATTCAAGATAATTATGAAATGTCAAAATAAACCCATCTGAGATTTAAAAAAAGTCAAGTGCAGAATAAATGTGTTTTGCAGTAATATAAGCTTTTCTTGGTCTTAAATAATGGTAAAGACTTAATAAAAGTGAGTCTTTCAAAAATAACGCACCAATTCTTCCAAAAAACAAAACAAAACAAACCTGAAATAAATGTAATGGATGACTGGATAGATTTTGTATTTTCTACAAAAAGATGGATTCAATTTGTGTTTTTTTTTTCAACAATTTGGACAGTAAATTGCCAAAAAAATATGCTTTTAATAACTTTCTATAGTATTTTTCTTTGAGTTTATAGGTAAAGAAAACATTTATGTTACAAAATATTCACATTTGTGCTTTTTTTAACCTATTATTTCAGACAAACCTAAAACATCTAGATTTAACTTTTAAAAGAACAAGGAGAAGTTTGAAGTTTAGGTGACATTTTGTCCTCAGAAAGCACAACTTTTGCAGATTTTTAAGAAAATAAAAATTTACACGAAGTAAAAGATCCAATCAGAGTCCCCACACTTTGGTGAAAACGAATTGTTTGGGGTTTGAAGGACTAAATTACGTCGCCATAGCAACTGTTTAGAAATATTTGGTTTTCTTATTATTGGTTTGGCACATTTAATGACAAATGCGGCGTATCATCTCCAAAATGAAACAAAAACCTTTAGGAAGGCCAGAATCTTTCAGGAGAAATAAATAAATTAATTTAAAAAAGCAGAGAAAGGGGGAGGTCCCTTTAACGTTCAATTCCTGCCGTTTTGGGGCATCCATGCGACTCGACAGGCGCTTTTACCTGAACCAGGAAAATGATGAGAAAGTAAAAGTTGGCGACTCGTCGGAACTGCTCAAACATGTTCTTGGGGATAAAGTTCCAGAACGTGTACTGCAGACAGAGGGAAGACAAAGCAGAAGTCCAGGATTAAGAATGTCTGCTCCAAAAAAGAAAACAGAAAAATAAGACAGAAAAAGAACAAATGTGGACCAGAAATGAAGCTTTATGTTCTGATTTAACAAATTAAAAGTGCTTTATTTACTTTACTCAAGTCCCCCATGTTTCAAATTCTAAAGTACGTTTATCAACGAGGCTGATTTGTATTATCTTTATGTTTTTTCTGACCTTGGAGGAAACGACTCTGTTGTCGGGAAATCTCTGCCGAATGAAGGCATCGGCTCCCGGAGGAGGCTCCTTGTGCCCGATGTAGACCGTCCGGCTGTCCACCCAGTTCTCCTCACCCACACACTGCAAGAAACACCAGAGAGACAAAAAGAGAGATGGAAGTCTGCAGCTGTCCATGCAAAGTGCAGGAAAAGGTCATTTCATTCTTGGCAATGTCTATATTTTCCCAAAACATTGGGGGTGAGAAACCTTTTTTGGAAGCAATCTTCACAAAATAAAACTGATAAGCCACCAGGTTAAGTCTGCAACCACAAAACCAAGTTTCGTTGACCTTTGACCTTGGGAAGAGGAACCATCTTGAACTTTATTTTAGTATCAGCTACACATGTAAACCCCTCCTGGGCATTTCGATCCATCGCCTCGAGCGTCGCTGGGAAGATAGTTGGAGGGAAAAAATGCTGCTCCCTAGATTATGAACACCGTAAGCGTGGCGAGCATCCGGGAGTGGCGTTTCCCTTGTTGCACACGCCCTTTTTTTTAAACAGAATATTGTGAACATTAAATCCATAGTTCCTTGGCTCAAGCAGAACAAAATGACACAACATATGATGGGACCATGAAAGGAGTAACAACAAAAATGTTGTTGCCGAGGAAATTCAAAACTTTACTTTTGCGGATTCTTCTAACAGTTGCATAGATCTGTTAGACACCCCCAGACAACCAAAAAATGAAATGGTTGCTATGGAGATAAAAACCACAGAAAAGCTGCCGTTTTGTTTTTTCATTTGAATTGGTCATGTGCAGCTCTGACCACGATGGTAGGGTCAGAAGGAGGGATATGGTGTCAAATTCATGCCTAAACTATCTGGCATCAAAACTGTAAAACCAGGAATCAAAACCCGAATTCTGCAAACCAAAACCCAAAATCTGCGAACTCAAAGCGCAACTCAAAAAGACGATTTCAAAATAAAAGCGCAACTCAAAAAGACGATTTCAGAACAGCGAGAAAACAAATCAGCACCTGAGAAATATGATTGCGCTTTAGGTTATAGCTTTTGGTTGCAAATTATGGGTTTTGGTTTGCTGATTTTGGGTTTTGGTTTGCAGAATTCGGGTTTTGATTCCTGGTTTTAGTTTTGATGCTAAATAGTTTAGGCATGAATTTGACACCATAGAGGGAGAGTAAGGCACGTTGGGCAGCTGCTGGAGGTTATAGTAATGCATAACTATTCATAAATGCACAGAATTGTGCAGAAAAGGGGATTAGTAAAAAAAAAATCAGACCGTAAATTGTCTCTACTTGTTGGTTACCAGCAGAAAACATGATGAAGATCTGCAGGTGATCGGTTCATCAATGGATGAAGCTCCAATACGCCGTTTCATGGCTGCCATTAATTGAACAAGCGCAATGCTAACCGAGGGTCCCCGCATTTTACAACTGCACGGTTGCAATCCTAACTGAGCGGCGCTCCTTGGTTTGCGAGCGGTGTTCGTGGGCTGCGTTTGTCACTGGGGGGTGGGGGGTTACCTTCCTGGTTGATCTGATTGGCCGGATTTGCAAGTCAAACCTGGCGAGGCAGCGGGGTGGTACTTTCAATTATTTTTAGAGAGAAAAATAGAAAAAAAAAACTTAAAACGTTAACGAACGGCCCAGACCAAGGTAGCAGAAGTGCAGCGGCTTTTTTTTTTCTCATGTAAAAATATATTAAGGGTGTAACGGTACATGTAGTTGGACTGAACCGTTTCAGTACGGCAATTTCGGTTCGGATCCCTTCTGTAGCGTTTAGTTTTTTTTGTTTGTTTACTTCCCCCCCCTAAATGTATTAACTTTGCACTGAGGTGGAACTAATGTTAACCACGAGTTTCCGCCAAGACGCTCAAGGTGTCTGTGCTCATGCACGTTTGGGGGGGGGGGGTTCAGGGTGTGCTGCTCAGTTCACCAGAACAGTGATAAAAAAATGTTTCCTCCAAAAGAACGGAGGCTGGTTCTATTATTAACCAGCTCTGGAGGCTCTGAGGGTCCGAATGGGGTAGTGAACCCCAGTTAACATGGAAGACCCGCCTTCAGCCATGCAGAGGATCTCCCCCGCGGTTTCCGACCACGGTCAGAAACGTCATCGCAAGAGGTTCAACAGTTATTCGGTGAGGGAGGTAAGCGTGTCAATAGTATCAGCATGGCTAATGCAGACGCGTTAAACAGGTTACCCTTTGGATTTGTTGTCAGCTTGATGGGAAAAGATGATTGGATAGGTGGAATGCTGTGTGTAACATTTCATTGTTACATGATGATAGCGTACGCCACAGATAAAACATCTGATCTGTTAACGCACTTAAAACGGCATCACCAGACTGTAAAAAAAATCTACAAAAACAAAATGTGCAAGTTAAAAAGTTTTTTTTTTCTTTTTTCAGGCCGGTATTAAGTATCCAAAGTTTTTGGTTCCTGACAGCTAATAGTTGTATTATTTTATATAGCAGATCATCTTCATGGATTCATTTTATTATTGTTATATAAAAGCAATAAATGCCTTTTGCAAGTAATTTATTTCTATCTTTTTTGCACCGAAAAAATACAGAAAAAGTATCGAACTGAGCCCTATGAAATTGTGAACTGAACTGAGATTTTAGTGTACCGTTACACCCCTAGTACTTATACATGTACACTTTAGTTAGTCCGAGACAGAGCTGCTACGCAATTTATAGTACAGGAAGCGTGTATTAGCCCATGGTTAACAAATGCTAACAATGGAGCAGCATTTTTTAATCTAATGAATCTTTGTTTTATCTTTGTGCGCCATTTAAAGCACTATACCAAAAAAATGTATTATTATTATTATTATTTTATTAATTTTGTGATTTTCATGCCCCTAAGTGGCAAACACACCCCCTGAAAAGCGCGCATGAGCGTGGATTGCAACCGCTCATGTAAGTAAAATGCAGGGTCGCTCGGTTAGCATTGTGCTCCTTCAATGGCAGTCAGGAAACACCACACTCCATCCTCTATGAAAGTCACGGATTAGAAGCAAGCATCCTCTTTTCTGTAGGTTTCATTTGGATGCATCAACGTTCTTGCTCCAGCTCCGCTCTCACTGTAATGAGTTTAAACCCCGTATGAGGCAGCAGCAAATGCAGCAGATCCTTATGAAGAAATGGAGAACAATGAAGAACAGCGACTTCTCTCTGAATGGACACTATTGTTTCAGACAAAAGCAAAAAAAAAAAAAGAACAAACTGGAATGCAGACACCGTGCGTGCACACATGCACACTTGCACAGCCGCCCACGTGTCAAGAATTTATCCACTTGCATGGATAAAGTGCAGCTTAACCCAGACAGTCATCAGTGGAGTTGTTTTCAAAGGCTTGCTACAGCACTGAAAAATATTTAAATTGGCTATATCCTGCTTCTCTTAAGCCTTTCAGAGTAACCTATATAATTATGATAATATGAGTTATTTTTGCAGCTCTTTTTGCTACGCAGAGGTAAGAAGACTCAATCTCCGAGGCTCCGCCCATTTCATGATGTCAACCCAGAGCCTTGGTAGCATGTCTGCGTTTCGCTCACGAAAACATAAGCAACAACAAAATTCAGAGGGTATTTGTGCGTTAGCCTGGGGGCGGTGCTGGCAGAACAGACTCTTCCTGGAAGGGGCGGTTCCTCACTTTGTGATGTCACAATGTGAGGATCCACTCATTTTTGTGGGTTGGGGTGAGTGCGGGATTTTCGAGGAATGCTCACAAATGCGTGAATGGATGAAAATACCTCTGTGGGGTTGTTTCTAGTGGGGAATGAACATTATAAAACACTTTCACAGATCAAAAAGTGGATTTTTCATGATATAAGCCCTTAACGTGGCATATTTGCAGACTTCTGAAGCCTCGGATATAAAAAATGTTTCTTTTACTCATTTTAACAATTATCTGATGCTGCAGTCAGTGACTCAGCCCCTCCCACATGCTCAAACACGCCTGCAGCTGCATGTATTCAGAGAAATAAGTCCACTTTTCTTTTAAATCGGTTCAATTGCCTTTAATAAGAGAGTGAATTTTAGTCAAACAAACTGCCCCACCTCCATAATTCTGCTCTGAGTCAGTGTTGCTTTGAGTTTTCTTTTTTGTTAACAAAAACCATGCAGAGCATTTTGCATATTTACTCAAAAACGTTTGTGTTCTGCTTTTTTTGTTTTGTTACAAATACATTTCAGTAAGTTATACAGGAACTTCATGGTCTGTGAGGGAAACCCACACATGCTACATTAGCCTAACCTCCTATTATTTTGGAGAGGCAGCTGTGCTGAGAATAGCTTTTCTGATAAAGTTATGGTTTTGGAAAAGTCATAAACATATGCATGCCACGCAAAACAATTCTCTACAGGTCTGGACCGGCATGTTTTCAAAGCTTAAACCAAACATCTCGCCCACAAAACTGAACCGACAGGGTCAAATGTAGCCCTTTCACAGACTACTTTGGCAAATATATTGTTTTTACAATGTGTTGTGGTTAAAAAAATGCATGTGTGCAACTAAAACTTACGTTTTTTTTACTTGGTAAAATCCAAGATTATGTAAACGTTTTATTTATTTGGAGTCATTTTATGGTGAAATTATAAAAGCCTGTTCTTGTTTAATTCATATGAAACTATAGCGGGAATTCCAAAATAAAAGTCTGCTTCTGTGGGAGTCGGCTTTAGGAGAGGGTTGAGTCCACGGACTGCAGGAGGGTGAAGCTGATCTTCTGTACCTGTTTGAACCAGAACCACAGACACACCTTTGGTGAGAACCTGAATTCTAAAAGATCTGCTTCTGTTCAAACTTGTTTTTTTCCTTTTCCCAGCCACACCCCATTCAAGCTTGGTCTGCTGCAGCAAAGAGGTGGAAGTTTCCCCACACAGGCTAACCAGAGCTGACAGTAATCTGTGGAGAATCCTTAAGATGGAGCGTCCAGAGGCTGCATGGCCCACTTTGCCTCTGCGAGTAACCTGGTAACTGAGACCTTCAGTTGGAAAGCTATTTTTAAATTCTGTGTGATTATCTGTGACAAAAGGAAGGAAGGAGGAGCCTTAGAGCCAAAGCTAAGACATCACACACAACACCAATACATGAACAATAATGATTCAATGACGTGAGCTCGATTAGCCAATAAGGAGCATTTTTACAAAAGTGTCAACTTGTTTGCAAAGTTCTAAAAGATGCACGGTGAGCCTAAAGCTCTACAGCATCTGCACATAGGTGCATGTGCTGACAACACAACCACACACAAATTATTAACGCAAATTAAATGTTTTAGCCTATGGACAGTCTGCAAACTGGAGAAACACACTAGAGGCTGATCCGACTTGGATGCAATGTCTTTGAAACTAGTCAAAATGAGGCTGGGTGGTGGGCGTGGCCTCCAGCTGCCGTACGCATTTCCTCCGACGCCTGGGTATGCTTCTGATGAGGCGGCGGTTGGTCCTCCCACACCTGGACCAAAGCGTTTGCCAACTCCCAGACAGTCTGGCATTGGTGGATGGACAGAGACCCTGATGTCCCCCGATGATTGGATTCAGGTTCTTAACGGGGAACGGGTGGGCCGGTCCAATCCATCGATACCTTCGTCTAGCCGAAACTGCTGACACACTCCACCCACATGAGGTCCAGCATTGCGTTAGGAGGAACCCATTGCCAATCGCAGCAGCACGTAGGGTCTGAGGGGTCTGAGAACCTCGTCTCAGTACCTCATGGTAGTCAGGCTTCCCCTGGTAAGCACATGGAGAAATACCACCCTAAACCATGATTGACCCAAATCGGTGAGGTTGGACGATGTGGCAGCAGAACATTCTTCACGCCGTCTCCAGGCTCTGTCACATGGGCTCAGCGTGATCCTGCTTTCATTTGCGAAGAGCACAGGGCGCCAGAAGTGAATTTGCCAATCTTGGTGTTCTCTAGCAAATGCCAAACCTCTTGCACGGTGTTGTGCTGTCGGGCCGTCGTACCCCCCCTCTGGGAGTCTGTTTCTAACAGTTTGAGAGGAGACACATGGACATTTGTGGCCACTTTGCAGGGCTCCTCCCGTTTCTCCTGCACAAAGGAGGAGGTGGTGGTCCTTATGCACGGTTGTTGCCCTACCACGGCCTCCTCCATGCCAAGACGCCGTCTCATGGTACCGCCGCCACAGTGACAACAGTAGCTGCGTTTACACGGACAAAAGTAATCGAAATGAACGCCTGATCAGACTCGTTCGGATCAAAATTTATTTCCGACCGAGATAGGCGAGAATCTCATGTTCAGCGCTCATCACCTCTAAAACTACACAAATTCGGGCGGCAAACATCCTCTAAAGGACGAAGACGCCAAAGCTTGGAGAGAACCTGCGCGTCTCGTCTGTCGTTTCCACTTTGGCTTTTATTGGTCCCCCCCCCCCCCCCCCCCCATATCTCTCACCACAACCTTGATGGCCTCTCCCATCCGTCACTTTCGCTCATCTTTCCCGCGGATTGTAGAAAAATCGCATTAAGAGCACGTTTTCTCTGAATAAATAACACAACCGCCCGAGCGTCTGGAGCCGGAGCCCTTCGGATGAAACCGGACACCCCGGAGCCCGATAATAACTTCTACCAGCGCCTCACGTTTCAGGACGCGGCGCGTTTCAAGAGCCTATTTAGAGTCGGAAGGGAAACATTTGTGGTTGGAGGAGAGGGGGGAACGGGGAGAGCATCGTTTCTGTCTGTCTCACTCAGCATCCACTCTTCCTCCCAGCAGAGACTGGAAAGAAAAATCCCCCCCCCCCCCCCCATCAATAAGGGCTTCCTCTGAAAGTCTGAGCACACTTGCATCCAAAGTCTGGTTAAATATTCCTTTTCCAAACATTACGCTTCCCACAAAATAGTAAAAATTGAAATAAAATAAAAATAAAAAACAATAAAAAGGAGGTAAAGTGAAAGGCATCTTGGATGCCAAATGCTGCTTTCTTCTTTCAAGGGCTGAAGGACGCAGAGAGCAGAACAGGAAACGGGAGTAAACAGGAAGTGCTGATCCTCACATGCACGTTTTCCAGAAACAACCCCCCCCCCCTTCCTCGCACAGCGCTGGCAGAGGGGAAAAGGAGGTTCAGGTGTGAGAAACCGAGGTCAGGATGGAGGAAATGCAGCGGAGCGCATTCCTGCAACGCCAAAACAAAAAAAAAACAACTGCAGAAAGTCCCTTCAAAATAAAATTACACATCTGGAAACACTTGGAAGTTTTCAAAGAAATCAGCAGATCTGAAAAAGCTGCAGTTTGCAGATGTTTGAAATTCTAAAACAATAGAAACTTTTTTCTGCACAGCTGGAATGAATCAGATTTAAGGTTAAAGTACCTTAAAAAGGAGAATTTTGAAGCTGGTTTTTACCTTTTTTTTTTTGCTTTTGGAGACCATATTTAAAAAATAAAATTTCAGAGTAAAAGTTGCTTCCTGGAAAGCATTCTACATCATGAACGGGAAGAAAAACCTTTTTTCATCAATTAGATCAACAATACGAGTCAAATGCAACTTTATTAGGGTTTAAACTAACTAATGACAGTTTGCAGTTTTTACTACACTTATTAATAAAGATATGCAGATGTTGAATGTCTGCTGACAGCAAATCCCTTTTCTCCTAATCTGAGTGAGAAGCCAACATCCAAGGCTGTTCCTTAGGACCGTGTCACGCAGACACTTCGTATGTTTTACGCGGTTTCCACATATCATTCGTCATATCATTGATAATAATTTTTATAACAATTTTTTATCATTTAATATGAATGTCATTTGCTATGTCCTTTTTTGATGTAATATCATATAGATTATTTCTGAATGTCGTTTTTGCTGCCACAGATAAATGAAAAAAGTCATCTATCTATCTATCTATCTATCTATCTATCTATCTATCCATGCGTGATAAACATAATTCTAAGTGTTTCTTGTGTTCGTTTAGGTGTATTTTGGCTTGTTTAAACCCAATTATTGTGTAAATCTTTTCACACTTTTCACAGTTGTACCACCGACGTGTGACTTTTTTTTTTTTAAATCGTGTATACGGCACACGTTATCATGTTAAAGTTGAGCAATGGACGCATGACTCACTAACAAACTGAATAAAAAAAGCTCAATAACCACGCACTGCTCATGTTCTGCGTTGGTTTACGAGGTTGGTTTTAACGTGGTTCTTTTGTGATCCATCAGGGAAAAGACCACAACTTTTCCCACTTTTTTTCCACCTATACTCACTTATGACCAGTTTTTCTCGGTGCAACATGCGCTAGACGTACGTGTGACGCGGCCTTTAGATCAATCTAGCAGCCGAAGCTTCAGAGTCTTGACGTTCTCATTCATGGGCGATGCTGGCAGGGGGAGATAAGCTTCATCGGGAGGGTCTGTTCGCAGATTTCCAAGGGCTGCATTGCTGCCTTCACTGCCTGTGATCTGTTGGAGAGCAAACAGCAGGTGGGACAATGCCCGTCCCGGAGAGAACGGCGGCTTTCTGTCATTAGATTACAAATGCGACGCCGTTTAACGAGCAGTGCATCTCTACGAGCTTTCAAAGGCACAATGTTGAGTTAAATCTGCACAGTTGGTGTTGGTACATTCTGAACGAACAAATGGATGAGAAACCGGACCGGTCTGATAAAAAGGGGGAACCAGCAGGCTTCTTCCTGAATGAAACAGGATTTCCTCCAACTGGTGTCTTGTTTTTTTTACTCCTTAAGGTGCCTAGAAAGGCGAAGTATAAATAAAATGTCATTTCTTATTCACTCCTAAAGCGGTGAAGTAACAGAATGCTGCATCCCACAGCATGACGGTTCCTACAGAAACCTGAAATCCTGCCTGAAGTTAACGTTCTGCTCCATCCAAAAAAAAAAGGAAACCAGAGAAGCACACGTGTGGAGGAGAAGGAGGAGGAGGAGGAGGAGGAAGAGGCGTGTGCGCTCTCTGGACATTACTCCTGAACAGATCACGCAGGAGAATCGCTGGTATTCATCAACGTCTGTGCGAGTCAGCGTTTTTCGGCGCCGGCGTACTTGTCCGAGTGCGACGGAAGTTCTCTGCACCTGCACGCCCCACGAGAGAGCCCCAAAAGAGGAAAAAGCACTTCTATTTCAGTCCAGAAGCACCTGATGAGTCACCTTCCTGCTGTGTTCACTTTCAGCGGCTTTAACCCACATCTCAATTCAGCTGGGAAGCCATTATTTATCTTGATTATTTTTTTACGCCTCCTTATGCATAGAAAGGATTTGTTTCAATGTTTCTGCTCTTGGATTTTTGACCTTTTTTGTTTTGTTTTTCAGCATAACCGACAATTTCAGTTAGTGAAATGGTCAAATCTACCAAAATAAGAAAAAAAAAAACAAATAAATACAAGATTGCTGTGTTACTTCACTATCACTTAGTGAAAATACAAGAAAACACCTTATATGTTTACCTATTTATTCAAAAATAGTAACATGAATGGGGTTTGGGTCAGATTTGACCCCATTAGTTAACAGAAAAATATGTTTTTTTCCTCTGAAATTAAACATTAAATAAATCAGAACAACATAAATGTGAAATTATTTTAAAAGAAAAAGGAATCTGACAAACTCTTCTTTTTATGCTTTTAAAACTTAAAAACAGGAGGAACCACAACAAGAGGGAGGTTTAATAATAAAAAAAACACATCCAACCCTTTAAGAGTTTAAGTTTTTAAATGATGTCTCACAGTGAAGGATTCAGGCTTAAAAAATAAGAAGAAAGAAAAAAGTCTTGTCCCAATTAAAGTCAAATTTGAGGCCTTCCAAATCAAAAATCAGGATTCTCGGCCCAGTTCCCAGCCCTGCCGACAAACAAACAAAATCACAGTCCTTCTGAATGTGAAATACAAATAAAAAATGTATTAACAAGTAATAAATGACCATAATTCAGCTCTGCATCAACCGGCAGTAGTGGGCATCCAGTGTTTTGCATGACGACAAGTTCTGCTGCTCTTTATTTACATCATTTGATCTGAATAGTTATTGAAAAAATTACATTTTTGGTAACAAAATGTGACATGGAAAGGTTTCAAACGGCGCCGTTTTTAAGGCTCAGCTTTAAAAATTTAGGTCCAAGACTTTTAAAGACCCCGCTGGAAGCTGGTCCTTTAGTTTCTCTTACTATATTCTAACCTTTTTTTTTTTTTTTTTTTTACAGTTTGATGCATTATAAAGTATTTTAAGTGGGTTTGTTTTTTTTTTTTTTAAACAGAAAAGCTACAATTTTTAATTGAAAAGCTCCCATTTTTTTCCCCTGCTCGACTATTTCCAGGAGCTGGAGGAACTGAGGAATTCAAGCAAAAAAAACATTTTTTTTTTTTTAAAGAGGGGCAGAAAGCAGAGGGACAAGCGGCGTTTGCAGAACAGAAGACTGTTGTCCTGGATTCCCTGCAGACCAGCGCAGTCGCATAAACTTACTGCTGTCGCTTCATTGTGTTTGTGTGAGGACAAAACATAAAAAAAAAACACGTGGAAGTGCCTCTAACGGTCACATGACCCCCTCCCACACACACACACACATGACCCGCCTTAAACGCTTCAGTCATGAGAGCGTGAATGTCAGGATGTTCTGGAAGTTTAATCTGTAAAGTCCAGAGTCTATAACGGTGACTTAAAATACAGAATTTAGAAAGTCCTGTTTGGGTTCATGAACTCCCAGACCTTCAGGGATCCTCGCTGAGCACCAGAAGAAACTCAGAGTCTGAATCTGCCAAATGCGGCGAGTTAGAGACGGAGCTCCGTCCGTCCGTCCTGCGTGGTTTCTGCTCATCAGACATTTAGGATCCTCAAAGTGACGGCTCCATTAGCAGCCCGTCTGGAGGGCGCGGACTCCATGGCAGTGCGCCCGAGCGTTCACATTCCACAGTAATGAAATCCCGTCCGCAGATCTCCAAGGAGACCAGACACATGCTTCTCTATCTTCGGCTGCAAAGTGGATTTCCCCAAACTCCTCTTCCTCCTTCAGACATCCATCTTTTCTTTTTTTTTTTTTATTAACCCCCACTCATGCAGGAAAAGCATCCTCCTGTAAACCTACAGCAGGCTCGGCTAAAACACACCAAATAAAAGAAAATGTCAGCCATATTCCAGTCCTCTTCCTCACTGTTCATCACCTCAAACCCTCAGACGGGCTCTGAACCCGTCACATCACATTTTAGTTTAGTGTGACCCACGATTTAACGTGAAGGCCTCAGAAAGTGTTGAAATTTGAGGTTTAAAACAGACACAGCAAGAGTTGTGACACGTGTTGAGTCATATTGTGAAGCTTCGCCTGATTTTGACATTTTTCCCCTCCATCGTCTTTGCTTTTTTGTGTGTGGATTTATACATTTTTATGTTATAAAACAAAAAACTGTCTAGACTCAATTTTGGGGATTATTGCAGTAAAAAAAAAAAAAGTTCAATTTTAGTCTTATTTAGGTTTCAGGTTCATTGTGGGGTCATTTTGCAGAATAATTCCAAAAATAGATCTGTCAAAAATGAAGCTGGGGTTGTACTAAAAATCAAGATTGGCCAAAAAAAAAACAAAATAAAACAGTTTTAATTCATAGAGCAAATTGTAAAGTAGAAAAAAAATATGGCCCAAAGAGCTCTCCAGACCATCAATACTGGTGGTTTTATTTTGAAAGGGTTTGGGTCTCACTGGTCCAGGTTTAAACTCTTTTACATCCATCACACGATTATTAGCCAGCAAAAAGTCCAACTTTAGACACTTTTATTTTCTAAATCAAGGTTTTGACAAAACCAGAAACAAAATTACAGTAAAATACGTTGCCATGGAAACGCGAAAAGCAAAAAACAAACCAGCAGCATCATGTGCTCCCCATGAGACTGGTGTCAGCAGAAGGCTGGATTCCTGAAGGTTTTCCCCACACATTTCCTCAGATTGAAATCACAAACTAAACTAAAAGAAACTCCCATGTGTGGAGTTTAACTCCTCCATGAATTTTGGATGAAGGAGAAATAAAGTAAAAGCAGGACAGTGCAGAAAGCTCAGACAATGTGATTTTCTTTCCTCATTTTGTCTCTCATAGTTGAAAACTTACAGGCGTCTCTCATTTTTTTAGGTGGTACAATTGGCTGACTGAATACTTTTTTTTTTTTGCCCCAGAACCTTCTGGCTGAAGAATATTTACAGCAAACTCCTCCTAAAAACAACATGAAGTTTAAGTCAAACCTGTGATTGAGTGATTGAGTGTGATTGACATGTTTCACCTCATCTCTTCTTCATAGAAAACCCTCAGCTCTTTTACTGCAAATCTGCGGCTTTGGTTTCAAAAATAGGTGGTTTTTTTCTGTTAGTGGCAGCTTCACTCAAATATTAATGGAGTCTTGACTTATTCATGTTAAAATGGCGCACGTGTCCAACCGTTCTGTTACTTATTTACATCGGCTCTTCACTCATTCGGAAAAGAAAAATCAATAATTAGGCTTATTTAATGAAGAAAATATTGAAAATGCAATTAAGATTTAATATCAGAAATAATCATTTCAACAGTATTACTATAAATGGATTATCTATTTGGTGAAGAAACCACTTAAATTCAACTTACATTTAATTAGCATTTTAATTATGGAGTTTTAAATCAAATAAAGGGCTTTTTTTTCCAAATTCAGAACAACTTTACACACATTTATAATTATTGATGAACGTTAAAACATTAAAACGCATATAATAAATATTTTCATTCAGTTTATATTCCTGAAAAACATATTTTTGTCATAAAACATTTTAGATCGATTTGATTGCAAATTCTTATGATGCAGTTTATCCAAAACAAAACCATTTTGTAAAAATTAAACTAGATCAGATAGGGGAAAGTTGTTTTTAATCAACATGTGTGAATTTTTCAAAATAAAACACCAAATTCTTAACAGACTAAGGTTTAAAGTTTATTACCAAGCACAAAGATTTCCTGAAAAAGTTGAAACTCTCCCTTTGCGGAGATAAAAACCTAATAGTATAAACATTATTATCTAAGTTGATCTTTTCCAGTCGAGGAAACCTGAATGTTGCAGCCGTACGACGTCTTATCAAGAGAAGAGCGTGACGAATACATGCAAAGAAAACAAACTCAGGACAGAAAGTCCTGACAGAAAGTTGTGTCAACCACAAAGGAAAATGCAGTTCAATGAACTTTAGTGCAGCAAAAGGTTGAGATTTGAGCGGAAAAGCTGCAGAAAAGTTATGATTTGACATAAAAAGCATTGATGGATGAATCCGGCGTGTTTGCAGATCAGGCATACGACATGATAACATGCTGGTAATGTTTGACCACCAATGAGGCAGAGAAAGTGAGCAGCATCAGTCTCTGAATGACTGACTTGTTCGCCTGAATGCAAAGCGTCCTCCTTTTTAGTGTTTTCACCTCTTTCAGGTAAATGAACCTCCCGAGTCCAGAGAGAGCAGCGGTTTCCTTCTCCGGGCCTCCGCCCACCATTAACCCAGCGCCATCCATCAACCGTCTCTGCGTTCGATGCGCTGCAGGACGCCGTTAATGTTACTGTCTCTAATGGAGCTCGCGGCCCTCCTCGGGTAATGTCTGGACAAAGCGATTAGGAGCCTAACTCTTTATTGACCCCGGCCGACCTTCAAATCCCGGAACAATAAAAAAAACAGGAAGAGAGTTTTTAAAGCAAGCTCCCCTGCCTGCAGACGAATGGATCCGTGTTTGTTTTCCTCGTCTGAGCTGGAATCTGCTCGCCATTTTTGTTGCACCGCTAATGTTGGTTGCGAGGGGGCTGTAAGCTAGCAGGAGAGTGTAAACTAGGCCGCAAAAGTCAGCAAAAATCGCGATAAATGGTCAACTTTAAATGGGCCAAAACCATCTTATGGCAGCTTGAAGTATTTAGCAAATCAAATAAATCCATTTATGCATTTGACCAATCGGATGGACCAGTTCACACCGCTGACCAATCGGATGGACCAGTTTATGCCGGTGACCAATCAAATAGACCAATTCATGTCTGTGACCAATCGGATGGACCAGTTCATGCCAGTGACCAATTGGATAGACCACTTCACGCCGGTGACCAATCCGATGGACTAGTTCACGCCGGTGACCAATCGGATGGACCAGTTCATGCCAGTGACCAATTGGATAGACCACTTCACGCCGGTGACCAATCCGATGGACTAGTTCACGCCGGTGACCAATCCGATGGACCAGTTTATGCCGGTGACCAATTGGATAGACCAGTTTATGCCGGTGACAAATCGGATGGACCAGTTCATGCCAGTGACCAATTGGATAGACCACTTCACGCCGGTGACCAATCGGATGGAGTCCTTTACGTTAGATGTTCGCCTCCTACATAGACGCGGATCATTTGGAGTGTAATTTACATCGTCTTTGGTTGTTTTGCTCTTTGTTCATGTATCGCAAGTTATCGCAATATTGATCACTAATATCGCAAGTTTTCCATATATCAAGTGTAAACAAAGGGATGATGGGAAATGAGGGCGGGCTTTCTCCATGCCAAAAAAAGAAAACAAATAAACCTCAGAGGTCGATTTCGGATGAACTCCTGCCGCTCTGCAGAAACCATGTCCTAGAAAACAACACAGGTTTTTGGATTCTTGGCTTAAAACGGCATAACCAGAATGTAAAATACAAATAAATAAAAACACGGGGAACACTTTAAAAATAGATGAAAAGTGGGACTTCATTATTTGGGTCGCTAAAAAAATGATGTACCTCACGCCAGAAAAACCAGTTTGTGGGAATTTAAGCTGCTGGCATGAAGCAACAAGTCGTGGAAGACTGAATAGTTTAGTGAAAGCCTCTGAAACTAGTTCTCCCTGAAGCGCAGAAAAACAATGGAAGACCGGCGGAGGAGGGAGAAAAAAAAAAGAAAAACTTCCATTAGGACTGATCACAATCCTCCACGTTGAAGTCTGGACTGATGAAGAGCTTTCCTTGCAGGGTCTAGTTCTTCATCGGTATGATTTGCTGCTCTTTCACAGTCGACTCCAAATAATCTGATTGGTTGGTTTAGTCTTCCTCCTGACCCAAACACGTCCACCACCAAAAAAATAAATAAATAAATGGAGGGTTTTCATTTTCCATGTCAGTAACACACCCATATAGCTGAAAGTAACTGAGTACTTAAGCAATCATTTATTAGAAATTTACTGTGGATATGCAGTGGTTTAAAAAAATCCGTTATCATTATTTTTCCGCTCCGTTATTTTTGGTGAACTTGGCGGCGCCGACGGTCAATGACGTTTGATTTAACAATACAGAAACGACGTTTGTAGACCGTGGCGATTTTTAAAAATCACTACTTTTTATCTTTTAAACAGCAAATATGACATCAACCATTTCCCCGCGTAAAAACATTTTGCAAAGACTATTTATGAATCCACCGTATTCTCGCAATGCATTGTGGTCGCAGAGACTTTTGGAGAATTTCTGGGCCAATTGAAGTGTAGATTCAAACAAAAATAAAAACAAAAAGAACGCAGATGCCTATACACCGGATGCTGCTGGGTTTTGGTCTATTTAGGCCCGTGGAGCATCATAGAGAACAGTGGCTGCATTTTTAAAAGGAGCACAGCATTGGAAATGGAACGTACCATTGTCACATGTGATAAGTGTATGGTGAAGTATTTATAAGGATAATGGAAGTTTGAAATACAGGTGATGCTGTCGTCCGGTGTCCTTACGCCACAGTCTAGTCATTATTAAGGTTCGAGTACCGACAACGCATAAATGCGCACAGGGGTGTGGATGTGCCCGTAGGACCCCCAACGTAGACACAAACAACGCTAATTCCTAACAAGTCCGCAGGATTCAGGGAGAGGGGGTACGAAACGGTCGTTTAGTGTTCCCTACGACCCGTCGCCCGCTGAACGGCCGTGGAAAGAGGGATCATTGAGAGGTCTATGACCTTGATATTTCATGAGGGTAACCTGCGTGTCCCTGTACAGGTTTGGCCATTTTTTAACCGCAGACCCGCCTGATGTCTCACATTCCACCCGATTGCTGATTTTCCCATTTGATATACATGTTTGCAAATGTAGTACTACCAAATAAATGTGATACAAGCCGGAAAACGTCCACTTTTCAAGGAGAAATTTAGTTTTCATTCCATTTTTTAAAACAAATTAATAAATAAATCAGATGGCAAATCAAGGACGTCAAATGCAAAAACCCTCAAAAAAATCCGATGATGAAGCCCATTGAGACGACTGTTCTGGTGAATTTGGGCTATACACAAAAAATTGCGTTGAATAACTGCCCCCAATCCAACCCCTCAATGCTGAGTGTCTTCCAAAAATTTATTTGTTGTCCTCCCATTTTTAGAATGAGATGACTCTGCCTGGATTTGAACTGTCACAGGGTGGACACTCTCCCACAGTGCCACTGAGCTGGTTTTGTAGATGGGCTGTCACATGACATCATAGCTGTAAAGGATCACATTTTACACCAGAACCGCGGTCTGGCGCTCACAAACTTGAGCTGCACCTTGGCTCATGAGGGTGAGGGCTTCTCCCAGAAGCCCCCCCTCCCACGGAGCTGCCCCGCCGCAGATGACTCCAACACCTGTGACGGCAGCATCAGCCCACAACCAGCTAGTGAATTATTAACGCCGACGCAGAGCCAAAGGAATTCATGCGATCCGCTGGCCTCCGCGTCAACCGGTAGTCCACCTCAGTTCACCAGAGTTCAGACACCGGCGTTTCACAGCTCCAGCTACAACGAGCGGCGGCGAAACGACATGCACAGGTGGAGGGGGAGCAGGTAGAGACACAGCAGGTGGAGCATAAGCAGCAGCTTTGGGCGGATGGCTGTAAAGTGGATTAAGGGAACAGCAGTAACCCTTTAATCCAGCCAGGGAGGCCGGCAAAGCGGACGGAGGGGACGGGCGCTTCCTGCAGGCCGACCACGTTCACGCCGGCCGCTGGGACTTTTTCTCCTGCCACACACTAAGGATTATCCCATCGTGTGACCAAAACTATCACACTAAAAAAAAAATGTGACAGAACAACCTTAGAACCCAAAGATGAGCTGGGGTTAAGGGATCGTGAACCACTAACTAGAACCAACGGACCCCAGATCTGATAAAAGATTCTGTTTGTGCGTTTTTAGGGGAAAGTGAGACAAAGAGCTCTTCTCCTGATCAAGTGTAATGGATCTTAGGGTCAAAGTAAGCGAGTATTTTGCAGAAAATCAAAGACCCGCTCCAATGTAAATGGTCTTTGGTGTTTCTAACACGTATTTGTATCACTTTTCTGATAATGGAGGACATCTATTAAGAAAATTAAGGTTATAATCTGAGTTTATTCAAAATTTTGTGACTCATACGGGCCAAAGGAAACGCCATTTGATGCAGAAAATACACGGGGCGGGGCCACAAGCTGCCTGCTCCGCCCACTTCTGATGAAGACAAACAGATCCTCTGAAAATAGATCAAAAGATGATTGGAGTTAACTTCCCAACTCGGACTATTGCTGCCACTAAACTAAATGACTGATTCTGTCATCGGGAGGAAGACGCTTCTTATTAACCTAAAAAACAAACAAAAATAAACGTTGTGGTCAAAGAATCACTTTAAATTAAACGTGTGGAGCACGAGAGAAAAAAAAAATGTAAAAAGAGCAAAAATTCGAGTGCATCTTGATGAGTTGTCAGTGCCACTGCCTGTTGCCATGACGACCGGGAGATTGACATTTGGTTACCTTCCAAACCGTCTGATTTGCCAAAATCTTTTTAAGAAAATAAATAAATAAATAAGAGATTCCTGCACATCATTCAGTTCAGAGGATTAAAAAAAAAAAAAAAAAGACGTTTGAAAATATTTTATCCTAAAATTAATCTCGTTTAGAAGTTCTATTTGGATCGTTTCAATGTTCAATCTTAGGTTTTACCGCCTAGCGAGGAAACCTTTCTGGATGAGGAGGTTCTGAATAGACAAAAAAGTAAAGTCAGATGATGCTAATTGAATTTCTCAACAACAAAACTTGCTCTCCACTCATCGTGAAACCAGAACAGCCTCTTGCATCATCGTGAGAAAGAGTCCTTTGGCTTCTATTCCAGGTAACGTTGTGTGATGTTTTTTTTAAAGGATTTAAAATCTGTCACACACTGCAAACGCTTTTATTTTTAAACCTATTTTCCCAAGATATTTAAAGTTTTTTGTTTGTCTCATGAAGAGCTAGAAATCTATGAATAAGGAAATTCTTATTCAAATGCGTTCAAATCATTTTTGCTCAAAACTCTTAACAGAAAAAATGTTTTTATGACTCAAAAAAGCTTTAATGTGTTATAGACTGGCATCTATTGCTGTTATTTTAGAAGCAAAAATGTAGATTTATGTTTTCATAATAGGATTTAAGAACTATTACCAATACTAATGATCATTTTGTTCACATTTTGTACTTAAATGAATCATTTCTACTCGTCTTTAATCAAAAATGACTACAATTATTTCCATAAAAACTCAAAAATACACACCATTTCATTAGAACTAGCAAAAAATACTTATTATTGGAAGTTTTTGATTCTAGATTTTGATATAGTATTTAAAAAAAAAAGTCTTGTTCAGTAAAAATATGTCCAAAACAGCCTCACCTTTCACACTGATGGGAGCGCGTCTGCACCGGATCAGCTGTTTTTTTTTAATAACCACAAACGTCGCAGCGCGGGTAGATTTGTTCTCCGCGTTTGACCCGTCTGCATCTCGAAGGTCAATCTAAAGTTTCGACACTGCGGCGCTTCAAAACGGGAAAAACTTGACAGCGAAAAAGGCGGGAAAACGAACCAAAGTGTCCGGATTTTCATTACAACAGCTGCTCATTGGAGCAGTTTGGATGAACATAAATTGCCCATAGGTTTGAATTTTTGCACCGTCAGCCCCCCCCACGTCCATTTTAACCACTTAGAGCAGCAGACCCCCCCCCATCAGCTTCCCACATCCTCCTCATCTCTGCAGGTTTCTGCCTTCATGGCTTCACTTCTCCATCCATCTATTTAATCAGCCAATTGCAGCGTGGATCTGTTGACTACACACAAAAACAACAACAACAACAACAAGCGTGCAGGCAGGAGCACTTTCCATTGATTTGCCTTCAGGAAGGAAACAACTGGATTACATAATTCATGATCCATTAGAGGAGCAGAATGTGACAACAGCAGCAGGCGATGACAAGTCTGCTGAACAAAAACTGCTCTTCTTTCTCCCTGTTGGGTCGTTTTATGCATGTGAAGCATCAAATAATGCCACATATTTAGCAAGAAAAAATTGAATTTTGGCTTAATTAAGATTTTAAAAGCCTCAAATCTGACTTTAAAAATAGAAAACGTGTTATTTTATTGTTGCATGCTATTTATAAATCATAGAAAAACCAGGTTTAATAGAATTTATTTATTATAAATAACATTTAATCAGATTGTTAAATAAACAAACAGGGATTTTTTTAATATATTGCATTAAATGTTTATCCATTTTATACAATTATTTTATTTTAAATGCCTAAAATCTGGCTTTTAACTTAGAGAATATTTTATTTTATGGTTACATGCAATTTGAAGTCATAAAAATGGATTTAATAGAACGTATATATTATAAATAACATTTAATCAGATTGTTAAATGAAAAAACCTTAGCATGTGAAATTTCTTGATCTTAATTGAGAGCATATTTTTAACAAATAGATGGTTTTTAATGTTTATTTAATGAATTGTATGCAATTACTTTTATTTTAAATGTAAAAATGTGTATTATATTTTATAATAGTCAGGAAAACTTAAATGAATAGAACCTGTTTTATTAACGCGGAATAAATAATTTAAAAACTTGGTGAATTTTGGCTTATTTAAGAGAACATTAAAAATATATATATATTAATTTTGGTGTTTATTAATTCTACACAATTGTTTTGTTTTATCGATGATTTTACAAAGAAAGCATGTTATTACGGTCACGTGCCTTTTATAAATCACAGAAAACCCGGATTTAAAAGACTGATATGAGTTTTAAGCTCTTCAATGTATACAGATAAAGTATTTATAGGCATTTTAGATACTTTGGAGTGAATTCTGATAAACATATCGACCTCCCGCCCCTCAACCAGACGTTCCCACTCCCTCCTGCGTGGGAAACTTAATCCGGATGAGCAGCTCCTTCGACATTTCTGCCCGTTTTAACCCGTTTTTCCGGTGGGAAAAGTCTTTTCGGGCGGACGGACTCACGTATCGGTTGATGAGGGTCCGCAGGGCGCTGAAGTCCACCCCCATCCTGCTCCTCTGCGTGGCTCCCGGGAAGCTTCACTTTCTTTGGGGCTTTTTTCTGCTCCTTCTGTCCATGACCTCCTCCTCTTCCTCTTCTTCTTCTGAAGTTCCAGCAGCAGCAGCGGTCTCCTTCACTGTCCACGCGGCTCTAAAGAAGCAGAAGCGGGCACCTTCCGAGGCGCGCGCGCGCAGCACCGACCTGATGCTCGACTCGGACCCAACTCCCACTAATCCACTCGTGTCGGGAGATTTTCTTTCATGTACGTCACGCGGAGCCAGGTGGTGGCTCTGGCTCTGATGGGCGCATGCGCTCTGGAGTCTTCGATGACTGATTGGATTGTGGCATCGAACAGGGGGGTAGGTGCGTCTACCTCTCGGGTATTTACCGGCCAGTGGCGCCTCTGAGGGGAGGGGAGGCAACTTGTGTGGACACCACAGTGCCCTTCCCACCCACGCATCAAAGGGGCGTGGCTTAACCGCAAATTATTCTGAGAAATGCTCACGTCCAGAAAATAAAAAGCAAATAAAAGCCGTTTGTTTTTTAGTTTTAATTTTTTGTTAGTTAGAGAAAATTTTAAAATCTGCATTAGATACATGAAAAGCAAAAGAGAAAAACATATATAGTATAATATCATATAATTATTGAATTAATATGCAAACTATATTTTTTTCCTCTTAGGAGTTGAAACTGTTTTTTTTTTAAACTGATAGAATGTGATCATTTTCCTGTACATTTTCCCCAGATTATTGTTAATTTAGTTGGAATTCAGATTGAGTGGTTAACTGTTTCTATCAACAACCACAGGCTAAGATAAATCAGTTATTCCATGAAGGACATTTTGGTGCAATGCCATCCTAAAATCTGATTTTTTTTTTTTTCCAGGAAACTCTGTTGCTGCTAATGTGACTTCAACTGAAGATGGGGGTGGTGGAGGACATTTTCTACATTGATTTTATGTAATAGAATGTTTCTTATAATAAATAATAACTAAGGAAAATATCCACTAATTAATTACTGTTTTCTGTTTTTTTTTCCACGTTATTTGCATTTTTTTTATAATGTTCTTTGTGTAAAAATAAGACAGTTGTTAGAAATATGAAAACTCTTTAGGGAATGATGCACCGGTAGGAACCAAGAGAAAACGCCCTTGTTTCAATAGGGAAGTATTTTTTTCCATGGCGGGTCCGACACCGGAGACGCATTTCGGCGGGTAAATTGAACTGTCTCAATAAAGTTTTTTATAATCAAAGTGGATGTTTCCTGTTAACTATTACAAAATAAAACGCATCAATACCTGTTCGATGCAAATTTTGCAAAAGGTTAGTATTGATTGTGGGGTTCAGATTGCAGATTGTTATGACATTTTTAATTATTTTATTTACATTTAGTTTAATTAATTAAGAGGAAATTCTGCTTCCTTTTGGAGCCTTAAAAGTTGGAAAATAAGAGAAACCATAGAAAAAGTTATAGCACATTAGTTTTAAGGTAATTGGTGATTTTTGTCAATATGAGCAGTCAAAATGAGCAATTTGTGTCATTAATGTGGTTATGCATAGCCTGTGTAATGTATTGTATTCAACCAAAAATGTGAACTAGCTATGAAATAAAAACACATAGCCTGGTTGTGGGGTTGTTTTATGTTTTTAATTGCCTCACTTTAAACCATTATTTTCATGGTGAGACATTAATTAGAAAATAATAAAATTAAGTCTGAGTACATATATTTACTTAAATAAATGTACTTCTTTTTTTTTTTTTTTTTTACCAAGCTTATCTACATTGTTTTTTGTGGTCTTCCACCTCACACTAGCCGTAAAATCTTTTTTTTATTTATTATTATTTGTTTCGCACATTGAAGGATGGCCTTACTGCCACCAAGGAAATGTTTCTTTTTTTTTTTTAAAGCGCCAAATATTTCTTATTTTATACACAATAAAATACAATCATTTTTAGTTTTAATTTTTTTTTCAAATAATTTTAAATGTATGATTAAATGCAAATGTACCAAACACTCTACTGTTCATACTTTACCTATTATAAAGATGCCTTTTAGAATTCAAGTGAACAGTATATTAGAGAGTATCATAACTATCAAATTTGGAATCTTTTCTTCTATTTACTTTTTTCTTTGCAATACTCACAACTATGCTGAAGGCTCTTATTTTGAAGGGGGCAGGAAAAGGGTCACTTCAGATTCCGTCCTCTCCGCTACTTTGACTCGTAGTCGCTAAATGGCGTTGCTCGTCGTGGGAGGTTGTAGTTAACAACTATTCCTTCCCTGCATCTGTGAATTGATCTCGTCTGCGGTGAAAACGATGGCGACCTTGGACCAGAAATCACCCAACGTCCTCCTGCAGAGCCTGTGCTGCAGAATCACGGGGAAAAGCGAAGGTACGGCAGCCAGAGCAGCTAGCATAGCCGCTACACCGCTTCTGCAGCGAAGCCGCTTTGAAAAATCACACTCTTTCAGGTTGGGGGTCAGATTGCCGGTTTAACTTGCTATTTTATTATTTTAATAACTTTCCAATAACCGTTAGTGGGAAGCGATTTATTCGGCACATGAAGTTGAAACTTGGTAATTCTAAGTGAATAAATAATCGTTTATAAAGTCTCCCGCCGGCTAAACCCAGAGCACCGTTGCTGACGGAATTTGATCGAAAACCGTGTTTTCTGGGAATAATGTCAACACTTCTTGGGTGATCTTTGTGGAATTTATTGCTGAAGTTTACTGTCAGCGTTTGAAGGGGATCATCAAGCGAATCGTCTAAAGGAATCCGTGGTTGGTTCGTTAGGGAGCTTGGCCCGGTTAGCCTGGCTGGATGGATGTCAGGCAGGCGGCGGGATGCTGCTGCAGCATCCCGCCGCCTGCCTGACAGCTGCTGCGTTAAACCGCTATGCCGGGCTCGGTACCGCCGTTAGCTGTGCAGCGTTTCGGCAGCCTGTGCGGAACCACTGACTCCCGGCTGCAGGCCCCAGAAACGAGGCTCAAAGCCTGCTAGCATGTCATCTGTCTGAAAGACCCACTCCCATGAAAATTGTGTTTTAACACGTTCTTGAGGCATTTTTCTGCCGGTGAAGGACCTTGAGCTTACATTTTCCTTTTTGAGTATTTCTTTATTAAAATCGTTGTGAATCAGCAGCAGACGAACAAATGCAGTTGTGACGTAGAAGCCCCTACGGCAAGCCGCAAGCGCCCTGCTTTGCTTCATTTTGTAAATTGACTAGATCTGATTCTGTACACGTCTTTTTATTATCCAGATAAAGCTCAAAACTAGCTTCGATATTTTTGCTGCTCTGGTAATGTTAGGGCGAGGTGGTGAGGGGCTGTAAGCCAACGGGAGAGCGTGTAAACAGATGGATGATGGGAAGGGAGGCGGGGCTTCCTACGTGTCAACAGCGAGTTTTGAATGAGCTTCTGCTGCTCTGCAACAGCTATGTCCTGGAAAACATAAACATATTTTTAAACAATTTTCGGGTCATAATCCTAATAAAATAAATAAAAAACACTGGGAAGGCTTTGAAAATCGATCAAAAGATTATCAGAGTGGGACTTTCACAGCTGAATTAAAAGCAGCATTGTCCTGTAATTCACAATCACTGTTTTTAGTGACCTAATTTGGTGATAAAATCCGAATTTCCTCCTTTTGTGTCCTAAATAATAAATGACACAAAAGGGCAAAAAAAGTGAAAATTATAAAAAAAAAAGTGAATGTATTTTGTTTTGTTTTTTTTAAGCATAAGCGCCTTTGCTGATTTGCTAAATATCTGTTTGTGCAGCTGAGGTCGCCCACCAGTTTCAGTATGCCGTCCGAGTCATCGGCAACAACTACGCTCCCACTTTTGAGCGAGACGAGTTCCTGGTGTCGGAAAAGATCAAGAAGGAACGTGAGTGACCTTTGACCTCAGGAGGCTTTTTTTTTTTTTTTCTTCCTCTGCTGCATCTTTTCTGGATTTGGTCCCTTTAGCCTCTGTTCTGTGCCGATAAACGTCAGACTCCACAACACTGAAAACCTCTATTGCCTCTCGGCAGCAAACGTCTATCGACTTGCTTTGCAGTAGCGCTAGCGGGAAAACATTGATCTGAGCCGCGTCGCTCATCATCAAACTGAAATAGCACTTTCCAGGTTGTGGGGGCTGGATGTCTCCCGTGACTAATGGGATTTAAATAAGACCTCCAGCCGAGGTTAACGTGCACCCCCCCCCCCCCCTCTGTTACTGCAGATGACAGAATTCATCCAGGTATACTTTATTGATCCCAAACAGAATTATGATGGAGTTTGTTCCAGGAAGTCCAACAGAAAAAAAAAACACTGCACAGCTCCAGGGATGCATTCAAACCTGTTTTTAGTTTGGGAAAAAAATTATTTTCGTCAGTCGTCTCGCTTTCAACATTGAATATGTTTAAATTTTGTAAAATGTTTCTGTAAGAAAACAATCTTATTGTAAAGTTTAATACCAGTTTTTGGTGTTTTTTCTAAAAAACACAAAGAACTTTTTTTATTAATATTTATTTAATTCTATTTACAAATTTGTACGTTTTTCTAATTTAAAAGTACCAGTTTTTGTTGCATTAACACATTTATTTCATTTTATCAGTGCATGTTTTATCTTATAGTTTGTCAGATTTATTTTTATTTTACAAAAAGAAAAAGCAGAATCTGATTATTTTTTTGAGCCAAGTATCAGTTTTAATTTCTACTTCCATAAACTGAAAGAAGCGTCAGGGTTTCTGATGGAAATTATCCGCCGTTTGAGGCGTGAACGGAGCGCTGGGTGGCGTCTAACTGTTGGTGTCGATGCTCCTGCAGTGGTGAAGCAGAGGAGGGAGGCGGACGCCGCTCTCTTCTCAGAGCTGCACCGAAAACTCCAGACTCAGGTGAGCGTTTTCTACCCGCAAAAATGACCCGGTGGGTTCTGACGTCACCATTTCAGCTTCTAGAAACGATCCTGAATTCAGTTTGTAGATGAATAAATGAGGAAAAAGCAAAACAAAATATGTGAAGAGTTAGAAGTCCACATTTATCTGATTGTTGTCCGTTTTTCTGTTTGTTTCTTACCGTTCTTTAATTTTTCAAAGCTATTGATGTTAGTAATTACTAAGCTATGGTTTTTATTTATTTACTTTTTATTAAATTTGCTTAAAATTGAAAATTTTTTCATTTGATTGAAGGATGCTGGGCTTTTATTTTGACGGTTTTCCTTCTTTCAGGGTGTTCTGAAGCACCGCTGGGCGGTTCTTTACCTGCTGCTGAGTCTCTCTGAAGACCCCCGTAAACCATCCACCAGGGTGAGCGCCCCCCACCCCCCCACCCACGACTCACACACAGTGTTTTTGCCTTATTTCCCTTTTTGTCTTGTATAATTTCGCCGCATCACGGATCGTCTCGCGGCTTTACTACGCTGACCAAAGCGTCTCGTTTCAGGTTGGAAACTACGGGGGCCTGTTTGCCCAGGCCCTCCCCAGGGACGCCCACTCCACCCCGTTTTACTGCACCCGGCCCCAGAGCCTGTCGCTGGGGCACGGGGAACGGAGCGCCGCCCTGGCGGGGAGCGTCGGGACCAGCGGGATTTCCAGCTTAGGCGTGTACACGCTGAACGGCCCCACGCCCACGCCACAGTCGCTGCTGGGGGGGTAAGCTTTCCGGTCCGTTCACACAGAAGGGCAGAGGGGAGGTGTTGTACTTTGCGAGGGCGACCCTCACTTTTCCGCTGCTCTTTCTGTGATTTATCTGCTGGCGTGACGCGGCAGCGGCTTTTAGGAGAACAAACTCGTTAGTCTGCGGTCTAATAAAACCCACGGCGATAAAGCTAACAGCAGCAGATGAAGCGGCCCATAAAAAGGCTGTTTTAGCTCCATTAAAGGCTGTTTGCCGGAGTTCACGGTGGAGCTATGAATAGCTAAATATGCAAAAAGCGCAGAAAGCTTGTTGATTTGCACTAATGCATCTTTTCATGTCAGTTTTCTGGATGCAAACTTCACAACAAACCCTCAGAATGAAGTAAATGAAACAGGAGAAGAAATTAGTATTATACCGTAGTTTTATTCAACTTTTTCCAGTTTTGGTCGTATTCGCTGCGGTTTTAGAAGCTTTTTTTAGTCCAAGCAGTTCAGAGTTTCTTTCCTCACATCTTTTTCATTTTTTCAGGTTTTAGGTGAAGAAATATTTTTTTTTTTCTGTTAAAAAACTTTTTCTGAAACTCTTAAGAGATCCTTTTTATTATTTTTTATTTCTTCTTTTTCCTGCTCTTTCAGCTTTCATACAAGGATGTTTTTCTGTCTGACAGCTCAGTTCAGTGACTTTATTACCTTTTATTTGGCATAAAATACAGAAATGCTACATTTGAATGTATTTTTCAGTGGGTTCTTATTGTGTTGTGAGTCTGCAGTGATGTGTGTGTTTCTTTGTGTTTCAGTCAGGTTCCTCCGTCTGCCGCTGGAGCTGCTCCAACTCTGGGCTCACGGTTAGGCTGGGCTCTTCCCATAAGCTCCTCCCCTTCTGCATTGGCCCCGCCCACCGCCCGACTCCCTCTCGGACCTCCGGTGCCGACGGCCAGAGTGATCCGTCCTCGCCAAGACGCCGATCTGACCGGTGAGTGATGCGGACACGCTCTGCTGTGTAAAGCGTGAAGCCACGATTTTCAGATTTATTCGTTTGTTTACAACATTTTCATTTATTTATTAGGGAATTAAATAAAAAAAGAATACATTTCCCACAAAATGTTTAACTATTTCAATAAAATAATATTTCTGCTAAAGAAATATTTGAAATAATCAATAAAAAACAATTCATGGGCTTTAAATTATTTAAAAAAAAAAAAAAAAAACTAATACATTTTATGGAGGTCAGAGAATGCAAATAAATAAATAACGCTGTGTAGAAACATGCAACTTTCTAAATTAGGAAACATAAGCTGAAATTAATAAAATGAAGACATATTTTTAAGCAAACGATGTTAAAAATTTCCATTTTTCCTTATTTTTTATGTTCTCTAATAGAAAGCATGATTTTTATCATGTTTTTATCGCTAAACCATCAATTGTGAACGTTTACAATAAATCTATAAATTAAATAAAAGCTCCTCCTCTTCTTTAGACGTCCAGCTTTCACAATAAAAGCATAACAACCCAACACTTCCTGTTTTAATGAACAGAAATGATCATTTTTCCTGGTAAAAAAAAAAAAAATGTCAGGATTTTTTTTATTTATCTTTAAGATATATCAATTGCAGCTTTTCAAGAAAACCTAAAAACAATATATATGTTTGGAAAAAGTTTCTTTTGAATATTTATTGAGCTTTACAAAGTAAGCCCCATTTCTAAGCTGGGGTTTTGCGGAGATGATGGTTGAGTGACACCGGTGTCTGTGACCTGTCCAGCAGGTGAGGTCCACGAGGCTGCGCTGGTGCGGGACATCCTGTACGTCTTCCAGGGAATCGACGGGAAGTTCATCAAGATGAACGTCCAGGAGAACTGCTACAAAATCGACAGCAAGGTACCGACGGCTGCAGCCAGCAGGGGGGGGGGGCTGCACTTTACCGGATCGATGCGAAGCTCTTTGGATAAAAGATGCCGTTTTTACCTTTGTGGTTTCATCGATGAAGAGTATTTTCTCCTAAACATAGACTCAGTGCTCCACACGGTCCTGATGGACCAAGATAAACCAGGCAGGAATAGAGATAATGGGATGGTGTTTTTAGTTTTTTCAGTCTTCACATAAAAGCTGTCCTTCAGGACATGAAAATTTAATGCGCCGTTTCCTTCAGAGGGTAAATAAAACAGTCGTAATCTTAATGACACTTGGAGCTTTGCAGTCCACACAAACGCTCAGGTGTGGAGCAAACCAAACGCTAACTTTAGTGCCTCATTTGATTAGAGGCCCTAAGCTGGCACGCAAAATCAGTTTTTTCAACTTTGAAGTGTTTTAGTAATAGTAAAAGTAATGCTAGAAAATGAAAATACAAAAGTTTTTTTTTTTTACAAAACGGCTCCATTTTGGAGGCGTCTGCCACAAGGACGCATTCGCACTTTGATGAAATGATGTCGTGTGACTTGATAAACAGACCTGTAACCTGTTTTTGACTGTAATCTAACGTGGGAAATACATCCAAAACAAAGAAAAGTCCTATTCAAAGCAGATGAATCAAATATAAAAAAAAAATTTTTTTTCTTTTCTTTAAAACAACTTTGATTTTATGAGGATGCGTTTCATTTGGACACTTCTCTAACCCCATACCGTCGACTCGGAGGATGAGGCATCCCTAAAACGGGGCGGGGTCAAACGTGATCTGAGCAAAAAAAGTCCTTCCTTCTGTTTAGATCAAGCTTGATTTGTGGATTTGAAAAGCTCCTAAAGGCTGGGATGTTCTTGTGAGTCTTGATGGGCTTTGGCCTCAGAAAATCCCATCACCTAGGGAAATATAAACTACTCATCATATCATAAATGTAATTATTGTTATTTCTGTTCGTATTAAGTCACAAAGTCGTTTTTAGAGTATTTGTTACGACGGTCCTCGACTGGGGCTAACGTTTCGTCACCAGGTGGTGCTATGCAAATCCCTGAGGGACACCAGCAGCAGACTGGCAGAACTGGGCTGGCTCCACAACAAAGTGCGGAAGTACACGGACGCCAGGAGCCTGGACCGGGCCTTCGGGTTGGTCGGGCAGGTGCGTCTACTTCGGCTCCCATTAGTGGTCCTCGTTGAAGAAGGCCGCTTGGATGTATCCGCCGCTAACGCTCGTCTGCCTCTCTCCGTCTGCCTCAGAGCTTCTGTGCCTCGCTCCATCAGGAGCTGAAGGAGTACTACCGGCTCCTCTCGGTCCTCCACTCACAGGTAAGCTCGCTACGGGAGGAGGAGCCGCAAGTCCACCATGTTTTTGTACAAATCCAGATATACAAGACCATCTTAGTCTGTTTTTCTGAAGAGAATGTTAGATATTCAATATGTTGTGCGTGGGGGGGGCATGTAAAAGACGTGGAATGTGGTCACATGACCCTTGGGTTTCGTGTAAACGCAGTGGGTTCAACTGTGTGGTCGTCGCCGTCCTCGAAACGCCTTTAAAAACTGGATAAATAGGGGGAAAGGTGACAGTCATAGAAGGCCAAAGCAAACGACAGAGAGGAAAAGTTTCATCGAAATGCGATTACAAACGACCCCTAGTGGTGACTTTGGGGAACTGCGTCCGCATTTTCATTTTGCAATGAGCTTCAATTGGGAAGTTGGTGTTGTCCCGCCATTAAAGCATATGAATTACAATGATTTCCTTTATATTTTAAATCAGTTTTGCAAGAAATAGAGTCTAGTAGTTTTCTGTTAATGTCTTTCATTTTTGTGCGTTTCTAAAGTAAGTTTTAGTGAAACAAGTCAAACGGTAAATCTTTCATTTTCCTATTTGTTTGTGTTTTCTGAGATAAAGAATCTGATTCGTAAACATCAAACCAATCTTTATCCATAAAACCATTGTCATTTAATCAAACTTTCATATTGATTTTTCATTTTTCAAGTCATTTCTTGTGTTTTGAGCAGTTTTTAGTTGGTTTTTAATGTAAGACTTTATGGTTTTATGAGTAAAAATTCCAGTTTTTTAGGTCACATTAAGAATTAAAGTGAAAAAATGGGTTTGTTTTTTTAACCAAATCCTAAATGTGTTATTTTTGTCCTCCTATTATAGCTGCAGCTTTAACGGTGTAAGGAAAAGTCCCGCCCCTTTAACTGTCTCCACCAATCATTCTTGGAGGCTTAATCACATGTCATCAGTCTGACCAATCAGAAGTGGTTGAAGTATTCACTTCCTTGTTTCGATTCAACGCAAAAAAGTCTCTGTTCTAAGAAAAATACCAGCTAAAGCTCGTCTTTAGCGGTGTAGCTTTCCACAGAATCTGTTATCAGACTGTGGAACAAGAGAACAAAACAATGAAGCTCAAAGACGCGGGTCTTTCCGCGGTCACCGGATTATCGGCACTACATCTCCCATGATGCATTAAAGTGACTGTTTTAGCGGACAATGAGTCTCTCCTCTTAACGTCTTAAAACAACGAACACACATCAAACAGTTTTGGAATCTTTTGACTTAATTTTTAATACATCTTTTAGAAAAAAAACAGCTGCAGCTTCCAGCTTTTTCTGCAACAATTATCACAAAAATGCATGTGAGATTACAGAGGGGCTGTACCAAACGAGGGCATAAATGGTGTGTTTGTGGTGCAGCTGCAGGTGGAGGACGAACAGGGCGTGACCATGTGCACCGAGAGCAGTTTGACCCTTAGGAGGCTGCTGGTGTGGATGTACGACCCCAAGGTTCGCCTCAAAACGCTCGCCGCCCTCGTCGACTTCTGCCAAGGTGGGTTTGACCCCCCCCCGGGAACAGTCCAGGCTGTTCGACGGCTTCACCTCACTTTTTTATCAGGTCGGAAGGGGGGCGAGCTGGCCTCGGCGGTCCACGCTTACGGCAAAACGGGCGACCCTCAGATGAGAGCGCTGGTTCAGCACATCCTCTGCCTGGTGTCGCACCCCATCCTCAACTTCCTGTACCGCTGGATCTACGACGGGGAGCTGGAGGACACCTACCACGAGGTACGCAGCTCAGGGAGGTCACCTCCACGAAAAAGAGGGCGTGGCCCAAAGGAGGCGAGGATAGAGCTGCCTCTTAAATGAGGACGGATGGTCAGGGTGTAATGGAAACCGCGGTGATGGATGCGCCCGCCTGCCCTTTTTCCTCTTTGTGTTTCTCTTGAAGGGATTTATGGATCCAGCGGTAAACGGTTTCTGGACTGGATTTAAAGTCCGTGTTTAAGAGCGCCGAGACGGAGTTATTCAACCTTTTAGGAGCCAATTAACCCCACGAGAAAAAAAAAAACACACATCAACTCAAATAAAAAATGTTCAGGGGTCAGAATGTGGCGCTGTTGGAGGTTTCTTCTCTACTTTGTGGTTTTCGGTTTTTAGCTGGTCGTATCTGGGCGTTTTGTTGGCATTTTTTCACCTTTAACCTTTTGTTTAAAAGTCCCACATCTGATCCTCTTTAGCCAAGACCCAATTGGTAGGACATAGTCTCTACAGAGCAGACAGTTCGGCTCCAGATTCCAGCTCAGATGAGGAAAGCAAAGACGTGCGTGGATCTGTGTGTCTGCAGCTGGGAGCTTGTGGCCCCGCCCACTGTCGCTTCTACGTCAAATCTCCAAATTTTTCCCAGCTGCATTTTTTCCGTCTGCTCCCGATTCACAAAGATGAACGTAGAAATACTGATTTGTATGTTCAAAACACCATTTTCAGTGGTGTCGGTCTTTAATAAAACGGGGTAAATTCATCCTATGAAGCAGATTTTAACCCTTTTTCTTTGGTTTTAGAGATAAATTTACTTTTTACTTGGTTCTGCAATAATAAAAACTTGACTTGGACAAATAAGTAACGGCCTTTTAGCCTCACATTATAATAATTTGTGATGATGGACGCCCCGTCAGGCATGATCCAGCTTAAACCGCGGGCGCTTACGAAAGAAATACATTTAAAAAAAATGTATCAATACTTTATTGTTGGTTATTTAAAAATAATGTAACCGTTTTTCACAAAAAGCGCACAATTTGATATCCGTGTGACATGTTGTCATGGTAACCTGCAGCTCGCTTTGCTGCAAGTGGAGAATTAACCAGCATCATTTCCAACTTTCCGTTGCTACGGCAACCAACCGGTGGATGGACACCCCGCTGCCAATCAGAATCCAGTATTCACTCACCGCTTTCAATAACTAATTTTTTTTTTTTTTCTTTAAATGATCTTCTTAAACTTTTTGGTTTTGCTGTTAAAAATATCTCAAAACCAGAATTAATTTTGGTAGAATTTTCTGGTTTTTTTGTAGTTTTTAGGAGCAGCAGCAAAGTAAACATTGAACATCGGGGTCAAATTCCAGTTGGATGTCTGTAAATGTTTTTCAGGGTTTTTTTTTACATTTTTTTTTTAGATCTTTCCTTAACATCAGAAAAGCATGTGGTCGTTTGCTCGAATCCAAACTCCTGCTGGTGTTTTTCGCAGTTCTTCGTAGCTTCAGACCCCAACGTGAAGACGGATCGTCTGTGGCACGACAAGTACTCCCTCAGGAAGTCCATGATCCCCTCCTTCATCACCATGGACCAGGCCCGCAAGGTGGCTCTCAGTTAGAACACGCTCACGCCAAACCCGCTGCTGCTGCTGCTGCTGCTGCTGCTGACTCCGCCTCCTCCCTCGCCCCCCTGCAGGTGCTGCTCATCGGAAAGTCCATCAACTTCCTGCATCAGGTCTGTCACGACAGAACGCCGCCCGGCAAGATCACGCCAGCATCCAAACCTGCAGACACGCCCAAAGACGGTAGGGATGCATCGCTCGCAGGAGGGGATTTCAAAGTAAGAGTATCCATCTTCAAGAGGACGGATACTCATCCTTTAGTTGGAGCGGAGCGGGAAAATCCACCCAACGTGGATTTTTGTCAGTTCGGCTGACCTGAAATCCGTCTGATTATGATGCAACAGCTAAGACTAACGCTATGATTCTCCCAGAAACATGCCACATGTTGATCATTCTTCTCTATCGGATTTCAGTTTCTGTTTGAATCAGCAGATTTAAAAAAAAAAAAACACAACACATTTCTTGGCATTGAAGTTCTTCTGGGAAAGGGAAGAGCTGAAATTCTTTCTTTTCTCTTTTTGACCCACTTGCTTGACGGGTCAAAGAAAACTATGTTCCATGTACATAAATCCTGGATGTATAGAAGTGTGGCGCCCCCTTGTGGTTGGAGATGAGCTGATCTCCTCTATACGACCCATGTAGACATTTCTAAAGCTGAAATCTCCCAATCTCTGCATCCTACTAAACGAAGACTTTTTGGCATCTATAGAGGACATTGGGGGCTTTTCAATGATGCCAGGTGTGAGTGGGCGGGGCTCTGGGAATTGTAGTTTTTTTTGGTGGATTTTTTTTTTTTAATTGTTTTTCTCAGGTATTACAGAGGATTTAAGTGCACACCTAGAATGTAGGGCAGTCTTTA
Source organism: Oryzias curvinotus (assembly GCA_023969325.1). NCBI lineage: Eukaryota > Metazoa > Chordata > Actinopteri > Beloniformes > Adrianichthyidae > Oryzias > Oryzias curvinotus. Next base: position 10,598,642 of record CM043707.1, on the reverse strand, counting down.
TGTGTAGGATGGAGAATATTTTCTGTTATTAATTAGATCAGGACACTTCAACGAGGTTCATACCAAAATAAGAGCATTAAAAATTATTTTATTGGTTAAAAAAATTAGGTTTTATTGTTTTAAAGAGCTCAAACTTTAAAAGAATTCTCTGATTAAATACTGGATTAAGTAATAACATTGCTGGCCCAGCCTGAGCTCTGCTGTCAGTACTTTATTTTGTAGTGAATTTGGCTTATTTTACACTTCAGAGAAGGAATGTTCCGTTTGTGTATTTGTTAGCCTCCTAGTGGTTGTTCTGTGAACTTTGCTGGCTCCAGTTACTGTCAGATCGACGCTGAAACCGGCTCCATCTTTCCTCGTAGCTGCAGAGCTGCTGTCCGACCTGGAGGGGGCGTTCCAGGAGAAAATCGATGCCGCTTATTTCGACACCAGCAAATACCTGCTGGATGTCCTGAACCGCAACTACCTGCTGCTGGAGCACCTCCAGGCCATGAGGCGATACCTGCTGCTGGGCCAGGGAGACTTCATCCGCCACCTGATGGATCTGCTGAAGTGAGACGCTCTGCGTGGCGCCGCTCGGACGCCCAAACGACCTTCCATTGATCGATCTGTTTCCGTGTAACGGCAGGCCTGAACTGGCTCGCCCTGCTACCACCTTATACCAACACAACCTGACCGGCATCCTGGAGACGGCCATCAGAGCCACCAACGCGCAGTACGACAACGCCGAGATCCTCAAGAGGCTGGACGTGCGCCTGCTGGAGGTAACGATCGGACAGCGGGGAGCCGTTAGCCGCCGCCCTCCGTGCCGTCTCACCTTGCCGTCCTTACCTGCAGGTGTCTCCCGGCGATACGGGCTGGGACGTCTTCAGCCTGGACTATCACGTGGACGGCCCCATCGCCACGGTGACTTGTTTTCCTCCGTTCTTGTCTGCGTTTTTTGTTTTTCTACGTGGCTCTGATGTTGCTCTCGTTTGCGTCAGGTGTTCACCAGGGAGTGCATGGGCCACTACCTGCGCGTCTTCAACTTCCTGTGGAGGGCCAAGAGGATGGAGTATACGCTCACCGACATCTGGAAGGGACAGATGTGCAACGCCAAGCTGCTCAAAACCATGCCCGGTGTGTGAAAACCATCCCACACACACTCACCAGCGCTTAAAGGATGTCTGGAAATTCATGAACAGAGTTAGGTGGATGTCAAATGCACGGAGGTTGATGCTTTTATTTTGAAAATGCTTTAAAGTTGATGTTTATTTTTGGTTTTAACTTAGGTATATATTTTAACTAAAAAAAAAAAAACCTTTATTGCATCTTTTTATGACATCCACACAGTTAGATTTTTCTTATTTTTAAAGATGTTTGGATCAGAACAACAAAGGTTTATATCAGGTTTTGGGAGGAAAACAGAGAAGTTTTTCTAAATAAAGAGAAAAACTAATAACTAACTTCATATAAAATATAAATAATGTTTATTTGATGACAAACCACAACTACGTTTTTTTTATTTCGGCTGCAGGATGCGAGTCAACACAAAAATACTAAAAAAAATCAAATAAAAACTTCCAAAATATTCAGATAAATTAAAGGACTAATCAGAAACACAACTTTTCTTTTGCATTTCTATTCATCCTAAAAGGTTTTTATTGTATTTATTTCATTCCCACAAAACAATAAAATACGCAAACTTCTTTTTTTTTTAACTCAAGACAATGAAAGTGGAACAGAAAGAGGAAAACATTATTTCTGGCCCTTTTGCATCATTACTAAAGCCATTGGTTTTCCCCTCAAAACAATAAACAACAAGAAAAAAATACGACAGATGGTGGATTTTCTTGTTTAAACAGACAAAATAACATTTTAAATGACTCATAGTTTTGGAAAATTACATTTTTCACTGTTTTTTTATTTGTTTTACCGCAGATTAAAGCACAACTTTCTGAGGGAAAATTTTTGCTCAAACTGAGATAATATAAACATTTTATTTATAGCCAGGTGATGATTTGAGTTTGATCCTTCCAGAACTGTCCGGCGTCCTGCATCAGTGTCACATCTTGGCCTCGGAGATGGTCCACTTCATCCACCAAATGCAGTACTACATCACCTTTGAGGTCAGGCCATTGGCGGCGCCGCCGCGCTCCCTAGCGCTGCAGTTTTCCGTGCCGTCAGTCTGTTGTTGTGGTGGGAAAGCGTGACTTGTGTGGCGGCGTGCTGCCGTTGGGCTGCGTCTAGGTCCTGGAGTGTTCGCGGGACGAGCTGTGGAACAAGGTGCAGCAGGCTCAGGATCTGGATCACATCATCGCGGCTCACGAAGTCTTCCTGGACACCATCATCTCCAGATGTCTGCTGGACAACAACAGCAGGGTAAGGCCCCGCCCTCTGTGCCCGCCCGCCCGCCTCCCTCCCACTTTCGGATGCTAAACGCCGTTTCTGCCGCCTCAGTCTCTCCTGAACCAGCTGAGGGCCATTTTTGACCAGATCATCGAGTTCCAGAACGCCCAGGACTCCCTGTACCGCTCCGCCCTGGAGGAGCTGGCCCTCCGCCTGCAGTACGAGGAGAAGAAGCGGCAGAGGGAGGAGGAGGTGAGAGGAGGAGCAGCAGCTCGGTGAGTGAAGAGGAGGAGGTGCGTCTCAATGCCGCTTCCTCTGCCGCCTCAGGGGGAGTGGGGGGTGACGGCCGAACAGGAAGCTGAGGAGAAGAGGCGGGTCCAGGAGTTCCAGGGCACCATTCCCAAGATGCGCTCCCAGCTCCAAATCCTCACTCACTTCTACCAGGTAGGGGGGGCGGGGTTCCGGACCCGGGTTCTGATTCCCAGACGGGCCTGAGAGTTCTGACCCTGTCTGTGCTCCTCAGAGCATCGTGCAGCAGTTCCTGGTGCTGCTGACGACCAGCCCGGACGAGAGCTTACGCTTCCTGAGCTTCAGGCTGGACTTCAACGAGCACTACAGGTCAGTGCGTCGGCGCCGCTCCTCGCCAGCCCCCCCCCCCCCCCCCACGGCGGGGGTTCCATCCGTTAAAAGACACAAACAGGAAGTGCAGAAGGAAGCCTGCAGAGAAGGACAAAGACTTTTCTATTCAAACTGTTTTTTTCTGTTTTTCTAAACCATCGAAGAGGGGAGCCAGGAAGCAGGTGAGGCTGGTAGAGCGAGGGTCTCCGTAGCAACCAACTGAAAATCCTCCGTTTAGTCCAACAGGCAGCGGAAGAAAACGATTTAATCTGCTGCTTCTGTCCGTTTGTCCTCTGTCAATAAAGTTTTTTCTGTTAGTTTAGCTGAAGGTTTGTTTTAGCTTCACGGCATAAAACAAAATGACAGACGCCAAAAGTATTTGACCCTTTTTATTGAAAAGATGATGGTTCCTGTGTGGCTAATCTGGGAATAATCTTAGATTACAGACAACCCCTGAAAGAAAGTGAGAGTTTTTTTGGTGGAATTTAGAATATTTGGGATTTTAGATTAAAGCCTCTCTTAGTGTGAATAATAAAAGATTTTTCTTTTAATCCAGAATTTTGAACGGATTCCTGTAGTCCCCTCCTGACATGGGATTAAACCACTGAGCTGTCTTCAAAGGACTTTTTTTTTTTTTTTGTTAAAATGGGAATTTTATTTTGAAAGTCTCTCCAGCATGGAGGCAAACGGAGGGCAGACGTTCAAAAGCAGCAGAGCATCAAATCCTTTGTGCCCCGCCCCCCCCTTTCCCCCATGCTTTTTCGTTTTGGATGTTTTTTTTAAATAGAGTTTTAACTGCCCCGCAGGGCCAGAGAGCCGAGGCTGCGCGCATCCATCGGCGCCACAAGGGGGCGGCGGCTGTCCTACATCTGACAGAGCGCCGTGGCAACACGCCCCCGTCCGAAGGCCACGCAGGACCCCGGTCGCAAAGAGATGACGTCGGCAGAGACGGCTCTGATGAGGTCAGCTGGGCGGCACCTCCCCCCCCTCCATGAAGAAAAGGACTTCCTAAACCTGCAGGCGGAGGCTGGTGACGGCGCCGTTTGAGCGAGCTCTCCGACCCACGCAGGGCCTCGCGGCACGCCTTAACCACAGCTGAAGACTGTGCGTCCACGCCACCCTGGAGGCGTTTCCTCGCCTGGGCTCCACCCACCCAGGTGTGACACGTTTCCTGTCCGTGCCATTAGCAGTGTTTCCAATCGAACTTTATTTAAACACACTGACGCGACGGCAACCACACCGTTTCCAGGTGCATCTGTCTCCAAATGTAAATATTCCTCATCAAAGGATTATTTTCTATGTAGAGACTTTACAGAAAGTATTTATTGTTTGGATTTGTTTTTCTACGACCTTCAGCATCGTTTGCGTTCTCCGTCATGAGCGTGTAGCTTCTCCTGGCTCCACTGGAGGTCGTGATGTTTTATTTTTTACTTTTCTGGCTCCGTTGATGCTGCGTTAGGTCTGCAGGCCTTTGACGGGTTCATAAACGTCCCGGCGTGGAACCTGGAAGCCAGCGTGGCGATGCCGTTCAGATACCATCCATCCGTTTAATAAAAATGTTTTTATGGGTTTGTTGTGGTTTGATTGACTCTGCAGCTCTGACACTGCCCCCTTCTGGCAGATTAGTGGTACTTCCAGCAGGTTTTTTCCTGAATCTTTTTGTTTTTTTAGCAAATATTTGACATTTTCATAAAAATAAATATATATACAGTTTGGTTAATTGAAAAAAACACCAAAACATAGTAAATTATTCGGGGGAAAAATCATTTCTACATTTTAATCTATTTAACTTTTTTTTCCCACACAGTTTTGCTCGATTCTAGAAGTTACGCCAAAAGTTCCTCCATCTAATCTTTTAGATTAGCCTTAAAGCAAAGCAGGGATAATCTAGAGTTCATCACAATAATCTGGAGCAAATCGGATGCCAATAATCTCCTTTTATGAGATTTTATCTTTAAATCAACGGATTTGATGTAAATGCAGACCAGATGTTAAAAGTTAGGAAAGAAGATCTGATGAAAAAAAAAAAAGTAAACGATTTGATTTGAACCTGATTTAATCTGACAAAAAAACTGGAAAATAATCCAGAAACACCAAAAAAAAACATCGTTGGGATGAGAAACAAAAGAGGTTTTAAATAAGCAAATCACTGTTTCTGTTTGAATTTAGAAAAAAAAAAAGTGGTAGTAATCAAACTTTATAAAAGTTTTCTCGTGATCTTAAATTTAATTAGCCTTTTCTGATCATTTAACCTTGAAAGAACCGTGTTGGGATTACGTTGAAGAACAGAATCATAGATTCAATCAAGGCTTGCAGTGGATGCAGTTTATTTTCTGCTGAAACTGTGGAGGACAGCGTCAGGAGGAAGACTTTGGTTCATGTTTAGAAAATACAAACAATAATAAAGGGGGGAAGGTGAGCATCTTTTGGCGGCTGAAGTCCGCCTCGGACTCCCGTGGCGTCAAACTGAGACGACCTGGAACGTCCGGGAGAAAATCTGTCTGCACAGGTCTGGAAACGCCTCCCAACCTCCAGGAAGAATGAAGAAGGTGAGGAAGACGTCCCTGTTTAGACCTTTTGAGGACTGATCACCTGGAGCTTCAGTTCCAGAAACTTTATTTGTACTCATGTAAAGTGAGTAGAAGTGACTAACCTCCATGCTTTGCCTGGTCCTGGTCTGTTTCCTGGTATGGTCAAGTTCCTGGGGAATCATGCCTTATGGTGGACATCAGGAAGCTCTAGGGCAGAGATGTCAGTTTACCATGGCTGTGTATTTTAAGATGATTTAGTGGATGAAGAAGCTTCAATACATACTGAATTTTCTATGCCATGAGAGGAGGCGGAGCTATAAGACCGGTGACATTGGATGTATGAAATCTAAACATTGTTTACACAGAGCAAGTAATGAATTATTTAGTGAAGGAATTTTATTTTTAGTCCCTTATACATTGTATGAATGTTTTCAAGATTTTTTTACTTCTCAAAGGTATTTTCCTTATTTTGTGTTTATTGTGGCAAACGCCTGTAATAATAAAGCTCCTTCTAGGAAAATTAATGCAACCGAGATCAACTTTTGTCTGTTTTTAATCATTGAATTTAGAATACATTTTTTATTTATTTATTGGTTTGCTATTATTTTTGGTCATTTTGGAAACTTATATTTACGTTTAACTTCTTTTACAAAAGTTGCTCATAAAAAGTTAAGAAAACTTCATGAATACCCCTGGTCAGCCACTAGAGGGCGCAGCAGCCTTCTTTTTCCCTGATTGTGTCACGCTGCTGCTGTAGTTCTTCTTTTTTTTCCATTTCCCGAAATTTTGAGTGTCTTTATGTTCTGCAGACGGAACGCTTCTCCTCAATCCGTTTGGACCCTACCCAGATTTCAGATTCAGCCATCCAGCGTGGTTTAATTTGTTACCCCCCTGGAAGCTCCCTCCAAGTTTGTCCCTCCAAGCCCCAAAATGGAAAAATGTTCCTCATCTTCACTTCCTGCTGCTTTTTTTTTTTTTGGTGCCTTTTCCTCTTTGTCCTCCGTCAGATATTGGTTAAGATTATTGGAATTATGCAAAAGTTACACAAAATGTAGACAAAACAACAAAAAATGTCTTCATGCTGATCAGTTTGTGAAAAATAAATACACTTTGGACTTAATTGTGGAGGTTAATCAGTGCTAAAACCTTCTCAGCTGTTTTCCAAGACATTAAATTTACAAAAATATATATTTTCTATGAAGATTCTGTGTACTGGAATCTGTACAATCCTTTCAGAGATTTCAAATCAGATTATTCCAAAAACACCATGTTTTTATTCTAGTTTTGAGTTTTTCTGGATGGCGCACCTGGACCTTTCCGGAACACCTGAAGCAGTTTTTTCTTCTTTGTTTAAAAAGAAAAGGTTTGTTTCGGTTTTCAAGGGGCAGCTGGTAAATGTTTTGGTTATACTTTGATATATTTGGTGGTTTTTAATTATTACAAAAAAAAGTATTTGTGTTGTTTTGTTGAGGAATTTTGTGCAGCTGCTTCTTTTATTTATGATTCGGTAAAATTCATATTTGACTTTTTTGTGCCAAGAAAGAAAAAAAAAATCAGATTATTAATCTAAATATTTATTATTGTTTAAACTCAGTTTATTTAAAAAAAAATCAGGTTATTCACCAAAAAAGCCCTTAATCCTAAAACCTTAATTTATTTATTTTTTAATTTTAATATAATTTTGAGGGTGTGTGTGCAAAAGATTTTTATGCAAGATTTGTGTGTAAAAACAACCACAAAAAATTTAATTGTAATTATTTTCCTTTTCTGATTAAATCAATTAATGTTTGTATTGCCTACAAACTTTATTTTTTAGAAAAAAATCTGACCTAAATTGATGCTTAAATCTTTAAATGTCATTTTCACAATATCTATGGAGTCCCTAAAGGGACAAAAAAAATCTAAGTGAAAAAAAAATGTTTTTTGTGTGCACGAGTTTTATTTTATTTCACACTTCACCAGAAACCTTTTTTTTTTTTTACTTTGAAATTATTATTATGGGATGGCCGCACACCCTAACGCAGTGGTTCCCAAAATTTTTCTGCAGGGCCCCCCTTTCTGAAGATTAGAATATTTTCGAGCCCCCCCACACTGACATAAACATACAAATCCTTTGTTTCTAAACTCCACCGCGCCCCCCCTGCAGTACTTCCGCGCCCCCCCTAGGGGGCGCGCCCCCCAGTTTGGGAACCACTGCCCTAACGTTTGGCCCCCATTTAGTGGCAAATTTTACATTATGGGAAAAGGAAACTTTTCATGAAATTTCACACTCATGTTGTCACTTTCAGCCATCATGGAGGTTTTCTTGACCTTTGACCTCAAGAAGAGGCCATCCTCTTGAATTAAAAAACAAACAAAAAAACACACCTGCTTGTACCAGCTGAAATTAAAACTCGTCATAGGGATTTTTATCCATCGTTTCCTAAGGACATCGCTGGGAAGCCAACGATGTCAAGGGATGTTAAATTAAGCCTCAGGCTCCACTCCTTCCGTCAGTTCCTTTAAGTTTCAGCTTTGCAACCATTCTCCATGTTGCAATTAGATGTTGTAGGTTTATAAACGGCGTGCGTGTGGCGAGCTCACAAAAGTGACGCTCTCCTGTTACACGCGCAATTTCTACCGGATTGTGTGGAAATTTTAATGCATGGATCCTTGGCTCAAGCTGAACAATACAATATAACACATGATATGAACATATAAGGAATGTGGGCGTGGTTAGGAAACAACCTCCGTTGCTAAGGAATTCCAAAAGTTTACTTTCTGCGATTCTTCTGAATCTTGTGTCCATCTGTTTGGTATCCCCAGGTGACCAAAACATGAAATGGTTGCTATAGGGATAAAACCAATAGAGAAGCTGCCACTTTGGAAAAACGTTGGGTATTTGTACATGTATTTGTTACAGTGGAAACCAATGAGAACACATAGAGGTGCACAGAAATATCGTTTCATTATTATTCCATTTTAATTAACATTTTTATTCATGTATTGTAAAAATTGACAAACATAAAACATATCATTTCTCTTTGTTATTTCATTAAATGCTTTTAGTTTTTCTGCATTTAGCTTGTTAGCAAGAAGCCTGCAGAGTCCACAAAGGTGGAATAGATTCACTGCATCTCTAATCAAAATTCTTTAGACAGCCTGCATTCCTTTTTCTAAAAAAAAAAAAAAAACAGCTTTATTTATTTTAATGTTATTTTTTTTTTTTTTACTTTTTCACAATCAATAACTTCCTGATGACTTCAACAAAACAAAACAAACAAAAACACTACTACCAGGAGAGATTTCCCATCATGCATCATTGTAAGAACTCATCCTTTGCTTGACCTTCCAAGTTTTTTCTTTATAACAAAAAAAAATAATAATAATTTGGGAGAAAAACACTGGATTTATGGGATGTCAGGCTTGGAACCGGGAGCTGACATTTCTCTGCATTTCGGGCCGCAGGTGGACTGCAGAGAATCTCATTTAAAAGAGTGAATTCTGCTCTACATCCTCATTGTTTGGGGGCGCCTGCCAGCTGGAGCCACACGTGTAAACAGATTAACCGCCGTGCCACCTTCCTCTTCATTTCGTCTCCATGACGAGAGTAAAGAAATAATATAATTTTTTTTGTTTTGTTTTTTTAATTTAAATAATATAAGTTGGACTAGTTTTTGCTCCAACATTAAATAAGGTGCTAAACTTGCATTTCTGCTCATCCTAAAATCAACTACCAACACTTATTTTTGCAGTTGTCTCGTAAATTTTGAATCCTTCTTTTATGAAATGACTTCCTTTTATAAATATGATGGTAAACGAAGATGCAAAAAGTCAGTAAAACTAGAAGGAGCTGCATTTCCAGAAGAAAATGCAGGGTTAAATGCTATATTGCTAAATGAAAATGAAACTTAAAGGGTAATAATTGGAAAAAATAAATAAATCAAGAAATGATCAAAGTTGACCATAAATCAAATGAAAACAGCACAATAATAGAAAATGATATTTTTGGGGAAAATGCCAGAGGCGGGTATCGAACCAGTGAGCTTCTGCACCAAGGATTCCCCATGGATTTAAATGGAGGCAAAAATCCTGGAAATCCTGGAATATCTGGAAAAGTTCAAGGATTTGAAGAACCAGAAGTCACAGGTGGAAAAAATCTGAAAGAGCTGAACATTTGAAGTTAAGCGGCCAAAAATGGAGGAAGATACTAGAATAAATAAAGAGAAACAGGAGAGAAACATTTATAGTATTTAACCAATGAGCTGAAAAACAGCAAAAGTGTACACATTTTAATGCTAAATGCAGCAAAAGCCACTAAATGTTGAATTTAAACCTACATTCACATGTTGATGTGTAATCACGTAAGTTTCTACGACTGTTTTTAGGTTCTACGTCCAAAAGTGAAACTAATATCCTATACAAATGTTATTTGTATAGGATATTTTTAGGATTTTTGTTCATAAAACCAGACGGGATTACGTGCAGATTTTCTGGATTTCTTCATGCTGCCATTCGGACATAGACTATTGAACTAGATCTTCGTTTTTCAGCTTTCATTCTGTTTTTCTCCAGGAAAAGTCCTCCGGAGCTCCATTTCCCAAAGACGATCCCTCTCAAAGGTGGAGAAGACCAGAGGAAAGAGGTCAGTGCGGACACACACCAGACAAAAAGCCTCCATGTGATGGTTTCTCGTCTAATTTAAGCATTAATCTAATGAACTTTTTACTCTAAAAAAACCATTCAGGTTTATTAAACTTTAGTTAAACCCAAAAAGTTAAACACCTTAATTTCATTTCAGTCCACTTATCTTTACCCAGAATTGTTTTTTTTTTTTTAATTTTGGTTTTATCTGAGACTGTCAGACATCAGCCTCTGTTTAAACTGGTTTCCTTTCTGTTATTTCAAAGTAAAAGTCCTGTATTTGAACTTTTTCATGAAGTGACTAATGCTGAGAGCTTCCCCTTCTTCCTGTGTTTCCCTTTCAAAGTAAAATGATATCATTGATCAATACTGAGCCTGATCACCTTCATATGAAATACTTTTCAGGGCATCTTCTTCAGGTTTAAGGAAAGTAACCTTGATTTTTATGGATTACAGGCTGTTCTAAAACAAATAATCAGTTATGTTTTGAAGTTTGTCAGTAATTTACGTAATAAGGTCAGTGGATTTCACGGAAGTTTATAAAAAAATTGGTTATTTTATCCCCCAATTATAAATTAAGATCAGAATTTCTTTTATTCTGAAAATTCAAAACAGAAACAGCTGATTGGTTGGATTTTGGGTTACGCCACCTGTATGGAGTGATATTTACGCCATCATGTTGCAAACAAAAGTTGCACATGAAAATACGCAATATTTGCTTTCAAAACCTTTTTTTTTAATATTTATTTTTATTTTAAATATTTTTTGTTTGTTTTAGCTTTCATATGGAGTGATATTTAAGCCATCATGTTGCACACAAAACTTTCTAAGTTGAAAATGAAAATAATACAATAAAATACAAAAAAAATTGAAAACAAAAAGAAAATCTTTGAAGAAGAAAAGTTTTTGAAAGCAAAAATTTTAAAAAAATGGAAAGAAAAGAAAAAATATTTACTATTTTCATTTGCATCTTAGAAAGTTGTGTGTGGAACGTGGTGGCATAAATATCACTCCGTACCCCTGTAGCTTTTAAATCCTCAGGGACGAACCCGCTATGAAAGGTTCCTCTAATCGAGTCTCTACTTGTGAACTCTTAGCTTGCAGTTTGTCATCTGGACGTGGTCCCATCTTTCGACATGTCCTTAATTTTTTTTTCCTTTTATCTCTCTAATTTTCTTTGTCATTTTAGTATTTTCGCTGCTTTTGGATGTCATATTTCAGTGCCCAGAGAACATCAGATGAAGCACAGTTTACTAAAGCAAATATATGTTCATGCCTAGAATAAATGTCATTTATACATATACTTGTACTTTTCTTCAACGCTCCGGATGCCTCAATAAGAGTAGGTGGAGCCTGTTGGCTCCAACGTCAGACAGATTTCATCAAGCCGGCGTTTGAGTGGTAGGGGTGTGGCCTTCCATCACGCTCACTCCTGATTGGTCGGTTGCCATGGAAAGTCAGACCAACTCGGCCCAATCGCTGCTTACTGATGACGTCTGGGCCTGTCGTGATGTGGGTCCGTATCGCAAAAAGAAAAAAAAAAAAAAAAACAGTGACTGAATTGACTTGATTTGGTTGGAGCTGGAAGTAAACCATTTTCTGTGGATGATGTCACACCTCGCTCACTCCAGGTCTCTAATATAGTCGATCCGCATAACCAGAGAGTCTTGGATGATGGACGTTTGTAGGACATAAGCTGGATGGTTACTCTGTGTTGGGTACGTGTTGACGTGTTTGCGTGTGACGGTTTTTGGAGCCAGTAGGTATGTTTTGTAATATCTGAGTGCGTCTGTGGACAGGCCCCACCCCTTAGACTAACATCTATAACAAAAAAAACCTGGGGAATCATGTTGCCCCCACGTCTAACATCCCTCTCTACGTCTGACTTTTGTCCGCTCTACAATTATATACCAATCTGTGCCCAAATCTACAAACCCCCTCCTGTAGCAGTAACACCTGTTCACCACTAGAGGCCATCAGCTCTCTCAAAATTAGCTGATGGCCTTTATTATTATTTTATCTTACTTCCCCTCTATTATAACAGACGTGCACCAATCCACGTGCGCTCTCGGCACGGCTTTATTTCCCTGCTGTCTGTACTGCAGTCCAGTATTGACCGGCTAAGACATTGTTGTCTACAATTACCCCCCATGTGGCTCACATTTGGTGGCCATAGCTTTGGTGACAATAGTCTCTGCAAGTAGATTTCAAAGTTAGAATTGTACTTTCTGGAAGTACATGTATTGTACTTTTATTTTACTGTAGGTGGAAACGTTTTTCATCCAAAGGGAGAGCCCTTTGACTTCCTGTTTGAAGCTGGTTTGAATTGAAAATGGGGATATGGGAGTCAGATTAGTTCACCAAGTGGCCACTAGGTGGCTTAGGCATTGATTTCCATGTAAAACCGTCCAGCTTTTCATCAGAAAGGTTTCTTCAAATCTTTTTTCAGTCAGTTCTGCACCGCCCGACTCTCCATTTCTGAGCCCCTGCTTTCAGAGACGTTGCTGGCAGAACATAATATCCGGTCTTCCAGATGCTCGGTGATAAACGACCGGTGTTCACTAATTGCCGCGCTCCTCCGTCAGTCACGCCCCGTTAATGAAACTCCTGTATTTAATGAAAGAAAGGAGCGGAGGAGCAGAGAGGACTCGGCGCCGCCTGCAGGTCAGGAACCAGGCTCGGGTCGAGTCCAGCCGTCGACCCCCGTCCGCTCAGCCGTCTGCTTCCTGCTACAATTAAAGTGGTGTCCCGGCGGGCTGCGGCGCTCGCCACGGCCCCCTCCCCTGCAAGCTGCTGACATTTAACCAGTAAAGGTTAGATGTGTGAGGAACAAAGGGCGGTTAAATGATCGGAAAACCCGAAAATGTTCTGACTTTTAATTATTAAGTTTCATTGTTTTGTGAATTTAATAAAGCTTCACTGTAAACATTAGGATTATGAACCCCCCTCCCCAAATTTTTTTTGATGAATCTGAGGAAACTCTTTCACAATAAAAGCCCTGAGTTTACCCAATTTGCTATATTCCATGCAATTTTCTTAACTTCATTTAGAGATTATTTTGTTTTGGCTCCACATATGGAAACTTCGAGCTTCTGTGTGTTTTGAGTTTAAAAACAACTTTTCCTTGGCACAAAGATGTTGTTTTATATCAAATATATTTTGAAAATGTAAATTCAGGATTTCAAACCAGATTTGTATTTGTATTTACGCATATCTACATTTATAATTTAGATTTATTCTCATATTTTAGAAGCTTGTTAGAATCCCTTAATGGCACAACATTAATATTAGAATAAAAACCAGAAATATATAAAAAAAAATCTCTTTAAGGACTCCAGATGGGGAAAAAAAAGTTCTTTAAGTGAAAAAAAGAGAAAAAGGAGAAATTTCTGTTTTCTAACAGTCATTTATTAGAAAGCATATTTAATTTAAAGGCAGTGTACTGAAGCAAATGTAAAGATATGCAAACTGTTTTTTCACATATTTTACACAGATTTCCACCTTCACACTTAGGGGGGGGGGGCATCAGTCATCAAGCAGCGGGGGTGTGGGGGTGTGGCGGGGACATTTCATGACTCGTTTATTTACTCCCCACCAATTTATTCACTTGGATCTTCATTTACGTCTGTGTGAACAGACGATCATTTATTGAAGAGGTTTTAAAGGAGGACTGATTTATTAAACCTTCCCTGGGGAGGGAGGGAGGGAGGGGGAGGGAGGGGATTTATAATTTATAAGGAAATTTAACGACCCGACTGCAAATCAGAGGACTGGACCTGAGTGAGAGAAAAGCTGGAAGAAATCAGATCAACGATCTTGTAAATGTCCTTCCACGGATTTTAAACGGGTTTTTATTTTAAACGACTAATGCCCTCAGGGAGAGTTTCTGTCTACCAGCAAAAATTATAACTTGAAGTGGGCGGAGCACTTTTACTCCAAAGTCGACTGCGAGAAAGTGAAGTTTGAAGCTCCGCATAAAGTTTGAAATTTTAAAAAATTGTCTTAAATGAAAGAAGAAAAGAAGATTTTACTCGTTTACTTGTTTCCGCCTCTAGTGGCCATTTAAGGAAGTGCAACTACTTGGTACTCTCTGATTGGCCTAAAATTCTGGAATGGAAGGCGGAGCTTTAGGGTGAACAAACCCTGAGGTCATGTGATCAGCTCTTTTGTGTTTTTATGAGAGACGTTTTTTAGTTTAGTCCTGGTTGTGAAGTTTTTTAATTCTTTTATTTTTTTAAACGGAGCGAAAAACATTCAATTTGTAAGAACCTGCCCACTAAAGCCACTCATTAAATCCGTTGGAATTAAAATAATGCCTTGAAAAACTAAAAGAACATTTTGAAACCATGTGTGAATATTTTTACTTTATGGAGATGGACTTGCTAGGTAGTCTGAGCTCCAACTGCTTTCTCTTTTAACGGTGCTTCATTCTGGAAGTTTGAGACTCCTTCTGAGGAGCCCCAGCTCTCTCTAACCCATCGCTTGTGGTTTTTCCTTCCTCCCACGGTGGGATTTGTCTTCCACTGAGGCCTCGGCGCAGATCCTGTCCATGCATACCTAAAATCATTTGTAGTTGCCTCCTCTTAGCTGTGGTTTCCTTAAATTCCAGGAGATTTATGGCAGCCGGAGAAGGAGGTCACACTCTGTTTGGCTGCATCCGCACAGATTTTTGTGTCAGATCAACAGAGATGAGAGGAAGACGCTCGATGCTCAATATTTTCCTGGGTTCTGCTGCCTCTTTCTCTTAGATTAACCGGCTGTTGTGATTCACCTCCTTCTGAGCGGAGAGGAAAAAAAAGGAAAATGGAAACCTTTCACGTCCTTTTTAGAGGTCAAACACAATGTTTAGATGGAGGCAAATTCCCAAAGGTGCGCCCACAAAACATTGAGGCCCCAAGGACATTTGTGACGGCTTCTGGTGTGAAATCATCTCTTGAAAAGTTCGTCTGAATCTGCGCCTTAGAGCAGAGAGAACCCGTGTGCTGGTCAAACTTCACCAAGATGATTTCAGGGGGTTGCTGTGAAAACAAAATTGATGATCCTTGATTGGAAGATGATCTAAATTCCTAATGATCTCCAGCGACAAAGGTCAGATTTATTGTGGAGCGGAGGAGGCCGGCTCTCCTCCCCGTTGAATTCTAATTCTTCCTATCTCTTTCCGTTCTGCTGCTCCTTATTTGCATGACAGTTGAGAACAATATTGCCGCAGCAGAGAGACAAAAAGCTGTAATTTAGTTCTTTCTGTCGGGTGATGAAAGCTAGAACGGGCGTCACAGATGAAAGCTGGAGGTCCCAAACAATCACTTTCATCATTTAGAGTTTCAAACATTCACATGTGGTGACGTTGGATTAAAAAATGAAGACACTTTTGGCCTTTTTTTAAGTCAAGTATGGAAAGCCAGTAATAACAAAAGTATACATTTTGTCGTTTTTGTGAATCTGCTTTTTTTTGGCTGAATTTTCTTTTTCTGAGATTGACAGACTTTAGCTTTTTTTTTCTACTAGTTTCCTTAAAAGAAGAAACTGGAGGAAACTGAAAAATCGCTTTCATCATTCAGAGTTTCAAACATTCACATGTAGTGATGTTGGATTAAAAAATTAAAACATTTTTAGACATTTTAAGGCATGTACGGAGAGCCAAAAGAGACAAAAATACAATGGTGATTTCAAACATTTACATGTAGTTGACTTAAAAAGTAACGTTTTCTGCCTTTTGAAGCCATGTATGGAAAGTCAAAAGGACAAAATACAACTAATACAATTCTTTGCTTTTTTCTATCCACGTTTACCTTGATATACGGCCAAAAAGAAAGACCCCAGATTCCTGTTTAAAAAGAAAAGAGAGGTCTGCACAGAGAATAAAATGACAAATGACTGTATTATGAAATTAATTGCTTACATGCATGTAAAGCAGAACTCAATATTGGAGCAAAAATATAAACAATATCCAGAAAAACACTTCCAACACAGTTTTCCAACCTGGAAGATCAGCTTTAGCTCCTCCCCTATTTTCCTTAACTTGTACCTAATGAACCATAAAATAAAAATCTACAAGTTTGTTTGGGATTGTTTATTATACCTTGGGCAGTTTAGAGACCAAAATGATTTATGATGGACAAAATCTGCAATAACATCTACAATAAAGTGAGACATAAATATATAAGAACCAAACTCAACTGGTCAAACATGTTTAAATATAAACATGCAATTTGTTAAGTAAAAAAACCATCAATGATAACCCAATATAAAGTCTGATTATCGTTTAAAATGCATTTTACTAGTATAGTCAAGTAAAAAGGGTTCTTTTAAAAATATTTTATTTGTTTTCTTTTGACATTTTCATAAAAATAACAGATTCAGTTTATTTAAAATAATAATAAATGCATATTTTTATGTGCTGCAGTCTGTAATTTTTACGTATTTATTAATTCTTTAGCTATTTTGATCATTTTATTTGGAATAATTTGATCAATTTTATCAGTTTAATTTATTTTCACTTTCTTAAAAGATGTTTTTTGTTGATTGAACAAACAATAAAGTTAATTAATCTATTCTGTTGTATTCCATTCTATTCTATTCTATTCTATTAAAATCATTGTCAGACTTCAAAGTCACAACAGAGCGGATAGCTCAAGCATGAGCTTCGTTGTCACTAATTATCTTTTCCCTCTCACTTGTGCACTCCCTCCGTTTCCTTCGCCGTGATGCTTCTTTGGTTTCCATAGCAACCAATAGGCACCTACCTCCACTCAGTGAAAGAGCAGGCTCCGATTGGTTGATCAGTATTCAGATTGCGTGGTTTGCCTGGCTCCAGGCTCCCCTGCCCATCGGCGTGGTACTTCCTCTGGATCATTTCTTCGCCGCTCTAAAAGGCGACCTTGTCGGGGACAAGTATTCCTAACGGGGTGGGGGATAGGGGGGTAGAGGGCAGGTCCTAACAAGGGCAAATGTAGTCTCTGGTGTTTTGGGGGCAGAGATGCCTGTAGAGTGTGACGCTAGCGGATGAACTTTGAAGGTGTTAAACAGAATGGCGGTTCCTGTTCCACCATCACCAATCTGTGATTTTACAGTGACGGGAAGAGGAAAACCCCAAAGGATGATGGGAAAACTGAGGAGACGGATCCTCCCTTGTGAGGAGCAAACAAAGCCACTTCCTCTATACCTGGAGGGAAACCAAACGTATACAGAGCCGCTTTCCGAGAGCTCAGGAGCTTCCCAACCGTCTGTGGGACGTCACCAAGAGGTCAAAGGTCAACGTTGTGTTGTTGACGGTCTATTTGATGGCGTGATAGCTAATGGTTTCCATGAAAACCGTTCAGCGGGTTCACATCTGAACAGGCAGCGCCTGATGATAGTGAGGCAAGCGGACTCTCAAGTGAGTCTCAAACGCCGGGCCTCCTGTGCGTCACACAGAACCCCAACCTGATGGGGATTTAAAGACAACGTGTCGTTTTGCTCTGACGACCAATTACAATTCAGGAAAGGAGAAGGACTGACTGGCTGAGCTGGGATTGACAGAGTTCAGGAACGTCTGGAGGAGATCCCGGCCCATCCGTCAACCTGAAAATCTGTTGAAGAATGACCCTGGTCCTTTATATTTACAAAAAAGTAGCAGGAAACACAAGTTGGGACAGGCTTGCCCTTCAAAATAAAGGACCTTTTTAAATGTATCTATAAAAAGTGGAAGAAAACATTCAAAATAAAAAAACAACAACAAAGACATTAAAATAAAATAAATTTAGCAGAAAGTAACCTTCAAAGTAGTGTGAGACACCAGAACATGAATTAAAAAATGAAAGCTGCCTCAAAAAAGTCATGTCACTTTTTTGTTGAATTCAAGATTTTAATAGTCAAATCTTAAAAAATGTATTCCAGGCTCCAGTCCAGCTGCTTTACAGATTTAATATCCGTGACAGCAGCAGATCTGAAGAAAATAAAGAAAAAAAAGAGACGGCTAAAAGAGTCAATTCATCTGTAAAAACACAAGTCCACAAATGGAACCAGACAAAAGTTGTGTAGCCTTTAATGGTTGCAAAACGAAGCTGCAGCCTCTGATGTCCAGGTTGGAGCTTGATTGAAAATGAAAGTAGCTGGTAGCAGGTCAATTCCCAATGTGACCACTAGGTGGCTGGTTGCAGAAGTACATAAATGCACGCTTGACACAGAGAAATTAAGAAACTTCTTCGACTGGTTCTACAATCCTTGTTTAATCTGTGTAGTGTTATTTTCTTTGCTGAAGGGGTGTGGCCTTTTGTTTGATATGTAATTGTAATGTGGGATTGGTTTGAGCTTAACATTTTATCCCTTAATCTATACTTTGGGTTATACCATGGTTCAGGGTAATACTCCATTCTGATTGGTTGCTGGGTGTGCATTAAAAAGTGATAATGCGCGCCTAAAAAGGTAGTTCCGGTTAGCTAGCTTAAATGTTCAGTATCACAGCGCTGGCTTCTTCAAAAACAAACTTTAGCTTCATCATCTGGATAAAAACAAGAGGTGAACTTTCTCTCTGAACTGATGCTTTCTTGAACACATCGTGATCATCAGCATAGATATGGCTTTCCTTTGCCGCTGCAGTCGAAATCAGAGGTCGGAGCGGTTATCATGGTAACATGACAATGCGCTCCACTGCACTAACAAATGGTCCAGTCTTTGTGGAAAAAAAAAAGCAATCCAAACGTATAGAATTACAAGAATAAAGTACTAAAAACGGATTGAATATTTATTTCTTTTGTTAAAAGGCTTCCACGTTGTGCGTTATTTCTAGAAATGCACACCTCGTCGGCCATTAACCCTTACTTAACGGAGATACTTTTATTCAGTGGAGGTTTAGATTTTAAAGTGAAGAATTAGCATCAAATAATCAAAAGTGTCTTCCCTTTGAGCTTACTTCATCTTTATGGCTTTTATTTGATTTTTTTAAACTCATTATTTCATGTTTTCTGAAAGTGAGAGGCTCCAAACTTGTTCCATAAATATTTAACTTTATGTTTTTCCAATTTGCTTCGGTTGAAATGAGCAAAAAGCCAAAATGCAAACACAGAAATTAGATTTAATTGCTGCAAAACTGAGTTTCGTTTATTATAACACCTTTATTTTTTAGTGAAATCTGTTATTTGATGATTAAATTGCTTTGATTTAGACAAAATCATGTTCTTAATGAAGAAAATTCCGCAGGAAAATCTTTAAAAACTTCACGAAAGATTGAAGAGTTCCCTGGAAAATAAAATAAAAAGATGCTTCTCGTGGTGATATTGATCTGACGAGCCTCAAAGGCACCATGGGAGGAATGCAGACGTGAATCTTTCATTAACATCTCTTCACTTTTATTAAACTGCGCTAATTGACTTTATCTGCACAGCAATGAATCACATTCAGCCTTATGAGGCCCAGACACCAAATGATCCCCTGAGGTGAAGCTGAACAACAGGAGTTATGACCAGAACTGTAATTTAAATATATATATGGAGATTTTTTTGGGGTTACTTTTTAGGTTTAGTTGTTTTTTTTCCAGATTTCTATCACATTTCCATATGTAAATGTGAATCCCATCCAGCTAATTATAGTGTTTGGCGGCTCACCTGTCATTCAGAGGAGGCCAGGCGAGGCGGTGTGGGTGACGCGTGTTTCTTCCGGCCTGTCAAGCTGCCAATCTGTCCGGGGCGGTTGTTGGTGTCTGCCTGATAGCGGGGTGTTTAATGGCAGCTCCGTCTGGCTCTGCACCGCCGGAGCTGCTGACTGATGGGCTTCCTGTCTCCAGGAGCGGCGGGTGGTGGATTTACGGCTCGGCCCCGGGGCCCCCAGCTCCCTCCGGGACGGCTGGCGGTTTGTTCCTCGTTTGTTTTGCGGGGATTTGATTTTCGGGGATGGAAGAAGGCGAGTCATAAATTGGCGTTTTGATCAACGGCGTGGTTTTTAACGAAGAGTAAGGATCTGAGGAGGAAAATGTTGGATTTGAGGGTTTGGCGCCGCCTTGTCCTGTTTTAAAAACATTAAGATGAAAGATGGTTTTTGGATGTTTTATGTGAAACATCTGCCAATAGATCTAGTAGAATGTGTCTTTGTCAGATTGTAGGGACGCCTCAATTCTGGGTTCTAAACCAATCGACCGAATCGCCACGTTTAAAGTGTCAATCACATGCTGTGCTAATTTAAAAAACAAATGTATTTATGAGGCTATTCATTGCTTCATCACTAAAAACACAAAATATCACTTCATGTTTGTCTATTTTCTAAAATCAATATATTTTTATACTTGAAATAAGTAGTTTTAGTATGTCAACATGTTTTAACTCATATTATTAATGAATTTGATTAATTTTTAACTGTATTTGCGGGATGTGTTCTTGTTTTCTATGATTGCTATTTTTATCCATTTTTTACTATTTACTTTATTGTGAAAATCACTTTGAGATAGGGTTGGGCGATGTCCCTTAAATTGGCCGTTGACGATGTTTGCTGTCAACCATCGGGATGGACGATGACATCGTGGGGGGGGGGGGTATGTTTTTACATTTTTCGTTCTTATATAACTGCTATTCGTTATTTTGCTTTTTTCATTTTATTTCCCAACTAATGACTCATCCGCGTGATCCAGTATAAACTGAGGGAAGTGACTTCAACAAAAAAAGTAACAAACAAAATAGAAAAGAAGTAGTCCGCTCCCGCACTTAACTAGCGAAGTGGACCGGCGGAGTGCGGACTTACAGCTTTGTGTTTGATGGGAAGGGGGGGGGGGGGGGGGTTATGTGAGCGGTATGTGTGGGAGATTTAAGGCTGCGATCCGTCCCGCAGCTCTAGGGGTACGAGCTACCGAACTCAGAACCGGGTCTAAAAGTGAGTGTCTGAGCACAGCTCGGATCGTCAGCAGACACAGCAGTTTGGGCTTCAAAGCAGAAATGTCGCTCAGTCCTTAGAAAACATTCAAACAATGACGTGGATTTGTGTTTCCAGTCGTATCCTGATTTATTAAAGGCTGATGTTATTCTTACATGTTTAACGTGCAGCCAGCATGCAGCGCCACCCAAAGCTAATGTTGTTAGCCCGTGTTAGCATACTGCTAATCCTGGCTTCGTTCAGAAAAAGCACTGACCACACGGATTAAAATTCAAATGATGAGCGAACAGGTGTTTCATAATAACCGTAACATTATTAAAAGCACGTTTAGAAAATCATCTCGTATATTACCGAGCTGACATGTCAATGAATATAGCCGCTCGGCGCTGTTTAACATAGTTTTGTATTGAATTGTTACATTCAATAAAGTTTGAAAAAAAAAGCCACTCGGAGGAATTTATATCCTTCCGGTTTTCAAACCCTACTGCGCATGTGCGAATGATTTATTCCGACGGAAAGTGTGACCTTAGTGAACGTTTTTATATTCTGAAAACATTTTTTTCTGGGCCCATGTACACGGTTGGATTCTAATCCGACCATTGATCCCATCAAGATATTTTGTACATGTAACCGCGGCTTATGGGGTCCACTCGCAACGTGGCGGGGGCGTGGCATCACGATGGTGGTCTCTCCATCGGGATGTCAGTCACCCATCACGATGGACAATGATATCGTCCATCGGCACAACCCTACTTTGAGATTCTATTTTTTTAAACAGAAAAGGTGCTATATAAATAAATAAATAATGATTTAAATTAGAAAATGTCTTCAGTATTTTGTTTAAGTAACATTTCTAATGACTAATAATTTACATACCGTTTCCTATTTTAATTGGTCTAGAAATATTGATAGTTGTGGCGCCTAAATAGGAAACACACCTACGTATGTTTATAACAATACAAGCTTATTTCAGGACATTTTTATTTCCAAATGCCAGAGCAATATGCCTAAAAATATGTGTTTATAATTTATCTTATGATTAAATGTAGTCTTAAAAGGGAAGAACAGCACAATTTGTTAACCAAGACAAATTCTACTGGTTGTGTTAGCGGATTTGTTCACCTATAAAAAGATAAAACCATCTTGTATTCTGTATTTTTAAAACTTTTATGACTTATTTTAGGAAGAAAGTTATTTTTCCACAACACCAGGCTTTAATATGTGACACCTGAATATTTTTGAATATTTAGTTTTTTGTTGTTTTGTAAAACATAAATCGTAGATTGAACAAAATCAAAAAAAAAGTCCATAAGTGGACTGAATAGAAGCTAAAAGCTACAACCATATTTCTGTACTTTAATCATCCTAAAGGCTACAAGAACACATTTAGAGATACATTTTCTTAAAAATGATGTATAAATAAGTGAAAAAGTAAAATAAAACTCAACTAAACCTGTTAATTGAAACAAAACCCCTCACCGTTTACAGATAAAACTTGAAAACAAGATGTAAGAATATGTTTTCAAGACCAAATACCTCGACTACACAAGAACAAGGGCTTGTCCACTCAAAGCAAGTTCAAAAATATACCAGATCTTTTCCTCTTATATATATAAGTGAAAACATCTGCAGTTGAAGCTGGAAGCTGAAATTACATGAAATCCTGAAGATAAAAGCAATCGATTGGATGCAAAACACTCTGTATTTGAAAACATAATGTTTAAAAAATAAGCCTGTTTTGCTCAGAAAAGTAGTCATATTTCAAATATCCTGTTTTAAGAACTGCAGCTATACTTTCTACACCATCATCATCTTAGACAAGAGTAAAATGACATACATTTGTCTCATAAATTCTATTAAAAAAATCCAATCTGTTTTTATGGAACAAAACCAATCAGATAAAACTAAAAAGAATGATGGGGAAAAAAAGAAAATAAAGCCAGTTTCTGTAGAGCATATAAGACATTTTCAACATAAATTGACTCAGCAGAACAATAAAAGATCATTATGTTTTACAGAAAAGTTATTTTTGGACTTATAGTAGCTGAAATAAAACATTTTAACTATTAACTAGAAAGAGTTGATTAGATTTTGTGTTTTTGCAGCACTAAAGTGTGATTTCTAAATCTTCACAGGAAAAGGCACCAAAAATGACAAATCCCACTTCCTGTTTTTGTCAAGATTAAAAGTCCCATCAGTCTCTGCTGCCGACCAGAGATGCATTGGTTGAATTTTTCATAAACCTGGTCAGGTTTCATCAGCAAATTCATAAAACTGGGAAGCAGCAGCTCGTCTGCAAAGGCGCAAGAAGAACCGAATAAGCTCCGATAATTATACAGGAAGTTGGAAATAACTTATAAATAACTTTTTCTTTGGCTGAAGACGAAAAAAGATACAGAATTGGTGGGAAAAAAGTGCAGAAGATGTTTTAAAACAGCTTTATAAAGAAAAAAACCTTTCAAAATTCCTCATTATGTCTTCTTCCAGTCAACATGGACGTCACTGAAGAAGGTTGCATGAGTCTGAATGAAGAGTTTAGAAAATAAATGTAAATCTTATAATCTGGCAAGGACTTTCAGAGGTTTGTTGTCCAAAGGCAGCCTCTTGTGTGAGCAGAAAGACGTTTAGATGAATGGATGTGACGGAGAACCGAACCTTTATCTTACTAACGTCCAGGAAAGCACGGATCCAGGAGAGGCTTTCAAAAGTCAGCAGCTGGACTGTAATGAATCCACGGAGCTGTCTGTGGTGCTGAAGTGGTGGAGGGATATTTTTGTGTGTTTCTCTTTCAGTTTCTCCTTAATTTTGAGGAAATAAAGAAAACCACTTCAAAAAAAATGTCAACCATTTTCAAAATTAAGGAGAAAAAAAAATCGCTTAGTTAATAAAAGGTAAATATTCTAAAACTCAAAAGAAGCAAAAACGTATTTCATCTGCCTCTTTCCAATATTAAAAAAAACAATTTATTAAAAGAAAAATGATTTTGATGCTTTAAAATAAGAATAAGGGAAAAACAGAACAACTTTAATGGCAAAACCTAAAAAAAGTAGTTGTTTCCTAGTTTCTTCTTATGAATGCTAGCTGATTATACATGTTATTTTATCATTTGCATAAATACATATTAATAATATACACTTTCATTCAAAAAATAATAAATGGATGCAAACTGGAAAAATGTGAAGCCTCTTTTCAAAAATTCTATAAATAGTATAACATGTTTTAAATAATATATCGTAGCTTTAATTGTGCAGACATCTTTAATTGATGACTACATAGTTTTTTGTATTCTTAGAAAAAATAATTATAAACACAAATGATGCTCAAAATAAATAAGAAACTTCAATGTGCTTTTTTAAATGAATTAAAAAATTTATATTAATTCAAATCATTAATACATTATTAGTTTTGTTTTTTATTTTTTATTTGATAGAAAAAAGTTGTTTCTATGTTTCCAACTTGGCCGTCCCTGTTTTTAATTTAGCTTGAACTCGACAGTAACAGACGGATCCAGTCATGTCTCCTTTCTATAAACCTTTATTCAATATTTTTTATTTTCTGTGTGTATACAATATATCAGACACAAACTGTACAGTGCAGACAAACTCAGTTTGCATAATAGATAGGTAAAGGTAACTGTACATTTACTGACAGACAGATTCAGAGTTGGCACCAGTCACGTTTGGCTTTCAGCTCATGGTTGGCGTGGTTTGCAGAGAGCGTCCAGCAGGCCGCCGCCGTGCGTCTGAATCCTTTTTAGAACATGTACCAGCGTTCCAGAAACATGTTTCCACAGTGGCGAGACAGACATACCCTGTTTCACAGACACCTAGTTTAGTTTTCTAGAAGGGCGCAGACGTTAAAAGGATGAAAACGAGATTTTTTTCCTATTATTTTTTTACCCAGAACCTAGAATCACCATCATCATCATCATCATTATCATCATCTGGTGTCTTTAAAATGAAAAACTAAAAGGTTCCATAAAAATCTGTAATTGTCAAACGAAGACACAAAAGGGTTCAAATAATAAAAAGGCTGTCATGCATCTTCATAGCTCATAATTCTTTTCAGCCTTCGGCCAACGCAGTGAAATATTTATGCAGGAAGTGTTTCCTGTCAGACATGCGTTCGTTTTAAAGCGTCTCTTTGATTTATGAGCCATCGGATCTTTTATTGAAATTAGTCGGTAAAAAAAAAAAAAAGTCACTGAAAGATTTTTTTTCTTTTATTTTAACCATGCAACAAGTGGGGGAGGGGGCCGCCGGTTCCCCGCCTGCGCGCTTACACAACGAGCGAGACAGTATAAGTCAGCGGCGGCGGTGGTTGAAGTGAACAGAAGATTGGGGATCAAAGGATAATTGAAGAGCGGGATGGTCCACGTGGGGAGGGGCAGGCGGAAACAGCTGGGAGGAGGGAGGGGCCTCTGAACACCAGAGCCTTTTGAAAGGGGGAAAAAAAAACCTGAGGGAGGCGAGCTACATCACGAGTGCTAACCATGACATGCTCCTGCGGCTCTGAAGTGCCGCCGCCGCCGCTGCCGCCACTGCTGGGGTCAGGTCATAAAAGCTTTCCTGTTGTCATTCCGTGCCTCCTGACTTCTGATTTCTGAGCAGCATGGCGTGCGACCTATGAGTGGGACTCGAACGCGGCCGGCTTGTTGCGACTGCTACTGAAATCGTCTCCCCCTCATCCGGTGCTCTGAGCACGCCGTGAGAGCTTTTTCAGAAAGGCAGCGTCTCGGTAACCAAGGAGAATTCTCTCTCTCTCTGGGGTGTATGGCGTGTTGTTGCCGGAACCAGAAGCTGTGAAGTCTTTGGTCCACAGCCAGGAACCAGAAAAACACCTTCAATTCTTGAGAAAGTCCCACTCCGATCATCTTTTCATCTATTTTCAATGTGTTTTTTTTCATTATAATTATGCCGTTTTTAGCCAAAATCAATAAATCTATGTCACTTTTGTAGGACATAATTAGAAATTCCCCTCAGAGTTTAGGGGGGTTAGTTCCTTCCCGTTGCTGAGAGCTCTCTGTTTACACTCTCGCCCACTAGCTTACAGCCCCTCACACCCCCAACCTAACATTAGCGCTCCAGCAAAAATGGCGAGCAAAACAAAGACGTGCATGGATCGAGCAGGGAGCTTTCTACGATTTTTTTGTCTGCTCCTGATTCACATTGATTTAAATAAAGAAATCCTCAGAAACAAGACGGGATTGAATCAGCCCCCACTATGGGGGGGCAGGTACAGCATCAGTATGTGTTGAACGTTTTCCTATTGGAGGCTCTTCCTGACATTACTCCCTGAAATTGACCGGGCTTGGGACAGGCACGATCCGTCCATCCTGGCCTTTTATTTTGTCTTTATTTGATTTGATTTTTGTACTTTGATGTTTAATTGTGTTTAAAAAAAATATTGTTGTTTTTTTTTGTTTTCCGTAAACTTATCCTTCTTTTAAGTTAGGTTTGCAGGGGGCTCCCTTAGATCCGGCCCTGCTCAGAAATGCAATTTAAAGCTTAATTCATGAGAAAAATGCTACAAAAACATGTTAAACAAACAAAACAAAAACACAATTTCCATCAGAGTGGGTCTTCGGAAAAATGCAGTGAACCTGACAAACGAATGGCAGCAGGTTCCTGAAAAAAACTCTGAAAAAAACAAAAAGGGGGTGGGGCATACCTGATTGTCTGGGCTCTTTCTTTCTTGTTTTTTTTTTTAACTCTAGGTGAGACACAGTAAAAACAGACACAGCCACGTTTCTTTGATGTGAGACGAGCACAACACCAGACTGCTTCCTGTTGAGCAGAGGCACTCGGATAAAATCTCTTCTTTTTTCTCTAATAATGCACATTTTACAATCTGACATTCTGTTTTTATTTCCTCTCAAAATCCTCGAACAAGCGCAGGACATGATGGGGGGGATAAATGCGGTGCACGAAAAAACAAGGGTCAATCGGGAGGCGGTGCAGCCGTGCAGCCTCCACCTGCAGCTCCTGCAGCTCCTGCAGCTCCTGCAGCTGCTGCAGCTGCTGCTGCTGCTGCTGCTGCTGCTGCTTTGATGCAACAAGGCCGCTTTGTCTTTGTAGTTGAGGCAACACGGGTCATTAATCCTCAACAAGGAGCTGCGTGTTTTCTGCCTCTGATTCGGTGCCTTAATTGGAATTCAAAGCTAAAGAGAAGCACAGTGTCTGTTGTCGTCGCTTAACAGCAGACGTCCTCCTGAGTAAATGAATTTTCATGTGCGTCCGCTTCGTTGTCACTCACTCTAATTTGGAGTTTAGGATCACGGATATCTTCCCGGCCTCGCCACGGACCGCCGCAGCTTCTTTTGGAGGAGTTAATTGGCGGCCGCTCTGGCGGTCAAACAAAGACGAGTAAACAGAGTCTGATCCCAGAACCGATTGGAGCTTTCACAGTGAGAGGGGAGTTCAATCTTTGAGATTTTCAGTCAGGACTGGAATCATTTTGTGCTGTTTCTTTTTCTCTTTTTCAGTATTTTTTAATAGCACTTCTCTAGTTGACATTGTTTTTAAACTTTACTTTACATTTTTGGACCTGGATGTCTGCCCATCAAAGGCCACCAGCCTCCGATTTCAAGCCACTGTGTGGAAAACTTTGAAAAGATGCTTTTTTTTGTTTGTTTGTTTCCAATAAACCTTTAAAACAAAAAAACAATAAAATCTAATTAAAAATTACTTATTACTGATGAAAATTACTGATTTTTAAATAAATTATTTTACCAATCACTGGCACCTTTAGTTTTAGGGGAAAACCCCCAAATATTTATGTGTTTTAATCATTTTAATCCTGTTTTGTAATTAAAAAATGTTTTTCCTTCATATTTTGATATATGTGATGACGTGTAAAGGGATAATAGAAGATTAGATTTTTTTTACTAAATAAAGTTTGGCAAATAATTAAAACACTCTAAAATCACTTTTTTTTCAATTGTTGTGAATTTTCACAGATTTTAAAAAAAGAAATACTAAAAAGATTGAGGACCAAACTTTTATAAATAAAAATAAACAGTTGTTTTTTCAATATTTAAATATTTATGTCCAGATCTTCTTCAGAGGTTATGACATTTTCTAGCCACCAGATGGCTCTGTTCTTTCTTAGTCTGAAGCCTCGAAGCTTTGAACCTTTTGAAACCCAATTAAAAGGAAAAGTCTCAGCAACTCATGAAGGTTCTGTTCAGTGAAACGTTAAGAAATTTTCATCATTTAAAAAATCAAAAAACACTCAGGAAGGGTTTGGTATTTGGTGAACGTAAGAGACCCATGTGATGTTTTATTTTGAAATTGAAAAAGACTTGTCCTGTTTAAGCAAAGGCAATAATTACAAAATAAAATGATTTTCATATCTGTCTGAAAAAAAATTGAACCGTAAAGGTTATTAGTGATATTCAAAGAGAATTCCAATAAAATATATATATATATATATATATATATATATATATATATATATATGAGCTTGAATGAGTTCTGCTAAACCTACGATGGGTCATAATTTGCAAATGATTGCAAACTGACCTTTATTTTATTTTTTTTAGGTATTGTCCGATCGGCTTCAGTCTTCTGTGTCAAAGGAAACCAAACTTTGACTTTCCCTTTGGTACATTAATAAAATAACAATAAAAAACCTTTCATCTCAACATTTTGTAAACATGATTAAAATCTGACTTTTTTCGAAGTGCAATTAAAAGTCAGATCGACCATTTTCAGTCCGCCTAAATGCTTTAAATACGGTGATAATTTATGGATTTGTTTCTTAACCAAACGTCACCTAAAACATTTGTAGCCGTTTTGTCAGAGAGGCTTCGGTTCTGCACACAGTGGCTTCAGCGTCCCTTACCCTGTTCACTAACACTCCTGCTTTTCAAGTACTTGGGGAAGGCATCTAGAAAAAAGGAACGCAGTTTCTCCTTTTTAAACTCTACGATACCTGCTACTCTGTAAACCCTCGACTGCTACCGCGCGGATCGGACACCAGCGCACCCTTTTCTGCTGCTACAGCTTTGGAGAAATGATCCCGGAGGATGCAAACGTGATGCTGGGCGAGGCGTTTCTCTCCGGCTTCTCGCCTGCTTTTCAGGTGTTGTTGCATGTAGAACACTCCGAGTCTTAATTGATTAATGACTGCGCGCTCTGAATCAGCAGAACTGAACATTTTTTTCTTTCTTGAATATTCCGCTGGCTCCATGAAGACATAAAACAGTCCTATCAAGGTTTTTTTTCTTTTTTCTTTTAAAAAAAAAAAGGCCTAATTCTGATGGATTGTCAGAAAAAATAAATGAGTGTGTGAGGATGGCGTTGCTTCACTCTCAAGTTTCTCCGTCCATCTTTTCAGTTCCCAAACATCAGTCTGTCTTCTTGCCCCCGAGAGCCCAACCAGCACAGAGGGAGGGGGGGACGAGGGGCCCCAGCACTGTCCAATCGGAGCGCGCCGCTGTTTGTTTTACCTGTTGTTGCAGTTTTCGTCTAGTGAGCGCGCAGCAGTGGGGCAAGGCTGTGTTTGTGGCTTCGGCCGCAGTCGGAAGCAGGCGGGGTTATGTCCCCCCCTTGTCGGGTTTGCTGACTGGTTTCCCTCCGTTCATGACCACCGGCTCACAGGTTGTGCTTTTGGAAGGCGGGACCCCTGCGAGCTTAGGCACCGCCTCCCCTACGTCGTGCAATGACGGCTCTCGGTACATGGCAACTGAAGGGATGAAACGTAAATCCCATCAAACCCACACACACACACAAAACACACAAAAAACTCCAAAAAATGAAACGTTACCTTCTATGGGTTTAGGCAGGAAGTGTGCAGCTGGTTTGGTCTTTTTGACCCTGTTGCCCTTCATAGCCTGGCCCTCCTTGTTCAGGCCCAGAAACCAGGCCCGGCCCGATTCCTTCTGCCTGTACAGCATGGAGCTGTAGATTACATAGTAGTTCTCAAACACCGACTCTTTGAACTTGCACTCTGCTGTAAACAGCTCCTGCAAACACACACACACACACAAAAGAAACCCATCTGACAATTTTCATCTACTAGAATTATCATTAGAGCCACAGTTTCATTACAAATGAAGAAAAATGATTCTTTTTGTCAGAAAAACATTAAGAAATGCCACAATAACAGAACAATCCACTTTTTTATTTCAACAGACCTAAATGTGTCTTTAGGTTTACAATAACAATCATCTTAAAGTAAAAAACTGCCTAATTCCCAGTATGCTTTTACGCTCCGACCTCTCTGAGATTGAATCATTTTGATTTACTTTCCTTTTCGGAACAATTCTCTGCACGCTTGGTTGTTTCAGTCTTTCACCCGGTGAAATTCCTAAGTGAGTCTGCCTGTAACTGCGAGGGAATCTTTCAGCCTTTTCAAAGAAGTCTTTCTGACTCATTTTAATAAAACAAAACAAAAAGAAAAGTTGCTGCTGTTCAACAATTTAGTAGGTGACTTTTAGTCTCTGGAAGGAATCTATGTTTATGCAAAACCAATTTCTCAAAAACACAAAACGTTGTTTAATATATATAAATGTTTGCAGAGGCAACAAAGCAGGAATAGTTGCAACTCGTTTGGAAAAAAATGACGTTAAAGCTTTACTGTTACTTTATTTAATATTTTTTATTTTAATATTGATTCAATCATTTCAAACTGACAAACAATAAACATTATGAACAGAAGTATAATGATAAAAGATAAGAGTCCAAGC
Source organism: Oryzias curvinotus (assembly GCA_023969325.1). Classification (NCBI taxonomy): domain Eukaryota; kingdom Metazoa; phylum Chordata; class Actinopteri; order Beloniformes; family Adrianichthyidae; genus Oryzias; species Oryzias curvinotus. Next base: position 10,568,015 of record CM043707.1, on the reverse strand, counting down.
CCCTCCCTCAAAACATGACAAATTCAAATAAAAAACATTTTAAAATGGTATAAAACAAACAAAACTATAAAATACCATTGTGTTGACAAAATAAAATAACACTGGACATTAATGTAAGAACACATTTTGTCTTAACAAAACAAATACACAAAAACGCTAGTACTATGCCCTGATGGGTACAGAAAAGTAGAGATGAGTTAAAGAGCTCGTTTTGAAATGTCTCTATAGTATTAATCACTGAAAGACTTGAAATCTTTTTACACTTAGAAACAATCAAACCTTAAACTGCGTCCTAAAGTAGCAGGAAGTCGGTACTCGATTTAGAAACAGGGGTGATGTGAGGTCATGCCTTCAGAAGCAGATCTAATCGGTTGAGTTTAAAAGTAAGAAAAAAGTTTGGTTTACAGAACATTGAACATACCTCTTTTGTTTTCTGCTTAAGTTATTATTTTGAAACTCTCAATGAAAACAAACAGTTCAATTTCATCATTCTTTTTTTAAATGACAAAGAAAGCCTTCAGAAAATCTCATCTATTTTTTTTTAAATTTTCTATTTAATTTATCTGCGCCACACTTTTGGAACTTTTTCAATTACAGCTTTGATCGTCTGGGATCCTGATTGAAAAAAATAAAATAATAAATAAAGAGGCTCCTCTGCTCACTTTCCAGTTCAGAGAAGAACTTCTCCATGTTTGGAAACAAATTACTGGGGGTTACTGCAGGCTATCGGAAGAAGAAAATTGATGCCGCAAACTCTACGTTTCTGATTTTTAGGACAGTTCAAGGACTGAAAAAAAAAGAACTGGAGAGGCTTGTGATGATGCTCACATTTTATTTATTTTTTTGAATTAGGAATTTAAAAGGCGCTTATGAGGAACAGGACAGCAGAATCATGAAAAGCATCTGTGCTAGAAAGAAATCCGCCCACAGATGGTTCTAATACGCACTTCTACTCATGAAAGAGGGTTAAGACAAAGTCGTAACACAAATCAGTGACGCAAACTGAGCTCAAACTTTTGTTGTCGGCAAGAATAGAAACACCGCCAGCCTTGGTAGTCAAGAAGAGTCTGTTCACTGTGGAGCTCTGCTGTGAAATTCTCAGAACTTGCAGCTTCACTGCTGCTATTTTACCCCAAACAATCAACATCTGGGCTGATTTGTGGTCAGGATGCGACGAGGGCAAAGGTCAACTTTAGGTCTGCTTTCACACTGCACTTCCAGGAGAGGATCTGTGTGGAAACGTCACTCCAGCTGGTCCCACCCATGTTTTTAGAAGCAGCGTAAGGATTGGCGACGTACAGCTGGCTCCTATGGCCACCTCAAGGGACGCCATGAAAATGGAACGTACCATTGTTGCACATGTGGTAAGTGTGTCGTGAAGTATTTGAAAGGCAAACGTACGTTATTGACGTACAGGTGATGCTCTAATAGGCACCGTGCGTCCGTAGGATTTATATATTTTTTTGGGGGGGGTGGGGTGAATCAAAAATGAAAAAAAGAAACCATACGACGCGCCTGCATCTCACCTACTTCCGTGTTGAATACGTGTTTGGTGTGATCTGTCGCCTGCAGCATGCCTGTAGAAAAATGTTACAACTCAGACTCGCGAATACGTCACAATACACCTAACATGCGCACAACAATGGTACGTTCCATTTTTGATCAGCCTCAAGATAACTGCACTCATTCTTTGCTTGCTTCCCTACCCCTCTGGCTCCTCCATACCGCTCCAATTGTTGGGCCATTTAAGGCTGTAGTGGTGTCCAAAAGTTTTTTTTTCTTTAAGGAGAGAACCTACTTAGAGCTAGGTATCCCTGCGCTTGTAGGGTGATCTGGGTCACGCTTGTAGCGTGGAGGAGAAACGCGCTAACATAGATAACCGATATCCTGATTAGGCGGTAGTAACGTCCGGATTGGAAGACACTATTTTTTCTATATCTCTCCACTTGGAGGGCTAAATGCAGGGAGGGGCAGACAATGAATTCGGTTTGTTTCCTCGCCCCAATCCAACATGATCACGATGACCAGGATTTAGAAGCACAGTTCTGAAATCATGTCAAACCAAACATTTCTATGGCAAAATGTTTTGCCTATTAATATTGAGGGACGTGTCCTGGATCAGACATTGAATGGTGGGGGTGGGGGACTCTGTGGCCCTTACCTCAAAGCAACAGATGATTAAAAAAACAAATCAGTTTGTGATTTATTGGAGGAGCACTTTCAAACAGGAGCCATGAGAGATAAAAAACACAAAATCTTACCAGGGAGTTCTTCTTTCTAGTTTCAGTATTGTGTTACACTTGTTAGAAAACAAAACCAGCTTGCCAGCAACAATTCAGTGACACCTTAATACATCTTGAATATCTTGCTGGGTAAATTGTGTTTCTGTTGGAAAAACTTCAGATTTAGTAGAGCTTGTTTTGGTTGAGTAAATTTTAGAGAAGTTATTTTTCAATTTATTTTGAAAATCAACATCCACATAGCTGAGTTAATTTGTATTTAATTATCTGAATTTTATCAGATTAACTAAAAACTTATTGTCTGAACTAAGTTTATTATTTCGTTTGTATTTAACTGATCTAATTGTGAGAAACTGGTCGACATAACTGTTAAGTAAAAACAGCTTTTCATTTCCTTAAGATGCATTCACACCACAACTTTCGCTGAGCAGCGAATTTGCTGCTTGACCCCGGTCCAAAAATGTGGGAGGAGCTACTGTCACATTTTTTTGGCCTGATCCCTACATGGAGCGGTGTCTGTGTTTATCTCATTTACATGCACAGAAGGCTGTGTTTAGATTCATTCTGCTCCTCAGAATAAATCGCTAATCCCGTCTCCATGTCTGGTTCATGAGATCATTCAGAGATTCTCCCAGAATGGTGAGGTTCACTCCTACTGTGGGAGCTGAATGACGGCCGCTTCTGCAGCGTTTGCGTCTCTCTGTGACCCGGTTGGAAGACTTGCCGTCCCGTTCTAACCCGAGAGGGGAAAAATCAAAATAAGAATAAAACTAGAGGATCTTTTGTTGCTGTTGTCTCAAAGAAAGTAAGATAAGTATCACAAAGTTCAGGAGGCCCATCCTGCAGCGGCTCTCTGACTCTCTGACTCTCTGTCCAGGTTTTACCCGCCTTCACCCGACAGTAGGCGGGACAAACTCCAGCAACCCCGTCACCCCAAAAGTGAAGGATGGAAGTTCAGGACGAGAAGCTTTGGCTTTGGCTTTGTACTTCACTCGCCGATCGAGTCACTAAAAAAGGGTCAGGCATCCAAAACTGAACTCTGGCCGCACCACCCAAATGGCGCCACAGCACCTCAGATGGCGTCTGTACCGTTGACGTCACACTGAAACTGGCTGGTTCTGATGTACGAATCGGGTTCAGCGTGAATGCAGACTTAGCGTGCATTTAAATCCTGAAAACAGCTTGTTTTAGGCAACATTTCTAAAGAAAAACAGTTGTTTCTACTTTAATATTTTGAAGCAGAACTTTCAAAAAACAGACTTGCCCTGTTGGGAAAACTGGAAACTTTGTTGCAATCATTTAAAACAGAACAAATGCATTTAACAACAGGACAGACGTTTGTAAGTAAACATACGTTTATGTCTAATTTATCCTGAAATAAACAACTAGTCCTTAAAATAGAGAGAAAATAGAAATTAGGATATTTGTTTTCTGCTCAAAATAGGATATATTTGGGGGTAACATATATAAACATTTCTTCTTTAAAAATATAATACTCTTTCATATTACAGCAATATACCTAAATATGAGTGTTTATAGTGAATTTTAAGATTTATGTCCAAGAAGGAAAACTTATTTTGAGAAATCTCACCAAGAAATCTACTAGTTCCAGATTCATTTTACTTACATCAAAGAAAAACATCTTGATTTCTATATAAACTTTAAAAAAAGTACATTTTTTTTTAGTGTGAGAGTTCTAAACCCAGGGTTCTCTGAGGTTGGCTGGATAGTTCTGTAAAAGTTATTGAGAACTTCAGGTTGTTCTAACTTGATTCCGTCAAAAATCAGTAAATCCCATCGTGTTATCACCCTCAAACTCCAATTTTATGGTGAAACGAGAAGCCCTAACCGTCACGCGGCAGCTGTAATGTGGAAAATAAGACGTCTGCAGGAGAAATAAAAGAAATGAAGTCGCTCCACGGCTCCTTTATGACGGAGACGACTCCTGCCTTCCCAAACAAACAAAATCCCCAGCAGGTTCCTCCATCACAGATCGGGGAAGTGTTGGTCTAGACCGTCTCTTATTGGTTCTTATGGGCCTCTTGCCAGAGCCACAGACACATTGTCATTCAGCTCAGGTCTGTCGGTCCGAGTCTCATAGCAACATGAGGAAGAGAGGCGACACTGTAGCCGTGGCAACCAACCAGCACTGAGAGGGAGGGGTCAATGGGTGTGTGTGTGCGTGAGCGAGAGGGCTGCGAGAGTGAGAGCACACATAAACACTGGCATTGGTGATTTAACACAACAGTAATGTGCCATATCCCATGCTCCGCCACATCCACTCATGCTAACGAAGCGGCGACACACTTCAAAGGGTGAGGCGGCGCACAAACGCACACTTGTGGCTCTGGGGGAAGAATGGACGGAGGGGAGGGGCAGGGATGGGAAATTTGACTAAATCATTGGATGACAGCAAAACAAGACGGGAAATAATGACAGGGACGCCCAAACACACCTCGCTTCATCAAATGTATTTTGTTTTAATGCATAAAATTAGCATTATTCTAAACTTAATTATTGATTTGCTTAAAAGGTGCACTCTTAGCTGTCCCACAAGACTCTTATTAATGCTGGTCAGTGTAGTCATGCATCATTTAAGACTGCTTTTAGAATAAAAGAACTCTGATGTCTCATCGGAGGCAGAAACATGTCTCCCGGAGCGAACTCGGAGAGAATAAGTGACCTGCAGGAGCGAGTCGAGATGAAAATCTCGCAGCTTTACAGGTGAGTCACTTCCAGAGTGCTGCCGTGGCTCGATGTGTTTCTGTCGACATTTCTAAATCTCTATGCTCGCAAGCTGCCCACAGAAAGGAGAAGAGGAATGAATGAAAGAAATTGAGGAGGTGCGTGTGTGTGAGGGGGGTTGAAAATTGGGACATGAAGGAGGAGAAGGGATAGAGAATAAATCACCAAGTATGGAGGATGACGCCTCCTGATTGGAAAAACAGCAGGGGATTCTCTTCTCCCTCCCTCCCTCCTTGCCTTCTCCGATTTTCATATTCTCCCATCACTCATAGTCTTTTCTGGCATTTCTCTGCAAAGCTTCAACACGCATGTCCCCCATCTTATCTGTCATACGTGCCACACCAAGCTGATCTGCAGGTGGTCCTAACCAGGCCTTTTTGGACTGTTGCACGTCCTGAACCGCCTGAACGGACACAGATACACTAACCTGTCCAACCGCTCGTTAATGCAAATTTCTAATCAGCCAATCACACAGTAGCAGCTCAAATCGTTTAGGCGTGTAGACGGGATCCAGACGATCTGATGCAGTTCAAACCGAGCATCACAACCGGGAAGAGAGGTGATTTAAAGTGACCTTGAACGTGGCATGGTTGTTGGTGCCAGACGGGCTGGTCCTGAGGATTTCAGAATCTGCTGATCTAGTGGGATTTTCACCCACAACCATCTCTAGGGTTCACAGAGAATGGTCAGAAAAGGAGAAAATATCTAGTGAGTGGCAGTTCTGTGGTTGGAAATGGCTTGTTGATGCCAGAGGTCAGAGGAGAACGGCCAGACTGGTTCCAGCTGACAGAAAGGCAACAGGAACTCAGAGAACCACTGGTTCCAACCGAGGTCTGCAGAAAAGCATCTCTGAACGCAGAACACGTCCAACCTGGAGACAGATGGACTACAGCAGCAGAAAACCACACCGGGTACCACTGCTGTCAGCTAAGAACAGGAAACTGAGGCTACAATTCACACAGACTCACCAAAACTAGACATTAGAAGATTGAAAAAATGTTTTTTGGTCTGATGAGTCTCCATTTCTGCTGCCACATTCGGATGGTAGGGTCAGAATTTGGCCTAAACAACATGAAAGCATGGATCCATCTTGCCTTGTATCAATGGTTCAGGCTGGTGGTAGTGGTATAATGGTAAGGGGATATTTTCTTGGCACACTTTGGGCCTCTTAGTACCAGTAGAGCATGGTTCCAACGCTACAGCCCACCTGAGTATTGCTCCAGATCAAGTCCATCCCTTTCTGACCACAGTGTACCATCTTCTGATGGCTGCTTCCAGCAGGATAAGGCTCCATGTCATAAAGCTGGAATCATCTCAGACTGGTTTCTAGAACATGACAGTGAGTTCTCTGGACTCAAACGGCCACCAGATCTAAACCCAATAGAGAACCTTTGGGATGTGGTGGAACGGGAGATCAGCATCATGGATTCTCTGAGGAATGTTTCCAGAACCTTTTTAAATTGATGCCACCAGGGATTAAGTCTCAGCACCCAACAAAAAAACTTTGCAGCTATCTGCCTGGTGCTCCAACCATTTGGTTCCCAGTGGCAGCATGTTGACAGTCCAACAAGAAACCATTGTGAATCATTACAGCTCTGGAGTGCTTTGTCTGAGCTTTTTTGTTGTTCTAAACCACAAACAAGGTTAACCCTCTAGCCCCAATCGCCATGGTGACAACGCCACGTCGTCATTTGACAGATGGGTTGAGTAAAACACGATCAGTTGCAACTTCTCGCTGTTCCACAGCCGGTGTTACAACACTATGGAGCCACGTTAGCGACACAGACGGCAGCTCTGGCGCCACGCTCTCTCCGTCTGCAGACTCCACTCACCTCCTGATCGAAACATGTTTGCTTGGTTGAACTGAAGATCCTGTTCAGGACAGCTTGACGTGAACAGCTGTCATAGTTGTGTTTCCCCTCGGTAGGTCAAAGGTTATATAACCTCAGGGGTAACAAGACAGACCAATGTCCTTCATGCAATAACAGCACTGATGATGCGACTGAATTAATGCATGTAGATGCCTCAAAAATGGGATATTTTCCATCACGAAACTACATTTATCCAATTTTATTTTGTAGTTTTACATCTCCACATGTCCACAGTTGGCAAACCTGATCAAGGGCGTCATCCCTACCTGTGAGTCCACATCCTGTTTGACTTAAAGCACCTGATTTAGGTAGTCAGCACCAAGCAATCCAGGAAGAACTGGAAAACAGGCCGGGTTGTGACTCTGCAGGACCAGGATTGGTCAGCTCTGTTGTAGACATAAATACACTAGACACAATCTCAGACATCACCCATTGGAATTTGCACAAGCTGAGTCTTAAGTGGGATGTTTACGTTGACTGGAGTCAACTCCGCCCAATTTAAGTTCCAAGAACAGCAATCAGGTGAGACAAAGTAATGTTTAAAGCTTTTTGGCTTTCTTTTGGTGAAGAACCCAACTGTCAATCAAAAACCAATAAATGGGCAAATTAGAGCTCTGATAAAATCAAATGGCTAAATAAAAAAAAAATTTCACATACTAGTAGCCACAACAAATAACAAACAAAGCAATACAATTTTAAAAACAAGCATCGGAATTCCAAATGCACAAAAGTTTTATTTCATGTGTGAATTTGGTCTTTTCTAACGTAAGTGACTGAAGAAATTGCTCCCTTATGCAACCAGCTTCTAGTGGTCTTTGGAGGAACTGCAACATTTTGGGTACTTCCTGGTTTATGCGAAACAAAATGAAGTTGGGAGATTGACTTTGCAACGATCTGTTCAACCCCTTGGACCGTGTCTTGGCCATAATCAGCTGATACTGACGAAGAGAAAAGCAGCTTTTATTATCGACTTTGCATTGATCTGCGACATTTTACATTAACAGTGCAAAGCCGCATTTAGTAAACAGTTGAAGAGTTACGCTAATCAAAAGAATGCAAACAGGAGCTAAAGGGTTAATCAGTCTGGTGGTCCTAACTGTAATGTACTATATACTGACTTGGATAAAGGCTCCAGGAATGGTTTACGAATGATGCCCCCCCCCCCCCCCCCCCCCCAAAAAAAATAGCTGTCATGCAAGTGTAAAAAATATCTTTGCTACATGGCAAATATGAAAGTATTTTGGTTTTTAAAAGCTAGACAGACTACCTAGGTGAGGATGCAGAATGGGTTCCAAAGCTTTCTGAAGACATTGACGAATAAATTGCTTAATTCGACCTCTTGGATTGAGCTTCGTACTTCAACAAACAAACTGTCGCGACGGTTTGAGGATAAGGATTCACGTCTCAGTAATTTGGGGGGTTGTCCGGGATCGAGGAAAAGTTAGAGGTATATTCGTAATGATGGGAATGTCTGTTGTAAAATGGTAAAATAAACCAGAGTACAGGTTACTAGTGAATATAAAGGGCAGGGAGACGTTCATCTCCAAATAACATTGCTCAGTTTGACCTCATGGTTTATACATCTTCCTTGAACAAACAGACTTGGGTGAGATGTTTTTTGGGTGGGGGGATCCACATGTCAACACAAACTCTTTTTTTTTGTTTTGTTTTTTTTTTTGTTCAGGCAGCAAAAGTTCTCTTAAATGACACAGACTGATCAAATGTACGTTACAGACTGCAGATGAGGCTCGGTTGGATTTAGACACAGGGAAAAGACAACAGATTTCACTTTTGAGGAACAAAAAACAAGGCTGAGTGATGTTTGAGGGGTGGAGGGGCCTCCCGAGACCAGGGATTTGACCCATCCATCCTCCCTCTGAGGTTTTGCAGCGGTATAAAAATGTTTTCTTGACAGGCAGGAGGCACAATTCCCTTGGATGGCCTTGACAGGTAAATGTCGGCTGTTAAAGACCAACTCACACCAAATATTTATTTTTTTGCTTTCCTTTCAATTGACTGAAACAAAAGAAATCTGTTTTGCGGCTTGACAGGAATTCAAAGAACTACCACCTAGAATGAGCTTTTGCTTAAAATTAGACCATTGGTTCTAGGAAGATTGTGTCTGATAGATTCGGTCTCCTGTTTAGCGGGAGCGATCGCTCCACCACAGCAGAGCTTAATGCCACCGAGTTCATGGAAGGCGTCTGCCCTCCCGACTCCCATGCAATTGTTTTTCGTGTGGCTGTTTGCGAGCGCTGTACGGTGAGTGGGTGTATTTGTTTCCAACACCAGTCATTATCACAGCACTAATTACCCAGGGGGATTGTGGGTAAACAAATCACTCTTAAGCAAAGAAACCCAGAGAGAAGAAAGAAAAGCATGAGTGGAAGGAAAAGTGATGATGAGAAGAAAACAAAAAGTGTTTGCGTGTTTTAGGAGACTTAAAAGTTGTGCAGCAGATTGGAATTAAGGAATACAGCCGGCTTTGATCACCGTTGCGCACGTGTGGCCCCAAACATCTACACCTGACTAATGGTTCTGTAAAGGACTTGAAATCATATGGCAATCATAAAATACAGCATTTCTACCCCTCAGATATCTGTTTGAAACTAAAGTGGGCAAATAATTGATCATTTTTTAGTCCCATGCAGATGCAAGGGGGTTGACCCGTACCAGTGCTGCAGGTTTTTTGGGTTCTCCGGGTCCCTGGAGGGTCGTAGAGAGGATGGGCAGGTGTATCTTGCAGTCCCCTTGAGGCTCGTATGGCCACCTCTTGAAATCGGATCGTACGACCTTGATATTTTGTGTCTCATAAGGGGTTTGACCATTTTTACCCGCCGACAAAAGCTACGTACACGCCGGGCGAGTGACAAGCTTTTAAGCCCCGTGGTGTTCCCACTGGACTGGTAATTGGAAGATGCTTGGTGTGAAATGTCAAAGGAAATGTGGGGAATTTTCCTTTCACAGTTCTATTCCGATAAATGAAAGACGTGGCGTCGCAGACTTCCAGCCGGACACAAACCGCAAGATATTCATTTCTCCACCATGGTCAATTTTGAAACGGTTGGCACTTTTGTGATTTGAAAAGGACACTACCAAATCAGAATCCCTGATGGGTCAAAGGTCAACCTGGTCTACCTTTTAGTTGGGGTTAGGGTTAGCAGTTTTGAAGGTGGAAGCCTGAAATGCACATTTAAGAGCATTTACATGGACATTTCTGTGGCATTGTGACTGTAGCTTAGGGGCAGAAACAATGCAGATGGGGAGGGTTTTTGGGACTAAATCTCTCCCTAAAAAGGATTTCTAAAAGTCAATAAGATGCATCGACTGTTAACTTTTCTTTTATTTTGACGCAGAAGTCGTCACAGCAACCGTTTTCCTTAAAACACGAAATGATTTTCTGTAATCGTCTGCATGGCAGCGGCACGACAAAGAACTCAAATGAACGCAGTCCTTATCCCAACTGAAACGTAGCAGATGCTTCCTTTATCCACGCTCCGGTTCTCCCCGTGGAGTTTCCCAGCATTTGCTCATCCTGCCGGAAACAAACGGCGAAACCCTGCCGGAGGAACGCACGTCAAGCCATATCTGACGGGCTGACCCTGCTCTGCCCCGAAGAAAAAGTCACATCAGGTCCGAGTCATCCTCCATTCCACCGGCTTTAAAGAACACAGCAGTTTTGTTTTTCCCTGTACTTCAGGGGTGCAGCTACAAGGGGGCCAGGCAGCAAAAAGCTTTGCACCGCCGCTTCTCCCCAAACGTTTGAGTCCATATATGTATCATTGTTGACAAAGATGAAGAAAGCTTCTTTAAATGTTGCGAAAATACCAATTTAGCAGAGTTTCACCTGTTTTTAGTCATTTTTTACATTGTTTGGACCTCATATTTGCTTTTTTCTTTATTTGTGTCATGTCTTGACACTTTTTTTTCTTTATTATGAAAACAAAAACCATTTAAATTTCATTTTTGTAATTTTTACCAAAGAAAAAAATATGTTCTCATTCAGATTTATTTTGAAATTATGTAACATAATACAATTAAATATGTTAAAGACTATGGATATGAACCATTGTCACATAAAAATATACAGTTTTTCTACAAAAAACATTAAAGTGGAGAGTTATTACAAAAATAACACTCAAAGCGGCAATTACATCTCAGCACCTTATTATTCAAAACTTTTATTTTGAAGGCCTGAATGTCTGATGATGGAGGCTGTTTGACTTTCCTTACATCTTAAAAAGGCAGTTTTCAGAAAATGCATAATGCTGCTGTAGGCTTCACAGAACCCTCCCACTCCACCCCTGGTCCATGTCTAATTCCTGAAGCGCTCTCAGGTGTTAGTCTGCTTCCAGCTGCTGGAAATCTACAGCCTGTTCTTTAGACCTGGTCTGTAACATCTCCACTCTTCCTCAGTTTCTTATAAAAAAAAAGTTGATTTTTTTGGAATATTTTTTAACAATTACAACAATTAGATTCTGCTGTTTAAATAATTTGATTTTGTTGTACATATCTATTTTTGGAGCTTTTTTTTTCCCTTTAATCTCCTTATATTTGAAAAACATATGATGGTTGAGGGGGTGTTGGTTGACTTATAAAAAAAAAAAAAAAACTTGCCTTCTATAAGCACAGACTGAAGGAAACCCCAGTTATTTTTTGGGTCCAGACCAAAAACCGACAATAGTTGGAGATAAATCACAGCTCTGCCAGCCTCTGTGTCTGCAGCCCAAACCTCACAGGGCCGAGTCTGTACTGGGTCACCCCATTCAGGCTCGCCGCACGCTCTCAAGGTGCTTTCACACTTCCTGTGTTGTGTAGCTTCAGTCTGTTTTTGGTTTGAATTTTACTAAAACGACGCCTCCGAAACAGGACGGCTAAACAGTCCAAAAGCAGACCCGCTGCCATCTCTGACGCCGTTTTTTCACTTTAATCTGAGATGACGGAAATCTAGAAAGAGGCTAAATGAAACCCTATGGACCATAGAAAGCAGCTAAAAGAGACATCTCAGTGAAACTTTTATTGTGAAATACAGGAAATAATCAATTCAGTCAGTTCATCCTAAATGAGTTGATTTTAAATGTTTAAAACAACATTTAGAGGTGGTCGTCTCACGCAGGGCTGTAAATGCAAGGAAATTCGCAAATATTTGAGTTTGAGTATTTGGTACATCCCAGATCGCTAGTTTGCAATCTTTACGAATATAGTAGAGTTTAACACAAAATACACTTCAGACAATGTTACAATTGTTCTAAACTGCAGAATAATGTTGGATATTTAGTGTATATTAATGTCACTACAAGTTAATAAACCTTCAAAGTAAAGTGTCGGTGAAGGTTGCCACTTTCAAAAGAAAACTATCTCGTTGGGGGGGGGGGGGCAAAAAAATTAAACTGAAGTTCAGTTTATTGATTATTCTAATGCCGACAATTTGAATACAAACTGGAGGAAGGAAAAACTGTGGAGGACATTTTCAGGGTTTGTTTTCAAATCATCCAAAGCAACGGTCACGTTTGTTTTTGTTTCCTGCTGAAGTTAACCAGGAAGTTGACAGAAAACCACTGTTTGAAGTGTTTAAATATCCGTGTTGTTTTTTTATCTGTTATGTTTTGTATATTTTTCTAACATGATTAAATATTTTTCAAAGTCAGCTGACTAATATTGGCAAGCGCTCCGTTTTTATGACCTAACCTTTAATATAAATGACTAAAAGAAAATTCATCTTGTGACTCTGTACAGTTAAAAAAGTGCCTGTTTATTTATGCAGATTGGGTTATAACTCCACGTGGAGCATGCACACTTGGGTCTGGCATATTAAGGCATATTTCATTTATTTGTGAGTTACTTATGGGGTAATAAAAGAAATAAAATAAAAGCCAAATAAATAGCAGCCTTTCAAACACAGCATATTCAATAAAAATAATTTAATCTGTAAATCGTTTGTCTCGAATAGCCGCCGAGTCCCAATCTCAGGGCGTTATTTAACTGAAGTAAACAAAATGTTAAGAAATAGTTAATTCTGAGACTAATTACAGTTCTTTAAAGTCCATATTATGTCAGTAAATCCAAATAAATGATCAATTTTAGGTAAATTCTCTCAAACTGATCAATTGAATCAAATCAAATAGGTAACACTTTTGCCATTAGGGAACCATTTACTATGTCAAGGATCATTTTCTTTCAATTATTTTTGAATTAATTGATGAATTATCTTAAATCTTTTTGTCTTTTTTCCTGTTTTTATTGTTTTGTGGTTTCATTTGCTTGAAACCAACCAATCAATCAATCAAAGGAGTTATTTTGTTTGTGTGAGGTAAATCTTTGGGTCAATCAGTGCTCAGAAGTTTTTTTTATCTTTAATGAGCAAAATATGAATCTATTGCTGTATGGGAAGTAAAAAGAAAACAATAGTTATCTAAAAAACCAAAGGGAGAGAAGATAAACCTTTAAAAGACCACAAATTAGTATGAAAAACAGTAATTGATCCAGTAATCAAAGGAAAAAACGGTGAGAAATACTGACATTTCTAACGCACGTCTTGCATATTTTGCTTATTTCCATGTATCGCTGTTTAGATTGACGCTGGATGTGAATCTCTTTTGCATAAAAATGCGATCATTTGCAGGAATCCAGTCAGTGCAGAATCACGGGTAAAAACATTCTGTCCAAACGATGCGAGTGTCGATTCCTCTCTGCGCCACAGCCCACAGTGATGTCTTTGAAGAGGCTCAACAGCTCACCAGGCACTAATTTATTCTCTAGTTTCCAGGAAATGTGTGTGTCATGACGCACATGTCTAACATGTGTCCCCCCCCACCCCCCCACCCCCCTGCTCTCATGTCTGTGGATGAAGACATCAGAGCTGCATGAATGGAAACGCACGCCCACATGCAGACATGCAGCAGGCGTGCAGAACCCGCGTCCCACCGAGTGTCGAAACCGACCTGTTCTAAGAAAACGTGCAGAGGAGGAAAACGGATTGAGAAAACACAACGATTTAACTGACTAATTATGGCAAGCGCTCCGTTTTTATGACCTAACCTTAAATATAAATAACAGTTTGACTAAAAAAAATTCATCTTTTGACTCCGTAGGTTTAAAAAAATTGCCTGTTTTTGATGCAGATTGGGTTTAAATCCACGTGGAGCATGCACACTTGGGTCTGGCATATTAAAGCATATTTCATTTATGTATGAGTCACTTACGTGGTAGTAAAAGAAATAAAATAAATCCATAAATGTAAAAAAACAAAAACAAATTAAAATTCAATAAAAGTTTGTTTTTATTTACAAAAAGATAATTTATCAAATACATCAAATATATTGATAAATATTTTTTGAACAACGAAAAACTAAAAAAAAATATATAAAAAACATCTTACGGTAAGACAGACTCGGATAAATGACTAAATTGGAAACCTTTTTAAAGTTTGCACTTTGGAGAAACCTTGAGGTAATTTCTAACTAAGGTAAATATTTCCGTTTTCTCAACCTCCATATATACGGGAGCAGAAAGCATCTCCGTCTTTAAAGCTGAACTTTTTCCCCTCAATTGTTTTCCAATTCTGACACACGCTTGGTGAAAAGTGAACATCTGACTGTACATGTGAAGCCAACAAATCCTGGGTTTTGTTTCTAAAGGAAGCCGTTTTTCAGAAACAAACAAAAAAGAAACTTTACATTTCTCCGATGATTAATAATCATAGATAACACAAAGAATCACTAAAGAGGAACGTTTTTTCTGATAAAAGTGGAAAATCGTAACCTAACCGTTTAGCTGTGGTTAGGCTGGTTTACCGCCGCTGATGCTGCATTGGGCTGAGAGGGAGGTCAAAATGTTGGTGTTTTCAACACCCGTCCTTTGGTTTTCGTGCTTCATTGTCTATTACCAACAATTAGGGTGCTGGAGGTGGGAAAGGGGTGGGGGGTTGTGTGTAGGTCTGGGTAGGGGGCTTTATTTTAATTTTCTTGCTCATTTTGATATGATTTATTTAGTTTCCTCTTAATGTGAAGCACTTTGTGTTATGCATTTATGGGAAAAGTGCTATGAATAAAGTTTGATTTGATTTGAAAGGTGAGGCCAGACAGTTCATCAAGTCCCCACTAGGGGCGTATTAATGTCTATCCCTATTTACTCTCATTCAAAATGGTCTAAAATAACAATAATAATACATATTTGCAGTCCAAATGTTTTAACGTCTCTTAAGTGAAATTTTCTTGAAAATTGTAATAAAATGAGGGCGTGGCTTTTCGCGAGTAGGATGGACTTAGTGGGCTTGTTAAAAAAAAAGCCCAAATTTACGACTACATATCCTGTCAAGAAGGCAGCAACATAAAGCAGAAAAACTGAGCTCAAACTGAGCATTTCTGAGTTCTCAAGTATTCCATTTTTTCTTCCATTATTGTTTAACGTGACCCCAGTTGACAAAGGTCACAGGTCAAAGGGGACAGAAGAGGTTCAAAGATGCAGCGTGTGCATCCACACTGAATGCGATTTGTGCATCAAATGTGTGCCCGCTGCCTCCCTTTGCTGCTCGACACTTCTCCAAAAATGTGATCATAAACCTAACAATCCACACATGTGTGAGGAACTATCGCCAAAACTCCTTCCCGTCCCAGTCAACTCAGGTGTACTTCAAGGCTCAGTCCTCACCCCCCCTCGATTTTATCGTCTACCTTCAGGAAAATCAATACAGTGATCCCTCGCTATAACACGGTTTACTTTTCACGGTTTTGCTTCTTCACGGATTTGCATCGTGCATTGTGTTCTGCATTCTGATTGGCTAAAAAGTCACTCCGCTTCTTCTCTACCTGTGTGTCAATAACGTTGCAGTTTAATACGTACACGTATGTAAAACAGCTTGCCAAATTTACATTAAGTTCGTGCAAATTCTCTTGATGGTGGCATTTCAGTGTATATGGATCTTTTTGCAAAGCAGAAAAAAGAGCGACAACAACTGCCTATCACTGTCTTCTTCTCCCGAACAAACACAGCCGCACCGCGGGCTTCAAAAGGAGAAAACACTGCAGAGCGGAGTCAGGATGCAGCGGCTCAGTCTGAAGAGCAGTGAAATACACCTGAAGTCACTATTTGTCCCACTGCACTTTGTATTTTTTTCATAATCATTTTAAATTTTCTCCCATTTAATCCAATTACTCAGGTCGCGGTGGGCGGGGCTAATCTCCGCGATTTGAAGCCTTCTGTTCACATTGATGATTAAAATTATTTGACAATACAGTACAGAAGTTATTTGTTTAAAAAAACGTTTCTAAAGTACTTTTATTTGTGAAACAAATGCTTGAGCCTGTAAATGGTTTGTTCTTTCATTTCAATTTATAATAGAGTATTTAATTGTATAATAATAGTTTAAAAAAAAATAAAGGTTTCTACTTCACGGATTTTGCCTATCACAGGTTCTTTTTGGAACGTAACCCCCGCGAAAAACAAGGGTTTACTGTAGACAATTTCATTGCTACGCTGATGACACCCAACTCTACGGGGCAACCTCAACCCAACTCCATTCTCAATCTTGCTTCCGTGACAGCTTGTCTTTCGAAACTCAGACCCTGATTTTTGTAATAGATAGATAGATGGACAGATAGACTTAACATTAAAACTTGAAATGGAAAAGCTGGACTTCAAAACTGTGATTTTAACTGCCACAACAAAAGAGTTAACATTTTTTCATTTGTTTTGTACACTTCTTACTTTATATAATTATGTATTTTATTTTTGTGTATTTCTGAGGGGTGGAACCTTTTGTTTAGGACTGTGTTGCGTGAATAAAGTTTTTTTAGTTGTAGTGCCACTCAGAGTTCCATCTGGCAGTAAGTCCAAAGTTGGTGAACAGTAATGACTCCATTTTACCGCAGTATTTTTTATTTTCATTTTTTTTTTTGTCTGCTCCCAATTCCCAACAATTTGAATAAAGAAATACTCTTAATTTTCTGAATATACTGCATATGTCCTCCATCATCAGAAAAGGGCCAGAAGAACGAACCTGCTAAAAACACCACTTTCATCCGAGCGGGTCTTTAAGTGTTGCAATTACTAGGAATTGTCCTGAAGCAATTCAAAACAAATCATCTTTTCTTTTTAATTTGCTTAATTTGAATGCTCATTTACAAAGACATTCCTCCCAATAAACCCCCAAAACTCGTTAGTTGTCCTTATTGTTTGAAAGCTAAGTGGACTTGTATTGATTTTCTATAGATTTTGTGTGTTTTAGATGAATCAGTTTTAAAACAGTCGCATCATTTTATCCAGCTTCTTCCTTTTTAGTAAAGATGATTCAATCTGATTTCTGCCCAGGCTTTGATGAGTGTAAATGTGTTTATTCAGAATGCCAAAGCAAACCTGCTTCCCTATGAGGAGACGAACAGTTTGGGGCTTTAATATGTTTCCATGACGCTGGACGGAAAGAGGAAGCGAGGGAGAAGCGCCCTTTTATCTTTAAATTAACCAATAACAACAAGAAGATGAAGGGTATCGCCTCGAACCCCGTCACCCACTCACGCATCTCCATGTCTACTACCCGGTTAGCAGTCCTAACCTGAAAAAAAGCTAAATCTCATGGCCTCACCAAGCATCAATCATGATCAGAGTACCGTGCAGCTCTTGATTGCAACCCATCAGACAAAGTGAGGGTTTAACAAAGGCGATCAAAGACGAGTCAGATGTCTGAAAATGATTCGACGGGATGAAAAGTGTCCTTCCTCTGTCGCCATGCGCAGTGACTTTGCTCAAAATCCTTCATTTCCTCTTTCACCTCCCAGCTGACATCGTCAACCCGACAACCCTGACAACCCCCCCCTGCCCCCTGCCCCCTGCAGACCCAGCGTACCAATATGTGGCTGGTGTACACCCGTAACGCCAGGACGCCCTCTCCTCACTTTTGGGTTAATTCGCACATGAAGTCCCAAACTCATCAGCACTTCTTTTTTTTTATTCCACTTCCCCCAGCGTGCTTCATAATATCACATAGCAGCTCATTGCACACTGGGCCATCTGTTAGCAGAACATGCACAAACACGGCTCGTGCGCACGTGCAGGCGACCGCACGCCGCCAGATGCTGGGATCTGGAACTAAGAAAAACCTGCAAAGAAGAAGCAAGTCTGCAGCAGGTCATTAGAAACTTTGAACAACGAGATAAAGGATTTTAATTTGATCCAACAAAGAGTGCATGAAAAAGTTTTGAAAGAGAAAAATTCGGAAAGATCTACTGCTTTTTTTATTTCTTTTTAAATAATATACAAATATTTAAAAACAAATAGTACAATAATTCTCACTGGGGGTTTTTTTGGGGTTCAATACAACAGTATTTTTCTGTAACTACCTATTTCCCCTCCAATAAATTGAATCTAATCTGATCAGTTTTAATCTATGACTATCAATTCTTTTTTTCTAATATCTTTTGAAGATATGAAAATTTAAACCTTCAGTATTAAAGTGATTCATTTTTATACTAAAAAAACTAACTGGAAGCATATTTTTTGCCTATAAAGAACATGAAATTACTCTAACTGATAAACTTGATTCATAAATATTAATGTCTTGATTAATGTCTTTAATTTATAATGTATTTTATGAGTCAGCAGAAAACGATCGATTGAAATCTAATTAATCTTTTATCAGAAAATCAAAGTTCAGGAGCAAAAAAACCAACACAATAAACCTTAACTACTTTTGAATGTTGGCCAGGAGTCTGCTGAAAAAATGAGAATTCTGTGAACATAAACGGCGTGAACATGAAAGTATATGGTGTTAAGTGAATATTACTGTAGTACTGTTTATCATTAAAGACCAGGTTCTCCCTTACTTTGAAAAGAGCCAGCCATCACTGGCACTTGCCAGGTTTATCATTTAATTTGTAATGTAAATGCATTATTCTGCATTTTGGAGCCATAACTACCTTACCCAAAGTGTAGTTTTACTAGACGAGATTCATAAAATTATGTCAGACGTCGCAAATATTCATACTCCAATTTTCAGGAAAAGCCAGAAATATCTGAGTATTCAGATAGTCGTTACAGCCCAACTATGCCTTATATTAAAAAAAAACACACTTCAGCTTTTAGGTCCCACTTTTAGTCTCTGATTTTTAGTTTGGAATTAGTTAGTCATTCTGATTATTTTGTTCCTTAACTGTTTTACAGCCTTTATTTGTCCTTCTATTTTGTTATTACGTAATTTTGTTAATTGAGCTGGACTTTCAATGCATCAACAATTTTAGAATATTTTTTTTTCTTTTATTTTGGTGCACTATTGTAAAAAAAATCTGTTTGTAAAATGAGCTACAGAAATAAAATGTATTGGTTTGATTACAAACTACGCAGAATTGTGGAACCAGAAAAGCAGATATTTATCACATTTCCATTTATCTCCCTAAAATTTTGCAGACAGCAAGCTTTAAACGTTTCTTTAACAGCTTAAATGTCCTGCAGTGAACCAGAGTTCTCATGCAGATGTGCTTGCAGTGTCCACAAATCTGGAATAGTTTCACCCAGAACACAGTTGAACCAGTCTGTACATTCTTATTCTGTGCTGGAAACATTAGGTTAGGTAAAAGACACACGTTGAGTCACTGAATTGCCAGTTAGAGAAGGCTTCACTTCATTGTGGGTGGGGCCAAACCAAAAACCACCAATCACAACAGTTAAATAAACATATAGGATTGGTTAGGGTTAGGTTAGGTCCTTGTGGATTTTTGGACTAAGAACTTATTGCTGGTATAAATCTGTGTATGGATAATCTTTGAAAACTTAAAAAAAAAAAAAAGTATATTATGGCTTCTAGATAAAGAAAAGTTAAGAAATCTGAAAAATAATGTACAAAAATGAATCACTTCAAGTATTTTTTCGTTAATTAAAATCTCAATCTTTTAAATCAAATAAATGTTTCTCACAGTCACGGCCACTACGAATGTTTTACGCACTTTCCACAGATGAAATTTCCTTCTTTGTGTGAAAAACATCACTCATAAGTGTTTCTTGCGTTCGTCGATGTCTGTCCAGGTTTTCGGCCGACTGGTATACTTCGGTTTAAAGCCGTTTGAAATTCTTGGTCGGTTGAGATTTATGTTGTTCATTTTACGTACTCCGTACCCAATGATTACCTAAATCCTACGCAATTGTGCGTGATTGTTGTGAGATGCATATGTAGGTTTTACGGCTTTCCACGACCGTTCCACGTATGTCAAACCCAAACTTTTATGTGTGGCGCATGCGGCGATATGGAACCATGCTTCCTTGTGAACTTTGTGTCTAAAAGGGGGAATATGTCCAACATTCAGTCTGTCTCCTAACTGGAATAGACGGCTGACAGCTGCTCCATGTTTCTCTGAAGTTAAAAGCAGTGGAGTCTGATGTATATCGACATCCTGTCATCTCCACCTTAACTAGTTATGGGGTGGGGGGATCTGCCAACAAAAGCAGAACCGGAATGGATTCCTGCAGACCCTGGAATGATAAACACCCGGGATGCTACTTTTTCCTGGCAGGACGTTTGCCGATTTGACTCCCCAGACAGCCGGATCATTTAGACTCCCCGTTTATAATTTAGACATTTGTTATCATGGAGCCGCTTGGAAACGAGTCCCAACGCTGGAACAGGATCAAACGTCCTCGCTTTCCCTCTGTGGAGCTTTGGAGGGGACTTCGGCTGTAAGGGGGGAGGAGGAGGAGGAGGACTCCCCCTCTTCAATTATTTACAGGAAGCCCTCATGCATCTGTGACTTTAGGTGACAGGCTGAGAAAGCCCAGCAGAGCAGTGCAGAGCTCTGTTCTTCCTCTGCGTAGTCCTTTCTCTTCCACTTACCCCCCCCCCCCCTGTCAGCAACCTTTTTTCCTCTTCATTTCCTGCTCTAAAACTTTTCCCAACTCCCCCGTCTCCCCCACATCCTTTCTTCCGGGCTGCCTTCTCCCATGTTTTTTTTTTCCTTTCATCTCCGCTTTCCTCTTTTTCTTAATTTTTTAAATTTCCACTTCTATCTCCAAGTTGATTGTTTCGTCGTCCATTTTCCTCTCCTATCCACCCCCCCCCCCTTGTCATCTCTGCTCGACAAAAAGTAACGGAGGGGTGGGGAGAGGGCCGGAGGACGTCAAAGGAAAGGGACATCAACCGAAGAGTGTGAACTCTCTCTGAAGAGCCGGCGAGGAAATAATTTATATTCTGCTCGAAACATCTCGCTTGTCTTCTTCCTCATCCTCCCCATCCTTCGCGCCACTTCCTCTTCCTTTTTGGCCAAATCACGTCTTTCAGACACCAACAAATCACTCAACAATTTAAAAAAAAAAAGCAAAAAAACAAAACGAAATAAAAAAAGGAAACATTTTGGAAAACACAAGAGACTATTGTGTTAAAAGACAAAACACAATAAGAAATCTGGAAAAGAATGTCTTTGCAGTGTCCACAGAGCTGGAATAGTTTCACCTTAAACTACAGAACACATTTGATCCCTCTTTTTTTGTGTTTTTTTGTGCCTGTTTAGTCATTTGTAGGGTCTGTTTCTGTGCTGGAAACATTAAGTAAGTCCCAGCGTACCTTACTTTTCCAGAACTCCATCTCCCCCTTTGGTTATCAGCAGGAGTTCTAACTACACTTCCTGGACGCCGCACGCCTGACTCTCATTCACTCCATCAACCACAGCAGACTTCAGCTCTGTAACAAAGTATTGTTTGAGCCCCTCTGCCTTCATTAGCGAGCGTTAGATTTGGACCTGATCTTCTGTCTCCTGACCCTGACCCTGTTTGCCTGCCCTGACCCTCGCCCGGATCCTGACCATCCCGTCTCTCCTCTGATGCTCTCATGCCTGTTATCGACTCCTGTCTGACCCTGATTTAGCTTTGAGGACTTTTAGCTGAGCTAATAAACCTGCTGCATTTGTGTCCAGCCGCCTGCCTGTTATTATAACATCTAGATTTCTGATGATTACTTTTGTTTTCCGAACCGTATCCTTTTTATTTCTAAATTGTAATGTTTTTTTTTTTAATTTGTTTTACTTTTTTAATCATTGATGTAATCTTTAATATGTTTCTGCACTGAGTAATTAGTTAGTGCAGGGGCGGAGCTACAGGGCGGCTGCTGCCACCCCCAGCAAAAAGTTTCGCCCACTAAATTTTTAGACAAATACTGGAAAAAAAAAATTCAATACAAGCTCTTTCAAGCATTAGTAGTAGCACCTCCGCTAAAAAAAACAGCAGTGTTTTTTTAAATAATAATTTTAACCATACTAAAAAATGTTGAAACATGTTGGTGTAATTTGTACTTCAGGGCCACCGTACTTCCATGTTCTTCCTTCCATCTTATGTTAACGATTTCTCCAACTTTGCTTTGTTTTTTTTGTTTTTTAGAAATTTCAATCAACAAAAACAGATTTTTTTTGTTTAATTTACAAACCTCTAAATGTTTTCCAAACCATCCTCTGCTTATTTGAAATCCCCAAAAATGAAACTCCTCCCTAAAGATTCCTGGGTTTCTTTCTTTTTTTTAATCCTTTGGAGTGACTACATTTTTCATTCCTAACTCTGTCAGATCTTTTGCAATTATGGCTGCTTCCACTGACTCTTCTCCAAGTGTGCCATCCTTCAGAGAGAACACGAGTCTCTCCAGTGGAGCTCGGTCCAGGCTGATTAAGTCATCTGCCAGATAAGTCTATCTCAAATATGCCGTCATTTATCCTGGCTTTTTCCTCCCTCAGCCATTCAAGAAAATCTCAGTGCAATCAATTTCATAAACCAATCAAACAAAAAACACATTTTTCTCTCCATTTTTTGATCAAACAGTGACTTTTTTTCCCCTCGTCGTCTTTATTAGTTGATGTTTAGATAGTAGTTGGCTGCAAAAATAGGTGAACGGGTCTGTTTAGATCAAACCCTGGCTGAGCAACATGTGACGCTCAAGCGCTCCAGAAAGAGCGAGGAGACGAGGGAGAGGATGACGCACGGCGGCGTTTTGACTCCCAGGCGTCCGTGCAGAAGACCTTCTATGCTCTGTGAGATGTCGGCGTGTGATTCGGAGTGCTCACCGAGGAGTACAGGTGACCCTCGCCGTTCATCGCAATGTAGAGGCCGGTCTTCACGGATTGGATGGCCACGACTCTCAGACCGACAGGAATTAAGTTAAAAAGAGCTGAAACGAGACAAAAGGAGTTCATTTTACTTCCCGCTCTGAGGACTCAAATGCCACCATTTATCTTCCTAATTGATAGATTTTTTTTTTTTTCTTGGAAATCCCCACAGCATGAAATTTATTCATTCTAACCACATCGATGAACAGATTCCTACTAAATAAGCTAAAACTTTCACCTTTTCTGAAATGGCAGATGTAAAAGATTACATCTCTGATGAGAAACAAAGCAAAAGTTAAAGATCTTTGCATTTATTTATTTATTTTTTCAGCTTGTGACATTTGAAAATCGGCCCCCTCGTGTCTGTATTTTTATTTTTTTATTTTTTCAGTCCGTGCGTGAGCCCCGCCGGGTCAGGACCAAAGACGGCTGACGGTTCGGCAGAAGACAGCCTGTAGCCTCAGGCAGACGCTTTGAAAAGAACACCGCTGTCACTTTTCTGTTTGTTCACAGCAAAAAAAACCTACTTATTTCACTCCACATTGGCTTCTTTTCTTTATTTTTGTATTGATTTGTTGAGTTTCTCTGATCCTGGATGGTAAAATATTGCAAAACTTTTCTTTTATGTATAAAATTCTGTCAATAGTTTTGATCTCAAAAGCTTCTAAAACAAATGAATGTTAAAAATCCCACAAAAATATGATTTATTACCTTTTTTGGGACCATATTCAGTCACGTTTATGACAAAAAAACTTACTTGAATTTACTTTGCTGTGTTCCAACTATCTTTTATTTACTCATTAGTTTTTCATAATTATATAACATTTTATCCCAAACAGAAAATAAAACATTTGATTAAATGTAAAAAATTCTGAGGACAAGTTCAGAATGTAACAGTAATGACCAATTTCTATAAGATTTGATTAAAAAATGAAGTTTATCACCTTTAAAACATAAGAAGTTAGCATATTTTCTTTAATTTTGGGGGGATAAAGGACAAACCAGCTCTGTCAAAAACACTAAACTGTTAAACATTGCAGGTTTTTGATCTATAAAGTGGATAATCAAACAAAATGTTGTAATTTTTTCATGCTTTTCCTCACAGTTGAGCAACTTGTTGCCTCACCTGCACTGGAATTGACATTCTTGTAGCGTTAAACACAAGAATTTGCTCAAACCATAAATACC
Organism: Oryzias curvinotus; assembly: GCA_023969325.1. Taxonomy (NCBI): domain Eukaryota; kingdom Metazoa; phylum Chordata; class Actinopteri; order Beloniformes; family Adrianichthyidae; genus Oryzias; species Oryzias curvinotus. The sequence goes on along the minus strand of CM043707.1, from coordinate 10,543,907 downwards.
ATTTTATACTTTAGATCCTTACTAATGCAAAACTGTAAATTTCACCGAGTATTTTTGTGTATTTTCTACCCCATTTAACCGGGTTTTTGTATGTGGTTCAATGACTTGAGCAATAGAACGGTGGAGTTTTGATTGGAAGGTTGCAGGTTTGGTTTCCACAGTTCCTGTGTTGAAGTACCCTTAGGCAAGAGAAATAAGAGAAAATATGATCTAAGTAAATACATTTATTAATATTTTGCTTTTTTTTACCATTAGTTTATCATATTTCAACTAAAAATGTCATACAGGATGAATATTTTTTAAACCATTTTTACTTCAGTACAAGTTTAGTAAATAAGTCATTAGCAGTAGAATTTAATCAACTATACTTTATAGAACATAGTTTTTGCTTTGTGTAGCTGCAACATATTTGAATGAGGGCAAAAAAAACCCACATTGTTTGTTGGTTGTGTTAGGTTTTCTTGTTGTGTTTGTAACTCCATTTCTCACAAACATCTACAGGAAAAGATGTCATTTGCTCCACGCCAAGGTAAAAAATAAAGTAAATTAGTGGGAAAAAAAGACGCTACAGTGATGTTAAGGAGCGGAAACATCTGGCAGAGAAGGACAAGAAAACCACAAAAGATGACACTAAATAGGGGATAAAAATGGCTTTGTCTTCATCTGAGCTACACTAGATTCAGACATTTCAAATTGTGTTTGTGGGGAACAAAAGCGTTTGTTTATAACAATGCTACTCCGTCGCAACATTCACGATGAGGTTTATTCGTTCATAGTGCTACACACACTCTGCATCCCTCGTGTCAACTCACTGGAGTTGGTGCTGTCGTCTTTGGTCCCATCCAGGCTTCCATCCTGGCCCATCTGGAGATAGAAGCCCTGCCTGCAGAACAACCTGGTCACGATGCCCTTCAGCTGCGGTTCTAACAGAGACACAACAGGGAGGAGGAGGAGGAGGAGGAGGAGGAGGAGGAGTTAAGGACGCTCTCCAGCATTTGAGTTAACCGTCACGGAGACGAGGACGGCGTTTGCTCCTCTGAAGCTCACGTCTTGGAGGGCACCTTTGCCCACAGAATACAATGTGGCCACATGTGACCTCCAGCATCCGCTGGGATTTCTTTTGGAGAGTCTAGTCAAGCACAGCCAATCCATTACAGGATTCTTGGACTAATCCGTTCTTTGTGGTCAACGTTCCACTTGAATAATACCGATAAATTATTTCCTAAAGTCCTGATGATGGAAGTGCAGCCTTGAATTGGCTGTAAATCACCAACCTCTCCTCCTCAGAACCAAATATATGGATGTAAAACAAGTTTTTATCAAATAAATAAATACATTTATATTTGATTAAACGGCATAGATAGAACTTTTTTTTAATCCCCTTGATGCCGATTGACAAAAAATATGAATCAAACCACTTCAAATAAATGTCTTCCCTTCATTTGAAGGAAAAAACATGAGTAAAAATTGTTACAAATAATAATTTTGCTCTTTTAAATGTGTTTAATTCAACAGATTTAGTGACTGCATCTGTAAAAAGACCATATCAAGCTATTTTCTGTCTGTCGATCAATTATAAATAAATAAAAATTGCCTAATTTTGCTCAAATGTTGAGGTGGGCGGAGTAAACTCCAGTCGGTCAGTTTGGCCAACCCACTTTCAGTTTATTTTTATACCCTGTCAAAATTTTAATGGACTATTCTATTGCTGTGGCATACTTTGTGTTTATTTATACGCAACAAATACTTCTAAATAGGTTTTTACCATAAATTCTTTGCACCGTTTATTTCCCAGTTAGCCTGTTGTAGACGGCGTGTTTCGTCTAATAGTCACCATTATCAAGAAATTATGCCGGCAGTTTTTTTCTTTTAAATATAACTGATTTTATGAAAGCAGTGGTAGAGATGTTAAAGGGTCTATATCCTGCCTTTCTTAAGCCTTTCAGAGTAAACTATATCAATATATTACCTTGGACACACTAAAGAACCATATTATTATGAAATATGAGTTATTTTTTGCTGCTCATTTTAGTATTCGATCTCTGAGGCCCCGCCTTTCTCTTCTTGTGGGTGCCGCCCATTTCATGACGACATCCTAGAGCCGGCATCTGCAGCGCGTCTGCGTTTCGCCCACGAAAACAAACATCTGAATTTATTCAAAGATGGACGCCCATATTGTTCATATCAAAGGAAAGCCGATCGCCGCTAGCTCCACAGAGAACGTGTGTGTTAGCCTGGGGGCGGAGCTGGCAGAGGAGACTCTTCCTGGAAGGGGCTGTTCCACACTTGGTGACATCACAACGTGAGAACTGCTTGTTTTCGTGGGTTGGGAGGGGCCGGTGCTCGGAGAGCAGGTTTTTAGAGGAATACTCAGAAATGCAAAATACCAGTTTGGGTTTGATTATAGTGAGGAAATAACATTATAGTAAACTTAACAGCTCAAAACGTTGATTTTGCATGTCCGTATAAGTAACGCTTTCCTACCAAAAATGGCCCATTTACTGGTTTACACTCAATTAATGGAGCGTGGGACTTGTAAGGCGATTAAACCACTGCCCTCTGGAAAAATGAGGTTTAAAAAAAAGGGAATGTTATGGTTAACTTTGAGAAAATGGCAGCTTAAAGACTAAAAACTGAACCCGCTGGGGGTTTTTTTTATACTAAATGGTGAGCCCAGCGTCCCCATGAACATCTCATCCGGCTCCTTTATAATTTTCTACAGCTGATGCGTGGCTGCAGTGTACATAAATACCAATTAAACTCACAGATGTTGTGGTTTTGACGCATTTGCTGGAACTGAACTCCAGATGTTTGCACCATTACAGATCTAATGTTCTTTTTCAACGCACGGTTTCATTTTTAATCACCTAACAATGCGCTTTGGGCTATTTCATGATACTGCAATTAAACCAGGGTTTCCATTTGCCTGTCGCTGTTCGGATCTCAGCAGAAGTAAAAAGGACCGACACCTCTGCAACGCTCCAATCGATGATTTCTCAGATGGTTCCATACAACCCCGCCCGATACCCCTGCTCCAGCAAGGGTGGGAATCCCCTTTTGAGTTTTTCTGTGAGTCTGAGAGGGATTCTATGAAGGTGTACCCTAATGCGGAGAGACGGAAGCAAAAAAAAAAAAAAAAAGGACTGACCCAGTTTTCCAGACTGGGATTGCATGTGAGGGAGACAGAGGCAGGAGTGAGGGGTGTTTTCCATCTGTGTGAAGGATCCATCTTGTGCGGTGGAGGAGAGCCGCCCTGAAACCGCAAAAAGTCTCACTGCACGAAGCGATTATTTAAAAAAAAAACATTATTTTTTTAATAATCACACGTCAGAAGGTTCAATTTTGTGATGCATCCACATCTCAATTAGAAAATCGAATTTACGGCCTTTCTCCACTGTCTCAACCATAATATATGAGTGTATTTTAAACTCTTTCCTAATCAGTAGAGATTAACCGGTTCAGTTTTAGCAGCTTTCATCAGAACAGTCATGACTCAGCTGACGGGGAATCTTCAAGGTTGTACAACAGATTACAATGTTTTATCCCATTTTTAGCTCTGTTTATCTTAGAAAAGAGCAAAACGACTTCCTGCATTACTGTGAATTTAATTAAAGAAGCAAACTAAATTCAGTAAAGAGGTTTGAGGATTTCCCAAATCTCCACATTTTTTAAAAATACAAATATGTTACTTTTTGAATTCAAACAAAAAAAAGAATCCTTAATTGGACATTTTATTGAAAAAAAACCTAATGTGCCAAAATATTATAGTTGGAAGAAAAAAAAAGGTCTGACTGCTGCATTTATTGACATATATTAACATGTAATGAAGCCTTTCGCATTTATACATTTATTCCAAAAATATTTGGAGTGCAGGTGGATGCCCCTCTGGTGTCAGTCAGCTAAATATAAAGTTGGAATGAACCAACGGGACTTCCATAAATTCTGTCGGTTTTTTCTTTGCTCCACCCTCGTATTTTTCTGACCTGATAAGTGAAGAGATTTTTTATTCATGTGGTTCGAATCAGGAAAGACCGCTTGGCAAAACGACCAAGGGTGAGAGCTCGATCCAGACCAAATCAAGCTGACTGGGTCCGGAACAAACGGTTTTCCAGTCGGAATAAAACCCTTAGTCACGTTTAATTTAAGACCTTTTAAGACCCATCAAGGATCCACAGCCAGGTATCGTTTCTATGGCAACCCCTCTCACCAATCAGGAGTATGTCATGGTTTTAGGTTCTTTGCTCTTGTGTTCTAGTTGCTTTTTGTTCTGTGGCGTTTTGAGTTTAACTTCCTGTTTTATTTTTTTAGGTCTTCCTGTTGTGTTGGTGTTGTTGTTTGGAGTTTTACTTTTGGTCCCCATCTGCCCTCGTTGTTTCCACCTGTGCCTCGTCAGTCCTGCATGTATTTAAGTCTTGTCTTTTCCTTCCCCCTGGGCTGGTTCATAGTTTGTAATTATGTTCTTCTCCTGTGTAGTGCGTTTCAAGTTTTGGTTAGCAGTGGTTTTTGTTTGTAGACTTTATTAAATATCCTGACTGCCTGGAACCTCCTGCCTCCTCTCCTCTCTGCGCCTGGGTACTTCCCTCCTCTCCCGTAACAGAGTAAGCTTGTTGGAAGGCCACACCCCTACACCCACTTGAAAGTGGACTCGGTAGAATCTATCAATCAAATGCATTGAAACTTGGGCATGGGGGCCGGCAGGCTCCACCCACTTTTTTTGATTGGTCAGTTGACTACTACCCAATACGTAAAATTGGTCTGCATAAAAAAAAGGAATTGAAGTTAAATAACTTGAACTACAGAAAAAAAACGTGGAAAAAATAAGGATTGTAAAGAAAATGTAGAAGAAAAAAAACATCAGTTCTGACCAATAGAACGACTATCAGCTGTTTATTTCTCGACAGATTTCTATGAGATTTTGGCTTCCTGGAGCCTGCGGGTACTTCCTGTTTGGAACGCCAGGAGGGAGAAGTCTCCAAGTCCAGTTTTCAGTGAGTTTTCATGACACATAGGCACAAAACTTCATCAATTTCCTTCATCAAATAGAAATGTTGAAAAAACACAATTTAGGAATTACACTGTTTCCATAAAATGATACTTATGCAAATAAACACAAACCAAAATCACGCGAAAAGTCATTCGAAAACACGGCAACGTATGTGATCAATACTTTGATTTACAGCAGATACATTCAGATTTCTGCCACGGCACTAGCGCTCATCATCATCTATCAAAGAAGACATCAGGACCTCTGGTGGCGCCCAAGGCAGCCAGTGGTAGCATCCGGTTGTTGGTCACATGATGCGTTTTATTTGCAAAGGGTTTCCAACGCACTTTTGCCAAAGATATCAATTTCAATACGCCTCAAAAATCACCCACTTAAACCGCAAGGACATTTTGTTACGATAAATGTGTTTTTTTTGTGTGTTTCCATCAGGCAAATTTATCATTGCAAAGCCAATTTGCGCAATTTCATAATGAATGAAAACGCAGCTACTGATGTTGACTAATACAGTGGTCCCCAACCCTTTTACCGCCACGGCCCGGTATGACGTCACACAAAGTTTTCACGGACTGGCCTTTGTTCTTTTTTTTTCAATAAACTTTATTGCACATTTTTCAATTTAACGTACCGCTCTTTAAGATGTTGGCGTAGGATTACTGCAGCAACGCCACGCAGAGGGAGGAACAGATATGTGATAACACAAACCCCGAGCTTTAATTTTGGCACGCATGGATAGAACATCACACAGGTGTCATCATCCTCCCCCCTTCCCACACTCATGGTGCAAAAATCAAATCAAAATGGTGCAAAAAAGAAGTACTGTCGATTAAATGTAGCTTTCTTTTTTTGGGAGTGGAAGCCTCCTCTTCTGTGTCCTGGCTGGGCCTTTTCCACTTGACAAAGAAACTTCCCAAAGACGTTTTGTTTTTTACTCCTTTTGCTAGTTCGTGGGTTTTATTTTAGCGGTAACCTATCACGTGACCAAGAAGGCCTTGGCCTGCGTCAAGAGGGACATAGACGGATGTGACAGAGAATCGGGCAACTTTTCAAAATAAAACATCTTTCAGATTCCGATATAAATAAACCTGAAGTAATGTAAGTTATTTATTATTTCCCGGTATCAAATGACCCACGGACCGGTACCGGTCCGCGGCCCGGGGGTTGGGGACCACTGGACTAATAGATCCTGAAAACCTGTATTTGTTTCTCAGGAGTATGGATAAAAAATACAAGATTTTAAGCATAAATGCCAGGCTTTGGACAACTCTTCCTATTGCCTGCATCGCTGCATAATACCACGTCGTGGAGACCGAGTTGCTATGACAACTGCCTTCCGGTTGACTGCACCGTTGGGCCTGGTGTCTCTCATCTTCTTCTTGACAACAGTCCATAGATTCTCTATCCGGTTCAGGTTGGATTGGTTCGCTGGGCAGCCAGGCTCAGTCGCACCATGTGAGCAGGTCCCAAGTCCTACTGGATCACATGACACCTAAACCATACCTGACAGTAGAAAATGTACCCTGCACTTGAGTCAGCACAAATTTACAAAATGTACTTTCATCTAAAAAGAGGACTTTGGACCATCGAGCTCCAGTCCAGTTCTGGTTCTCCTTAGTCCAGGGGAGAACCTTCAGCCATGAGGAACGTTCGTAGCTCAGTCCACTCAGATGTTCCCACTGACTCTTGAGTTTATTTAGGCTGTGACTCTTCTCGTTTCTGGTTCACCTCTTCCTTTCTTTCCATCAGTGTTTTTCTTATTGATGTGCTTGGAAACAACCAGCTGGTTTAGCATTGATCTTCTATAGATTGTCCTCATGAATGGTGTAGATGACTGTCTTCTGACATTGGTTCAGTCTTCAGTCTAAACTGATGGTGTTTGCCGTTAATTAGCTAATTAGCGTGTGGCATAATCAAATTCCAACAATAACTTTCATCATTTTCACATTTCTTTGGAGACATTGATTGCTTTTTTATTTCCTTTAAGCTAGATTTATTAATTTTTTAAATAAAGAATTCCAAAAATGTAAATGTTGACTTTACAAACTTTCTTTTTTGTTTTCTTTTTTTGATGAATTTGTACCTTTTGGCTCACTGCAGACACAAACAGCAAAGCTGGCAACTAACTTTTGTTGCTTTTTTGTGGCTGGTTTAGTCTTTTCATTCATTTTAGATTTTACTTTCAGAATTAAGCAACACCTTTAAAACCTTTAAAACATTTACATGTCTGGAAAAGGAATAACACAAAAATATTTATTCCAGACTCATGAATTATCAAAGTGTCTTGAATTTTTATAATCTAATATAAATGAATGAACAGGAAATATAATTATCATCCCCTAAAGATGGAAATAAACAACACAAACTGTTTGTTTTACAAATTAAATTAATTAAAAAATTAATCTTCATGTTTGTGTCTATGTATAATTTTATTTAAAACAAAATGTAATTTTAATCTTTGACCCCCCCCTCTTCCTCTTTAATTACAAACCATATCAGGATAGATTGTTTCCTTTTAAAATCCCAATTTTCCCTCTGCTTGAATGTTTATTGAAGGCTATTGCTGCATCCATCATTGATGTTGGCGTAACTTTTCGTCGCCGTGAACAGAATAATCTCCAATTCTCCGCGGGACCGTCGGCCGTTCCCGCCTTTTCATTCATAGTGCCGGACTCCGGCCTTGGAGGTGTTTTCCCTGCGCTCCTTATGCTGGTGATGCTCCCACTCTTCCCAGTATCCTTATGTCTGTTACTAGGGAAATTCCCCTTCTCACGTCACCATAGCAACAGTCTCCATGATTCCAGACTGTTCCAGGGAAGGGTATTTCCCCATTTGCACACACACACAGACACACACACACACACAATGCCGCGTTGTCTGTGTAATTCCTTCTGATTCAGTCGACCGATCGCGCTGCAACATGCATTTGTTGTTTATTCGCTCCAGCCTGAGTCTGCATGTCGATTTAACGACGAGGAGGAAAAAAAGGTGTGTGAATGAAGAGTGAGGATCTTCTCCCTTCACACCGGAGCAGCATCTCACCAAACAAAAGCACCAAAGGATTCGTCTGCGGCTTCCCGGCGCCCTCGTTTCATCCTCGTTAGGATCGGCTTCAGCTCTGATTACAGAAATATACTGTACGGCGGCGCAGAGAGGACTTCTTTCCATCTGCGTTCAGGCTGATAAGAAATTAGGATCTAATTTAGTAACATTTAGTTTGGCTTTTATGTTGTTTTTCTATCCAGAACATTTTATTCCTCAGAGGAAAACCCTCATCTCTTAAGGCGATTGTGCTTATTCAAATACATCGACACATTCTGCAGAAAGCAAATCTGCTAAGGAAGAAAAAAGGATCCACAGAGACATTCCTCCCGGGCCCCGGAGCCTCCGTCACACCGGTTAAAATGTGAAACAATTTGACATCGGACAACTGATCCACGGAGAGCCATTTTACAGAGCGATTCCATTTTCTACCTGGGGTCAGGTTCAGACGGCGACATGAAGGCGGAGCGGCCCGAGTGTCTCTAACTTAGCCTTTACCTCGAATTCCTGCTGGAAAAAGTGCAGCGGATCAGAGGCCGGCGGAGAGGAGGAGTCCTGGCCGCATGTCCAAGCTAAATGCCAGGTCGCACTCACTGACGATGCTCTGAATAGAGAGCATTTCAGGAGAAAGTCACGTTCAGGGTGATGCGTTTAAAGGCATCAAAGCAACAGAACTGTTTCTGTTTGTGTCTTTTTTTTGTTTATTTTGATTCATTCTCTTCAGATTAATGTTATATTAATAATATTAATAGGATCTGTAATTGAATACATTCATATTAACCCCAGAAGTGTTACCGGCGACAACTATTCTGACATATCGCAACACGATCAACGTCAATCAGCTGATCCCTTATGCAAAGAAAAGCGGCTTTTCACATCGAGTCAACGTAAAGTATTGCATAACGGCGCAGAGCTGCTTTAGAATTCGCTGGAATCGCGCTAATTGCATAAATGACAGTAGTTGAAGGAATTTAAACGCTAGGTGTTAAGCAAAGTTATAAATAAGCTTAACATGCTTTTCTTTCTATCAATAAAATGTTCTGCATGTGGTTGACGGAGCGAGCATACATGTACCAACTGCGTCAGAAACGTAAATTACAGACGTAAATGTTTGCATCGTCTGCATATTGTAAAACTCTCCGATTTTAAGAGCTCAAAAACGGATGAAGCTGATATTTTAAACAGAGTACATTTTAAAAGCCTGATCGCTAAAAGCTTTAGCAGCTGAAGTTAGCTTCAGGAGAGTCAAAGAGGAGGACGGCTCTTAAGGGAAGCGCAGGTGTGTCTCATACGGTCTCCTCGTTAAAATGGAACGTACCATTGTCGTACGTATGGTAAATGTATTGTAAGTATATTGTATTTGTAAGGATAATGGAAGTAGCACACATTTCTGACGTTCGGATGATGCTGTCATACAGCGTCCTTACGCCACACTCTAGCCATTCACAAGGTGCTAGCAGTGGCTCCTTACTGACCGCGGACAAATGCTGCACGTACGGCATGAGTACGTGATACGTAAGTGTATGTAGGGTGTCCACACAAGCTACACTCTGATTCTCTTATTTCTTTATTTCTAACAGTAATGCTACGTTCACATCGGCCTCGGCTCAAGCGACCACTTTCAAAGAAACGTCTATGTAAACGTGTGTATAAGCCGGGGTTCCACGTTCTAAGCAAGTTTTTAAAAAGCTCTCTTGAAAAGAGCTTAGTCTCACATTCTAGTTCAAATGTGTAAATACATAAATAAATACATAAAAATCAACTTTCTGAGCTTTTAAGCGTATAACATTCATTCCTCACAAAAAAAAACAACCCCAAAGAAATATTTGGATTAGTTCATGCATTTCAGAAAACCAAAAAACAAACATTTTTATGTTAAAAAAAACAATGTGTAGTTCAAATACTGTATTTTCATTTCAGTCAGAAAAGACTCAGCTCAAGCTTTATGTCTTTGTTCACCATGGCTTATTCATAGAAAAGTGTTTTGTCTCATTTGTTTTCTTGCGTGTAATTTGGGTGATTTACAAGTTTGCAACTTTTTTACACTCAAATCTTCTTGAAGATACGCTTCAGGGAAAACTAATTGGTGTTACTGCTAATGAGGAGGAGCATCAACTTGATTTCAAAGCTCCTCATAAGTACAACTTCACCCCCGCAGATGTTAAGCAGAGGGGGCAAACGGGCTTGAGTTCTGTTCAGTTCTGCCTCAGAACCTAAATGACTCCGTTGATGGGCTTTTTACAGATGTGCTCGTTTAGCTGAGATTAAACTGAATTGTGGACGTTTTTCGGTGTCAGATTAACTGAACATTAATGAGCTTCCTTCCTATGAATTTGGGGGAAATGGCTCCTTTGTTATCATTTGTGTGCTTCGTGTTTTTTGTGCGGTTCATAACGCAGCGATTTCGCAAATTAACTAACAGGACAGTTCACTACCTCAGGCTGCGAGAAGCTGTAATTTTAATGCTGTTAACATTATAATTGGCAATGAAAATAATAAAGTGGCACGTCCCCGCAGACTCACTCTGGATTCCTCCTGCCTACAAATCAGTCTGTGAATTTGAAGGATTGTGTAGGCATCATCCGAACTGACAGCTGTGGTATTTCATCCAGCGCTGTGACAATAAGGCAATTTACCTCGGAGCACGCGTGTCAGACATCAGACGGGCTCACTTTGGGTTTTTACTCCACGTTCCTTGTCTGTGGGAGAATTTTTCTGTCTTTTTACGTAACATGATGGCAAAAAAAATGTCTTTAGAAGGGTTTCTATCAAAATTCATGATTTTCTTTTGTTTTTGTATAATCAATTAAAGCGCAGTTTTCTTCACCTGGTGTTCTTATGATGAACTAAAAATGTATTTTTTGTTGAAAATTAAATCAAATTTCAGGAAAATGCACAATTTGATTGCTAGGTTTATGTTTGTTTGTTTTTTTACAAAAAAAGTGCAGTTGTGGTGTCGTGTCACCTGGTTTTTAGTCGAGGAACGACTGATCGGTTAGCTCCGGTTCTGTGAAGTTCTCCTTCACAGAACCTCTGGAAGACAGTGAGGGGATGCTGGCAAGTGGCTCTGACACAAACAGCACAGAGCGTGGACGCTGCCAGGCTTTCACCAGCAGCTCTCACAGATGAGGGGGGAGAGCTGGAAGGAGCTGGTGAAGGTAAAAGGTGGAAAAAGAGGGGGGGAGGTGGAGCTGGAAGGAAGGAGGAAAATGTTGGAACTTGGGGAGGTTTGGGTGGAGAAAGAGAGCAAGAGAGGTAAGGACGCGAAGGTAGGGAACGTCTGTTCTAAAAGAAGGAAAGGTGGGAAGAGGATTAGAATGGCAGGAAAAGGGAGGATGGATGAGAAGAAAGTGGCACACAAAAAAGGATGGGGGAGGAACAAAATTTTAAAGGATCTTAAGCTAAATAGGGCATGAAGATGGGAGGAGGCCAGAAGACAGAGGAAGGTGAGGGAAGGAGAGAACAGTCTGCAAAAAGAAGGTAGAAGGCTGCTGAAATGAAGGAGGAGAAAGATCTGACGACGGTCGTGGAGGATGGACACCTGTTAGAAACGGAGAGATGACAAAGACCAGTCGTTTCCTGCCGCCGTCTCCCATCTTTTTTTATCCCCACCCCTCCGCACACCGTCACCTGCTGCTGTCTCACACAATTCCAACAGCGCTGTCATGTTCATTTAGAGATTTCACAATAAAAGAATGGAAAATGTGGCTTTTTTTTATTTGTTTGATTCAAAGAAGAGCATCTGAGGTGAGGATATTTCTGCTGTCATCAATGTGTTAAGTCTAAGGAGAGCAGGGGCAAATACTGGCATTGGGGGCGGGGGGGGGGGGGTAGATTAATCTGTGGCATCAATAATAAATGCACCTGGAAACTACTGAACCATGGGGCACAAACAAGACATGACAGAAACGCGTCTGGCGGGGCGTGAACGCAGCTGGATTTTTGCGTAAAGCTGTGCGTAAAGTCTGCGTTTTTTGGTGCCATGTCGGCGCAAATCAACAGATCAGCGTGCATGCCTGTGCATGAGAACCCCCACCACCCCCGCCCCGCGCGTGCACACCTTGCCTCCTTAGCCTCCTCTTCTTCAAGCCAAATATTCGGACTTTGGAGAAGATGTCGACCAGGTTCCCGTTGCACAAGCCCTGCTTCTTCCCGGGGCTCTTCCGCCGCCGGTGCGCGGTCGGTCGGTGGGGGTGCTGCTCCCTCGCCTGCCGCTTCTGCCGGATCAAGCCGCTGGCGATGGCCGCTGCCATGTCTCCGCCGGAACGACAGACACAAAAACAGCCTCGTCTGCGTCCGCGTCCCCGCTTCTCTCTTCAGTGTCCGGCGGCGGGGAACGGAGCGCGGACGGCGGCGGACGCTCTCCTCCGGTCCCGCTAGAACTGCCCCATAGTTCAGCCGGTTCAAAATAAACACCTCTCTGTTCAGAGTTCTTGCTCCTCTTCCTCACCTGTTCGTCACGTCTCACCTGTCTGTCTGTCCGTCTGTCTGTATGTCTGTCGGTCTGTCTGTCTGTCACATAACAACAGCTGCTTCCCCGGTGCTGTCAGTCCGCGCGCCCCCCGCGAGCGGCGGGAAAACACCGGCGGGAGAGCGGCCAGGAGCGTCCGAACAAAGCCATGCCCTCCTCGGAACCGGTCCGTTAGAGGCTCCGCTTACTGAGGCGCGGGGCGCGCGCGTGCAACCGCGAGCCGTTCCAGCTGTGAGAAAGATGCGCGGGGCACTTACCGGAAGGACGGCGGCCTGCTTTTCAAAGTAAAAGCACGTAGCTTGCACAGTAAACTAGTGGTTGTTAAATAAGGGGTATTTGCTGTTTCTCCATATTAAAAAAAAACAACAAGAGTTGGTGAGTTTTATCCACTCTACATCTCACGAGCTTGTTAAAAAAAACCTTGAGAAAAATAATAATAAATGTAAAAACGTGGATGAAACAAAATCAAACGGGGCACAATAATATATAACGATTTATTTTATCTCTGTGTTTCATTGTATTCATCTTTCGTATATGTTTATTTTACAATTTTAATGCAGCTCAAGCTTTAAATAATGACATTTTTTTTTATGCTAAAACCTGCCAAATAAATACAGCTGCTATTCTTTGTCAAAGGTTTTACAATCGCATGTCACAAGATCAGAGAGAAGGGGGATAGTAAAAAAAAAAGTGAAAATATCATTCTTCTTATTAGTGATTATTTAATTAAAAAAATGTGAAAAAAGTTGCTTCTCTTTAGGTTAAAAATCAAACATTTCTATAAATACAGGTGTTATTGCCTTTAAAGTACATCCCTCTCTTCCTTCCTGCTGTAGTTAAAGGTTATTAATGATTTATTGATAGTTTGAATACAATTTTAAAATAAAAACAGCACATTTTTATTGATCGCCTAAATCCTCACTGATTCAAACTTGTATTTTTTACATCTGTATAATTATTCTTACTATTATTTTAAATATTCTTTACATATAAATCCATTTTCTATCCTGTTTGGGACCACATGCTTGGATTGGAGCCTGTCCCAGCTACTGTCAGATCAAAGAAAAACAAAAAAGAGCCAGTTCATGGCAGGGAATAAAGTTGTCTAAAACAAAATATTTTCAAATAAAATCCATTTTGACTTAAGGTTTCTTATTTTGAAAGGCGCAACCGGATGCTCCTCTGAGTGCTGCTTGTAGTTTGGGATGTTGGAGCGCTCCTTGGACCATCACAGCTTTGGAGCAACACGCTCCTCTGAGCATCAACCGGTCTTCCTGCTGTGGGGGGCCTGAGGGGGTGTTTAGGGGTGTCACCCCCCACCCCACACCCCCAGCAGTCCACTTCCTGAATCCTCCCATGATTTACTCTCATTGAAATGCAGCATTTCTGCTGTTTTTTTCTTCTCAAAAACAAGCTTTGAGCCACAAGGAAACCTCTTCCTAACAACAAAACCATCCATTTAGGTTCACTGGCTCTGAAATGAAACCAGAAGCAGAAATTTCAACTAAATCGCCAAAATCCAACAGAAAAATCCTTCAAATGGAGTCATAAAAATCTGGAAATCTACATTTTACCAGCACAATTTGCCATATTTTGTATGATTTCAATAAAGGTGCAGGTTGTTTGGCAGGACGAAGGCAGGTGATGAGTTATTGCCCCCTTTCCTCACAGCACCTGCCTTTTTGTCTGCATTCAGCTCATTTTAAAGAATGCAGCAGCCCCAGACTGATGGGCTGATCAGCTGCAGCGCGGCCTCACGTCTGCCTCTGGCCGTCCCGCCTGCAGCTCTCAGGGATTCTCAGCTGTGAGCGACAGCTGAGGCGGCGTCCGATCCCCCTGTTTGCTGTCAGACGCTGCGCCTTTCAGAACACTAAACAAACTGTGGGGCTGTAGTGTCATGTTACATGCTCTGCTCTCTGGTGAGGAGGGTTTGAATCCCTCCTGAAATGGGAGGTGTGACGGGACACTCATGGATATCCCTGCAGTCTGGTGCAGCATGAACATTTTTTGTTCAATAGGCCTGTTTTTTTAAAGATAAGACGTTTCCATCACACCCAATTTGACATAAATGGATTAAAGATTCGTTTATTCCTCAGAATTTATTTTAAAGCAAATTGTTTTTTGGTTTTTTTTAAACATTTACATCAACAAATGTGACTTTTTCTGAAAAAGTATGTCACTAAACACCAATAGAAAAGCTGTTTTTTCTTACTGTCTTTAATTACAATTTATTTGTATATTTTACGTTTCTATGTTGAAATTTGATTTTTGTTTTTAGAAATAAGATTTAACCCGACTTCTAAAAAGAATAAGGCGTCTACTAAACCTGCTCAATCCCTGCTGTACCTCATTTGGACTTAATTACTTTTTCAAAATAGAGTTAGGAACTACTAAAATGAATAAACAGAAAATCAACCGCAAGAAAACTCTTCCTGTTATTTCAAATAAACTCTTCAAATTATGTGTGTTTATCTCAAATTACCCATTTTAAGTGCCACAAAAAAAACAGGTATAAAAACAAAAATCCTGCTTTTGGATGTACACTTGGATGGCAATCCAACAAAGTTCCATCCCTGAGTTTGGTCTGTAAGGTTCATCAAAGAGGCAGAATGTAAACAAAGAATCCAGGAAATCACATCATTTCTCCACAGCTGTGATATTTTGCAACTTTCAACTCCTTCCACAGATTCTTCATTGGATTGACGTCCAGATATTGGCTATCCTTATTATTCTCACTGATGGAAGGAGGTGTTTGTCCAAAATCTCTCCATGCATGAGTCCATTTATCCCTTTTCTTTCCTATGGATCAGTCGCCCTACCCAAAATCATCATGCCTCCACCCCCATGCTTCACAGGGGGTTATCTTCAGCGAACTACCGCTTCCAAACACGGCGACTGGCATTTCAGTCAAAGAGTTCCATTTTGGTCTCATCTGACCACATGACCTTCTCCTAATCCTCCTCTGGATCGTCCAGATGGTCTCTAGACATGTTCTGGCTTAAGCAGGAGGACCTTTAGAGGTCTCTTCAGGTCACTGACCAGTTCCCAACAGGTAGTTTCCTCACCGTTCTCCAGATGATTTGTTCCACCAGGTGGGATCTTTCATGGAGCTTCTTCCATTTTGTAATAATTGCTCCAACAGTTGGTCTCCTCTCGCTAAGCTGCTGCTTATCATAGATCGGTTCATTCCAGTCTGGCTCAGGTGTATGGTTTTGTCCCTGGTGTCCTTCGACAGCTCTTTGGTCTTGGTGGTTGCAGTCTGACTGTTTAAGGATGCAGACAGGTGACCCGTTCAGACAGGTGACATCAATACAGGTAGCCAGGACAGAAGAGCTTCTTAAAGAGGTTTGGAGGCGCAAATACTTATTTTCCGCACTTACATGCTTTGATAATCAAGAACAGATCTTTTTATTAGTGGAACCATTTGAAGAATCATTGACTGATGGTTTAAAACTCTTATATGCTTTGAATTTAAAAATGATTTTGTGTTTTATAGGGGCATATTTACTTAAATAATTCATCAAATAACTCTAGAACAAATTTAATCACTAATACGATACATGTATTCATATTACTAGTCATTCTTAAAGCAATGTTCTAAGGTTATTCCTTTAATTTACATTTTTTTTCGTTTATGATTCAGAAAAACAGCAAATTGTATTAAAAAAAAAAGAAAAATAATTAAAAGGTTTCACATGTGTTATTAAATTCCCCCCAAAACTCAATTTTTCATGATAATTCTTGTGCCAAACTGGCCAATCAAAGGAAAAGGTTTAATTGGGTATTTTCAACCAATCACAGCTACTGACAGGTACTTGACATGTTGTAGGAAAAGTGAAGGTGAAAAGCTAGGTGAATCCAAAAAAGGTCAATTTTCTTTTTTTATCCCATTAAAAATAGTTGATTTATCTTAACTGTAATTGTAGAAAATAAAATAGGATTATCGGTTTGTTAATAATCAGTGTCTTCCTGTTTCATTTGTTGTTTATATTCTTGACAATAATGCTTTATTCTAAAACGATAAGGAATTCAAAGGTATTTGAGGCACCTTTTCAGCACCAAGGACAGCGTCCAGGAAATCCTCACCTCAGATGCTCCTCTTTGTTGTGTGTGTGTGCCTGCGCACTGAAGACACATGCACGCACGCACGCACGCACACACACGCACACATATGGACAAACTCACCACTAGGTGGCAGCAGAGAATGACTTAGAACACAATAAAGTACATTTATGAATAAAAATTCATAAATAAATGAAATTCAGCTGGTAAATTAAGAAAATATTCAATTTTTAGCTTAATAGCCTTTTAGAGAAGTGTTTTGGTGAATGTGTTTTTATTAAAAAAGCATCAACAGAAGCAGAACTCTGTTTTCATTCATTTTTATGTGAAAGAAACAAAAACAAAACATTTTAACAGGATTCCAGCGTTTTCCTTTTTACCCGCCTCGCCCATCTTTCTCACAAACCGCATGTGTGAGGAAAATAACACTGTGTGTGTTGGTGCATCAGTGTGTGAGGAGGATGTGTTTGTGTGCGCACTTTTATCCAGGTCAGCCCAAGTGAAGGCGTCGTGAATAAATCAACAGCACATTTGCATTAAAATTCATCGCTTTGGCAGCTTTTTGTCATATAACAGAAAAGACGCGGCGCTTCAGACTTCAAAAGGAAAAACCTCCTTCAGATCCAAACTCCAGAAAAAGATCTTTCCAAAATGTTTCAGCGTCACTCATAAAACTCTTATTTATGCTCTGCTTTTTATTATTATTATTATGATTATTTTCAGCATCCTTAAATCTTGTGTGGATCTGTAAAGAGGCAACAGAGCCCTCTACAGATTTAAAAGCATAACAGCACTTTAACTATCAACCATCTAATCCTATTTTTACTCTTTAATAGGTTTTAAATCAAGTTTTTTTAACCGAAAAACTACAGAAAAATAATTTCCTATTGTTATGTTGAAGGTTGAAAAAAGTTAAAATATGGCATCTGCTAACTGTTTTAAAGATTGTTTTAATCTTTAAATAAAATAAATCACATTAAAAGATGATTTTAAGCCATATATTAATGAGTTAAATTGATAAAAGTAAATAAATAAGAAAAAAAAAAGAAGTTTCTGTTGCAAAGCTGGATTTCATATTTCAGGGCAGCAAAGGTTTTTCAGGAATCCACAGATTTTGTGGTTTTAGCAGCACATTGCACAGGAATTTGTGTGGATTTCGATCCGGAAGGACCCGCACGGCTGGTTTAAACAGCAGATGTGCAGCTGCACCTTCCTCTAGGTGGCGCCCTTCTCTTTGCTTGAAGAAAGATGGAGAAGCTTCACTTATTTCTCCTCTCTGATGAAAGGCTAAACGTCACCTCAGCTGTGCCATTTATGGAATATGAGGCTTTTCCCTCGTTTGAGTCTGCAGAGCTGCAGACAAGAGAGGAGGTGCTGATGCAGCGATAGGGGGGAGAAGGAGGCGCAGAGGTGGGTGGGTGTTCCCCAGACAGGAGAACGAGAAAAGCCGCTCTGAAAGCAGCAGGATGAGTCATAATTCAGGCCCCCGCCCACGCGGCGCTCGCACACAGACGGGGAAATCCACTGTTGCCTTGGCAACAGGTGATCGGTGACGCAGGTGGGTCTCCGACAGGAGAGTGAGTGAACACCTGCTGAATGCAGAGGGAGACTCTCTTCATCCATCTTTTTGTGACATCAGCGAGGAGGAGGAGGGAGTGAAAAATTCACGACCCGCACAAACGCTCCTTTCCCCCCCATGAAGCCCCGCTCCTCCAGCTCCTCTGCCTTTCTAGTTCTCCTGTCGGCTCTCTATTGTCCTCGGCTCTCTTCAGGTTCTGGGTGGAGACTTTACAGCGTGGAGGAGAAGTTGGGACAAAACCCCAAATATTACCAGCTCAATGAGGCGAAGTTCTGCATGGAACTGCAGGGGTGGAGTTGCCTTTTAAGTCAAACTTTGTTTAAATTACCCCAAGCAAATCGCTAAAAAGCTAAGAATCTCACATAAATTAGAAGAACACCTGTGAAACTTCAAAAATCAATGTTCCTTAGCTTTTTATAATCATTTCTCTTTTTCTTGGGTTTGTTTTTGTGTATTTTATTATGACGGGCTTATATTATTTTATTGCATGTGTGGGAATTGGTGTTTTTCCGTTCTCGTTTGTTTTTATCGTACAGCACCTTGAGCTGATTCAATGAAGTTCATTGTGTCTATAAGTTCTATTAAACACTTCAATTATTTTTTATCAGACACTGGGTTTGTTTTGTGTAAAACATACCGACATGTTTCGGTGGAATGCCTTCCGCCTTCGTCAGGGTCGTCATCAGGTGGTGGCGTGTGACGTCTTTAAAAACAGCTGATTGTGACGGAGGCGGAGTCACCTGTCAAACTTTGACAAGTGACTCCGCCCCTTGATGTCCGTCTTTTTCTGGAGGATGTTGCTCCAGGTGTGAGAGAGCAGGAAGGCCCCCTCATCCCGGTTCATGGAAGTGTGGGCTGGCTTTCTTATCTCCAACGCCTCCATGATCCATCTGCGGTGTCTGTTGTCTTCCGTGCGGAGGACTTTGGCCTTTTCCCAGTCCATGATGTGGTTTTCTTGTTTGCAGTGGTCCGTTATGGCTGATTTCATATTTTCTTGTACTGCCTGTTGTCGTCTGGCTCTTGTTAGTATTTTATTTGTTTCCTTTTCGCATTCTTTTTGATGTTCTGTTTTTCTTGTGATGAAGGTGCGTCCTGTTTCTCCGATGTATGTTTTATTGCAGGTGTGACACGGGATTTCATAAATGACATTGCATTTTTTATTTTGTTCAGTCTTATCTTTTGGGTGAACCTGTAGTTGCCTGAGCTTTTTATACGGCGTCACTGGGGTGCTGATGTGATGCTTTTTCATGGCTCTTTGGATGCGTTCTGTTATTCCTCTGATGTACGGCAATGTAACCATTCCTTTGTTTTCTGATTTTTGGGTTTGTCCAATATGAAATAATTGAAGTGTTTAATAGCACCTTGAGCTGTTCTCTCCTCATGAAAGCTGCTCTAGAAATCAAACAAATTTGAATTTGGATTTGGACTGATCCGGCAGAACTGGAGGAAGTTCCTGAGGAGCTCTGCTTGGACTGGAAGACGGGTGGATTCAGTCTTTGGCAGCAACAGCATGCAAAGACTTCTCAAAGCTGAAGAGAACCCAGACTTTCTCCGGTCCTCCGGCACTGTTTTGATGAGTCAGCAGGTTAAAATGCAAGCCCCCTCATGGACTGAGCTGTGACTCACACCAGAGCATCCATGTTTCTCACCGCAGCGTCCCCTTTTTTGTTAACAGCTCCCAAATTGGACTGATGTCAGGGATAAATTATACATCTGTTCTTGCTGATTCTCTGGCTCCCACTGCAGTGATATTGCAGCGATCTGGGTCAGAGAAAGACCGGCTCTGCCGTCATCTCATGCCCCCCCCCCCCCCCCCCCCCTTCTGAGGCGTTTGCATCACCGCGACCTGCTGAGCTTTCTGTCATGACTGAGTCACATTTCAAGCTTGAGGAGCAGAAATCACATTTAGAAAGGCAACAAAAGCAGGAAGAAATTAGCTTTTAGCTATTTGTTTAGGATAAGTTTAAACTAAAAGAATCAGGCAGATGGTTTCAGGTTTGATCTGTTTTCTGGGGAAAAAATAATTTAGACTAAAGTTAAACTAAATATGAGTAAAGACATGATGAGAACATTGCTGGATTTTTTGGAAACTTGAAACTTGAATATTTATTTTATGAAATGTTTTATTTCTGTGATATTTTCTTAAATTTTGGGTTCTTTTTAATTATTTAAATATCTTAATTGATTCAGTATTTTGTGGCACAAAACCTTTAGTTTCTTTTCACAAAGTGGAGTTTTTTTGTTTAGAATTAAACGATAAATCATTCATTTCAAAAAGGTGCTACATTTGCTTTTTAGCATTAAAATGCTAGTATTTTAAAAGAACAAGTAGATTTACAGTCATGGTTATTTATAATCAGCTTTTCTCTGCTTTAATAATCAAGCTTTATGGTAAAACTGCGTTCGCTTATTTAATTTATGTCCAATAAAGCATTTAAAATGATCCCAAACTGACAGCTCCACCGATTAAATCATCAGGGTGGCTATAGAGTAAAAAAGTTCTGCTTTTATTTCTATCTTTAGTCATACGTAAACATTTTTTTACTGTGTGTGGAGCTTTGCTAAAGTCAAATTTCCTAGAGGTGCTGCAGTTAAAGGAACTGTATTTATCTCTATTTGTTCACAATTTTTGCTGAAAAACTCGTGAGTTTGATCAGCTGCATGCAGTGTCGACGTTTTCTGACAGAAATGGTTTGTCCCGCACTGGATCTCCATCTGGTGTATTTCTTTACGATCCAAAACTACTTAAAGTAGATTTTTAAAGTAGTGGTCTTTGATTGGTCCGAGTATTTTGATCTGATTGCTCAGATTCTCCGCCGATTGGAGCATAAGTGGGGGGTGAAACCACTTTGAAAGACTTGATGTGATTTTTCAGAAGATTTTCAATGCCAATTACTGGTCATTTCTTATCGGTGCATTTTTTTTTCTAAAGCTTTTTATTGACTATCCTAAATACAAACAAAAGCTATCAGAAATAAAAACTTTATTGTGCAGAGTTAAAAACACAAAACTCCCCTCTTCATGCTGAGTTGTGTTGTTGCTATTGGGTAACACGCACAACTTGCAGCTCCTCTGGTCATGTGACCGATGGAGGAAATCATGGGGAGGGGGGGGGTTGGCACAATACACTGGAGTAACTCACCTAATGTACAAAAAAATATCTAGAAATGACATGTGCACCTTTATTTTCTCATTTATTAATTAATAACGGATGCATGAATGGAGTAGCTTGATACCAAAATGCTCCCTCCTCTCTCTCTTTCCTTTAACCTGGACTCCCCACGTTTATCCTGAGATGCTCCAAAACTACATTTATTTATTTTATTTTTTATGCTTTTATCACAAAATGCTGACATTTCCCCCTAAGGTTCTGAGCCCTGGTAAGCTTCCATGACAAAGTGAGCTTTTTTTTAATATTTAAGGTGGAATTTCACGCCAAGAAAGCAAATCGGTGTGCAGCCGAGTAAGTCCAGCTGTTAAAGCTCTCATGATGGGACGGCGTCCAAACTGTGGCAGCAAACACATCAAAGGCCATCCCCCATTATGGGACAGAAATAGTTTCTTTGCTTTAGCGGTTCATTTATTTGAGGAAAAGGAGGGAAGATTGTTGGAGGCCTGTCAGTTATATAATCCTATGTGCTCATAGGTGAAAAGCCGTGTTTAGTTGGTCATGTCAAACTCCACTTGACTTTTTTGATAGTATATAATGAATTGAATGTGTACGTTATGTATACGTTACTGTAAAAAGAAAAGTCTGTTTATGATTGTGAGCAATTACACTGTCAAGAAGATGGCGTCATCTTCTAATATCTTCATTAATGTTTTTATTTTTTTAACTTTTTTAAATGAAAAAAATAGAAATGAATCAAATCAAGTGGTCAGCAGCTGCTCTGGCCTTATCTGGTGAGACAGCATGAGTGTAAAAGATATTTCTACCAGTCAGCGGTGGATGCAGTTTACTTTTTACAGCCATAAAAGCAGCAATTTGTTTTTTGTGGTACTTCATGGTGGGCAAATTCCTAAAAAGGTAAAACCTTTTAGTAGCTAAACATGTTCACTTACTGGCAATGAGTTTTTATTTATTTATTATTTACAATTTTTGTATTACTTCTACTTATAATTTAGTAACTTAAGTACAAAAAATATTGATCTAAATTGCTTTGGTTGTTGGTGTAAAATTCCAGAGAGGAGTAAACGCTCTTCTCATTGATAAACCATCTTTGTTCCACTTCGTCAAATGTTTCTAATCTAGTGTAATATTCTATATTTTCGTTGTTGTTTAGATTCACATTTTGAAATTGTTCCAATCTAAACTAAGAATATTACATTTGAAAACAGAAATGACATTAGCTGCAAGTAAAATACAACAAAACATGCTAAAAGTAGCAAGTAACTTAGCAGTATGAGTAGTTTATTTAATTACTTTTTGAACTAGTGTTTTCACTGCATAGAAATCTTTAAATAAAATGGTATTGACAGCTCAGAAAACACATATTATGTCTGTTTTAAGTTAAATAGGAGGTTAAAAAGGGTTAAATATGCATATTTCTAATAAACTCGTATGGTTTTCTTGTTGTATGCTTGATTTTCTAACAAAATGAGACCAAACGACCCTTTATGTCGAGACAAAACCTGAAGAAGCATCAAACACGAGGACTAAAATGTGTGAGTGCACTTAAAGACGTCAGGAGACACAGGAAACCACTAGATGAAGTGATGGAGACCAAACCAAAGCCAACCAAAACCCCACAAACAAACAAAACTAAAGCCACAGATTCTCCCATCGATTCTTCAAAACGTGTAAAAATAGTCGACTCACAGAAATCCACTGACTGCCGTGCAACAAAGACGCCGGAGAGCCCGGCCTCACTCATGAAAGCCACAAGAGGCTGACTCACTGAGTTATTTGTGCTCTCAGCGATGCTTCAGGAGGAACGTGAGAAGCACAGAAGGTCTGACCGTCAGAAAACTTTAGTCCTTAAAACAAAACACATATTTGTCAACATTTCTGTCTCTTAAATGTTTGGAAAACAGATTTTTTAAACCCCAATTTGTTTATTTGATAAAGCACATTAAAGATTAAAAGATCTGACTCAAAAACAGGAGATTTATATATGTTTTTCTATGCAAAACTGATTAAAAAAATTAATTTATGATCTAAAAATGTATACTTTTTGCCTAAATATGCTATAAATTTACATTAAACATCTAAAAGTCTAAAAGTCCAAATGTCTTTGCATCAGATTCAAATCCTACTTCAGCCTCTCAAAGCATTTCTTCCAGAGAACATCTTTACTTTTACTAAAGATGCACAAAACAGATTTAAAAAA
The DNA here is from genome assembly GCA_023969325.1 of Oryzias curvinotus. Taxonomy (NCBI): domain Eukaryota; kingdom Metazoa; phylum Chordata; class Actinopteri; order Beloniformes; family Adrianichthyidae; genus Oryzias; species Oryzias curvinotus. Next base: position 10,520,424 of record CM043707.1, on the reverse strand, counting down.
ATACAAAGTTAAATAAATTCACCTGCAACCCAGAGCAGCAAACGCACAAACCAATCCTACAGATCTCTTACAAGTACATAAACCTTTACCGAGACGCCAATTCTGCTCTTTTTACAGCATCCAACAAAGTCTGAATGAAAATATTTCACTTAAAATTACATCAAAAGATTTAAAGAAAAAGAAAAGTCACTGAAAAATAACACAATTTCTCTGTTTCCTCTTCTAATAGGAGATTTTGTTAGTCAATACTAAAGAAATGCACTAAAATACACCAAAAAGTCGTACAATTTCTCCATTTTATTCTCTAGATGTTAATGTATTTACTTTTAGAAAATGCACCAAAATATGCTGCAAATGAATATTATTTCTCCATTTCATCTTCTAATATGTTTTTCAATTTACTTTTAATGTAAAAAATGCATGAAATATACTGAAAAGTAGATATTCCTCCAATTCATATACTAATATTTGATTTTGTTCACTTTCATCATTAGAAAACACACTAAAATACATTTTTAGGTAATTACATTTTTTCATTTTTATCTTCTATGTGCTTTTATTTACTATTATTCTTAAAAAAATTCACAAAATCACCCTAAGAAGTTATCAAATCCATTCTATCCTCTCTTTATGTGAATTCTTTTACTTCTTTTACTTTGTTTTTATGTAATGCACTTAAGTACACTAGTTAAGTACACAAAGTTATTATTTTTCTAAATTTCATCCTGTAAAATGTTAATTTATTTACTTTTATTCTAAAAAAAAAAGTGCTAAAATACACTGAAGAATCATTGTCATTTTATCTTCTAATATTCAATTTTATTACCATAAGAAAACACACTAACATGCACTGTTAGAAGGGTAAATGATGAACTTAAAAATATAGTTTTACCACATCGAATATTTAATCCTAATTTGGATGAGACATAAGGAATTTGTTTTATCTAACTATGTTTGGAAATGTCCAGTGTAATTATTATTTTATTTGGTAAAAATTCAGCAAAAGTCAGAAAATCAAACAAAACGTGATGAAATCGTCGGATAAAAATCTTAAAACTAAATTTTTTGTAAAAAAAATAATCGAACAGAAAGTGTGTAGTTATCCTCAAGTGCTTAAAAAAAAAACCTGAATCAGAACGAAACTGCAGCGAACGCTAAATGTCTGATTCATGTTTTAAGGTTTTAAGGTTTTCTTTTGCCTCCAAACTGAAGCTTTTCTGTCGTTGCCTTCTTACCTGCTTCACTTTTTCCCAGAGCGGCTCTGATTCTCCTCTCTGCTACCCTCAGAATCACCTCAAAGTCCATGACCCTCAGACTGGAAACCAGTCTGCTGAAGTCCTCCAGACCCCCACCAGCCTAAGCAGAGCCAGACTCCCCCCTCGGAGTCTCAGATCTGGAGATAGTCGTGGGCGGGGCCTTCACCGGTCGAAGGGTCAACGCATTTATCTGACTTGCGCATGTGAGAGGAAGAACACAGATGTGCAGAAGAGAAGCTGCGTCGAGGGTTTTATCTTTGGTTTTTGTTCTTGTTTTTGTATTTCTGATCCCGTTTTTTAAGAAGTTTCTCCAAGTTTCCGAGCGGAAACACGCCGTCTGCCATTCAGCTCTGTTTCAAGAGTTCCCATCAGGCTGCTCCTTATCTGTGAAAACACTTCTAAGTGGAGTCTTTCATGTCCCGAGCCCTTGGAAAAATGACACTCAGCGACCCCCCCCAACCCTCTTATAGCAGATATGTGGTGCTTTTGCTGTCAGCCGATGCCCCCCCCCCCCCCCCTTCTCTAATACTTAATTCCTCTGAGTACTTTTTAGAGTCAAATTCAGAAGAAAATCAACTTTAGCCTGAGTGTGTTTCTATTCAAAAGCAGCTCTACCGATTCAAATCTATATTTAAATTCATGTCACACCTGTACAACAAACTCGTACCAATAAAGTTTTATTCAAATACGGAAAAACACAGGTGTAAACCGCTCATAACTACTGATGTAAAAAAAAAACTAGAGTTTTATGTTTTCCAGAAAGAAGTGGTTCTGTATGTAAACAGTATAAAGTCCTCCACTAACAAAGAAGCTGTGAGAACAGTTCAAACATGGCCTCTTTTGAAACTTTAACAGATTCCTTTGCCTTTATTATTTTTGTTTTATTTTTGTTTAAACTGTTTTACGTTGTTATTATTATGGTTTCTGGAATTATTGTCCATTTTCCTGGCAAATGTGAAAGTTGTCTTTTGCACACAGCGTGGAGTGTGGTATTTTAAATTTTCTATGTGCAATATTTGTTTAAAAACTAAAAATAAATAAATAAATAAATTTTAAAAACTTACGACGCTGAAGTTTGCTTCTGATTCAGGAGGGCACTAAAGGAACATTCCACTGTATTTTTCACACAAAGATCACCTAGGACTAAGTCCTGTTCAAAAACCACAGGACCTGGACTGCTCAAACCTGGATTCAATTATAATTTAGATCACAAAGAACACATTACACATAGTTTCTGATTTGTGAAAATGTGAAAAAGGTTGATTTTTATCGCATTTTGCGCACTGAGTCCACCTTAGACCAGGTCCTGTTCAAAAACCACAGGACCTGGACTGCTCAAACCTAGATTATAATATGCATTAGATACTAAAGAACACATTGAACACAGTTTCTGACATTAAACTGTGTTCAATGTTTTCTTTACTATCTAAAATCATAATTTAGCTTGCGTGGAAAGCTCAAAAAAACTGTCGTTCCCCTGTTGCTCGAACATTTTTACTGGAAAATAGGGAAAAATTAAACACATGAAACCTTGGCTCAAGCCGAATGAAACGATATAACATACGATATAAAAATATTAGGAATGTGGGCGTGGTTATCAAAAAACCTCCGTTACCAAGGAAATCCAAAAATTTACTTTTACCGATTCTTCTAAAAATTCGATCAACCTGTTCGTCACCCCCAGGGGACCAAAAAATAAAATGGTTGTTAGGGAGATAAAACCAACGGAAAAGCCAGCATTTTGTTTTTATGAAGTTGTCACATGCGGCTCTGACCAGGATGGTAGAGGTAGGTGGGAGGGGGGGGGTAGTCGCTTAGCCAGCGAGGGCAGGTAAAGGGGGTAATGGGGGTGGAAGTTGGGGGACCAGCAAGGGCAATTAGCCCCCGTGGCCCATACAACGCTGCTTGTTTGGACATTGATGTTATTATTTAGCAGTTATGTTTAATCTCCAGTTGTTAGAGGTATTTTACTGCTCAGGTTATACATATAATATGAATTGGGTAAATGCTCAGTTCTGATTGGCTGCAGGGTGTCCATTGAAAAGTTTCATAACTTTCCCTCTGAAATGATGCTTTGGATCACTTAAGCTGATGTCTACCACTTTCCACTGCTGGTTAGTCCTCATCACCAATGGTTACTATGACAACGCATCACACAGTATCACACAGTCCCTTTCTTGTGAAATATGATTGTAAAACTAGCAAGATGTATCTTTTTAAATGATTCTTAATGTACAGCACTTTGGTCAACTGGATTTTTAACGTGCGCCGTCATTTATTTTAATTTATTTAACCCTGATTAAGTTGGGTTATGATTAAACCAGTTCATTTGCTCTGCAAAACTGTTTTCAATCTTGGTGCAAATTTCTAAAATACTACATGAAACAACAACGGGAAAAAAAACCTTTGACTTTAGAAATTGTAAATCCACCTCGATGAAATCGGTGCAGCGGTAAGCAAGTTTTGAAAGTTTGTTTCCTAGTTTTCTGGGGCTGCGTTACGTAAGATGACATTCCCGTTGAGTTTGACAGAAGCGGATCGGAGCTGCAAAGTCGACGGACTTTCTGCAGACTTAGTGAATTCAGGACATGAGCTAATGAGCTCTCCAACACCCCGACCACACACAGCCCAGGGGTGACTGCAGAGGACACGCATCACTGTGACTTCCCGCCATTTCGCCAACTTATCATGTTTGAACAAAGCTAAAACAGTCCAAACACAGAGCCACATGTCTGATGCATTTAGGCTCCAACAAACCTGTGAAAATACAGAAAATCCTCACAGATTACACTGGAATTCTGAGTTTGACACGAGAGTCTGTGAACATTTCCAGAAGCAGATGGAAGCTGGCACGAACCCCACTGCCGTTTGAATAAAATATAAAGTATGATGCCTTAATGGCAACTCTCCAAAGAAGGTGGGCTGGGAAGTAAGTGCATGAGAGCGCACGCTTTCCGGTGCTCTAAAAAAAAAAGTGAATGTCTCTATCTGGGGCGCATCACCTGGGACGTAAGACAATGTGCAACACAGAGCTTTATTCTCTTTAACGGTGAAAGAGTCGCTCGTGGAGAGGAAACAGATCCATTGACAACTTTCTATTCAGACGTTACAGAGATTAAAATCTCCTCCCATTCAACTCGATAAACTATTTTGTAATAAAATCCATTTAGGAAGTGCAAAACGGGGGAGCTTTTATAATAATTAGACTTCCTGGATCCTCCTTAAGATCATTTTTGATTAAAAAAAAAGTATTCTTAAAAGAAAGCAAAAACATTTTGTTTTTTAATAACAGCCTAAAGATGGTTTGACTAGACTGAAGAATCCACATGAATTACAATTTTTGACTTATTTTTATTTCATTTTTTTTATTGTTTGGATTCAACAATCAAAATTTCTAATTGTTTTTCAATAAAAATGTCAGAGGAAAACAGCTAATAGAAGGGAGACACATTAATATGTGGAAGGATTCAGTGGAGTCGAATCAGTCCTGAACAACTTTCTTTGTAAAAAAAAAGATGTGTTCAATAAAATTGGCCTTAAGGAATTCCTCAATTACTGATGAACCAAACCTGAGCCCTGAGGAACTCCACGTACAAATAAAGGACAAAGTTGAGCATTGAGAAAAACCATTGACAAAAAAAAAAAACTGTAAAGCAGTGGTCCCCAACCTTTTTGTCACCATGGACCGGTACAACGCAAGGCACGTTTACCGCAGGACCGGGGGGGGGGGGGGGGAGTTTGAGGTGCAACGCAAGACAGATTTAACGTGGACCGGGGGTGGTATTTTCTCTTTAGTAATGATAACAACAATAATAATTGTAATTTTCCCCTTGTCAAAGCAACTTTCTAAAGAAGTTTGTTTTTTGCTCATTTTGGTTGTTTGGGTTTAATTTTAGTGGGGTTTATCACCTGATGTTTGGTGTCGCGACTTTGACGTGCGTTAAGTTTGACAGATGTAACAAAGTGAATCCGGTCACTTTTCAAAATAAAACGTTTTTGTCGGAAAAAAAAAACAATAAAATGGAAATTTCTTTCTGTGCGTCCCGGTGCAAAAATTTCCTGCGGCCTGGAACCGCTCCGCGGCCCGGTGCCAAGTGTCCCGCGGCCCGGTACCGGTCCGTGGCCCGGTGGTTGGGGACCACTGCTGTAAAGTACATGGGGCCATCGACTGAGCTCTGGGGGACTCCATCTAATGAGTTTACTTAAAACGGAGCCTTGGTGAACTCTTTATAAAACATGGAGCTAAAACTGGACCTGAGGAGACTTGGTTTACAGAAGAATCTAAAATTGACCAAAGATGGACTCCAAAAGAGCCCGCACAATGAAAAAAATGCCCTGAATACCGAGCTCTGAGTAACACCACATAAAGAATTTACCTAGAACTCTGTCTCACAAAACATAATACAAAAACTGAACTCAAGGAGTCTTTGTCTACAAAAAGAGTCAAAAACTGACCACAGAGGAAGTGCCAGTGGACCAAAAACTGAACCCTGAGGAATTCCTCGTATGAAAAAAAGATAAAAAATTGAGAAGTCCAAATATAAAATCAATTATTAAATGAAGTTCTAGGCAGCAGTTTAAATAAAATAGGGCCATGAACAGAGCCCTGAAGAACTCTGTATAAAGAGTTAACCTACAACTGAACCATGAGGAACTCCTTGTAAAAAGGTGGCACAAAAACTGAAACAGAGGAGCCTTTATTTACAAAAGAGAACCTAAAACTAACCAAAGAGGGACTCCAAAACAGTCTGCAGAAACACTGGGGGGAAAAAAGTGGATCAAAGTGGTTGCTCTGCACAAAAGCAAATGAATATTGCACTAAAATAAAAGGATGGAATCCCTGAATCCCTAATTAGGAGGATTAGAGTGATTTTTGTGCATGTGACCGTTAAACCGACACAGGTACTTAAGTTCCAGCTACTAAAAAAAAATACAGTTAGTGAGGATAAATTTACTCAAAGAAATCTCATTTAACACAGAAAATGAAAGGAGTTCTTTCCTTTTTGAGGAGCAGCCTAAGTTTGCCTTGAAATCTGTCCATTTAACTGCACCTCACTGCAGTGGTGGAAGCCTTAGTTTGTAGAACACACGGCTCCAACCCAGCAGGTCCATGAATCTAAGCTGGTACAGAGGAGCCCAGAGGAAACAACAACAACACAACCGTTTTTGTGACACTTTGCAAACTGCAGGCTGGAATGTTCTGCCAGGAAAATAATATAAAGGTTTTGTAGTTAGCAGAAGCATCTGTTTATTCTCACCTTTTTAATCTAGAAGCCAGACGATGGATCTGGCACTAACGTCTGCTTTGTGTCAGAGAATGTTTAGTCCAAATCGGTTTCAGTAAACCAAATACGAGCAACTGTGAGTTCTAATGACAGTAAAACTCCTTAAAAAACTCAATCTTATTACTTTTAGGTTTTGCGAGAGCATTTAAAGATTTCTTCCCAACAGAAAACCAGGATTCACTGACAGAATTTGGGGATGTACAGAGAGTGCTTGTAGCTATCCGTGGTGCTGAAATTTTTGCCAGCTTGTGCTTTTCACACATCAGCTTCAAATCCGACAGACGACGCTTTGTAATGAGTCACGTTAGGGAGAGATGACTGTTTGCCATCCAAGGACGAGGAGCAGGCATTGGTGGATGACCTCATCCGACACAGAAACTTTCATCTGAAACCCATCAGCTCATTTTGTGATGAGAGGTTTTTAGGTTTTTGTTTTTTTTTTGTAAGAAATAAAAAATGAAAAACTTCTTGATCCTGCACAAATGTTGACAGACTGACCTTACAACCATCAGTTTCAAGTTGTTTCATATTCAGAAACTCGTTTATTTGGTCTCGAAATAACAATAATCACATGAACCAAAGGAAAATCCTCTGTCAAGAGCAAGAAAATTCCCTTGGACCAATGAAATGATCTTCTTCAGAAACATGTTGCTCTCTAAACACTTCCTCCTTTGTTATCATCAAAGTGTCGATAAAGTTGAGGATTCTTTAGTGTAAATCCTTCCTCAAATGCAAAACAAAGCAGGCATGTGTTGATTTCCGATGAGAAATCACACCAAAACCTGTATATCTGCACATCAAAGGATTGTCAGAATTATCACCGTATAAAAATGTGGACCATAAACGGAGCTCTGATGAACTCCGTAGAAAAAGCTTATAACCAAAAACATGAGCCCTAAGGTTCTCTTTTGAAAACGTGGAACTAGAACTAAATCCTAGGAGACTTTGCTTCCAAAAGAGAGCCAAAAACTGATCTCCAATGAAGCTCAAACAATCACCAAACAAAACGTGGACCAAAAAACAGACCCCTGAGGAGCTACATCCCTAAAACCGAGCCCTGAGGAACTCCAAATAAAACATGGAACTGAAACTTCAAAACTGACCCCAAAACTAAACAAAGAGGAACTTTAAAACAGTCTGCAGGATCGCTGAATGAAAGAGGACCAAAAACAGAGCCCTGAGGAACTCCTCACAGAACGTGGGACTAAAACAGAACTGTAGACTTTGTTTAAAAAAAAAAGGCTTAACTGTATTTGTTTGGTTTCTAAATGACAGTAATCCCACTAATTTGTGATAATACTTCGTCAAGAGCAAGAAAATTTCCCTCGGTTCAATAAAACGATCTTCTTCAGATGCGTTGCCCTCCAAACACTTTCTTTAAACGACAATCAGCCTTGTTAAACATCAATACACCCATAAAGTCAGGAATTCTTTAGTGTCAATCTTTCCTCGGATGGAAAACAAGCCAAACAACACAATTTGGTCTAAATTGTGTTGATTTTCCGACAATTAATCCCACTAAAACCCTGTAATGTCTGCTGTTTCATCAACATCTGAGCATCAAATGATGGAGAGAATGCAGCAAAACATCATGTTGGGGCTTCAGGAGATGAGATGTTCATGAGATTTAAGGCTGAAAAAAAATCACTTTAATGGTCCCGACTCTAAAAAAAGGCCATGTGCTGCTTAATCATGCAGGCTATTGGAGCCTGGAGGGGTCTGCATGCTGCATTAGGCTCCTGCAGCATTACGCGCGCGCACACTTTATATCTGTGCTAATAAGTTACTGCCCCACCACCACCACACACATACACACACCTTGCTCCCCCTCCCCTCCCTCTCACTTGCTGCACAACTGCGATTGCAGCAACCAGTCCAACAGTGCAGTCTTGACTAGGAATACACGCGCGCGCGCGCACACACACACAACTTCATTCAAGCGCGCGCCTACAACACCCGACAAAGTCCTGTTTAAAAATAAAAATTATAAACAAAACAAAACAAAAACACAATCTGTAGAATAAAGAGGAGCGCTCCAACTCACCAGTTGGGTTCTTGTTTTTCTTGAGGCTCCTGCCACAAAGACACTGCAGCATATGCGATCCTTTGCTGAAGATGTTGCTCCAAATAAACCGCATGGATTTGGCCGAGACTGGGGAGGAGGAGGAGGAAGAAGAAGAGGGGGTGGAGGAAGAGAGGCTCTCCGGACGCGGCAGCCTAAAATTCACCCATCGCACGGGGGCTGGTCCACCCCCCTGCTTGCATGCCAGCAGAGCCGGCCAGCTGTTGGACTCAGTTCTTGGGGAGCGCTCGCCCGCCCCGATCTGCACCATAGACAGGAGCAGCAGCAGGAAGCCCGGCTCCACGCCCGGATTCTCGCCCGCTTTTTCCACGAGCTCCAGCAGCAGCCGCCGCGCGTGTTCCGCGTCGACGTCCCCCCCGCGCGGCGGGACAACGGCGGCCGCAGCGGCACTCCGCTCCTCGGTGTCCTCAGCCGCGCTGCTGTCGCCGCCCGGCCGCCGCGGCGTCAAAAGCCCCGGGGCGCTCCTCTTCAAATGGCGTTGTCTGCCGCGCCGCGCAGGAAGAGGAGCGGCAGCGGCGGCGGCGGACAGGCATGCGGCGGCGGCGCTAGCGTGGAGTCGGCGGTACGCGGCGGCGCTCGGCTTCTGCACAAAAAACCATTGCATATTAGTGGGGGTCGCTGGACTCGACGCGTCTGTGCGTGCGGGAGGGGGGGCGGGGTGGGGGTTGGTGCGGATCACTGCCCGGTGTCCGTCAGCAGGTCGGTGGCATCACTCTGCCCGCGCGGCGGGAAAGTACTGCAGTAGGGGGCTCCTTTCCAAACGCACACTCACACGCTGAACACGCGCGCCGGACGCGCGGTCCTTCCTCCTCCAGCAGCAGCCTCTGCGCTCATTTGGTCGGTGCGCGCACGCGGCGCCGGACCTGCGGATGGACGCGCGGAAATCTCAGTTGTGTTTCAGAAGAAAGTCCTCATGAAATATTGATCCGCCCTTCACTTTTTCAATAATCCATAAACTCCATCCAATCCGTCTGTCTCCTCTCTCCTCCCCCTCCTCCTCCTCGTCCTCCTCCTCCTCCTCACCTTGGAGATCAAAAGGAAGCTGCTGGAATGTGGCTCCGGTGCCGGGTCCAGTCGGGAGCCGGGACGGACTCTTGGTCCCGCGTGCGTCACAGAAGGAGCTTTAAACCCTTTTATTTCTTCTTCTTCTTCTTCTTCTTCTTCTTCAGCTGCATTAGACACTGCTGAGGACGCGCGAGGATGTGCAGTGACTATCGACACGCGTTCAGCAAGAAAGTCAGAAGACCTCCGCAGGATCTGCATTCCGCTGCCCCCCCCCCCCCCCCCTTCAAAATAAAACAGTTATTAAAATTAAAAGTGTAAAAACAGTTCTGGTATGAACTCACTTTACAAATATTTTAAGAAAAAATGTCCTAATTCATAAAACATTAGGTGTGAAAGACCAAAAATAGAACTTTTAACTTGAAATGGATTGTTATTATTCAATTCAATTGTATTTGTATTGCCCAAATTCACAACAACAGTTGTCTCAATGGGCTTCGTACCGGTAATTGTAATGTAAACACACAATCAAAAGAATTATAAATGCATAGAATTCAATAGGATGGTACTAAACCTTAACTAAACAGACTAAACTAAACTAAACTAAACTCCCTGCCCTTTGCGGTAAGAAATAACTCCATAAAAAACGGATTATTATTAAAATTACATTTGATCTTTGTTTTTGTAAAAATATTTATGGTTTTAATTGCTAATTTTAAATCAGGATGTAGTAGGAGAGTGGCTATTTGGATGGTTTTTGTGATCAAAGGCATATAATGTAAGTTTTGTTTGTTTTTTGTGCTCTCTTTTACACATCTGAACAGCTTTTATCTGCTACGTTTGGTTAAAATTTAAGACGAAGAAGAATAAACACAAACTCATTAAATAAATATGTACTTTTATTGACAATTTTTAAAGACAAGCACACCAAATAACGTCTTCAAGAATGTGTCACCAGTAGTGATTTTGTAGAAGCTTTTATTCTGAAGGTAATGTCTTTTTCCGGTCCTCTTGCTGAGCTTGCTGCAGTTCTACTGAGGGAAACTGTTTCCAGTTTGTGCAGACACGTGGCTGCCACACCGTCTGTAAGATTTAGGAGAATGCTGCAGAGGAGCAATCCCCCCCTCCTCACCACCAAACCCCTGCAGCTCTGGAGGAGGTTCCTCCACTCCTGCAGAGCTCGATGCGCCTCCAAACTCTGGTTCAAACAAAATCGCGTACTCTGGTGTTTTTCTGCTGGCACGTGTACCCACCTGTTGCACCACTTCATTAAAAACCACTGAGATCCGTTCAGAAAAACGATTATTAAAACAAACAAAACAAAAAAAACGTTTAAACGTCTGCGGAGACTCCTCCATGCTGGACAGCGCTGGGATTTTTGACCGCCCTGGCGCTGTCCAGGGTGCTGAATCCACAGAACCTGCTCAGTCACGCCCAAACACCTCATCAACGCGGGGTTTACACGCTTTTGACTTACTCCACCCAGCGACTCCTTTGCATTTCAAACAATTCCATTGAAATCAATTCAATTTTATTTCTATAGCCCAATATTTACAACAACAGTCGTCTCAATGGGCTTTAAACCGGTAATTGTGTGATAAACATGAATCATAAAGAACATGAAGAACAACAAAGAACCAGCTATCTTTCAGTTTCTCAGAATAACCCCAAGGGTTTTAATAATAATAATAATAATAATAGTAATAAAATATTAATAATGATAATAATAAACTTTATTTGTATAGCACCTTTCATTATATGAAACCACAAAGTGCTTCACAGTAAAACACGGGGAAACACAATAAAACACAGAACAAGAAGAATTACGAAGAAGCAATTTGAAAAAAATATGTTTTTAGCTGCTTTTTACAGAAAACACTGAGTCTGCAGATCTGAGGCTGAGGGGAAGGGAGTTCCAGAGCGATGGAGCCACTGCTGCAAAGGCTTTGTCACCTTTAGTCTTTTACCGGGTTCTCTTAACAGCCAGCAGACCCTGGTCACATGACCTCAGGGACCTGCTGGGCGTGGACGGCTGCGCAAGGTCTTTTCTATAGACCGGTGCTTGGTTATTAAGAGCTGTGTGTGTTAGAACCAGGATTTTAAATGCACTCAGTAGCGGATGGGGGAGCCAGTGCAGCTGGATTAACAACGGGGTGACTTGTGAAAACTTGGATGAATTAGTTAAAAGCCTTGCAGCAGCGTTCAGTTTTGCAATGTTTTTTAAATGCTAAAAACCAGAACAAACAAGTGTCCTAACATGAGAGTCGAGGGATAAAACTGGGTCTAGAGTCACCCCAAGGTTCCTGACAGACGGCTTGATGGAGGACGCAAGTGGACCAAACCACTGGACTATCTGGGGAGGCAACTATTAGGAGCAAAGACTAGGACCTCAGTTTTGGCTTCATTTAGTTGGAGAAAGTTGTTATTCAGTAAAGTTTGTATTTTAAAAATATCCTGGGGTTTAAAAGACACATAAAGCTGAATATCATCAGCATACATTTTTTACTTACTTTACTTAGTTTGTTGACTAACCTAGCACTAATCTAAAGCTTCAATCAACTTTTCAAGTTACCATCATGACATGAGCTCATCCATCATCAGAGACTTTTATTGATGACAAATAAAAAACAATAAAAACACGTTTTTAATTGAGATTCATTGCAACCAAAAGAACATCTGTCCCTTCATGAATGTTACCAACCAACTCAAATTCTGTCTTACCAAAGTGTGCGTGTGTGTGTGTGTGGGGGGGGGGGGGGGTCATACCTCACCTAGGACCTGACTTTAGAGTTGACTTGGGACTTGATTAATATATGACATTGGACTTGGCCTGAGACTTGGCATTGGATTTGACTCGAAACTTGAATTGAGACTTGATTTAAGACCTCAATTAAGACCTGATTCTGGACTTGACTTGACTTGAGACTTGATTTGGGACTTGACTTGAGATCTGATTTGGGACTTGAATTGAGACCTGATTTGGGACTTGACCTGAGACCTGATTTGGGACTTGACTTGAGACCTGATTCTGGACTTGACTTGAGACTTGATTTTAAACCTGACTTGAATTGAGACTTGATTTTGGACGTGAATTGAGACCTAATTTAGGACTAGACTTGAGACTTGACTTGAGACCTGATTTGAGACTTGAATTGAGACTTGACTGAGACTTGACTTAAAAACTGATTCTGGACTTGACCTTAGACTTGATTTGGGACTTGACTTAAGACCTGAATTTAGACTCGAATTGAGACTTGACTGAGACTTGACTTGAAAACTGATTTGGGGCTTGACTTGAGACTTGATTTGGGACTTGACCTGAGACCTGATTTGGGACTTGATTTGAGACTTGACTTAAGACTTGATTTGGGACTTGACTTGAGACTTGACCAAATTTGGGACTTGATTTAAGACTTGGGTTGAGACTTGAATTGAGACTTGAACTGAGAGCTGACTTGATACTTGACTTAAGACTTGACTTTGGAGTTCCTTTGAGAAATCTGACTTGAGACCTGAGCTTAAACTTGAGAGGAAACATTCTGTTACAGTGGTGGACTTGGAGACTTGGAATCGTGCTGAACACATAATTAATTAAAGGTATTAAGGTGGCCTACACGAACAGAACCCCGTGGACGGAAAGATGGGAGGACCAAAAAGGAGGAGGAGGAGCTTAAAAACCTGATAGATGTAAAAGTCTACGTCCACCCATTTCACTGCAGAGGAGTGGAGGCGCTGGTGCAACAACCATGCAGACTCGAAAAATAAAATACAACAGAAAAAATTGTTCTTAGCTCACGATGCAGAAAAAAACCCAAGAATTCACTATCATAAAAAAATGTTACTGCACATTTTTTCAATGAATCTCCACATGTGAAAACAAAAGCTCAGAAATAAACCGACTCGTGGTGTGATCAGAGGATTTAGGCCGTTTTTAAACCCCTTTAATTCTAACTTAATCGCACTTTTATATGGTATTTTCCTCAAAACCTTTCTGGGGAAACATTGTTCAAATAAATTTGAGAGAAGAAGCATCTGGACCCATGAGTTCCATTCTAGTGAGTTTAAAGAATGTCTTTAAGCTCCTTCCTCCATGTTTACCATCCATTTCTGCCCCTCTAATGTCTGGATTAGGGGTGTTCAGTTAATCAGAAGGAATGATAGCAGGTAGGATGGATAGAAAACACAAAAGTAAAACAAGAAAAAGGACTAAAACCTCTAAAAATCGTTTCCATTTTCCCCCATCATGTTCAACTTTGATGGATGGAGACTGCAGCACCGCATAACTGCCATCTCAGGGCAGAACACCAAAGCAGCTTCAGCACATTGAGAACATTCGCAGCATCTGCATTGGAAGGCGTCACCGTAAGGAGGGGAGAAAACAATAAAGAAAGAGAAACCATCAGTTACTCTCTCCAATTAAACAATATTGATTTTAAATTTGACAGACGGAGGAAATACTTCCTTCTGAGGTCCAGATTTATGAACTGAGATACTTTCTTGCATTGAAACTGCAGATCAGCAGGTAAAAAACAAAACAAAAACAATGATGACATGTGCTGCATACAAGCAATGTTATGTCGGAGCCAGAATAAGCATCAAAATCATGTGGCTGCACTCCCCCTACTGGCCAGGATGGAGAACTGCAGGTAGGTATGTGAAGCTTTCATTCTCAACAGAAATAAAACGAGCCATGCATTAAATGTATGTAAACTAAAAAGAAAAACTTTTAAATAGTAGACAAAAATGTCCTTTTCAAAATATTTGTTGGCTTTAAAACATTTTTTCCCTGCAAACTCATCAACACACATTTTAACATTTGTTTTTTTTTTTATTATTATTATTATTGTTGTTACTTTAAAAAAAATTGCTTACAAATCTTGTTGCTCTCTCACAGTTTACAATTTAAAGTGTTCTTTAAGCTAAATTTAAAGCACAATAACTAGTATTATTTATAAATCATCTTTTCATATTAAATTTATTTTTGATTAGCTTACTTTTCTAAATGCAAATGGTCAAATGGCGTTGATTACATTTATATTCATCCAAAACTTTCAGATTCAGCTGTCATGATATTGGTGTATTTAAAAGTGAGAAATTTGGGACTTTCAGAGCTGAGGATCAAGCAGAAATCATCCCTTTTCTTTTATACAAGAACTATATACAAATACATATAGTATTTTACTTTAATGGGGCTCACACACCTTTCTTCTGTTTAAATTCCTCTTATTACAAATTCTTGATGGTTCATCTGAAATATATTTTCCATAATCCTGAGTTCATATTTAGTCTTTAATCTAAGTCAACAATTTTTAATAAGCCTTTTTTTTGTCTATTCTACACAAAGAACACATAAATGTTCATATAAAAACACGAATTTGCATGAGAACAGGTGCATTTTTAAATGGAAGGTGTTAGTTTACATGCTGAAAAACACGTGTTGACAACACTGGGTTTATGAGGAAAATAAAAAAAATGAGATAAAAAAAAAACTTTTATAAGAAAATATTTCACATTTTAATGTACATGAAAAAAAAGTATTTCTAGGAAACAAAAACAGTATTTTACATGTTAAATAACCTTTTGACCAATTCGTTTCATTGCAGAATAAATGCTTTATACCACCTCATGGAAGAGGTAGAGCTGTGCACTTTTGTCCTGAAATTGCTATTATGAAAACATGTTTATTGGAAAATTAGAGGGTCTACTTTCCCGAAAATGTCATCGACGGGCTCAAATACAACGTCAACTAGAAGGGGGTTCGCTGTAAGTTCACCAATGTACAGCAGGGGGCAGTGTCGCATCAGTGATGATACGGATCTGCGGGAAAACTGCAGACAAATAAGCAACGTTTGTCCTCTGCGCAGCCGCAGATTGACAAAGGGAAATGACAACACTGGGAGAAACAAGTTAACTTGGGTAACATTACGACCCTTTTTAGTAGTTTGATTAAATATTACTTAGATTATTTACCGTAATATAATGTTGGCGCTCTTTGTATGTTTATTCACAGTCTAGTCCTTGTTATGGAGCGATGTTTTAGGTAGGGAAGAGCCCAGAGCGCTCAGCTTTAGCTTCAGTTGGCTTACTTTTTTTACTTGCTTGTTGAGTTGAAGCAACATTTTCTTTTTCAGATTTTGTTTTTTCCCCTGCTTTTCGTTAAATAGACGGATTTTGAATTTAATGTCGCAGTTTTGTTGTATTTACACTATAAAGTTTGTGTATTTTTGCGCGTGGGGGACTTCATCTTAAATTCAGAATTAATATTTTTGTATTTTTACATCCTCAGATTTCTATTTATGATTATAGACAAAAAATGTTCTTTTTAAATTGTTTTTCAAAACTATAAGGAACATTGATATGACCTCTTACTTTATTTGAAAATGTAAAACAAAGTTTGTTTCTGTTCATAAACATTTAGCCAGTAGAAACAGTATTTTCTTTAATTATTTAAAATGTTTTCAATGTGTTTTAGTTTTCTTATGTTGTTGTTTCAAGTTGATTTATAAGTTGACCCTTAAAAACCAAAGTAACTTTGGAAAACAAGTACAAGTTTGTTTGCATTAATGCACGTTTTCCTAAACATAAATATGTAATTTATGTGTTTTTCCTGCAAAAACCAATTTTCTAAATTTCAGATATGTTTACTTGAAATACAGAAAAACTGTTCAGCTAAAGAAAAAAACAATTTAATGTGTACCATATCAAATATACATCTATATATATTTCTAAAATAAATTCTCAAAATTGGATTAAAACCTTAATTCCTTGTCGTTTTTTGGGGCGTGGTTTTAGTTTTTTTAACTTTAGAAATTGCTCAAAGGCTTGCACGCTTAAAATCAGCAAAGTCCGTTTTTCCTTTTAGTTGTTACCTTTCAACATCGCTTTACTTTCTGGATGGGATTTTTCGTCTGTCAGGAAAATAGAGAATAAATACTCAGTTTTTGTTGCTTGAACGTTTTGCTTTGATGCTTTTAGGAAACTAAAACTCTTACATCTTTAACCATCTCTCCTTCCTCTTGTCTGAAGTGTCATCAGGGATGCTTCTTCTCTCCTCCTCCTCCTCCTCCAGACGTCCTTTCCTCCCCCCTCGTTCCACCCCTCTCCCCCCCTTCATCCTTGACTCCTCCTCCTCCTCATCAACCAGTAAAGGATTTTGGAGCAGGAGCCATGGTGGACGTCAGTAAATGGCCTCTGTTCTCGCTGCTGAGCAGCGAGGATCGGGCGTCGGTTCGGCAGGCCTGCGTGTTCGGACCCTCTGCCAACGAGGCCGTTTACGTTTCCCACGGAAACGAGGTGAGCGGCTGTGTTTGCAGAAGAACCGGAAGCTTGTCGCTCAGTCATGAGGACTGCCATCGCATCCACATTAGTGGCAAAAGTGCCTTTGAGCAAGGCACCTAACCTCCAAATACTACATAGCACTATGTGTCTGTAAATGAATAAATGAATGCATTCATGTTCTTTTGTACTTAGAGCTTAGTATTAAAACTACACAAGTTAAGGACGTGATGAGGCGTGTGTTGTGTATTTACAGTTTTTAGGCAGATGTTTAGCCGGTTTTATTTGGATCTTGTGTTACACCCCACCCTGTCTTGTCTTGGGGCTTGTAAAAGGAACAAATAAAATACCCCAACGACTGAAAAAACTCTCACAAACAAACCCAAACCGGTGATTTATTTACAGAAAAACCCAAAACTACACTAAAATAACCAAATTACAAGGACCAAAGCCTCGAACGATAGCCAACAAAGTAAAGCTTTGCAACAGAGGATGTGGCAGTATTTATCTGATCTTAGGGGCTCAGGACAATTTGGGCTCCAATCTGCACACAAATAAAGGGGGGGGGGGGGACAGAACCTCCCACTGCAGCAAAAAGAAAAAGAAAACGGAGACAAAACAACCCCAGCAATGTCTCTGTAAAGATGCTTGTTTCTTTGCAGGTGTTTGCGTTTGGGTTGAACTCCAACGGCTGCCTCGGCACCGGCGACTATTGCAGCACTATTGTCCCAAAGAAACTGAACTTCCTGCAAGGAAAGAAGGTCGTCAGCCTGAGTTACGGCAGCGGCCCCCACGTCCTGCTGGCTGCAGAAAGTAGGTTATCACGCTCCTGATTTCAACAGTAAATATTCTACGCTTCCCCACAACTTATTTTATCATTTTTTAATTCCACGTGATCGAAAAAAAAACACCAACACTCCTACATAGATTTTGTTTTATTGTCTTTTTCTTGAGACAAAAAAAAACAAGATTTTCTACCAATTTTAATGAAAAAAAAGACAGAAATTGAAGGTTCACAATCCTTGACTCTGATTTACGAGCTATGAAAAAAATTATATTGCACAAACTAACACATTTTCTAACACAATTTAATTCTGTACAACAGTTGTCTGTAGTTTAAAAACATTATAGCCTTCAGTTCGAAAAAATACATCTAGACAGTCTGGGAAAATTATCAGCTCTAGGAAACATTTGGGTCTGATTGTTTTCCTGAAGAAAAGGGGTCACATAAAGGTATCAGTGAATCTGAGCAAACTTTATTAAATGTGGAGTACCCCAAGGCTCTATTCCAAGACCTCTGAAGCTACACATTATTATTTTACCATTTTGGTTAGGCAGTAGATCGAGGTTGAGCAGGAATTTGATAAAGACACGAGTGGAGGCTGTTAAATGACCCCTGCTGTTGTCCAGACGGTCAGCTGTTTGCGTGGGGGCACAACGGCTACAGCCAGCTGGGCAACGGGACGACAAACCAGGAACTGGCTCCCGTTCTGATCAGCGGTCACCTGCAGGACAAGAAGGTGACAAAGGTGGCGTGCGGCTCCCATCACTCCATGGCGCTCGTGGAGGACGGAGAGGTACCGATTTGAATGTTTTAAGGTGGAATTCTTCAAAAAAAATTGCATTTCTAATCAAAGAAAAAGGTCAAAAATAGGAATGACGGTAAATCCAGCTTATTATAGAATTTTTCTATTGTATTTTTTTAGTAAATACAATAAAAATAATAATATAAGTTATTGAATATTATCCTTAATAATCACACAATTTGTTGCTCAATGAGAGCTTGTGAAGAAACACGTGTATCACTTATAAATACATACCAGTAAAATATAAAGCACTCATCACGTTCCATACATTTCTGTTTTGAATCACACTTAAAGTGGGTTAATTAAATAATTATAATGCTTATTGTCTCATTTTATGTCTCCATAAATTATATCAATAATATTGTATGATTCATGCTTTCTGCCTTCATGTAATACATGTATTTGAGGGTTCATTGAATAAAAATCCAGAGATTTCTTATCAAAATAAAGATTTCGATGGTAAAATTCTCCAGAGGGGGGAAACCTGAAGTACATTTTTAAAGGAATCAAATGTAGAATAAATAAATGAAAACACGGAGATGATAAATGACACTTAAAATGCTAAAAAAAAATAAATACATTTAACCAAAACGTCCTTCTGATTTTAGCATATAATGTGTAAATTAAATGACATGATGACCTAAAATATAACTCACAAATAAATTGATTAATAATTACTAAGTTTTAGACATTATTAACAGTAATAAAAATCATCATTATAATAACAGGCTTTTTTAGACGATATAAATCAATCAAAATTACGAAAATCATTTAATCGTTTATCTTTAAACAAATAAAAGTTCACTTTGAAAGATTGAAATTTGGCTGCAAAGGTATTTGTTGTGACAGATATTTTAAGGTTTGATTCAATTTAACTGTATACGATTTTTGATAAATTGGAGAAAAATCTTCATTTAGCTGCATAGAAAAAAACCTGGAATTATTCAAACGTGCTAAAAATTCTTCTTTAAAGCCGAAAAGATTTTATTGCTGTCAAAAGACGTTAGGAAAAGTTCAAATAAAATAGTTTTTTTTTTAATTACAAAAAGATTTTTGATAAAAATGTTTTTATCATTTCAATTCTCACAAAGCCAAACATAAAGGATAGGATATTTTTTTTTCCCCACGCAGAATAAGTTTTAGAAACAGAATGATCACCTTAGACTAAACCCCTCCCCTTTTTCCCCGCCAGGTGTTTGCCTGGGGTTACAACAACTGCGGCCAGGTGGGTTCAGGATCCACCGCCAACCAGCCGTATCCGCGGAGAATCACCGGCGGCCTGCAGGGAAAGCTGGCCGTGGACATCACGTGTGGTCAGACCTCCTCCATGGCTCTGGTTAACAGCGGAGAGGTCCAGACCCCCCCCCTTCCTTCTTCCTTTAACCCCCCTTCGGTGCAGTTCAACACAAACATGGAGGCAAAGCCTTGTTTTTTTCCCGCCGTGTTCAGGTTTACGCGTGGGGCTACAACGGAAACGGGCAGCTCGGCATCGGGACCAACGGAAACCAGCCGTCTCCGAGCCGACTGGCTGCTTTCCAAGGGCTGTGCGTTCAGCGGGTGAGGCGCCATTTGAAAACGTGGAAGCTCGAAAAACATCATTTAATGTAGTTCAAATAGCGGAAAAGGGGAGAAGCTAAGAGGTTAGAGGTTCTGCCAAATCAAAAATGTTTTAAAAATAATAAAAGCTTCACCAAGTTTGGACATTTTTAAATGATTGTTGTGATTATGATGTAGTTTAAGCTTCAAATGCTTTAAAAAATTAACAGTTCAGACGACCAATGAGGATAAAATACGGACAAGATCAAACCAGTATCGTATAAAAATGTACCAAAACATAAAATGAACTTTCTTTCTGTCAATTTTTTAACATTTTCCAGAAACGATGATTGATTAAAAGAAAAATTCAAACTTTTGGGGGAAATGATTCTATATATTTTCTAACTGGATGGTTGAACTGTTTGCTAAACTGACAAACTCCTTAAGGAACAGAACATTTTGGAGAGTTTCAAACTTTGTTTGGCTTAAATGAGCTTAAAAAAAGCTGTAAAATGTCAATTCTGTAAAAGCCAAACATCCTTTTTGTCTCTTCTGCCTCCAGTTTTTTTGTCAAATGATAGAGTTTAGAGACTAGATTCTCTGCTTTCCAGATTGTATCAGGATATGGACACTGCCTGGCGCTGACAGATGAAGGGGCGCTTTACGCCTGGGGGGCAAACACCTTCGGTCAGCTGGGAACGGGCAACAAGAGCAACCAGCTGAGTCCTGTGCGGATCATGGCTGACAAAGAGAGGTACTTCCTGTTTCCTGTCCGCGCGTCCTCCCCTCCTCCCGGCCGTGAAGGTCTGAACCCTAAGCCGCGTTTTACCCTGCAGGGTCGTGGAGGTCGCAGCGTGCCACTCCACGCACACTTCGGCGGCGAAGACCCGAACCGGCGAGGTACTTCAGCGGTCAAAGACGCACGGCCCGTGTGTGCACGTTTGACAGCGGCGGGCTCTCTTCCAGGTCTTCATGTGGGGTCAGTGTCGCGGCCAGTGCTTAGCCTTACCCCACCGAACCCACTTCAGCAGCACCGACGACGTCTTCGCCTGCTTCGCCACGCCCGCCGTCATGTGGCGCCTGCTGTCCGCGGGTGAGAGCAAAGCCGACGCCCGTCTCCACAGACGAACGGCGAGTTTGTGTCAAGGGTTTTGTTTTTTTTTTTCTTCTTCTTCTTCTTACACCCTAGAAAACGACGACTTCGTGTCGGTCAGCCGAGGCGCTGAGGAAGGAGTTCGACAGTCTGGAAACGGCCGACTTGAAGTTCATGGTTGGAGGGAAGTTCATCCACGTTCACAAGGCGCTGCTGAAGATCAGGTGACTCTCAGGAAAGCGTGTCCTCGTGAGCGCATTTCTGTTTGAATAGATTCAGACTGAGGCGTTCACTAGAATCCAGTTTCCTAAATGAATCATCAATCAGTCTGTGAGCTGGAGCTCATCTTTTGTTGCTTTCCTTTAAATTCTTGTTGGATTTTTCTGTAACTAATTCAAAAAAGTCACTGAAACGCCCTGGTGGATCTCATTGAGATGCTCAGTTTGAACTTCAGGAACTCAAATGTCGGCGGGCTGATTGTGATGGAGCTGCTGCCATGTTTTGGGTTTATTAGCTAATATTGTCAGCAAGAAATCGACCGTGTGTGACCGAAAAACGGAGCCTTCAAGAGTTAGAAAAAGAAGGAAAAAGCCGTCTTGTGTTGGTGTAGGTGCGAGCATTTCCGCTCCATGTTTCGCTCCCACTGGACGGAGGACCAGCAGGACGTGATTGAAATCAGCCAGTTCTCCTACCCCGTCTACAAATCCTTCCTGCAGTTCCTCTACACAGACGCCGTGGACCTCCCAGCTGAAGACGCCATCGGTCAGCGGGCTTTTTAACTGAGCGGCGGTGTTGAATTCTTCAGCGCTTCAGGAAGTGTTTGCTTCTCCGCAGGCTTGTTGGATCTGGCCACCTCGTACTGTGAGAACCGCCTCAGGCGCCTGTGCCAGCAGATCATCAAGAGGGGAATCACCGTGGAGAACGCCTTCACGCTTCTGTCTGCCGCCATTCGATACGACGCAGAGGTCAGAAACCACGTCCAAATGCCGCACGCACAGCCGGGCGCCGTTTACTTCACTAAGTCCAGATCAGAGTGACACACAGCAGCCGAACGGACCGACGCCGACTGAACGCTTAAGCGCTTCCAGTCCCTGAAAACCGGAGATGCTGCTTTGCAGCTCAACTCCCCCAGAAATATATACATTTACAATTAAACCAAAAATCAAAGCTATTAAATAACGAGAATAAAGTGGTAAATTTACGATTTTAACACATAAGTTTATGAGAAAAGTCACAAATTACAAGTAAAAAGTCACACATGAGGGGAATATTTTTACAAAATTAACTAGAAAAATGTAATACATTAGTGAGATAACAGTCATATGTTTATTAGGGGGAAAAAATCATGAATTTACCCCCCAAAAAAAATTACTAAGAAAAAGTCCTACATTTATGAGGGAGAAAAATACAAAAAATAGTTTACACAAAATTAATTGTACAAACTGCAAATCAGGAATTAGGCACACAAATTACGCAAATTTAAAGTTACACACAAACATGCAGACAAGCTACATGTTAGAATGCAATGAAATGCAATCCCCTCTCTGCATTTTCGCTTTAATTAAGGGACAGAATGAGCGATGTTGAAGAAGCAAATGATGAAGCATTTTAAAGGATTGACATTTAATTTTATTTTTGAGTCATTTGATGTTAAACAATTTTAATTTGATATTTGTAATTGAATTTTGCTACACATTTACCAGAGAACTTTTTGAAAATGGAATATCAAATACCATTTTCTTTATCATTTTTTATTAAGTGACGGAATGAGCGATGTTGAAGTAGAAAATGAAAAAGCATTTCTGGTATTGACTTTAATTTTTAATTATGTTACGGAAAAACCTCCATACTAATGAAGAAATGAGCAAACACAAATCCAGTAAATCTATTTTTCTCTCCACATTCCTTCATTTGAATGATTATAGTGGCATCTAGTGGAGAAATACAGAATTACATCTAAATGTCAGCTGCTTTGGATTCCAACAGCTGTTAGTATTTTTTGCTGCTTTACTTTGTAAGAAGATAAAAATCTCTCATCTCTGCCTGAATCATTGATCTATGATCGCAGTTTTTCTGCGTTTCTCCAGGACCTTGAAGAGTTCTGCTTCAGGTTCTGTCTGAACCATCTCACTGAGGTGACTCAGACCACGGCGTTCTGGCACGTGGATGGAGCGATGCTCAAGGAGTTCGTCACCAAAGCCAGCCGCTGCGGCGCCTTTAAGAACTGAACGCCACCGATAAATGCTTATTTAGAGGTGATCGGTTTAAGACCACCGCTTGTTACTTTATAGGACTGAACCATTCTGCACATTGGAAGCTGCTTTCTTTATGGACGTTCTTTTGGCACTTTGGTAAAAAACCTGTGGACTTTTACTACCAACTCCTGCGTTTATATTCCCAAGTTATCTTTGTCTTTTTTATCTTTTCATTTGCTGCTAAATTTTTGCGGAACAGCGGGACTCAGGTGAAAGCATATTATTTGTGTCTTTCCTGCTTTGAAATGTGTTTATTTTCCATCTGTTTCACATTCCAGGGCCTCTTAATTTACTGTATTGCTGAGTTTTAGGGGACCAAATCGATAAAAGTTAGAAGTTTCTTTATTTTCAGGGATCAGAATCCGTGTTCATCCATACTTGTGGGCATCTTTGCTCCCTAATTACTCCACATTTAGGCATTTCTTTGGTAAATATACTGTTAAACAATTAAAAATGGAGTAAAGCAAACTACACAGCTGGGTAAAAATCTGTTGCACAAAAACCTCGGAAAGACTTGCTTCATTACAGCTGTAAGACCTTAAAAATGTAACATATTGTTTATATTTTATCCTGAATAAGTTTGCAGTTTATGTTTTGTCTGCTGTTAACTGTGAATGTTGCTAATCCCAGTGAAAAATAAGGGACTTACTCTGAAGAAGCACAAATTCAAAGCATACTTCCCAAAATGCTTTGCTGGTTGAGTCACATTTTAAATTATTTCCTGGATGTCATATAATTTTTTTTTTTTTATTGGAGATGAGATTAGTTTTGTTTTTCTCTTAAGTTTCACTTTCTCAGATGTTGGATAAACACTTTTTATTTTTTTAAATGTTATTATTCATTACTTAACACTCAAATTGCATTAAATTATTACAGTTTCTACGTATTTTGTATGTTTTTTTTAATCTTATTTGGATTATTTTAAAACAGGCTGTGAAATTTGTTGGGTTTTTCTGTTTCCCAAATTTTTCTTTGAAATTTCAAAAAAACGCTGCTAATATTAAGAAATAAAACTATTCAAACCACGCCGCTGTCATTTGTAACATTTAAGATTCTGTACGCAATTCAAGTTCAAGAGAAGGCCCCGCCCTTTTACCAACGTCAGCGAGTATTTGCGGAAATAACGGCCAAATTGTCAAAGTACCGCGAGAAACCCGGAACTCAACTAGTCCTTTAAAAATAAAGCGCTCTAATCCGCAGCTTGTACTAAAATAAATCTTATTTTGAAATATTTGTTTATTTTAAATCGTTATTTAGAAAGTTGAATGTGGATTTTTCATTGTTTTTTAGCCTAAAATGTGCACCATAAAGCCATTTGAGCTTTTATTTTCAAACGAACGCTTTTATTTTTGAATGACCACCGGAACACGACCCACGCGGATAAACTGCTCACAGTTCGATTCGTCAACATTTCCCGTCCCAACAGTCTGTTCGTCTCAGTTCTCTGTGCGTGACCGCTGGAGTATCTGTCATTACGTTAGCTCCAGGGCTGAATGGAAGGCGGCGAGAAACGGAACCGAAACGAACCGGGCCGGTCCGGCCCGTGTCGGGAAATGAAAGATGGAAGCTCCCAGACCGACTGCAGGATACGAGGTGAGCCAGATGGACTGGTCTGGAGAAGTGTGTCGAATCTGCTCCTCTGTGACAAACTAGCGACGCGTTTCTGTTATATTTACTATTATTTATTAAGAGTTTGTGCAAAAACAGGTTTTCATGTTGTTTTTTAAATTAACCTTTTTATTAAATAATAAAAAAATATATAGACCAGAAACATATGGTCTCAGTTAATAAATTCTACACTTTATTTATTTTATTATTTTTATTTTATTATATAGTATTTTTAATAATTGGAAATCAGTGGAACTCTGGGTTTTTTTTGTAGATTGAAAAGCAATTATTTGTATATGAGGTTTGTGACATACATTTGGAATATACTGCGGCTCTTCCTTCTGTTAAATGATCTAAAAATTGTATTTAAAATCTTTAAAATTAAGGGATTTTATTTAAGGCTAGCTGATCCTGAACACTTGTTCAGGACATCTCTTTTTTTTTTTATTTTTTTTTTTTTTTTTTATTGAGAAATCTCTGTGCGTCAGGAACAAGGCTATTCCCTTGTGATTTCAACCGTTCTCACAGTCTTCAATCTCATCTGCAGAACTACTAGCAAACGCTCTGTCATGCAGAAAGGAACTGTTTGGAATGAACTTCAGCTTCAAAATCTCTATTATGGCCAGACGAGTCCAGATGTTTGAGACAATAGAGTGATCCATAGCAACATCTGCTCCAGGGAAGGACTCTTATTTTGAAGTTTTTTTCCCTTTATCCTGGAGCTGAGAAGCAGGTTTTAACACCCATAATTTATGACATTTGAGGCAGAAACGCTGTTGCTCAGATGGTCCAAACTATGTATTTATGTATTTTTAATTAGGAGGAAACCCTGGTAACTCTTTGAGGCGGGTGTTTGACATGATCTCATGTAGTGTTGGATTTAAATCCTTGTTCAGGTCATGGCCCCAGGTTGTCCAAAGTAAACCTGTTTACTTTGCTGAGTCTGTGGATGGAGATGTTTCCTCGTGATCCGCCCGAGGAGGAAGATGAGGAGGAGAACAGTCGTCAGGTCAGTGTGGGAAAGTGACGCAGAGGGCGTTTGCCGCTCCCGAATGGCTGCTTGACTCGCGGCGTCTGCTCTGCTCCAGGTCCGTGGGATGGGTCTGGTGGTGGTGCGAGACGGCAAAGTGGTGGGCCTCCACTGTTCCGGTCCCGAGCTCCACGCCGGACAAGCCGCCGTTCTCCAGCACGGCGTCCGTCTCGCCGAAAGTCAGCTGTACTTCTCCAGGAGACCGTGCGCCACCTGTCTGAAGATGATCATCAACGGTGAGTGATTTACCAATGCAGATTCAAGGCTCTTATTTTGAAGGTAATCATGAATTTATAGAGCATCATCGCTGCTGCTTTTAAAGCTCTGTAAGCATCAAGTCTGAGATCTCAGAACTGCACGCAACACCGTCGTAAAAATCCACATAGAATGACCTCGTGAGATTTGACTCCATCCTTTTGTTGACATTTACTTTTTATCTGCTGATCGTGAAGGATGCTCCGTTTAATACTGCGTGAACATATCATCTGTTTCAGCCGAGCTGAGAATCTGGGACCATAAACGCTTCGTTTTCTGCACCCTTCCCTGCTTTTGCCTGTACAGGGATTTCAACACATTACCGAGGGGGTTTGGATGGGGGATGCTAGCCGCTCCACCTTATTTTTTCATCTGCAGCCTACTTGACTAGTACTAAAAACTGGCCTGCGTTTTGGAGCATTTGATTGACAACATGGACCCAAAATATATAGCTGCTTAAACCTGTTTTTATTTACCTGTTTGACTTGATGTTGAAAAACAAAAGGAACATTTAAAAATGTCTGCATTGTGCTTCAAACATCAGGCATCTGCAAAAACTATAAATCTTCCATCTATAATGGGTTTGTCAAAACTTTATTGAGTAGTGGCTAACAAAAACACTTGTTGTTAAATATATATTAGGGTTGTTGTTGTTGTTGTTTTGTTTTTTTCCAAATTATCGCAAAGTGAAGCAAAAATAAATGATGAAAAGTCCAGAAGTCTTAGTATGATGTCTAAGGTTCAAACAGAAGCTTTTTAAATGAAAGAAAAGCCTGCAGACATTTCATAGAAACCGTACTTAATGAACATTTTTAACATTAAATGTAAAAAAAAAAAAAGATCTATTATTTCCTAAAAAGGGTCACTATAACATGATAGCAAAGTTTTTCTTGGAAATGTTGTAATTTATGCTTTTTTTTTTTTTGTCCTTTTCGATTTCTGTGACGAAACGTCACTGAAAGGAAAGACCGGATAATTATTTGAGTATTTAAAGCCTTTGAAATAAAAGATAAAATCCTCCTTTTTTCCCACCAAAATCCACTTCATGTCAAAAGTTTCGGCTGAGCAGCTTCTGTCCTCTTCAGCTGGAGTCAGTCAGATCTCCTTCTGGCCCGGAGACCCTGAAATCAGCATGCTGGAGTCCACGCCGCCCGGCTCCGTCAGGGAGGAGGCCGCGCTGCTGGACGCCGTGGCAACGGAGAAGCTGAAGTCCAACAGCCGGCCTCACGTCTGCGTGCTGCTGCAGCCGCTGACCCCCGACCTGCTGCAGTTCGTCAACGAGACGTCCAGAGACTGTGACTTCAGGGAGAGGACGAGCGAGGACGACCCGGCGGCGGGAGCAGGAGAAGGCTTCAACGGGTGCCGCTTCCTCCCAAACTCCCGGGAACGTCTGCAGAAAGACGGTTCTCACTACGGTTCTGCTCTTTTTTTTTTATATTCAGAGAACGCATCAGAAACCTGAGGGCTTTTTCCAGAAGGTTCCTGGTTTGCACGTCCCAGCAGCACAAGGAGATCCTGACCCAAATGGGCTTGGAGAACTTCTGTGCGGAGCCCTACTTCTGCAACCTGAGGCACAACATGAGGGAGCTGGTGGAGGTTCTGGCTGCCGTGGCTGCCGGGGTCCCACGGCACCGCCACGGCTTCCACAGGTCGGAGGCGCTCCCACCTCAGGAGCTCCGAGGGTCTGGGTTTCTATGGTAACCCTCTGGCTTTTTCAGAGAACAGTCCAGGACCTCATGGGCGCCTCAGGAGGAAGTAGCCCAGGAGGTGGCACGCCACTGCATCATCCAAGCCAGGCTGCTGGCCTACAGGACGGGTACGCCGTTGGAGTTCAGGTCGAGAGAATCCAACCGTTTAAAGAGCAAAAAACATCAATTACCAAAACAGACGTGGCCAGAAAAATGCACAGAGGTGGCGCGCTAAGGTTTCAATGATCCAATTAGAGTTTAATCATATTATGTTTTAAAATAATCATTTTATAATTTTTTCAAATTAATACGTTTAAAAAAAATGTCAATCAAAGCATATTTGGTGGAGTTAGGTTTGTGATTGGCTAAAACCTAAGCCCCGCCCCTTTTTAACTGATTGATAGACACGATAAAATTCAGCTGAAACGTTACAGAAAATACGAAAATTTGAAAGTTTCTTTAGAATCAGAGGAAGGGCCTATTGAAGTAGAATCATTTGAAATATTTTAGAAAGAAGTTGCAGATTTTTACGAAAAAACCTTTAGGACCAGTTTACAAAAAAAGACATTTTTTCAACTACAGCTTTAAAGTCATACATTCTTTATAAAAAAAAAAAAGTAACTGTGAAAATATGAGAATAAATTTGAATATTTACAACTTTAAAAGTTGAAGGTATGACCGTTTTCTCTTCAAATTATGTGTTTTAAAGTTGTAAACTTGTGACTACATGTAAAAAATTCGTGACTTTAAAACACGTGAATTTACGAGAAAAATAGAAATTTATGAGAACAAAGTCGTAACAGTCACATTTCGGGAATAAAGTTTTACATGTACGAATTTAAAAGTTTTAGGTTAATTTTATGACTTTTCTTGTAAATTGACTTGGTATAAAGTTGTAAATTTATTACCTTAAATATCGTAAATTTATAAATTTAAAAACACGGACAGTCACGGAAAAAAAGACGCATTTATGAGAAAAGGTCGTAGATTGATGAGAAAAAATTCATAACAATGAAATTTTGAGAATAAAGTTGCATATTTACAAATTTAAAAGTTGTAAGTTAAATTTATTACTTTTTTCTCATAAATTTATGTTTTAAAGTTTTACATTTATGACTAAATTTAAAACATTTGCAACTTTAAAATGTGAATGTATGAGAAAAAAGTGATACATTTATGAGAAAAAGTTTCACAGTAAAATTATGAAAATGAAGTTGTATATTTAAAAAATGTAAAAGTTGTTGGCTAAATCTATCACTTTTTTTAAGTTGTAAATTTATGACAAAATGTTGAAAAATCGCGACTTCACGAGAAAAAAGTAAAAAAAATTTGAGAAAAAAGTCGTTACAGTCACATTACGAGAATAACGTATATTTATGAATTTAAAAGTTCTAGGCTACATTTTTAACTTTTTTTCTGCAAATGTACATGTTTTAACATTGTAAATTTATTACACTGTAAACACGTGCATTTTTGAGAAAAAGACGTACATTTACGAGAAAAAAGTCATACTATTATGAAAAAAGAGTTATAAATTAATGAGATAATTCAGCAAAGTTTTTTGATGGAGCCGCGCATGAACTTTATTTCCAATGAGGTTTCGTAAACACACAAAAAATCTTTGTGTGTTTTTTTTTGTTATGTTTTTTACATTTTAAACTTCTATAAATGCGTCAGTATTTCTCACCTTTTGCCTCTTTTCTTTTCCCAGAGGACCCTAAAGTGGGCGTGGGGGCAGTTATTTGGGCAAAAGGAAAGCGGGTAAGATTTCCCTCTGCAGCTTTAGGGCCAAACGCTGCTATTTATCTATTCTGTGTGGCTCTACGTCTGAAGAAAAATCAAATACAAGCATTGATGTTTCTGCTGTGGGACAGCGTCACCAGTGGGAGGAGCTAGTGCTCCAAAGTTCAACCCTCTAATGAACTTTCTACACGCTGGGGGATCACGTTTGGATCTGCTCTGGGCTTCCAGGTTGGTTTTGGTGGAACGGGCCGTCTGTCCCTGGTGGGTTGCGGGTACAACGCTTACCCGGCCGGCTCCAAGTACGCGGAGTACCCCCAAATGGACACCAAGCAGGAGGATCGTCAGAGACGCAAGTACAGATACATGATCCACGCCGAGCAGAACGCCCTCACCTTCAGGTCAGTGACTCTCGGGGGCGTTTAGAGACGCGCCGCGCCCTTTTTAAAGACTCCGCCCCGCCCGGTTCTTCCAGGACGCGTGACATCCGAGCAGAGGAGCCCACCATGCTGTTTGTGACCAAATGTCCGTGTGACGAGTGCGTCCCTCTGATCAGAGGCGCCGGGATCACGCACATCTACTCCTCCGACCAGGACCGGGACAAAGACAAGGGCGACATCTCCTACCTGAGGTTCAGCAGCCTGACGGACATCAGCAAGTTCATCGTGAGTGGCATCCGTGTGCGTCGCGTTTTTATTGACAAACCGTTCCAGAGTGCGACGCTCTGCGTGTTTTCTCAGTGGCAGAGGAACCCTTCGGCTTCTCCGGCGGCTTCTTCTCACCTCGTCAGTAAGTTTCTTTCATAAAAACCTCGTAAAATTCAGATCCTCTGGGGGGAAAGAAAAGGTTGTCTTTTTTTAAGAACCCGTCACTCTTTCCGCCCCGCAGACGGTTACCTCGGGAAACACGACCGACAGCCGGAGCCGGAAACCAACAGAAACAAGAAGCTGTGCACCCAAAGGCCCAGCGGCGCCCCCTCTGGCTGCTGAGCGCTTATAACAGTAGGTGGCGTCGACAAACCCACAAAAATGTCAGTTTTTTCGGCACAGATGACAGAAGTGGGTTTCTGCAGGAGGAGAGGAAGGAAACTTGAATGACATTTAAATTATCTACACACGGCGCTCTACGCAGCTGAAAACGTTTATTCTCGCCTCTTCGGTACAAGAATTGTACTTTTTTGTACGTATTTTATGATTTATTTGCGTGCACCAAAATATTGATTTTTTTTTTTTTTTTAAGGCGATTTTATTGTTGCTTCGGAACAACAAAGTGTTTCTGTCTTTTAGGATAAAACCCCCAAAACTGCACCGAGCACGCACAAAACATCCGTTTATTGGTAGTGAATGTGGTACAATAGAAAGGCTGTGGAAACTACCCGGCTGCTTTCAGACTGTGGGGGAATAAAGTGGCACCTTCGCCTGGAAACGTGTGAAAAATGATCCATTTTAGTTCAGATTAGCTGCTGTTTTTTGTCATTTTAACCTAAAAAAAAAAAAAGAAAAGTGGACACACAATTCCAATCACAGGTTTACATGCTGTTTATTTTTCTTGTTTTTTATTTTTTTATGTGAACACACGACTGGATTTTCTCCTTTTTTTTTTTAATTTCATTTCAATTTCAGATCCCAAAAATAAAAAGCATCTAAATCATGTGGGTGCTTAAAGAAAAAAATTCATATTATTATATGAATAATAAACAAAAGAAATGCATCAACTGAAATGTGTTTTTTTTTTCTGTATTTCTAGAGGGGGGGAAAAAAACAAACAAACCTTCATTTGGATTTTTCAAGCTCTTCTTCAGCCTAAAACTCCAATCTACTGAGGTTCACAGCTTAATCCAAGCAGATACGTTCCTTCCAGAGCATATTTTTCACCCACATCTTAATTAAGCTCCCCTTAGAAAGATGCAAAAACACCCCACCCACCCAAAAAACAAACAACAACAACAACAAAGGCACGTCTGAATTTCCAACTGCTTCCTTCAGATCAGAGAGCACCTGACACGGAACCGAAAACACGGCGAGCGGAACACAAACGTCTCCTTCCTTCCGTCCGACGAATCGCAAAACTGTACAAGGCGAGAAATTTAGATTTAAAAAAACCAAAATCAAAGCAGGACGTAAACTGATCAGCTTTTTTTCATGGTTTCCTGTTAGCTTAATCATACAGAAAGTGCTAGTAGAAGAGAAGTTAGTGATGGTCGAAGCTCAAAACAGGACAGAAGACTTCATCTGAATCATTCTTCAAAAAAACAAAACGAAAAAAGAAAAAAATTCACAATATTTAGCTTCGTTTTTGGTCATACGTGGTTTTCTGGCTAACAGGGAGTCGACTGGTTCAGATGGCACGATTTGACGGTTAGCTTTCCACCTTCAGGCGGAGAACCTGCAGAGAAAACTTGGACTGGAGGCCTGGCGTGACTAATGCGTCGGTTGGTTAAAATAAAAAACAATCGGCTTTCTCGCTGCTGGTTCTGAAACTATAAAGACGAAAAAAAAAAACAGGTTTTTCGGAAAAGCTCGTTGATTATGAACTACTCCTGCTGCGCGAACCGACAAAAGAAAAACGTCTCTGTGACTTTTCTGAAATAGAACACCCATGGCCGGTAACAAGATGTTAGGGTTCCTATTGGCTGAAAAAGTGGGCGGCGTGGGCGGCGCTCTAGGAGGCGGGCTTCTTCAGATCCCTGATCTGTTTGATTAGGTAGGTCTTCTCGTCGTTAAACTGGTCATCGTCCGAGCGATCCTTCTGGAAGTTACTCAAGAAGTCAATCAGTTTGGTCTGGTTCTTCAGCAGGATGTCGACGATGGGCTGCGTCTTGTTGGGGTTCGCCACGAACACCTGGAGACGGAAAAGACGAGGTCAGAACAGCAGATTTAAAAGATTGGAATTTTTTAGGGAAAAACAACAACAAAAAAACCACTTGAGTCACAGTGAGAACATTTGTTTAAAACGTTACCTTCAGCATTGGACTGAAGTGCTAAAGTATTTGCATGTTTCTAAGGATTTAATGGAAAATATTCTCTCCTTCTACGTATTTTTTAAAACTTTCTGGAGCAGATTTCATCTAGAACTCATCCAGAGGACGATGAACAAAAACTTCAAGGCTAGAAAAGAAAAAAAAACCTCCTGAGATTTGCTTTAAATAAGGAAAGATCACAAGAAAAAATATCCTATTTTCCCCAGCAGGGACGACCACTGACTTCCTGTTTGAAGCCGGTTTGAAAACGAAAATGCTGAATGGAGCCGGGTCCATTTCAGCAGGTAACCAGTAAATGTAACGAGTGAATGAATCCTTTCTGCACACTCGGGTAAATACACCTTACAGCACAAACAAAAACGCTTGGATGGTTGAATTTATTTAAAAAAAAAACAAACTAGATAAATCCTTGTTGACTGGATTCATTTTCATGCATAGTTTCGATTTAATGCAGATTTATAGATTTAGAATCCAGATTCAAAGATGTGGAATCCTGAATGTTAGATTTGAAGTACAGATTTGTAGACTTGAAATCCAAATTTATACTTTAGGATCCTGAATTTTAGATTTAGGATCCAGATGCATTATTTAAAAATAGATAAAAATAATAAAAGAAAGATAAAGATAATAAAAATAGATTTAGGTTCCAGTTTTAAAGATGTAGGATCTAGAATTTTTTGTTTAGAATACAGATTTATAAAGATCCAACTTTATACTTTATGATCCAGATTTATGATTTAAAATTAAGATTTATAGATTTAGGATCTAGATTTATCATTTAAAATCCAGATTAAAAGATGAAGGTTTCAACATTTTTGATTTAGAATAGAGATTTATTTATAGAATTAAGATCCATATTTCTACTTTATGATCCAGATTTATAGATATAGGATCCAGATTTATGATTTAAAATCCTGTTTTATAGATGTTGGATACAGATTTATTATTTAAAATCCAGATTTAAAGATGTAGGATTTAGAATTTTTTTTTATCTAGAATACAGATTTATAGACTTAAGATCAAAATTTATACGTAATAATCCAAATTTATTTTTTATGTTTGAAAATTTTAAGATTTAGGATCCAGATTTATCATTTAAAATCCAGATTTTCAGATATAGGTTTTGAAATTTTTTATTTAGAATACAGATTTATAGAATTAAGATCCAACTTTGTACTTAATGGTCCAGATTTCTAGATTTAGGATCCAGATTGGTCTTGGATGAAGATATGATCTTTGTCAATTAGAACATGCCAACAGGGTATGTTGGAAAACATGCATGAATGCAGCCCTGGAGGCCTAGAGTTACCCGGAGCCTATGGCCATTTGACCGGGGCTTTGTGATGTCATTTCCTGCCAACTGCAGAGCTGATTCTGGTTTTTACAGACATTTGTCGACTGGGATTACAATCCATAGAAATCTGTCCATCTCTGTCTGAACGATGTTAGTCTGGAATTTGAAATAATTAAGTTTTATCAGATTTAATCCCAGTAAGGAAAAGGTCTCCCTACGTTTAAGTGAACAGACCTGATGGTTTATTACGCCACCTAGTGGCTACCTGGTGAACTGACCTGACTCCACTTATCTTAAAAAGTCAATTAAGATCAGAGTTGCTGGAAAATAATCCACCCATAATGCATCTCTCCTGTCGGTGTATTAAGTCCCAAACTGCAGCTGGTGGAGGCGAGTTCTTACCCTCTCCAGGGAGCGCCGTGTTTGTGTGAACATGTGACTTGAACCCTCACCTTGAAGACGTGGAACGCCTCAAACTGGATGTTGGGGCTTTTGTCTCGGAGCAGATTCATCATCAGCTTCAGATTCTCCGGCTTGCTGATGTAGCGCGTCATCACCGTGAAGTTGTGTCTGTCCAGGAGCAGCTCGCCCAGAAGCTGAGGACGGAAGAGCGCGGAGCCTGTTAGAGGAGGAGGGGCTTTCAGCGGCTTCTGATGCACCAAGGAGAAAGCAGACCTTCAGAGACTGCCGCTTGGTGACGTAGTTCTCGGAGTGCAGCAGCTTCTCGTAGTCCGCAAACACCTGGAAAGAAGATTCCACATCAATCCAGTTTGCTTCAGTTTGCTGAAACCAATGAGTTATATATGGAGTGATATTTCTGCCACCACGTTGCACACAAACAAACGCGTTTTCATTTGCAAAGTTGCAAATGAAAAACGTTAAATATTTGCTTATTATTTTTATTTTGCTTTCAATTTTTTTTTTTTTTGCTTTCAAAAACCTTTTTGGCGTTTGCAAAACACTTGTTTTTTCGTGTGTTGTGTCAAATCTCGCTTTTTTCCTATCTTTGATTTTGCCGAGTTAAGTTTTAGCGTGACAAAACTGCCAGCAAACAGCTGCTGATTGGTCCAGATTCCAACCAATCAGGTGTCTCTGTCTGATATTGACGGTGTTTGGAGGCAGACACGGACTTTGGACTTTGTCTCGGTTCTGTTCGTACGGGATTCTGCCGTTTTCTGGCCAGCAGCTGTTTGATGGCAGCTTGCTCACATCAAACTGAAACTTAACTCGGTAAAATCAAAGATAGGAAAAGAGCGAGGTTTGACACAACGCACGTGAAAATGTGTGTGTTTTGCAAACGCAAAAAAAGGTTTTTGAATGCCAAATAAAAAATAATTGAAAAGCAAATATTTAACATTTTCATTTGCAACTTAGAAAGTTTTGTGTGCAATGTGGTGGTAGAAATATCGCTCCATGGTTATATAGGCTAGAGCCTGTTAGCATGGTCCAATGGACGCCAAGAGTGACGCCATATCGGAAAAGGCGGTAAACAATGACGCACAGCTTAGCTGATGCAGTAAAACGACCACAAAGAGCTTCACTTTGGTCCGATTTTAAAAAGAAAAAAAAAATGTCTCTGATCGTCACAAAAATACGACCCAGGCTGTTGAAATATTGTTTTTGTACGACGTGCAAAATACGGACGTGTCCATCAAACTTTTCTAAAATTAAATACGTCATTATATGGGGGAAAAAAGATTTTTTTTTTTAATTTTTTTAAATAAATTTTAATTTAAATTTTTAATTTTTATTCAAATTGTTTCAATAAATTACAAAACAAATAAAATATAAATAAATAAAAATTAAAATAAATTACTTTTTAAAAAATTAATAACAATAGATAAATAAAACAATTGTAAAAAAAAATAATAATAAAGAAAATATAAAAATTAATAAATAAAATAAATTATTTAAATAAAATTAAAAAATGTAAAAATAGATATATAATATGCAATGCTTTCCGGATGCTTGCTTGTGGTTTTATTCAAATCTACACACATACTAAGATTTACACAAACTGTTCGACTCCTCTGCTTGTGTTTGGGTCGGGTCAGGTCAGCCGAAATCACCGCAGAACCCTTGAGCCCATTGAATATGGACCTCTCCGGGGGAAAAGCCCCAGTGGACAGTCGCCCCGTTTCTTCTGCCCCGTCTCTTCCGCTGTAAAGCACGCCACGGCCGGTCACACTTAGACACCCGCACGACACCGAGCGGGCAGTCTTCCGAGCGTCATCCACCCGCCGGGCGGGGATTCGGCGTTGGGCTCTTCGCTCGCCGCTACCAAGGGGATCCTGGTTAGTTTCTGTTCCTCCGCTCAGTAATCTGCTTAAATACAAATCCTAAGGTCGTCCTCCAAAAAAAAAACAATAAAAGATATGTGGTCCTGCGTAAAAACGTGGAGATACTGCCATCGTTGACTTTGACTAGGCATCGTTGGTGTTGACATCGCCATCATCCCTGCAGGATCTGCCAAAATGTGGACTATTCCAAGAGCAGAGGGACGTGGATCTCTCACGTTTTCTTTATCAGCCGCTCTGTTTGAGCAGTTGTAGCACAGCAGTTCACAGGCATTTTGCCCTTTCCAATATGGCGTCCAGCTTTACCAACGTAACTCGTAGCGCAGCGTCTCTATCCGACACAGCTCATTGGTGGAAGCTTCCTGTCTGGGAACTCCACAGGTTGATGAAGGGGGCTCAAATCTGCAGCCCCCAAGGAGGAAAGGCTCCACCGATTTGACCTCTTCCTTTGAGACTTGACTGACACCTTTCCCTGGAAGGGGGGGAGGGGTTTAAAGGCGTCAGGCTCACCGTTTCGTAGTTCTGCTCCAGGAATTCTGCCACAAGCACTTTGTGTCTCGTCAGAAGATCCTGCCAGAGGAAGACGGACAGACACGCAGACGCCGTTAAAAGCGAGAAAATCCGGTCCGGTCGCCGTGCGACTCGGCAGCTCGGGGGCGTTACCTTAAAGGTGGCGAAGGCGTCGGAGGCGATGTCGAACGTCGACATCTCCACGTAGTTGAAGAAGCTGTGGAAGTGCTCGGAGTGGAGGACGATCTTGGCCAACGGCTCGTGGCGGATGCACTCCCTCAACATGATGCCGCAGTTCAGCGCGATCTGCGGAGTCTCGTACCTGCAAGAAGCGCACAGAGACGGCGGTTGCTGCACGCCGACGTACAGATTCCCGCCCTGAATGGCGTCGGCCTCACCCCTTCAGGAGGATGAAGAGGACCTCCTGGTGGGAGCAGAAGTATTCGACGGTGGGGCTCCTCGTCCCGATCTGCCTCCTCAGGATGTTGTTGAAGATCTGGCACACGTCCTTCTTCCCCTGCAGTCAGGAGGATGGAGCATGAAAACCCAGAGCCCCCCCCCAAAGCCCACGATCCAGATCCGTCCGTCCGGGGTTTCCCCTCACCTCAAAGTCTATCACTTGAAGGTTTTGAACCAGGGATATCAGCAGGCCGCTGTTGTACAGCTCCTGCGCCAGCTGGGCCACGGTCTCCGTGTGAGGCTCCTTATCGCTGCTCCCGTACAGGATCTCCTTCATGGACACCAAGCACTTTGAAACCTCATCAGATGCCTGCAGAACACAGAAAAGCCTGGCTCCATACGTCTGATTTTTCTCTTTTTTTTTGAGATGTGAGAAACCACAGTGAAGTGTCAGGAGGAGTCGACGGGGACAGCTGGCCGTTTTAAAGCCTGCTTTCACAGAGACCTGTCACCCTTGGGCCCCTGGACTCCCGAGACCCAGAAAGGAAGACCCCGCCCACCTTGTCTGTCTTCTTGTCGTGTTTGACCACAATGGCCAGGTTCTCCTTCAAGGTCCTGACGATGTCCGTGGGACTCTTGTGGGATTTGCCAAACAGTGGCATGACGAAGTCGCACACGAGCAGCTCGGGAACCTGGAGGACACACAACAGCGCAGTGATCAAACACACAACAGCGCAGTGATCAAACACACAACAGCGCAGTGATCAAACACACAACAGCGCAGTGATCAAACACACAACAGCGCAGTGATCAAACACACAACAGCGCAGTGATCAAACACACAACAGCGCATTAGAGGAAGATGAGGCTTTGCGCTGCATTAAGCTCACTTTAATCGCCGTTTATCAAACCCTTGCCTTTCAGAATAAAAGCCTAACAGCTGTTGGAAGATGCAAAAGACTTTAAAATCACCTGCTAATGAATAGGCCACGCCCACATTTTAGTGCAATGCCAAAAAAAGAATAAATAAAAATTTATTCCCAATTATCTTAAAAAAAAAAAAAGTTTTAGGGCCAGTTTTCAAACAAATATACATGTTTTTTAAATTACGACTTTAAATTTATGTAAATTTATGAGTTTTTTTCTCGTAAATGTATGAGATTTTAAGACGTAAATTTACAACTTTATTCTCATAACTTAAGTTCTTCGCGTAATTTTACTCGTTTTTTTTCTTGTAAATGTACAACTTAAAAACTCATAAATATACAAGATTTAAAGTTGTAAATTTACTACAGAAAATCTCATACATTTACGAGAAAAAACAAATAAATTTACTACTTTAAATCTCGTAATTTAACTTTTTTTTTCCGGTGACCCTATAACTCCGTCGTAGAAAACAAGTCTAAAAAAGGCACAAAAAAAAGTTTGATGTTCTTACACAGAGCTGAAGGAGGAGCTAATTTACCCGTTTAGTCACCTAATGGTCACATGGTCAGCTGTTTGCCTCCATTTATTTCTGTTTTCAGCCTCTTAAGCAGCAATAACTGGCAACATCTTGACTCGATCTTGACTTTATTTGGGGCAATTGCTCAGCAAATTTAACATTTTTCGGTACTTTTTTAGACGGAAAATGACATTTATCATAGCCATGCTGATGAAAAATGTTAAATGTTCATCGTGGCGGACAATTATAAATAAAATAATATGAACGTGGCATTTGTGCTTATTTCTTCATTTAAATCAATGTGAATCAGGACCAGACGGAAAGAAAAAAATCATCTTTGCCGACAAATAGATCCGTTAAACGTCTTTGTTTTCCTCGTCCGAGCTGGAATCTGGTTCAGAACTGGACGGCTGGACAGCTCCAATACAGGCTGCTATTTTTGTTGCACCGCTAATGTTAGGTTGGGGTTCGAGGGGGCTGTAAGCTAGCTGGGGAGTGTGTGAACGGGGACGCTTCGTACCCACAACATTAGGACTGCTGCCGCTCTGCAGAAACTATGTTCAAGGAAACCACACAGGTTTTTAGATTTTGGTTTGGAAAACAGCATAATCATCATTTAAAGACCACTGGAAATGCTTTAAAAGATGGTCAGAGGGAGACTTTAGGCTGAATATCTTATTCAAACGTTATATTTAACATAAATACTGGAAATTGGGTTCCGTTGCTGTTTGGCGTTGACTTTAAACCCCCCCCAAATGAACTCATTTGTTCTGAGAACCAAATCCCGACTGACTCCAACAAAAGCAAAGTGGTTTTCTTGGTAAAAAGGGTTTTTTCAGAAGAAGGTTGGAGGATCAGAGGCAGGCATTCGTGGCGGCCCTCCACCCGTCTTTGTGTCCATCGGCTCAGCACGCCAACTCCACAAAAGTCCGCTAAACAAGTCAAGTGTGAAGATGACACGTTGCAGACACATTCCACCCGTCATCTCCAGGCAGGCATGACTTTCCTGGAGTCGGCATGGATGCGATGCGATCGTCTACTCTTTGCAGCTTCCTTCAGCTGGATAGTCTGTCACCCAAACGGTCTGAATCCCAGATTTAGCTGCATCCAAATGGCTTCAAGTCGGATTTTGCCCTGGAAGCTGCAGACCTGTTTATGCATTAACTCGCATGCACTCTGTAGTTCACAGAGCATCCATAAAGCAAAATAAAACCCCACAATCCTCTTTTCCTGATGTGATATTTACCAGTTAAAAAAAAAGCCGTTTCCTGCAGAAATCCAGGTCAGGAACAGCCGAAGAACTTGTGACTGCTAATCCTCATCCTCATCTGGGAATGTAAAAAAAAAAAAAACCCCTCCCTCTTTACCCCAGCTCCCCTCTTCCTCCAAGCTTGAACTCTTGTCGTCGGCTGGACGCTAGCGAGCGACCAGTTTCCCCCTCAGACCGGACGCTGGTCTGGGTTCAGGAGAACGAGAGGATTCATCTGAACAAAGACAAACTTGCTCACAGAGGAAGTTTGATGACAGACTAATCAGACGGCGGTTCACGAGCAGCAAGAAGAAGACAACAACCCAAATTAGAATCACAAGTTCTGCACCTGACAGAGAGAGAAACCCCAGCCGAGCTTTGCCTGAACACATCCCTGCAGCGTTCAGACTTTAGTTTGGGCAGAAAGTGGTTATTTTTATGTGTTCTCAGTACAAGAACCTGAGCAGCTAAACGCTCCTAATGTAAACAAGTGGAGCCAATCTGGATCCAGATCAGGAAAATAAAAGCCTTTATTTATTACTGCTTTTTTTAAAGCTTTAACTTAAAAGACAGGTATGTATTTATCTTGTTACACTGAATGTCAGAACAAAAAAAAGTCCTTTTGAGACACATACAAAATAATAAAATGGCTTAATGTTTTTCTTTTAGATTGAATTTATCACTGGAAAAAATGTTCTGGTTAATAATTAGTTGAGGTTCTTCCCTTCAGACACAATGTTAGTATTTAATTTAAAAAAAAAAGGTCCAAACAGTTCATTTCATTCACCCCAAAAACACATCTTTAAGTCCTAGAAAGCCTAAAACTGACTAAATTCTATATACTGAGATTATTTTGATGTGTTTTTTAAGGTTCCATATTGCATAAGTACTAAAGTATCTGACTTTTAACAAAGTAGAATGACAGAAGGAAGCACTAAAATAAACATTAAATACCTGTCTATTTCCTGTGAACTTTTTAACAAAACAACAATTAAAGAGTATTGCACATTTTGTGTTTTTCTTGTTTAAAAAAGTTGAATAATTTATAATAAATTAATCTGCAACATGACTGCTTTGAAATCAATCTTTTCAAACTTGTATTGAAGGTTAAAAGCAATCATTTATTTGATACTTTTCTGGAGTTCCTTTAAAGTTATGACAGTCCACTGCATCTCATTAAGGTTAGTTATATTTAAAGGCTAATTGAGGTAAAAGCAGGAAGCCCTGCAGATTCACTTTCAAAATAAAAGCACACTATTAGTGTTTTTTCTTATCTTTTTTTAGACTAATATAAGCTATAAAGTAACTTCTCCTTTACTTGTTTTCCTCTTTTTACTGTTTTGATAATATACTTTTAAAACAAGTTAGGATTATTTTTTAAAGATTATAAATTGATAATAACAAATGGCATATTTACAATGTTTTCTTTACATTAATGACCAAAAATAGTCAAAACAAATTAAAACATTTTTACTATCAGTGGGTCTTTATGTCATTTTTGTCAACAATATATTTGACGTTACTTTTAAACTGTTGTCCCGGAACTTGTTAGTTTTTTCAACTTAAATCAATAATCTGATCATTACTTTATGCTTGAGTACTATTATTTTTATGCTGATTATTGTCTCACTGGGAATAATAGGTTTCTAATCGGCATTTATTAAATTAACACCATTTTAAAAATTAAAGACAGGAACAGCAAAAATAAAACTGAAAGTATATTATGAACACACGCGATGTTAAATACAGTTTTTAAAAAACAGAGACTGTATCTTGACCTGTTAAATGTTCTGAAACAGTTTTTAAGAATATATTTAAATGCTTGGTTTTTATCCCCCCAAAAAATGGTCAGAGTGTGATAACTCGTTAAAATCGAAGTAATTTTGAGTTAAAACAACTAAATGTTGCGTTTTTAAGCTGTGATCGGGCGATTTTTCTGCATTCTGCCTGGTAATTACATAATAATGACTTGATAACATCGACATCGCGCAGTTTTATTTTGAAACTTCGGCACCGGAAACGCAATAGTTCTCCCTCAGGCTGGCCTGACACGAGCTGTCTAAACAAGAGTACGGGGGGGGAACAAAAACGCAAAAACACACTCGGTGTATATGTTCTGCCACACGGTGCAGACCCTCGTGACTGACAAGCATAAAGTGGCACGCGCCGGTAGCTCCAGCTCGAGAGCAAAGTACCGAGCGCAAAAGGCCGCGTGAAGTGTCCCAGACAATGTGATTTAACAAGGCTACACCCCTCTCTCGCCTCCGGCCAAACTCCCTTTTCTTTTGACAGATTCCCCCCCAGCAAAGCAGAGCCGCGAGGGAAACAACAGCAGGAAGAAAACAAGGTTCAGGAGATGCGGGTTACCAACAAAAAACACCAATTTAAACACGTCAGCCACGAGCAAAGTTACGAGGAACGTCAAGGGCAGCAATATCATAAGGTGAGCATCGACAGCGTTAGCTTGGAGGAGTGAGACTCACAGTCAGACGGTGTCTTTAATGTCTTCCCCGCCTCGCAGCGCGGCCTGGCCTCCCCGGTAGAAGTCTGCGTTTCAGATGTTGAGCAGCTAAATCAGCCAAAACGTACGCTGTGCAATTTTAACTGAGTGGAATCCTTTATTAAGCCAGTGCAGAATTCCATCTGGTCGCTCGCAAGTCTCGAGTCAAGTTAACGCACTCAAGCACAACCCTTTCCGCTTTTGGACTTTCGCAATAAGACGTTAGCGTCGTCGTCTGCGATAAAAGCACGGCGACCAGTGTTTTAGATCCATTCACAATAAATAGCCTCCGTTCAAAATGTACATTTGACTTGGTTTTCAGCATAAATGTATAACAAGTACTTCACCTTAACATGTAATTAAACATTTGGGGGTTGGAAAGTAAAATTTGCCACTTCCGGTAGCTTTCAGGCTCGTGCCTAGCGGCTTGACATCGGTAGCTTTACAGCTTCGTCCGGGTTTCGTTCGTATCTTCTACCTTCAAAATCCTCCTCTTGTGTTTTCTCGTTCTTAATGCGCTATAACGATATATAGTATTAATGGAAGTTTGACAAATTCATTTCCAAGCGAACTAATATAGGGGACTTAATTGGTTACTGCTTGGAATGAGCCGGAAAACGGAGCAAAGGTTATTATCTTCCTATTGGGACGCACCCCGTGCCAGCTCATGCTCGCTTTACTGCATCCAGAATGGAAGTTATCAATCTGATTGAAAAGCACATCATCTTTTAACATTTTTTTTTTAATGTAAAATATGTTGAATGACACGTAAAAAAGGAGAGTAGGAGACATCTCATAAAGGAAACTATTTCAGACTTTATTAAAGCAGCTTTACCTTTACATACAAGTCAGACTTACATATTTACAAATGTACAGCTGTGTGTCATAGCATCATTTCCAACAATCAGTAGATTTACACATTTATATATATATATATATATATATATATTATAGGAAAATAAAGATAGTGGTTGCTGCAATGTGCTGCATAAACTAAAAAATATAACCCTTATCTCTTCAGCCGCAGGATCAAAAGTACAAATGAATGAGTAAGCTTTATTGTGACAGTCGAACGCTGACGAGTTTAGTGCCCCGTGTAGGCTTTCGAAGCAGGGCAGGAAATACACTTTCAAGGTATTTCAAGAGAGTTCGATTAAAAAAAAAAAAAAAAATCATCGTAAGGTGTAAAAACTTGACTGTGAAGATCATGCCACCACCAAGACTTTGCAAAAAACGTGTCCACAATATGAAAAACAGAGTGGTGCACATTTATCAACACGTAAGGCCGAACACAAACACTTCAACGTCGAGTGGGTGGAGTCGTGCTGACAGGTGTAGCCCAGGCTGAGTAATAAACAGGTGGGGTTGGTTTTCAGGGCTGTTTATTTTAGGGAGTATTGCAAAGCACGCCCTGCAAACACAGCAGAGTTGATAAAACTGGCTTTAAAGGAAGGGTGTTCGGTGTCAGGGATGCCCTCGCTGCTCGCTGTTTGAAAGGCAGGTGAACACGCGCTTGAGTCCGGCGTCGCATGCCTGAGTGGGGCTGGGGAGCAGAGGGGGAGTGGACGGGCAAGAAGGGGGAATGCACGCGCAGGTATGCGGGCACACCTGCCGGCCTGGGATTCCTGAGAGGTAAAAGGAGGTCAGAGGCGATAACAAAGAGGTTTTAAAAGTTGTCTGAGCTGCCAGCGTTTGAGCACGGCGGGGTTTTTTGTCCTTTAACACGTCACCGAACCGTTTTCCTATGTTTTAAATCGCCATCACACCCCGGCTTGCTACTTTTCACGCACGGTGTCTGATGCCGATGGCCGTCTCACAAGAATCTGTCGCCGCCCTGCGATCAAACCCCCTCAACTGCACCAGATTATCTGTTTTTCTGTCCCCCCTCCCTCCATGTTATGCTACATAACTGCAGTATGGCACAGAACACTCATAACTAGATGGAAAAACCCAACGTTTTGCCACAATGTGCGGATTCAAAATGACATTTTTTGGTTTATAGAAAATTCTGAGTGTCCAATAACATGCATAGTAAGTCGTGGGTTTTTCCATTTGTGTCTTTCGTTTGCCTCCTGAGGAGGAGCTAGATAGATACCCCCCCTCCCTCCCTCCCTCCCCACCCAAAAGACACAAACACATTAAAAAAAAGGACGATATCAGGGTTTGATGTCAGAGAAGCTGGTGTAGGTCTCGCTGCAGCTGGAAGACGTGCTCAGGTTCCCAGAGACGCTGCCATCTACAGGACAAAAAAAATCCCATGATTCAGAGTCACTCCTGGCCCCTGAAACGCCTTTTTACAAAGCGCTTTCCTCCTAAAATGCACTTGTTTCTATGCGTCATTGACTGCTCTCTGCTGCCACATTCCATTGAGGTCAGTTCAGTGGTCAGTCTTTGCAACTGCATGTAAATCTAAACTCCTACAACTGCATCATACAGATTTTTTTGTAAGCAAAATACAAAAAAGATCCAGATTTTATGGATAAAAGTCAACTCAAAGAAACATTAAGCTTTTAGCTTGCAGACGTCTGAAGTGATGCACTGTTATTGATGTTTAAGGTCATATAGGACAGAGTTTGAAGGGGTTTTCCT
Source organism: Oryzias curvinotus (assembly GCA_023969325.1). Taxonomy (NCBI): domain Eukaryota; kingdom Metazoa; phylum Chordata; class Actinopteri; order Beloniformes; family Adrianichthyidae; genus Oryzias; species Oryzias curvinotus. The sequence continues at coordinate 10,475,470 of CM043707.1, read as the reverse complement.
CTCAGTACCTGAGCTGCTCAGCGACTGGGAGCTCTTGGACTCCGAGATGAGGCTGAGGAGGTTCGCTGCCGCCACCCAGCCCTCCTTTTGAGTGCGGAGGTTTTTCACAAACCTGCAAAAAAAAAAAAAAAAAAAAAAAGGGTTGGGCAGACTTTAGCATCCAAACAAAACCACCAAACAGGCTCGACGTAATTCCTCACCTGCAGCTTTGCTGAAAAGGTCACAATAGTTTGAATTTCTGAGCATGAAGGATTTTTTTTTCTTCTGTTCTACATTGGAATAATCTTTTCTTTGCTTCCGTTGATAATCTTATAAATATATCTGAATGGTTTACCTGTGACTTAAACATAAAAAACCTCTGAACTTCTCAAAGATGTCAAATTATTTCTATTTTCTAACCACAAACACAACTATTAGCGTTGTACTCTAAGGTTTAAATGAAGTGACAAAAAGTATGTATAGTTTTTGACTTAAAGACGGCGTTCACCATTGTCCCTCCTCTCCTTCCCTGATGAGCTGGACCACGTCTCCACTCTTGACAGACAGCTCCTGAGGACCCGCCTTCTCGCAGTCTGCTACCACCGTGTACTTTCCTGGAGCCTAGAGATAGGCCCAAGGGGGATTATGGGTAATTTGTACAGCCACTTTATCAAAACATAATAAACTAATAATATATATATATGAGATCTGGTATTTAATATAGAAAATACAAATAATATTGTTGTAATACTTTAGTAAATAGTAAATTTTTTGCAGATTCTGTTAAAATACCTCAATAAAATAATATTAAGCATAATTACTGACCTTACATTTATTTGAATGTCATCATTTTTCGTGATTTCGTGAATTTAATTGAAAAGATTTAGGGTTAAATTCAGATGTTACCTTAATGGTCCACAAGATGGCGCCAAAACTACAATTTAACTTATTTAGCAAGTCGTTCTTTTTTTTTTTCTTTTTTTTTCTTTTCCAGCATTTCCACCTTTTTTTTTCCTTTCTATGTCCCGTTAGTGGCTTCACATAGAAATGCAATATTATAATTATATATATTAGTACTTATTAAACATCATGTCTTAACAGGGTTCAAATCTCCAAAAATGTATGAATGGATAGTAAATAAATCCCACTCTAAAGTAACCTTGGAAAAATTGTATATTCAAATATGAAATAAATTAATAAATGTCATTAGTTTTTGCTCCAGTTCTGAATAAAGTGAGCACTTCTCGCTTTAGATCAATGATTTTATAAGGTAAAAATGAATGAAGGGTTTCAGAAATCTAACGTGACTTATAAACATCAGGAAAAAATAGTTTAGTAGTAAAAGTAAATAATAAGTGACATAAGTATAATTTTGTTTGTTTTGTAAGTGCTGTTTTAAAGCGATATCGTACGTTGTATTTTTATTTGAATCTGATAAAATGGAAAAAGGCCATATTCTAACAAACAACTCTTATTTTGAATATATTATTTTGTTGTTAAAGTAAGTTAAATACATATGCCAGCCTCTAAGAGCTCAGTAACTAATAAAAACAGGGGAATTAAAGGTTTAAACCTAATTTAAAAGTAGAAAACATTATTTATCTTATGGTTTTAGTATTTTAGAAGGTAATATTTTTCAAATATTTTGAAAAAATGTCAATAAGAACCCTCACCAGCTTCTTTACTGCGTCCTCCTCGGTGTCGGAGTTCATGGGGTCCTCGCCGCTGGAGTAGCCGTCGTTCTCCTCAGAGGCGTCGGCCGACAGAGACGCCTTGCTCCAACCTGTCGGGAAGGAAGACCAACGAGTCATCAATCCGCCTCTGAGCTTAACCGGACGAACCGACGGATGTAATAACGAAAGAAAAAGATGGAAGAAAGGCTCAAACCTAATTACACAAATGCAACAAACGAAGGACAGAGATCAAGAAACAAATGTTTGTTTTGGAGGGTTTCTCTGTTCACCACACAGCAGTCAGAAAATCCACCAGAAGGAAAGATTTTCCTCATTTGACCAAGATTTGAGGTCTTAAACTCCACAAAGGGGTGGAAGCTTTTCATCACTTCACTGAAGGTAATCGAAAAAGCAAAGTGATTGAATATTTTAGGACACTCCACCACAGGAAGACACCCACAGGGCCCGAGCCTCGGCTTTGTACCTTGGCGTTTGCTCTGTAACAGATTAGTGGTACTCATCCATTTGGCTCTGGTCAGAGTGATGTGTGGAGCCGACTCTAAAGAGGAAGAAACGGCCAGCAAGTCAGTGTCAGCCTGTCGGCCGCCTCACCTCTACTCTCGTTTCTTTTCCGTTTTTCTCACTAAGGAGTCAGCCTGTATGGAGTAACACACCACACTCCAATGACGATGACGGGATGGCAAAAAAAACAACAACAAAAAGATGGCTTCTGGAATGGAGAGACGCCAGAAACGAGACGAAAGTGTACCTCTAAACCCAAACGGCGTGGGGTCACTCTTGACCGAGTGGCGTTTGGCGGTTTGCTCAGGGCTCAGAGCTGAGCAACACGAGGAAGAGGAGAGGGATGAGGAAGGAAACAAAAGGAAAGATTTACCCAATAGTTCCTTTAAAAGCCCAAAATTGAATTGACACAACAGAAACCAAAGAGGTTTTTTTTTTAGCATAACATTAATGTAATAGTGCATTTGTACCACCAGGGGGCACCAGGACACAAGTTTTTAGATGTTGACCCTTTAACACCGGAGCTGTCGCCGGCAACAGCTAAATAACAAACGCTTTTGACAAACCGTAGGTCTTTGACGTGCAACGTGAATTGGCGGACTCTGGTATGCAAGACATCGCTAGCGTGAACTGTTGCATAATGGCGACCACTAGAGTTACGCTAGTCGGAAACGCACTGGAGATAATGTTAAAGGGTTTAATAAAAGAAGGAGAATTTCTTCCGAAAACCATAAAAGAATAAAAAATAAAAATAAAATTCTAAACTCCGACCTGCGTTTGCCGCTAACGTTTACCTTTCGGACTCTTGAGATTGCTGAAACCCTGCAAAGTGAAACGCTTTTTAGCCAAAGAGGACCTGTCCGTGGTCGGGCTGGTCACCGCTTCATCTGGAAGCAATGGTTTGAAATGAGGAGCAGGAAGCGGGGAGGGGAAAGGGGGAGGGGCAGGAGATGACGGCGATGAAGAGATAACCACGTTAAGGGAAAGGAGGCGGAGCTTCTCCCGGCCTGAACAGAAACCGTCATTGGGCTCTGGAGCTGAGGAGGACACGGATTCAAGCGTTCACCTTTGTGCTTCGGGGAGGAGCATGAGTTGGTGTCAGAGACCGGGTTTGGCTCCGCCTTCTTCTCCTCCTGTTTCTTCTGGTTTTTCTGTGCGCTGCCGCGGAAGGGGCTGCAAGATACCAAACATTTACTCCAGATTCTCCCCCCCCCCCACACTGCAGTGATAGTTTGGTACCTTCCACGTGAGACCGACCTGAGGCAGATGGAGCTGCTGCTGCTGCTGGTGGTGGTGGGACTCGGTGACACGGAGTCGCCGCTCTTCTGCTGTCTCGCGTCTAGAAAGATAGCCAATGACCGTCAAGTTCTCAACGCCAAAGTGGAATTCAGGGGGAGAACCTACCTCTGCAAGCTTTCAGCTGCTGTGTCAGCACCTTACGGATCTCATTCACCCAAGCGGTCTTGATCTCCGGTGTTGGGGCCTTGAAGGAACAAGGCGGAGCTCAGAATCAAACATTATTTTTTTTCCTTTTACCGATACAAGAACCAAAAATGACAGCGCACCTGGACGATGAAAACCTCCTCTCTGGAATTGCACCAAATTTCAAACTTTTTGTTGTCCCCCTTTGCGTTCTCCGTGATTCCTACCGCGCTCATCTGGGTAAAATTAGAAAAAACATGGCCAACACCTTTAACCACAGCAGTCACCTCGTGGCCACGGCTTCCCGTCGCTAAGCAGGCTTACGCTGAGGGAGTGTTTGAAGCTGTAGGACGGCGCCTTCTCGTAGCCCTCGCCGTTCTCCTCCCTCTTCTTGCAGAACAGCAGGGCCTTCTGATGGAGAAACAAGTGTCTCTGCATGGGTTTGAACCTGGCGAGGTCCTTCACCTTGGCATGGCCTTTCTTATGTTCCGTCCAGACGCTGAAGGAGCCTTGCATCAGCAGGCGACCCAGCTCTGACAGGTTACCCTGAAGAGAGGGAAGACATCAACACGGTACAGCTACGTTCACACCAGACTCGCAGATTCAAGCCAACACTTTCAATGGAAAGTCGGCGTAAACCATTGACTGTATACAGAGACTGGACATCGTGGCCCCTCTCCCTCTGGCGTTCCAAACAGGAAGTGGCTCCAAGGAGCCAAAATCCCATAGACCTTCCAAAGAGAAATAACCGGTACCATCCTATAACCCTTCTTGCTCTGATGCCCTAATTTAAAATGTCCTTTAGTGCAAGTTATAAACCGACCAATCATGCTTCAGGAAAAGCATGTGGTGCCTGCTGGCCCCCACCTCAAAACGTTTGATTGACAGATTCTCCTGAACCCGCTTTCAGTGAGAAGGAGGGTGCGGACTTCCAGCAAGCTTACTCTTAAATTGGCGACAGTAGTTGCCATAGAAACTCAGACCAACTCGGACCAATCACTGTCGACTGGCTCCAAATGGTGGCGCCCGTATTGGCTTCAGTTGGCTGGAGCCAGAGGTTTCTATGGGTGACGTCACAGCCACTATTGTCCAGTTCCTGTTTCCAATCAACGGTGAAGGGGTCTGCGTACAAAACGGGTTTCCGTTGAACGCCCTTTACCAGTTAGACCAGGTCGAACTTTGTCCAAACTCAAATTGGGCAGTGCCGTTTGGATTCGGCGGCGACTGCCTAACAATGTCATGCGTTTGTTTTTCAAGCAACAATACACCAAACCTACTCTCTTGATACGATAATTGCAAGGACGCTAGCAAATCGCACCGCTTTGACATTTCGCGGCAAGCCTCTTCCAACTGTAGGTGGGGAACCTGCGCTAGTCAATGGACGGAAAAAATAAAGTGTTGCATCGACATTAGAACCGCTTACCTCATATCCCGTGATGGCGATGAGGTGCATTGAGTCGTTGACGGCCTTCAGGATCCCCAGGATGGAAGACAGGGCCTCCTGCAGGTCATCGGAGCCGTCACAGCCCTTACTGTACTTCAACAGCTCCTGCAATGGTTGCATAGCATGTTGGGACAGAAACAGGAGACTTTGGACGGAGCTCCGCCCTTAAATATTTCCCTCCAGAGATTCCAACTAAAGCCTCAGTCGCCACGTTGATCTGTTGCTGCAAATGAACTAACATGCAACAGGCAAGGGCCGGAATGGGAGATACCACCTTATTTAAACACATATCCATAAAAGGTGATCTTATATCCAGACTAAAATGGGTAAATATTTGTCAGATGGACATAAAACCTGAAGGAAGGGTAAGGAACAACGCTTACTTTCAGCAGCAGCTGGTACTTGGTGATTCTCTGAACGGGTTTTAGGAGGTAGGAGTCCAGACCGAGTTTATGTTCCAGCTTCTTCTGGCACTCCTGATTCACAAACCAAATCATGGAGAGTTTACGATGGAAGACGTTGTTGTTGTCTGTATTTGTGAAGATGAGGCTAACCTGGAAGAAGGCACAGTCGGAGCACTGTCTCCACAAGCTCTCTGAGCGCGGTTTGTTCTGGCAGTACGCCTCGTAGATCTGCAGATCCTTCATCTGCACGAGAGAAAAAAAAAACGGCCACAAGAAAGGTTAATGCAGGTAGAATGTTCACCAGGTAAGAAGGCTATAAATGTTGAAGAAACACTTTCAAAATAAAACAAAAGACGTTTTTCAAACCATTCAATGCGAGATCAGCTATATTCATTACACCTTCATGCTAAATGATAAACTAGCGAAAGAAAATGTAACAAATAAAAGATAAAGAATGCTTATACCGGCTTGAGAAGCTATATATTATAAGCATAGACCGTCACGATTGTTTGCTGTATTAATTTAAAGACAGTGGCAACAAAAAACAGGTTAAACCAAATAATTTGAGAAAAACAGTTAATCTAATTACACTAATAGCTAAAATTAGTAACAAAAAACGAACTTAACTTGAGAAAAATAGGTTTAAAAATGAAATTATTGCCATTTTTCATCGCCAAAGAAAGTCTGAAAGCTTTTTTTTTTTAATTAAACCTAACAATTCTTGTATTTTTTTGCAATAACTGTCAGTTTTGTGGTTAAATTTTAAATATTTTCCATCATAATACTGCAAAAAAAAAAAAAAAAAAATGCTGAAAATGTCATTATTCCGTTAGAGCAGCAAAGAATGTTTCTGAAACGAAATAGGGAAAAATGTTCGGAAGATTTGATCAAAGGTTTTCTTCAGTTAACCAAAGGATTTCAAAATAAAAGTGTCTGATAGAGTTAAAATGATATTTTATTTTAAAATATGCGAAAACATTATTGAATCTAAACGTTTTTAAAGAACTTGATTTGAGACACATTTTGACTAATTACACTAACGGCTTAAATTAGCACCAAAAAACAACTTAACTTGAAAAAAATAGGTTTAAAAATGAAATTGTCATGTTTCATCGCCTAACATACTAAGAAAAAGTCTGAAACCTTTTTAAAATAAGTAAACTTAACCATTCCTTTATTTAACTATAAAATGTAAGGATTGAATCAACGCTTTTCTTCAATTGAGCAAGGATAAAAGTATCTGATAAATCCTTTTGAATTAAAAAGATCTTTTTTTTTAAATATGCAAAAAATAAACTTTTTTTTACATTGATTTTTTTTACACATTTATACATTATTTTTATTATTATTGTTAATTCTATTTACCCGTTCTAAAAAGCAGCGTCCCACCAGCTCTGGGCAGTCGGTGTACGCTTCCAGTTCTTTCAGGAAAGTCCTGGAAACCAAAACAAAAAAACCACAATGTTGTCAACGTTTTACCGGAACGACTCAAAATATTACGATGCAGATGCGTACCTCTTATGAAAGTGGTAGATCTCAGACATGTTGCCGAACAGGATGTCCTTTTTGCTGTGGAGGGTGCTGGGGATGAGATGGGCCATGGCGGGGTTGTCCATCTCTGCAGCGTAGCCCTGTCGTTTCACAGAAAACGTTGGTTAAAAAAAAAAAAAAAAGACCATAAACGAAGGCGGAGCCTCTGCTGCACTTACCTCCAGCACACACAGAAGCTCCTCCACGTATGCCCTCTCCGTTTCTAGGAGCTCGTTCATCACATGACTAGAAGTCGCAAAGAGGAATACACAAGTGAGATTTCGCTCTAAGATGAATGTCGGGTTGGTTTCTGTAGATCTCGGACGCTCACCGCCGAAGAACCGCCAGGCTTTCCTCTTCTTCTGAAAGAGAAGCGTGTCTTGTGCCACCATTAAGGACCGGAGACTCTCCCTGGAGACGTGAGTGACATTCCCACACATTACGACCACTTACAGAGCCGCCAAACATCTTTTCATAAAGCCTTAGTCACGGCTCCCCTTACAGGTAGGTGAGGGTGAAAAATGGTCAAACCTTTACGGAAATATGATGGTCGTTGGCCGCTCAGTGAAACCATAGAAGGAAGAGGTTGGTTTCTACGGAAATGCCGCAGCCGACAATATGCAGGCGGGAAGTAGGTGAGACGCATACAGAACTTTTAATTTGTTTTATGTCTCCCTATATCCAGTGACCTGAGCCACAAGCTCTTTGGGTGCTGTTCACGCTATGGGTTAACACCGAATCGGAAACGCTTGTTTGAGCGACCGCTTCCAGTAAAAGATCTTCGAATGTGTCTGTTTTGGGCTTAGGCGTTCAAAACTCCAGCGTTCATCCGTCACTACGTGCATTTTTGAAAATTGAACCAGGTCGACCAATCAGGGACTTGGTAGTGATTTGGTAGTGACGTATGACGCCGCCCTTTTTCATTCATGGAAGCAAACCGAGGCCGAATCCGAATCCGACCCCTACCCCTACCCATCCAGCTTCTCCCTACCCCTACATTTAGCTCTCCTCACTACTTTTTTTCTTTTTAACGGTGAATATGATGTCATCAATTTCACAAAGTTAAAATATAATAGATATGAACATTTTGCGATGATTATTTATGAATCTACTGTCTTCTGAACTTAAAAATGTTGATGATTTATTATTAACAAAATTGCATTTAAATACATTTTTTGGGCAAAAATTGTTCCAATGCAATGCATTGTGGTCTATATTCCCTGATCTAGTGAGCATTGATGCGCACTGGTTTTTCGCAGAGACTTCTGGGAAATTTCTAGGGCACTAGATTCAGGAATTGTAGATTTGGACAGCACTAAAAAAAAAAAAAAAACAAAGGCTAACACACTTGATAGTGCACTGTTTCATTCGGACACAACCTTTCAAATTTCGACTTTACTACCGGCGGTGAGTTATGTTGGCCTGTAGCTGCCAGCGCTCAGAAAATACATAACATCAGTTTGTAACTTTAAAAAAAGTCAAAACTCTCATTTAAATGTAAACTTCTGTGCTTCAGTGCACACCCGCGCAAAGAAATGCGAAAAGTCACTACGGTGTTTCCTTAAAAAAAACACTTTTGGACACCACTACAGCTCCAAATGCCCATACGATTGGAGCAATTGGAAGAGGCCGGAGGGGTAGGAGAAGAATTCGGATTCAACCCAAGTCTTTCACACATTGGAATAGAGATGTGAAAGAAAAAGCTCGAAGCAAGATTGACCAGATTTGCAGCGCTTTGACATCACACACCAAGCCTCTTCCAACTGTAGGTGATGGACGTGCGCTGGTAAACAGTAGCAAAACAAGAAAAAGAAGAGGAAGCCCCTCCCTGCTCGACCAGTATGAACACCGTGGGCGTATTTAAGAACACGTCCGCTATGTGTCCGCTCCTCTCCACAACCCTCCCGGACAACCCGATAACCTTCGGCAACCGTACAGGTCCATGTGACTAAGGCTTTAGAAACATCAGGGAAAGTCATGTCTACCTTTTTACAGAGGGCACTGTCTGCAGAGTACCTTCTCTCTTTTCTCTCTTGACCTGGAAATGAAAAGTGTTTCATGACCGTGGATTCAACTCAATTCAATTTTATTTGCATAGCCCAAATTCACAACAACAGTCGTCTCAATGGGCTTCGTATGTGGATGTATGTACTTAAAAAAATGAATAATGCGAATCAGGACTCACTGGGAGAAGAAAGTGGAGACTTGACTTCTGGTCTTGGAGCTACTGGCTGAACTGGTCTAGTTTGTTTGGCAGCAAGTTTCTTCAGACTGACGCGTCTCTTCTCAAACATCTCCTGGACGGAGATCTGTTTCTGGAAAACTCGTTCTATCAGGTCCTGATGAAAAAAAAAAAGTGCACTTTAAAATACAGCTTTTGAAAGCTTCCAGCTAATGTGGATTAAAATAGTCTTTCGGACCCTGAGCTGAGTGTTGAGCACTGTCTCGTACTGACAGCAGATTGCGCTGCGGTCCGTCAGAGTGTGCAGAGCTGCCGTGTCCAGGTATCGCTCCAGCTCTTGCAGAGCCGCCTCCGCTCCATCCTGGGACTGGCAGCGATCCACCGGCTGGCTGGCCAGCAGGAAGATGCCCTCCTCACACCACCCCGACGCCTGCCGGCAAAAACCAAACAAACAAACTCGTCAATCCTTCAGGAAACGAAGAGAAAAGTCGGCCGTACCAGAATCCCACCTTCTCCAGAGCGTGGTGGAGCTCCAGAGCTCTGAGCAGGAGGCTCTTCTTGTGCCTCAGAGTGGAGCTGATCTCCTCACACACGGCTCTCAGCTCGCTGCACTTCGGCCTGATGGAGTCCTCGGCATAGTGGGAGTTTTCGATCAGACCGTCTCCTTCGTCGGCCAGAGACAGGGCAACGTCCAGAAACTCCTGTTGAAGAACACTAATATCAGGAAGCACACGTCTACGTTGACCACAACTAGTTCAAGATGTCCATCACTTTCTCCTGAAGTGTGATCTTCAGTTGTAATCCAAAACAGTAACTGTACTGAATGGAGTAATCAGGTCTAACCCAGCAAAAAGGTGTTTAGGAACATGAAAAGTCACACGATCTGCTTTAAATGCTTCAAAATCTTACAGATAAAATTCTGTAGCCTTAATGTTCAGTACTATGCAGCCTGTGGCGGTAGTGTCATCATGGGATTTGTTGTTTTGGTGCTAAAATTAGATCACCTGGATGCAGTTTTCATGTACATAGTGATGCCTGAAACATTTTTTGTGATCTGCTAGCGCTCCCCTCGTCCTCTTTTTTTTTGGGGACTGGAGGATGTGAAGGAGCTGAGGTGTTTCCATCAAGGACCCGGTTTCTCCTTACAAAGGCTTTGTCCTCGTGGTTGCCGAGTTCCCGGAGGACGTGCTCGGCGTGGGCGGGGCTTACGCTGACCTCAGAGAACCCTGACAACCGCTCGGACGTCACATCGAGCTGAGCCCGGATCTGTGGAGCGCAGAATAAGCCATACGTTGGAGTGTGTTTACGTGAGCGGATGGTTGCTTCTGCTTGGGCGGGACTCACCTCACGAAAGTGGTGCTCAAAATGCCGGAGCTGCAGACACTGCTCCAGTTTGGTTCGGTGGCGCTCCCAGAAATCCTCAAACGCTGACTCGGTCTCGTCCAGCTGGCCGATGAGTCTAGGACCAAAGTGGAGTTAGCGGCTTGCCTCCATCATCGTTGCAATTCTTCCATCTAACCTTTGGACCGTGGCGAGATTCTCCATTTCATCATGCGTCATGCTGTATTCGGGATCCACTAGTAGAGGCTCGTTGATGATCTCCAGTAGACGCCTTCCTTGAGAGAGCGCCACCTGTAGGTCCTCCTGGAAGTGGAATCAAACGTTTTTACGCACCCTGTAAGCATTCGTACAGGAACTCTGGCGGAAAGCATCACTCACCTTCATCTGCTCTTTTTTGGAAGTGTGCACCTGCAGCAGGTTGGTGGTGGCTTCGGCATCGTTGGGCAGCTCCGTCTCGGCCAGCTCGGTCCCGAAGGCCTGCAGGGTCTGGGCTATTGTCTTCACCATGAGGGCAAAAGCCTCAATGGCCTGTAGGGAGACATTCAAGGATTCAGAAAGGCCGGTGTGCAAGAAGTCCGGACAAGTGGACACACATACGGTTCGGTGGGAGATCCAGCTGTCGTGGTTGTAGTCCTGCGTGCCACCAACCTCTGTGGTCAGCTGTCCTGGGTCGATGTACGCGTGGAGCTCAGTCACTGAGCTCAGCATCACCACCTGGCAAAACACGTACTCTCCCATAACCATGAAGGGGCTTTACGACGGAACCAATCACCCGACATCTGCTCGACTTACCGGCACCTTCATTTTGAAGTCATCCCTGATAAACCTTAACTGGAGGTCCGAGATGGTCCGCTGGAAAAAGGTTGTGGGACGCAACACCAACACCAAGTGCAAGATCCCCGGAAAAGAACCCTAGGAGAGCAATCAAGATTTTGTCAATCAAAATCCTTTTCTGGAAATGTAAACGTTCATGGCTCGATCTGTAGCATCGATGTTCTGTATTCTTATGAGCTTCTTGGGAAGATTTTAGTACCAATGCTAAATTTCAAAACAAATCAACCAAGGGATATCTCCTCCCGACAAGGACACAAACAGATTTTAAGGAAAACCCACAAAAAATTGTGCTCAAAATAAATTTTTTTAAACATTTTTCTCAATAATTTTTTTTTAATTTTTTTTTTTTTTTTCTGTAGTTCATTATTAAAGTTATAAACTGGCCAATCGGACGTTTGACAGTTTGCAGTAATAGGGGGGTGTGGCCATCCAACAAGCTCTTTCGTGATTGGCAAGAGTGGTTGCCATGGAAACCCAGAGCAATTCAGACCAGTCGCTGCTTTCTGACAGTCTGGTTCTGAAGCGGCGGTCTGGGTATCACGGAAAAATGGCGACCAAATTGCTTTTGTTTGGTTGGAGCCGGAAGTAGAAAACCATTTTCTAGGGGTGACTGAATATTTGTCACCATGTGTTTGACTGACAGCTGTAAAAGCTCTGCAAAGTCACCCTAAAGCTGAGAATTCAAGTTGTTTTTTTTGTGGTTTTTTTTAAAAAGAACTACACAATTGTGCTGTTTTCCTTTCCAAGCCACCCAGTGGTTCTTTGATGAACTGATCTGGTTTCAGTCACTTTTATTTTTAAATTTGCTCCTAACAGAAATTCCTGCTTCTTCAGCATCCCTAACAGTCGCATGTTTCCAGGTTTTCAGTCATAAGTTTCCTTCATCTTCGGGTCATTTTTTCTCCGTTTCTTTCAGCATTTTTCTTTCTGTGTTTCAGATGGTGTTAAATAAAAATAGGGTTCCTGTTTGGAACCTACAACCTTCTAGCCTTTGAAGTTGTTTGAAATATAAACATAATTGTAGATTTTCATGTTTTTTGTTACCCAGGTGACTTGTGAAGTATAGCGAAATGGGGGATATTTGCTGAGGTGTTAATTTTCCTTTGCTTCAAATTTTGCTGCATGGAAAACTGTGGATAACCTTCAATATATGACAGTGTGTGCCCCAAGAACTAAAATTCACATAAAACATTATTAAATGAAATTAAAAAAAGATATAAATTGTGTTAACTAGATAATCAGGGTGAAGCTTTTCCTTGTCAGTGAGAGTATGACTTACATTTATTATTAAAAAGTAGCTTTTATTAGCAGATGACTACAGATTTACAGCTTATTTACCACAGTTTATAAATCAAAAACACTCAAATCATGAAGTTTAGTCTCAGTTCCATCACTGTGAACCATTGATGTGTTCGCCCTGGAATAAATCCTCCCCGACTAACGATCTGACGGCTCTGAGTTGACGGTTTGTTTCCCCCACCTTTCAAAAGAATCAATTAGAAGACGCAGACAGGCCTGAGCTGAGGCAGACAGGAGCCCTAGAGGCCACTTCTTCCAACCCCTGAGTGAATTGCTGTTAGACATGACAGATAGAGTGACGTGTGGGCCGACGTGTTGAAAACCGGATTGATTTTAAGACTTGAGTAAATCAAAGCCATTTTAAGCCAAGAGATTTCAGAAGTGCGTGAATTGTTTTAGAGCCTTTTGACACTGAAATCATCTGTAAAAAAATTCATTACATGGCTTTAATGTGCTTCACAAAGAGAGCTGGTGTTCAGGCGCACCCATGCGTGCACTGGAGGCGTGAAAATCCCTGCAATTTATCACCATGGAAACCAATGAAAGAGCAATGCAGGAAATAAAATTAAAAAAAAACGAGATATATCTAGTTTTCACCCATTTGAAAAAATGAAAATCCCGAACAGCATTTCTGTAATTGGAAGTGATTAAATTCAATGAACCCCAGTCGTCCTTCATTTACATGACAATGTCCGTGCTGCTCTGCGGATCCCCCGGCACACGGATACATGCTAATGCCGCATGGACAACAGCCTGTGTGCTAACACACACACACACACACAGATGTGTGACTTTAAAAGATGAAAAAGCATCACATTAATAAATGATGAGGATTAGGAGGCTGACCGGGGTGATTTATATTCTTTGAGGGGGGGTTGTTGTACTGGCATGTCCTCTAATGACATCCACATTGCTGTCCAGGGAACATGGTGCAGCATATTAAAAAAAAAAAAAAAAAAAACACCTCTTTCCCTGTAAACAGCCTTTGAGATGTCATTTTATCAGCCTTTTTTTATGACACAGTTATTTGTTGCAGCCAATGTGAGCGTCTTAGCAGCAGCCAACTGGACCATCTGGTTCCTGAGCCCGAGGCATCGCTGCTTTGTTTTTTTCATTAACCTGATTCCCAAGGATCCGCAGACACAAAGAGTCCCGCCGTTATCTGGAAGGTGGAACCGACACCCCAGAAGCATTTCTCTGACCGCTTGGAATGAGGAAAAAAAAATCAAGATTGTTTGGATTTGGAAACCTCGAGTCCTACAAGAGCAAAGCCCCAATAGCAGTTTAAAGGCACACTCCAATGAAAACAGTCTGTTTGGAGTTTTTGACATGTTCTTGTGGCATTTTTCTGATGATGGAGGACACATAGAAAGAAAATTGACCTCAAAATTTCGAATGAACTACTGCTGCTCTGTGAAAAATGCCAGTTTTTATGTTTTTGGCTAAAACGTCAAAATCATAATAGAAAGACCACTGGGAACACATAAAATAGATTGAAATATGATCAGAAGGGGGTTTTAAAGATGTGGGGGAGAGGGTCAAAACAAGGCTAAACCAAAAACTACAACTCCCAACTGACATTTACTGTAAAAACTTCCATGTTACGGCAAAAAACATGCTCTTATTTTGAAATTTGCAATTATTTTACGTCAAACACGTGGAAATTCTGACGTTTTTGTGTGTTATTGTATCTTATTTTATTGTATTCACGGTTTTATTATATTTATTTAGTATAATTCCTCTGAAAACCTCGTTATTTTAATGTGTCAATTCACACATTAAGGGGTTTTGGCCTATGGGCCAACATGTATAAATAAATAAATTAAATTAAGTACAAGACAGAAGCAGAACATTTAACCAGGATTTTGACAACTGAGATGATTTAAGTTTTAATGAAATGTCTATAGCGTCTATATTTATGTTGCTTTGTTTTTCAACGTGCTTTAAACAGGAAGTTCAAGCAGGCTTTCACACTAAGCCTTTTGGTCCGCGCCATCATCTGGCATTGTCCAAATACACAATCATCTTTAGAAAACATGGTCGCAGTTTCATTGTTTTTTTGCAAGCTGGGTTCTACATGAGTGAAGAGCTTGACACAAGGGGGGGGGGGGGGGCACGATTGACAGCGACTGAAAGTCTACATTCTTCAAAGTTTCTCTTTAGCGATAAAGAAACTGAAAAGTGACACATTTTTGTTCCAAATTGACCATTTTATCTGCTTCAATGTGAAGTTTATGGTACAGACGCAATCTGAAGTCTTGTAGCGCGAATTGTGCAGCAGGTGCGACGCAAAAATCTGGCAGCTGTGCAGTTTAAAGCAGCGCCGCAAAATTCAGCACCCGTCTGGACCAAATCGCCCAACAGTTCCCGTCTCGGCTACTGTTGGGGCAAAGGCAGGTACACCCTGGACGGTGTGTTCCAGGCACAGCCGGTACCGTCTGAACCAAAGGCAGGTTCACTCTGGACAGTGTGATGCAGGTACAGCTTTTCCTGTCTGAACCAAAGGCGGGTTCACTCTGGACGGTGTGATCCAGGTACAGCCGGTACCGTCTGAACCAAAGGCGGATACACCCTAGGCAGCCTGGCGCAGGGCGGATGGAGCTGGAGCGATCCCGATCACTATACCGGCTCCTGGGAGGCGAGCTGTAGAGACCCTGCTGCAGGATGGGGAACCAGTCTGCTCGGGCCTCCTGAACTTTACTTTATTTTTCTTAATTTAATCTATGCAATAACTAAAAAAAGGTCCTCTCAAAAGGGAGGGGGGCTTTAAATTAAAGTTGCTTTAAAAGTAAAGCTGCTTTTTCTTTGTGGGTTATTTGGTCTCCGATTGAGTATAATGTGTAATTTCTCATTGAAATAAAACATTGAATTTTACAATAATTGTGTAAAATGGCTTTCAAACGAATCAAAGGCTTTTAAACAAATTAATGAAATTATGAGCCTCTCCCTGTTTCTTTCACCAAAACCCATCATCATCAGGCATGAGGAGTGCCTCTTATGGGAGGCAGAACAACCCTCAGCCTCCTGGAATGGTAGAGGACAAAGATGCCCAACAGGAAAATGCCCCACCGAGAAGGGGGGTGGGGTGGGACCTCCTCTCACCACCTGCTCTACATGCCCTCAGGTAATGTGACGGAGTGAATAGGAGCTGGAACTGCTGCTGTGGGTAAGAGTTAAAACCGAACAGTTGGACGTTTATTTTACGGTTGTACTTTTTGCTAAAACCTTGGACATGTCTCTGAACTGGTAGAGACGATTCCCAGTGCTCCCATAGCTCTTTAGCATGGCACCATAAAGGTGAGGAGTAAAAAAAGCGAATTTTCTTTAATGCAACAACTCCTTTGTTTCAACATTTAAGGACCTATGAGGTTAACGGTGCTGCAGCTCAAGTCTTTGGATTTTTGTCAAAAGCAAAGTTACAGAAGAAGGAGCAACATTTGGGAAACCACACAGCAATATCGAGATGATTGATGTCATGATGAATGATAAACTCTATGTCAAAGTGTGAACTAGCTGCAAATTGTTGTTATTATTAAAAAAAATCCAATCTTAATTAATTAAACCAGACATCTGAAGAATTAGCCAGCCGACACATTTGTGGTGTACATTAATGATTTTTGACAACAAACGTTTAACTTTTACAGCTATATGGTTTATTTATTTATTTCTGTGGTTTATCAATGTTGCTAAAATGTGATCTCAGATTATCTGTCATGATGAGGAACTAAAGAAAAAACAAGGGGAAGTCGATGCACATGGAAGTCAATGGGAGAGTCTCAAACAAGCTCCCAGTGGTCATTTGGGGAACTGCAAGCCAGGGTACTTCCGGTTTTGAGACCCGGTCCCGGGAACGGAAATTGCGGAAACGAAGAAGCAAAGAGGCGGAGGAACTTGTGAGTGCTAATAGACTCGAAAATTATGATAGTGATAACGTTGGGGTAAAACAGTTATTACCATTAAAAAATATATATGTATAAATATGGCGATTTAAAAGGCAGCCGGTAATGCAGCCGCGAGCACTTAGCTAGTAGCAGGAGTTAGGAAGTCACGTGAGTTTAGCTTTTTTTTTTTTTTTTTTTTTTTTGCAGCGCCAACTAAAATTTATAGAAACCTAAAAAATAAAATCTTATTATTGAGCCTTGATAAAATAAAAATATTATGAATGTGTTAATCCGACACAATTCGTGTTTTTTTTTTCATAAACACGAATGTGATACATTTTAATTCCAAATGATGCGTTTACTTGCACTTAAAAAAATCGTACAATCCAATAACCCTCCTTTATGTCCATTATTAGCCATAATTCCGAAATGTAAGGATGTAATGTCTTGTTTTTGGTTTTTTGAATCTAGTATATTGTATTATTATATTAGCCATGTCAAAAAAAGTCAGAGTTGTCCTACAAAGTTTCTAGGTCTACAATGAGACTAAACTATTACAAATTATGTTTGAACATCAACAGAAAAGGATAGTTTACACATTTTTTTGTTATTATTTTAACAGTTTAAATTGTTACATTCTTAGATGTAAAATAAATGAGTCAAATGGGTTTTAAAGCGGAATGAAATCAGACTAATGAATAGAAAATCCAGATTTTCTAAATCCCATTTCCTAAAGCGTTCCACAAAGTGACACATCTTCTAATCATTAAAAAAAAAAAATCTGTAACTTGTCATAATCTACATGTGGAACCGAAAAAATTAACTACATACCTATTATGAATTATTTATTTATAATAATTATCTTTAGTGTAGAAAACCTGGCATTTACTAAAAAAAGGAAACTGCTGTTCATCTCAACAGAAAGGCATGATTACAGAATTATCAAGACTATCTACTGATTATCCTTTGAATTAATTAATTGGCAAAAAAAACAAAAAACCCAACCCTATTTATTCCATAAATGAAAGTCCTGCCTCTGTGCACAATTAAAAACCTGAAAACAGAGATGTTCCTCCTCTGTTCAGAGAGAAGAGGACGAGTCCACGGAAACACAAAGGAACAGAGAGAGGAAACACAAAGGAAGAAGCCCAGGACGGGAAAAGGAGGAAGCAGAGAGGTAAAGAGAGGGATGGGAGGGGGTGTCCAGTGGAGAGGCGACTGCTGTCCTCAGCTTTTAACGCCCCACTTCCATCAGAACTGGGTTTTTGAGCAGGTTTTTTCAGATTATTTCTCTATTCAAGTTGTTGTGAATCGGAAGCAGATAAAAACAAATATCCTAGGAAACAACTTAATTTTGGCTAAATCATCATAATTAAAAGACAAATGGATCAAAAGATGATCACAGCGGGACTTGAAATCAGGATATTTTAGTGTTAAACGCCATCTTTTGCTCATGCTGATATCTTTAGTTTATGTATTTAAATGTAAACTTGTGTCTGTTTGGGGTTTCCTTTTAAGATGCACAAAAAGTCCAAATATTTTAGATTATTTGTAGCAACTCAGTTTTTATTTATTATTTTTTAATTTTTTCATATTTCGACAGTATAAACAGACAACTTTTGCTGCTTAGTTTGTTAAATTTGTTGTTAAACTTGTAGTTTTTAAAGCTCCATTAGAAATAGCATCATTATACTTTTGGTAATATGGTTTATTTATTAATGAATATTCCAAATGTTAATACTTTTTGCATTGAAAAAGAATAGGATCAGACTTTAAATCTGACTCAACAGCGCCGCCATGTAATCAGATTTAGTAAAAAAAAAAGTATGCGTTTTGACCAGAATCTCCTTTAATATAAGTTAAAGAAACTTTTCCTCAGATTGCTTGGATTGTAGAATATTATTCATTTGACCGCCCACTTCTGGTGTAAAAGATTTTCTGCCATTTTAAATTTTTTGGCAAAACGCAATTTTAGTTTACTGACTTGTTTAAGTTGCCTTATATAACATACAAATATTTTTTTGTTGTTTTTTTTAGCACTTATAGAGGATTTTCTAACTTTTATCTGTTGTGATCGTTCTTGACAAAATTCTTTTGCTTGTAGGAGCTTCCCAAATCATTTAAAATGGCTCCACCCACTTTGCTATGATGTCATCATTCGCCATTTTTTTGTTAATTTTTTTATCCACATGGCAATCACACCATAGCTAATTTAGGCTAACTGTTAAGTGCTCGCATGTATAAAAAAAATTCAGATGTAGTTCCACCAATGACCACTTGGGGCTGGTTGCAGAAGTGTCGACTCTCACGTTTATATGTGACATGTTTTAATTAATTTGTAGCTATTTTTATTTATTTATTTATTTATTGCGTAAACTAACAAGTATTTGGCCTCTTTGATGGAGCGGTTTTGGATCTTTAATGCGTCTTGTTGTGTCACAGCGGCTGCAGGCATCCTGATCAATAAATAAAACATCAACAGTGTCGGTTGGAAAAAGCTGAAAACTTTTGTTTAAATCCGAAGCAGCTTTCTTATCAGGGTCCTATACTAAAAATGATTATTAAAAGAAATCTCTATTGTACAGTTTATTTAGAATCCTGAAAACGGTTAAATCTGTGAAATTTATACTCTGTGGAGCTCATCTTTTTACCAATTTGATAAACTCTAAATACATTTTATAATATATATATAATTAATGTATGTGTTTATTCATTTATTAATGGAATTGGCATGGTATTTATCCCCTTTAAATCCATTAAACTCTTTCGTTTATACCGGTTTTGTCAAATAATAACCCTTTATGTCTTAATCTACATTTAAATCTAAATTTACATTAATCAGAAGATAATTCTAATAGAAAAATGTTAATGTATGTATCAGGGAAGAACTGATCTTCCTCTGTGACAGACAGGAAAAGGTGTGATGTCCGTAAATAAGCGACCTCGTCGACCTCACGCGTAAACAAACTGAAGCTGCTGCCTGATAAGCAGTTTCAGTCCCTTTTTTTTTTGTTTTTGCAAAAAGATTCAGAGGCGCCGATAAAAGTCTCTGAGGAAAAGCCCCTCTGCAGCTGACGGGGAGGACTACAGCGCCGACACGTGCGCCTACAAAAAAAAAAATAAACACTAAAAACACACGGCAGGGCTCTTACTGCGATGCGGAGCAGGGTGGCTCTGACGGCGGTCCATCGGTCCAGCCGGCGGTCGATGACCAGGATGAAACCCTCTCCGGAGGCTGCAGTGCTGTGGGAGGAGAGGCGCACGGCGTTATCGCAGAAGGAAAAAAAAAAGAAGCACTTTTCCTCTGTTGGTGTGCCGAAGAGATAAGGTGGAGGGCGTGGGCCGTCACATATGTTAAGTCTATATGTGTTTTGGATGTGCTCTGACATGCAGCATGTCCCCTTTTAGTGTGGTCAGAATGTCATCATTTGGGACATTTGAACGCACCACGTCTCCAAAAGCTTTTATTTTCTTGACCGAAAGGAACTGCTTTTGTTTTGAAATTCTGAAAATGGCAGGCTGCTCGTATTTAAGAAGTATCGCCTTTGTGTCATCATTTGTCACCAGGGGATGATTATGAGAGGCCCTTCCGATTACCATGGCAACGTTGGCTCTGCAGTCAGTGTGTGTGTGTGTGTGTGTGTGCCATCGGCTCCACAGGCAGGGCCATATGTAGCCGCCTCATTAAGCTAATGTACGCGTTTTCAGTGAAGCTCCTGTTGGACGAGCTGACATGCATCCCGACAACCCAAAACGCACCGTCGACGAGGCAGAACGTTCACATGTCACGCGCAAAACGGCCACGCCAGCTTCGGAAAAGAGCGTCCGGTCCGTGCAGAGAGAAACGTCCTGCTGTAGCCAGCCAATGCCGCAGCATCCGACCCTCATTCCATCCTCAGCGAAATCCCGGAACGCACAAAGGAAGGGAAACGTAAATCCTAACGTTTCAGGAGGAAAACACAATCCACCGTCGATCCAGACGCCTTTTTTCTATACATGTATTTTTTTTTGCATCTCTCTGTTCATCCAGCGGAAGAGAGAGAGAGAGAGGTGACCGACGCTTGAAGAGCATCTCCCCCTCCTCTCTCTGCTCCCCCACCAGCCGCCTCTGCGCCACGGCCAATCGGAGCTCGGCTCAGCCGCCTGCTGCTCTCCCGACAGCAAATAGGAGCTCGGAGTGCAGCCGATGGCTGAGGAGATGGAGGGGGAGACGGGGGGGTGGGGGGCGTTATGCATGAAAGGTGATGAGACACCAAAAAATACAGAAAAGGCCGCCGTGATAATAATGTGGAGGCGTCTCCAAACCGCCCCCCCCCCTCATTAATTATCTCTGGAAGGAGGTGATCTGTTTAAATAAAACATGAAATAGAAGTAAAAGCTGGTATTTTTAGGTAAATGGATCAGACCTTAAAAATGTACATTTATATTGTAGTATTTTCATTTTAAAAAAAAAAATCATAAATGTGCCTTTTTTTTATCCTTTCTCTTGTTTTTACACCGTCAGCCCCACGCTGACACCTACTGGAAAAACACGGTACTTCCACTTTCTTCAGAGTCTCGGGCTCACCTGGGAACACTGGTGAGGTAGCTGAGCACATTCTGGAGCTCCTCCTCCTTCACTTCGCTGAAGTCCGGATACTCGGGGAAGATGATGATGGGGCTGCCGTTTGTCCCGCGGCCCCCTGGAGACAGAGGTCAAGAGGGTCGGGGGGGGGGGGGGGGGGGTCAGACAGGCGTCCAGGCTTGTTATCAACCTGCTGCTGGGTTTTTAGTGGACCTATGTGAACTGGATGAACAATACTGACTGAAAATGTAAAAAAATTCATTAAGTAAGGAAAAAATAAATAAATAAATAAATAATTTGCTTTTAGCCTGTCAAAAAACACAAACAAACGATCAGAATCTCCCAAAGAGTCCTTGAAGTCTTTCACTGGAGGGTCAAGTTGCAGGGCCCGTCGTCACACCACTGAATTATTCACCCAGCGATCACGGTCGGCATGGTAACCCAGGCCGGGGCCCTCGGCGTGCAGTTATGTGTGCACAGGTTTGTGTTTTTTGGAGCTGCCCCGCACGCCGTCCTGCAGGCGGGTGGGTGAGTGGGTGGGACTGTTCCACTCTGGAGTAGCTTATGAACCAAAAAAAAAAGGAAACTTTGCCCTCACAAGGACCAACCCTTTCCGTTCTGTCACGCCGTAATCTGAACCTAAACTCAAGGTCACAAATGACCTCCTTCAAATGTTAAGATTGGATATTTTTTTTGCCTTGTAGGAGCAAAATAACATGAATGTTTTTGGAGTTTTCATAATTTAGAGATCATTTTCATACAAGTTCATAAGGATAAGGACTTGTTTGTGTAGCTTGAGTAGAAGATTCCTCTTTTAGATGACAGCTTTCTAATTCTTTATCTTGGAACCAAAGACCTGGGACTTCATCTGGACTTTTAATCAAACGATAGGAGAATTGACTTGAATGGACTTGGATTTGGGACAAAGTACTTAAAAATTGACGAAAATTCAAGGTAAACCTGAGATGAGATCGAAACTTGTGACCTTTTATTGGACGAGGACTTGAATCCAAGGGGTTGAGAGTCGACTTGAGCCTTGATTAGGGATGTGAAAATGTGACTCGTGAGCCTCCTTGTTGAAATATGACGGTTAGAAGAGTCCAGTTCTTAAACGGGGGTTGTTCAGTTTGAGGTCAGTGAACCAGCAGAAACATTGAGGTTTTCCAATAGATAAATACAGAGATTTACCTCGTTTTCATTGAACAAAAAGCTTGATTGTGGCATCAAATTGACATTAGTCGACCAAAGAAAGAAAAAAAACTACACATTTTGGTTAAAGTTTGCAGCTTTTCAATAAAGCGAAAACCTTTCACTCAGCACAAACTACCAATCAGATCACATTAAGAAATTCAAACCAACCTGGCAGGATGGCAAACTGTTTCTGAAGTTCAGAGCCAACTTCTGCTGCACACAGAGGCCCCGCCTCCTTCTGCAGGATGTCATCTAAACAAAAAAAGGAAAGAAACAGTAGAAACACTTTTTCAGTCTTCTTAGTGTTTTAGAAGCACCGAAAGGTGTGCTAATGCTCAAACTCATCCAGTTGAAGAAAAGGTCTTCCTTTCGTGGTTTGAACCAGAAACACCACAATTCCATCTTTATGTCACAGTCGTCTGTCATGACTTTTAAGGCAACATGTGATCTGTTTGTAACAGCAAAACATGTCTTTGAGAGTCTGTCGGCACCGGCTGATGAAACACAGATGGAAGTTGTAATGGCTTTTAGTCTCATGCACCTGTATGAGGGGTCGTAGAGAAGAGTGGCCACATCTTAAGGGGAGCACAGGTGTGTCTAGCAGTTCCCTTGAGGTGCCGGCGGCCACCTTAAGGGACGTCATGAAAATGGAATGTACCATCGTTGTGCCGTCATACGGTGTCCTCACGCCACACTAGTCGTTCGTAAGGTGTGAATACTGACCACTTACTGGCCACACATGAATGAGCACACATGGGTCATGCACGTGATACACGAGTAGGATATAGTGGCCCCGAAGTGCAAATCACATCAACAAATCACGCGACGCTAAAACGTTTTAAAGATCACAACGGAAAATAAAAAAAGCACAACAGATATTATAACAAACAGCATTACATTTTAGAGAACAAGACAAAATTCAAGAAACCAAACAACTGAACGGAAAAAAAACATTTCTGTAAACCGCCCGTGGACTAGATCAGGTTTGTTTAAATTATACATATTTTTGAGTTTCAAGTCCATGTTACTGTGTCCAGTGCAAAATAATTTTTTTGAGCGCACAACATTTTTAAAGTCTGTGTGCTCCGTACAGGTTTGACCATTGGACCACAGACAGCCTGTATCCACCCGTACGGGCACTTGGGACTAAAGCTTTAAGGATAACTGTAAGTTCAATGTTTGGCTAACTCCAGAAAAGTGTTCGGTTCAGCAAAAAGTGAAAAATGTCCCATGCTTTTTGGTTTGGTCTACTTTCATTATGAACTCTTAAGGCCCGTTTCCACTGGGCAGTACGGTCTGGTCTGGCCCCTCTCCGGTCCAATTTAGACTGGTCCAGGCAGTTCAGGTGAGCGTCTCCACCCAAAGTTGGACTGTTACGCTGCATGCGGGCAGTAGAGCCATTGTGTAGCTTTGCGTCCTAGTAGTGCGACTACAAAAGCGAAGCTATCAACAACAACAAAAATGAGGGTCATCCAGCACCTCTTTTTTTTTTTTCTTTGGTACTTCGTTGATACAAAGAATTTAATGTTGTTTGACAGAAGATTGGGTAGCGGCGAAGAGGTATACAGCCGAAAACGTTGGCGCTGGTTTGGCGCTTTTTTATTGTAACGACCTAGCGCCAGTCAACAGGTCTCATCGTGTGACTACAGTAGCTCCACCCTAACTGGTCCATTCCATCTTTCATGGACCTACAGTCATCGGGTGCCCAAAAGTGGTATGCTTTGGACTGGCTTAATGGGTCAATATTATAACAGAAACGCTCAGTATACCGCACCAGTCTGGACCGGACCATGCAAGGCTTAAAACAACCAATAAAGTTAAACTTTTTGGGTTTTTTACTTATGACACCTGTGTCTGTACCTTAACCTCTTTAGTCTGTTTCATGGTCAGCCTGCATTCATACTGGCATAAACCTCACCAGGGTTCACTTGGCCAACCCAAACTATGAGGACGAACGGAAAATAAATCTGGGAATTGTAGTGCTCTGGCTACCCAGGTCAACCATTGTCATCTTTAGTATTCATCAACAATCTTTTTAATTATTTCCTTGCCTTGTTGATAAAACATATAAAATGTAAAAAAAAATAAAATCCGTTGGAGGTGAAATGAAGCCAGAAATGAAAAAGAACAGAAGAAAATGTAAAGAAGTGAAGTGACCAGAGCGATGAAAGTGAAGATGAAGTAAAGTGCATTAGAATTTCCTCTTCTCCCTGGTAAAGCTGGATTACAATAATCTCATTTAGACAGCTCAGACAAAAAGCAACCCCCCAACCCCCATGTGCGACCCTTGCGTGCCAAAAAACGCAGAACCATTGGCACGGATAAGCATCTTCTCTAAATGGAAACTGAGAGCAACCCGTCATCTCCGTGTGTTCGATGTGTGCGTAGACAAAGGCTGGCGCTGACATGAGTGCGAAATACTCAGCCAACAGCTCCAGACACAGTAGAAGAACCGGGACTGAGGGGATTTAATTATCATGTAAGTGCAAACCAAACAAATGTGTCCAATGGAGACCTTCCACACAAATCCTCCCGCAAGATCTGACCCCTCAAAGAAAGCGGAACCATTTGGTAAACAACCAAAAAAATAGGCTGAAAATGTCCATCAAGATTAAAACAGTTTTAAAATATAAAAAAAGCCTTTGAGTCTCGAGTAGGTCATGCCGTAAAAACATATCAGATAATTTGTTCAATATCTCTTTTTGTTTTCTGCAATATTCTTGTAAATTTTGAATTTATATGACCAAAATATTTTTTTGCGCATCTTTTATCACATATGTGTATTTTTCTGGCCTGTCTGTCTTTTTTTTTTTTTAACCACACCATTTTTTAATGTCATTTTTTAATTTTCTCCCAACTAGAAGATTTCCAGCTCGTCTAGTAAATGCTGTGGGTATGACTTGACTTATTTTGCGGTTTAGTTAAAATCTCATTTATCAAAAATAAGAGACATGCAGGTGGTCATGCAGCTTGAATTAGCACAAATACAAAAACCATTTTTTAGCATTTGTGAGGAATGACAAACATGGTGATGTTTTGATCACTTCCCGTTGGACGGGAACACAGCGAAGGGATGTCTGCAGCTGCTCTGTACGCTACAGAACCCCTTCGGATTAGGATCTTACGTCTGAAGTAATGCGGTGTCCAGTGTGTCAGCATACCGCCGGCCAGACAGCCACTCGTGCTTGAAGGTCAGACGCTGTTCACACAGCCGATGTAAAGATCTGGACTATCCGAGTTAAATATTACAAATGTAAAGGAAAAATAAAACTTTGGATATCCCTTATATTCAATAAGAAAAAGAAACGTTCATAAAAAAAAATTATTAAATTAGCTATTTTAAGTTACTATTGCATGGCGTAGCACCCCTCTTTTGACCCACCCTCACTCTCGACTTCCGATCAGAAAAAAAACACATCCCTTTTTTTGTTTTTTGTTTTTTTGGTTCTATCTCCATAGCAACCATTCTAACTTTTGGTCGCTTGGGGGTGATGAACAGGTCTATGCAACCTTTAAAAGAATCCACAAAAGTAAACTTCTGGATTTCCTTGGCAACCGGGGTTTTTGGTTATCCACGGCACCATTCCTTATATGTTTATACTGTGTGTTATATCGTTTCGTTCAGCTTGAGCCGACGGTTCGTGTATTACATTTTCACAATATTCCAGTAAAAACTGTGCGAGCAGCAGGGGAATACCACTTTTACTAGCTCAATGCACGTACAGCATAAAAAAAAAAAATCGACAACTAGAAAGGATCGAAATCCCTAGGAGGAGTTTTCACTTGTAGCTAGTACAAAGGGGGATTTTTTTTTTTTTTGGGGGGGGGGGGGGGGGGGGTCAAGATGGCAGCCTCTTCTCAAGGTCAAAGTCAACAAAATGTTGCCTGTGGTTGTAGACTTTAGCCGGTGGGATGTTTGTGACTTTTTGTAAAGATCGCTAGAAAAAAAAAATTTATTTTACGATTTTGTGGGAAAATGTCAAATTACAAACTTTGCCTCAAAGTGGAATAGGTCCAGTGGCCATCCCATAATAATTTCTAGCCATCCTTTGGATATCCCCAACATTTTATAAATTCTTTATTTTGTAGCCCCATAGAAGACTGTTTAACAGCCAGCAGTGGATGCAGTTTGTTTTTCCAAAAACAAGATGTTCGGTTAAATTACCATCAGCTGTACAATCAATTTATGCGACCAGCAGTGAGGATTTGAAACTCAATATTGTTCGACTTTAGTTTGTAAAAAGCAAGGAACGCGTCGTAATCATATGGTTGGCTCCTAGCAGTTGGTTTAAGTGACGCAGGCAGTGTGTGGTAAAAGTCAGGTGGCGCGTTTGCTAAGCCCCGCGGTGCAGCTGTCCCCTCAGAGGGTCAACCTCTTAAGAACCCGACGCTGGATCCACAAATGCTCAGCGCTCTTTCACTTTGGATGGATTTAGGTTTAGTGTTTTGGCGAAAGAAAAGTGACCGCCACAACAATCCACCGTACAACTCACACATCTTCTGATGTCAGGAAAGTTAAAAAAAAACCACCTTCAGAACCAGAACCTACTGGAGTCTCTGTTGGGCTTTAAGCTCACACTGAACTGAAGGAGGGGGGGCTTGATGGGGGGGTCCTGGAAAACTGCCCCGTCAACCAGATGAGGGACAAACTATTAATATACAAATGGAAACTGACAGAAAAGAATTAACCTGAAACATCTGGTTATCTGGATTATTTCTTTAGAGCATTTTGGTTTAAAACTTTGCAAACATTTACAATTTATATTTTTGGGATCAAATTATCCCCGTTATTTGTGTTTCATTGAGATTTACAAATTCAATGCAAACAGGAAGTCAGAGAATAAAAAAAAGCAAAAATGGGCTTTTATTGTGAAAAACATTTTACTTTCATTACATTTTTTATCCTTTTTTTTTTTAAATATTTGCTCCTCCTATATTTAAAAAAAACAGCTGAGAATGGGAACACATTCATAATAAAACAACACAAAGACATTCCTCAACACAAAGCACCAAACAGAAACCGTTTAGCATGTTTTTGTGTAAAGTCTCCCTTTAAGATAAGCTAACATTAACAAAAAGCGTTTAATTTTATTTAATAAATGCTTTAAATCGTTTGAGGAAACCCCAGCATCCATCACATCATTGTTTTATTTTTGTTTATATATCTAGTATTGCAGATTTGCGTTTTATTTTGAAGGCAACACAAAGGAGCCGAGCTTTAATGGTTGTAGATTTTTTTTTGTGACTTTCACAAAATTAAAAATGAACTAAAAAGCTTTAAATGTATTTAAAAATTGCAATTTATTTTAATATATTGTATAAATGTGCATTTTTAACCCCTTTTACCATCTGTTCAGTGAACAAACAAGCCGGTAGAGCTTATTTGAGCTTTAAAAAGAAACAATTTGCTAAATCTATGCATTTATTTAAATGTATAGGACATTGTTGTGATTGAGTGAAAGGCTGGTTGGAGGTGTTTAGCGGTGAACTCTGCAGAAACATCAGACATTCAGGCGTCGGGCAGCTTTTCACCGCTGCAGCTCGAAAACTCAGCTTTGTCCCTCAGACGAGTGAATGAAATGAAACTATAGCAGCAAAGCTGTGGGTGAACCCTTTTAACCTCAACGCACACACACACACACAAACACACACACACAAAATAGGGCAATGCTGCCAAATACAAATAGTGATTATGAAGGGCCTAAAAAGAACCCCCCCCCCCCACACACACACACACACACACACACCACCATCACCCCTTTGCACCCTTCCCCCAGACCCGGAGACCCCCTTCCCCGCTTCTTTCATTCTTTTTCTCAGTGGCTTAGCTGAGGGGAAGCAGATAAAAAACCCACAGCGGCCATGTTTCACCTTTAAATTGAATGACATCTCTTCAGTGAACCAGGAAGTTCTTCTGTATTTTAGCCTGAAATGAGCAGTTTGAAATAGAAGTGTCAAAAGTCTGTTTACTCCTTCTGATCTCTCAAACGTGTAAAGGACCAGGAGCAGAAAAGATACAGAAAAAAAAAAAAAAAAAGAGGCTGGATGTCCTTTCTGAGTACGGTGAAACGGAGGACAGGTTTACCAAAGACATGCCTACATATCTAATGCGTCAACCTGCCGTACGGTACGTCTGACACCCTGATCATTTGAAACCAATTTTGACCACGACTAACCTGGATCAGTGTTTAGAAAACCAGCTGGGGTGAAACCACTTCCACAGTAGAACTATTTGGCCAAGTTTGATTCCTCTGATACTCAGCTTTTAAAGTCAAAGCTCGTCACATGCATCCATTCGGGGGCTTGACCCTTCAGGTGCTGCAGGTTTGTAGGTTGTCCAGACCTGTGGAGGGTCATAAAAACGGAGGCAGCACATCATAAGGGAAGCACTGGTGTGTCTTTCAGTTCTCTTAAGGCTCATATGTCATGCGATGGCATGACAGTGGAATGTACCATTTTCATACGTGTATTGTAAAGTATTCGTAAGGCTACTTAAGACTGTCACGAGGGACACTGTTGCATGGTCCCCTCACACCAAACCTGTGTTTGTGGTTTGACATCCCATATCCACCTTTTAGGACAGTTGATGCTACTTTCTTCACACCGGTATGTGTCACGCTTTTAGCGTTTGGTGTTCACACTGGACTGTTCCTACCGATACATTACACCCACTAAAATGGTACGTTCCAATGTCATGACATCCCATGACTTAGGGGCCTTAAGGGAACAGCAAGACACACCTGTGATTCCCTTAAGATGCCTTGACAGGCCTGGACAACCCAAGAACTTGCAGCACCTGTAGGGTCAAGCCCCCGAATGGGTGCATGTGACGAACTTTGACTTTAAAAGCTGAGTATCAGAGGAATCAAACTTGGCCAAATAGTTCTAGTGTTGAAGTGGTTTCACCCCAGCTAGTTTCCTAAACACCGATCCGGGTTAGTCGTGATCAAAATTGGTTTGAAATGTTAATAATAATAGTCCATTTCATTTGTTTGGCGCCTTTCTTGGAACTAGAACTGCATAAGACTAGCGTTGCCTTGTGGGGAGACGAATGTCAGACATGACCGAGGCGGCGTAAATGTTCCGATTGATTAACGAACGTTCACATTTTTTGTGTCAACACAACAGAGACTCACCTAAGAAGGACCTGTGGAAATCAGACATTTTCAGACCTGATAGTTTAAAATGTATTCAGGCAATCCAAAAAGCTTTTAAAATTCTGCTCTCTTGTTGAAAGCTGTGCTAGTGCATAGAGTTAGTCTAATTCATTTTATTGGTTAGACATTTTTTAAGCTTTTTTGACTCTTGGTTCACCTTTGTTTATCTGCTATTTTACTACAGTAAATTATTTAATAGTTCTGATGAGTTTCTAGCGTGCATAAGCAGCATCAGACCAAACAGTGCAGTGTGAAAGTGGTTTCTTTATAATCCACCTTTGGTTTTTTGGTCTCATTGATCTCTCTTAAGGCCGTGTCACACAGCCAGTTTGTATATTTAGCACACATTGCACTGATGAAAATTGGTCAGAGATGAATCTACGGGGGAAAACGTAAGAAAAGTCGTGGTTCTTTCCGTGAAATTTTCACAGATGTATCACGAATGGACCACATTAAAACCAGGGAAGAAGTACGAATTAACCACGCAAAGAACAGGTAGACCAACGTAGAACATGAACTGTGCCTGATATTGTGCTGTTTATATGCAAATCATTTGTGATTTGTGCGTCAATTAAATAATTTGAACGTGATATCGTGATAACGCACAATTGTGTTAGAATTCAGTAATAATTGCAAATAAACTACCTAAAATAAACGTAAACTGTGCAATTCTCAAACTGAAACCCAGCTGTAGCCCTTGACGGTCATCTGTGTACATGGACGAATGACTAACGCAAGAAACACGTATGAATTACGTATATCAGGCGTGTATAACGAAAGACCGAAATTTCATATGCAATATGTACGTAGTGGCTGTGTGACGTGGCCTTTAAGTGTTGACTCTTCCCTTCTCTTTTTCTAAAGGGGATGTTTTCGTTGAGGTTGATTTTCTATGAACTGATCTGAAAAACGGTGTTCACATCTGTTTCAACACATGCTTCACAGTTCAAGTTTCAGTTTCTAACTTGAAAACTTAATTATAGGCCCCGTTGTTCCTTTGAACATGCCTGTTTTCCTCTTCTCTTCTCTTTTCAACAAAAAAAAATCCTTCTGTGTGACAAAACACACCTTGTGAAAGGTAGAGATTACTTCGCTAAGACGTTAAAAGCTAGATGGTTGTCTGCCTGTGGCGCTCGCATCATCCTCCTTTGTGTGGAGGTCGTGTTCCGACAAGTTTTCGCGGCGTGCAGGGCCAATTCAAAGGCGGCAGCTAGCTGTTCTCTGCTGGTTGATGGCCACCAGCGCTGATGCTGGTCAAAGTTCAAAGCAGCAGGAAGCGGGAGGCACTCAAACACACGGGTGCACTGACTTTGGACCCACCCGGGGGGGTTGTGCTAACACAAATAAGCCTGACTCGGCTGGACGTAGGTGAGCGCCGTTCCACAATGACCTACAACGTACCTCCCCTCAGCACAGTCTTTTCTTCACCCATCTGATATATGATTGAAGACAGAGATCAGTCATTTCTAATCTGGATTCTTCAGGAAAAATAGAGGATAAAAGGCATGTACAGTAAAAGGAAATGGGGTGTAGAAAGGACAAGGACCAGAAAATAAAAGCTGATTTTCCTGCAAAAAAAAAAAAAACATCAGTCGGGATGCTGGTCTGCCGCCACGTGTGTGTGCGTTCACACTTGTGTGAGGGAATCTGAGCTCTATTATCTGGCATTATCGGCAGGGTTTACCCGATCTCCATCTGTCACTGCTGCGCGACGTCTGAACGAAGCACGCACGCGCACACAGGCGCAGGTCCGCCGCTGGCATGCACACACACACCACACAACAACTGGGTCACAGGGCCAACAGCCTGGAATGTGCGTATCTGTGTGCACCCAACCCCACCGCCAAAGCTTGAATTAGTCAAGACAGCCTCCCAGGCGAATATTAAAATATAACCGGCGCTCGCATGACTTCAGGACTGACTGTGTCCCTTTGTGCCGGCTCTAAACCGGAGGAATGTCCAGATTAGTTTCACTTTTACGTTTAATTTTCCAGGAGCGCCGAGCGATTACGATAAACTAATTTAGGCAAAATTTACAACTCCCCAAGCAGAACATTTTATCTAAAACCATCACTTTTCCTTCCATTAAAACCTTATCCCGAGTTAAAGAAACCCAAGACGAGCATTGAGTCAGCTGGTTGAAATACAAACCCGCAGTATCGGGTCGGACTCTGTCGTTGGCACTGAGCCCTCGTCTACTGAATAGACGGTGGCATCATCATCTTTGCCAAACAACACACAACTGTACTTCTGTCTATAGTCTGCGCCGCTGATGCAACACAATCACACTCTCCAGAGCAGTAGAAAACAGAGTTCAGACAAGATCTGCTAATCAGTGGAGCTCCAATCATCCACAGAGGGTTATCTACGTCCAATTAAACCGACTTTATTTGCATTAACTAGCAGGAAATCAGAGATTGAATATGTATGAGACCATCTTCTGCAAACAACTATTACTATAGTTTACTGTCATGAATATTTTATGGCGAGGAACTAAACAGGTTTAAGCTGGTCTCCATACAAAATCAAAAATGTTTATGAATCCCAAACCGAAACCAAATCTGGACCCACTTGTCTACCGGAGACATTGAGAGGTTGGGTACCATTCTAAACAGCAGTGGTACATACAGAGATATACCATTCACATTTAAGAGTGGTATAAGACCACACACCTCATCAAGTATGACTAAAAAAAACAGTTCCCCCACAGACATATTTTTTTAGGATTCTTAATATATTAGAGATTCTACAGAAGAGTTCCTTCAACGTAATAATATGAAACGTCCCACATCATCTATTTTTCACACCAACACCCAACTTTTTTTTTTTTTAAGTTGAAGCCAAACTGGAAGAAAAAAAATACGCGGTACCTTAAATGACCACCAGAGGCTGGTTTTAGAATCATTAAAAAGTCCAGCTTTATGCAAAAACAAAAAACATTTCTACTGTCTTGATTTTTGATGCCTATTTATTTTTTGTTCATGGCTATATTGATAGAGTTCCCTCTTCCTTCTACAGTCATTCGCCCATTTTTGGAACGTTGTAGAAGTGGGTGGAGATAACTTCCATCAATATATCCAACACGAAAATTCTGAATCTATTCAGAATCTTCTGGGACACGTCAGAGACCCATGCATAAATCAAATCATGTCCATTTTCCTCTAAATTTTGTTAAAACCTGTAACACAGGGGTCCCCAAATCCAGGCCTTGAGGGTCGGTGTCCTACATGTTTTCCTACCAACCTGCCATTGAAGCTCCTTATTGGCTAAATCACACCTGATCCAGGTAATTTACAGGAAATAAGGCAGGTTTTCTGGAAAACCAGCAGGACACTGGCCCTTGAGGCCTGGATTTGGGGACCCCTACTTTAACAGTAGACCGTCAGCCTTAGTGTTGACGCTCTTTGAATTACCATAACTCTTAAGCTACGTTCACACCAGCCTTTGCAACCTGTGTTTAAGCAACTACTTCCATTGAAAATTCTACGTAACCCAGTGTAAATGCACGTTTCGGTCTTCTGTGTTCTAAACTCTCACGCTCATGGATACCTAAGTAAATCTTTACGACCATTTTTGTACTTTACATACAAAATGTGCAGCATTTGAACACATATTGAGAATTAAACCAGGTCGAACAAACTATGACCAACCAGGGACTTTACTCACGGAAGTACCAACCGTTAGTACACTGATCAGTGGAGGCAAAATTAATAAATGCAGTTTGTTCCTGGATGGAATTCTGGGACACCAGGTTGTTCATATATTGGAATAGAGCTGTGAAAGAAAAAGCCTGCATCAAGATTAGCGAGATCTGCTCTGTAGGTGGATGACACTGCGCTATTAAACAATGGCAAAAGAAAAAGAAGAAGAAGCTCCTCCCCGCTTGTCCAGTGTGAACACCATGGGCTACGATTGCCTTCAAAAATGTGGTAAACGCATGTTCTTGAATGCCGGTCTACGGCAGGGGTGGACAATTCCGGTCCTCAAGGGCCGGTGTCCTGCAGGTTTTTAGATATTTCCCTGTTTCAAAAAAACAGATGTTTATTAACAATCATCATCCCCACATCACCAAGCTCTGCACAACTCTGTTGATGACACAGTCATGTTTGTCATGATTGTGTTAAAGCAAGGAAACACCAAAAACCTGCAGGGACACTGCCCCTCGAGGACCGGAATTGCCCACCCCTGGTCTACGGTGTTCACACTGGACAAACAGGGAGGGGCTTCTTTGTTTCTTTGAGTGTCTATAGCTTTAAACCTTTAATGCAATTAACAAACTTCCAAAGCACCTTTGCGCTGATTTCCAACCCTTTGCAACATTTGGCTGTAAATCAGGGCAAAGCTGCTTTTCTTGGCTTTCAGAATCAGAAATTGGCAGAAATTTGAAAGTATCTGCTGTCAATCAATGTTGTTCACATCCGTCACCATGTTTCTGAATGACTTATCGCATGAGTTGGTTTGTTTTCATTCACATTATTATGATTTAATGGAAACAATGTAGTTGTAAATTTGTGGTGGTGTTTTTTTTTTTTTTTTGGACATTTCTAGAATTTTGATAAAGCTTTGCACATATGTGTGTTGGAAACACACTTGCAGTGTTTCCATCGTCGCAGTTGAGTTGAGCTCTCACACCTGCCAATAGAAACGGACAAAACCAATTCTGTTGTGGACCAAACCATTTTTAAATGCGCCTGAACGTATCCAAACTCGTCCTGGGATAAAAATGATGTACTTTTTGCTGCAGCGTCAGTAATATTTAAGCAGCTTTCAGAGTGGTCCACACCTCACGTGAACTTGGACTACAGCCACAGTTTGCCCCAGAGGCGAGGGCGGTGACGGACCAGCAACCTCTGATGGGATTCTTTGGCTCAAAGAACTCCAGAATCCCTCTGAAAGCTAATGGGAGATCTGAGGACTACAAAGCTGAAAATCCTGTGGGTTTAAGTACGAGTCCTCCTCCCTTCCTCTTTCCTACTATTAGAGAGAGAGAAAAAAAAAAGAAAAGATGGCCAGCTGAGTGCAAAACCAGCCGATGCAGCAGAGGCTTTTTTTAGCTGCCTTTGGCCATGGCTACCAGTCATTACAGTACGCGAACAAAGTAACCCAAGAAAGGCAGAGCGGCGAGGGAAAAAACATGGAAATAACATTCAAAGACAGACGGAGGGTGGTGGCCAATAAGCAAATAAACCCACATGGTTGTGTTTTTACTTGCCCTGAAAGAAAGCAGTCGCTGCAGGCTAACATCACACTCTGTTTAAAATTCAATCTTGTGATTAAAAAAAAAAAAAAAAAAAGATTTTTTCAACTCCAGCCGGTTCAAGATTTCTAAAGAAAAGGCACACTGTCTAGGCTTTTACAAATGTGGCGAGAGCAAATATAATTTTAGGTTTCGGTTATGATCTGAGGAAAATAAACGCTTCTCAATAGGGCGTGTGAACACTTTGGTAGAAGCGCTTTATTTACTTGTTTCATTTAATTGGGGGGAGTTGTTTTAGACCCGGGTACACGAACTCTGCTTTTGAATTGTGCTTTTTTTTCCCCCCCTCTAAAATGCTCTGGATTTGGTTTTGTTTTGATCATTTTTATGCGCATAAATGGTTTGATTGGGAAAACACGATTGATTTGGGATAAAAGTGTGAAACACGACCCGCGCACGGACAGGTCTAACCGTTTAGAGAGCTTACATTTGATCACTGTTTCCTGCTTAAGAGGATCCCACATCCTCCAGGGATCATTAAAGATCCATTTGGATTTGTTTTTTTAGTGCATCGATTCTGCCCTCGTGGAGCTGCTGCCCCACAGACAAAGACAAATGGGGTAATTTTAACCGGAGATGATGGATTTTTGCCCCTTTTTGTGTGCACTGGCATGGGTCTACGCCGTGGCTCATTACCGCAGCGTTGTCATAAGCTGATGCTCGTGTGCAACTTTGCAGACTCATAAGATGACCAGCATCTGCCAGCAGAGCAAACATGCGCTCAGGCTACAGCGCAAACACACTGTACACACAGAACGCCAAAAGCATCATTTAAAGCTCGCATGAGCAC
Organism: Oryzias curvinotus; assembly: GCA_023969325.1. Taxonomy (NCBI): domain Eukaryota; kingdom Metazoa; phylum Chordata; class Actinopteri; order Beloniformes; family Adrianichthyidae; genus Oryzias; species Oryzias curvinotus. The sequence goes on along the minus strand of CM043707.1, from coordinate 10,440,000 downwards.
CAATGAAAAGCAAATAACGGAGTCAATGAGTCAACAACAAAGACGCACAAACAGAGCTGGAAACGGGCAGGGGGGCTATTCAAACACTCAAAAGAGTTTTGTCCTGACTGACGGGAGGAGGCCGCTCGATTAAGATGCCGTCACCGCGCTGCTCTGTTTACCAGACCTCACATTAGCGTCGACACCTCTGCCCGACCCCGAGGAGGAAACAGACCCTCTCTGCTCAGCGTTCTGTGGCGTTTATGTGAACAACAAGCCTTTCTTGTGCACAAAAATCTACCTCTTTTTTTGTTTTGAATGCATCTTCATTCATCAAACTTTATCTGCATCGTGCTTTTACTTTAGAATTTTAGTTTTCCTCTTTTTAATTTCGCTTTATTTTGCTGTTTTGTGTGACTAGCATTACTACAAAATAAAAGCATCTTTTAGAGTGATAGAATTGTCAGATCTCTAGGTTGGAACCAAACATTTTTCAGCAGGAAAAGAAAAAAACACTTTCAGTGCTGATTAGAAAAAAACCTGTTTTCTGATGGACCAGCGGTGATCGATAGATCCGCACCAAAGTCCAGGTGAACTTTCACCTGTTAAACAAACTGTTAAAGGTGCTGCTATCACACTTTTCCTAAGACTTTCCCAGTATATCCATATATATATATGACACTATATTTGCTACCTTTGGCACACTAAAGAATAACCTTTTTAATTAAATATGAAGTATTTTCGCAGCTAAATTTTCCTGCCCAGAAGTAAGACGCCTTGATCTCTTTCCCTCCTTTTGGGTGACATGACGTCAACCTAAAGTCGGCCCCGGCAGCGTGTCTGCGTTTCATCCACGAAAATCAAACCACATCTGAACTTTTGCAAATCTGGATGTGCATATAGACGTAAAGCATTTAGCCGATCCTTATTAGCTCCACTGAGACAGTGGGTGTGTCTGTTAGTCTGGGGGGCGGAGCTGGCAGCTCAGACTCTTCCTGGAAGGGGCCTAAAATCATCAATCTGTGTCGTTTTCTAGGACATAGTTTTTGCAGGCGGGCAAGAGTTTAGTAGAAATTCCCGCCCCCTCGTTCCTATCAACTATCTGTTTACGCGTTCTCCCGCTAGCTTACAGCCCCTCACACCCCCCCAACCTGACATTAACAGTGCAACAAAAACGGCGAGCAATATGGGAGCTATCCAGCCGTACAGTTTAGAATCTACGAGGAAACCAATCTGTTTGTCTGCAAGCGGACACAAAGACGAACTGAATTTTTTGGGTCTGCTCCTGATTTGCAATAAAGAAATACTCAGAAATGCTATTTTTTAGCTTATTTTTTTATGCATCATGAGAAAAATTCCATAAGAGCATGTTAACTGCATTTCTGTGATGTTTGTTCATGATGGAAACACTTATTTGAAAAGTAAAAGAACTCATTTAATTTTTGTAAATGTTGGCAAATCCTATATTTGATGCAGGAATCTTCCCGTTACATTCTGACATTAATATTTTACACGTTAACTCGATCCTTCATCTATATGTCCATATGAACACTCGTCTCCTGCCAGGTTCCTCCTGAGAAACAGGAACTCATTCGTTGATGCGACCATGCAAGTCTGCGCTGGTTTATTGTGGCGGCTGCATCCAGACGCAGTTTTCTCAGCCCCTCAGTGAGACACGGTCCGCTTTTAGAAACTTAAGTGAACCCCTGCTAGTATCTGCAGCCATGTCCAAACAGGAAAACACCTGCAGGATTCGGATCCTCCCCTGTTTCCTCCCCAACAAGCATTAAAAATGCAGGCAGCAACACTGTGAGGTACCTGTCATCAGCTTCAGCTGCAGCCACAGCCTGGTGATTTCGTGGCAGAGTTGTGAAACTCGGTTCAGAGCCATTGTTGTGCCGCCGCATCTATGCGCACGCACGCACGCACACACACAGTTGAAACAAACTCACACAACCGCACGTCCTGTCAGAAGGCATCGCGGGGGGAAGTCCATGCCGCCGCAGCCGAGGACCTCGGCTGCTTACTGAGCTGTCACCGCACAGCACAGACACACAAACGCACACAAACCCTCCAGTTAGTGCCGGCCGAGGAGGCGGGGCTGCAGAAAGTCCACCCCCGATCTCCCGTTACACAGCCTTCACCCGACAAAGACACAACCCCAGACCAAGAAAATGGACTTCCACAACAACCCCCTTTTTTTTTCTTTGGTGGATGGAACTATAATCCAGATTATAATCTGTTTTTAGTTGGAGTTCCCGTCACGGTTCTTTGACGATAAAAGCTTTTGTCTGACAAAAAGAAGGAAAGCCAATCAACTATTCATTCAGAAGATAGAAAGGAGAGCATTGAAAAAGGACCAATTTCTTTACTAATGGCTAAAAATGAGGCATCCTCTTTTAATGTACAGCATATCTCCCACTGCAGAAGAGAAAGCGAGTCTGCCACACGCTGGTGAGACCGTGAACAGACGCACAGCTTTCAGCCAAACTGAGACAACTTGTTTTTAGTTTGGTTAGATTTCTGTGAAGATGGCTGCAGGGTCTTACCTCAAACAAAAAAACAAAAACATAAATAAATGATTTTCCTACACCCATAATAGTTCAAGGCCTTTTTGAGCTTTTTATTTAAAATTTGCTTTGTTATTTTTTATTTTTATAACAATTTCGTGGTTAATATCCTTTTTTTTCCTTTTCTTTCTACATTGCCAGTTTTTTGTTGTAGTTTTGTTTTACCGGATATATTTTTGTTTATATTACAGAATAACTTCACACTGAACCTGAAACTGTCTAAAAAAAAACAACAACTCTATTCTATGTGGTAATTTACACGGATTTACAAGGAGTCTAACGCAAGCGCGAGCCACACAATGAAAGTGAGGGACGCCGAGATCGGTCCTGGACGCACCGCTGGCCTGTCTCGCCCGCCCCGTCGGGGAGGCGGAGCGTGCGATAGGACCCTGAAAGATGGTGTACTATGCTTGGGCAGGGCGAAGCCAGAGGAAGCTCTGATGGAGGCCCACAGAGGTTCAAACGTGCTCATTTATGTAGTGTATACTGAATTATGACATGAGATATACACAATTTGTGTGTTATTTTTGTGAGATGTATACGCAAATTTGCCTGTCCGTTCCAGGTATGTCTAACGGACTTTTCATGCATGTACCACCGATTTGGAACTTTTATATACATATAACTAATCAATTACATTACAGAAGACCACAACTTTACTCACTTTTTCCACGGATATCCACAGATGACCAATCCGTTCATCCGTGCAATTTGCGCTATAACGTACGTAGCGGCTGTGTGACCTTAACCGCCATGTTGACAGGATATGACATCATCAAACCCTACCCTCCCTGAGGCCCCTCTCATGACATGCACGAGAAAATCATATCAGCTGCTTAAAAGCGCCCAGTTTTACAGCGGGTGATTCCACATTCGCAGTTCAATCAAGAGGCCACGCCCCTGTACATTTTCTCCTTTGATCTCACATATAAAACAAGGTTTTAGCAAAAACATTTGAATAAATGTAACTGCAAAATGTCAAACTATTAGTACGTTTTAAATATTTAGATCTAGTCACATTGCTGTGAAGAAAGACTGACTTAACCGGACAAAACGCCCCCTAGTGGCTACTTGGTGACTGATTTAGATTCATGACATTTGTTTTTTCCACCTGCTTCAAGAAGGAAGTGAAAGTGTGCAGACAGACACGCCTTAAGTAAAGAACCTTGTCTCTTTTTAGAACCGAGAGATTTTACAAGAACTCTGAGACATGTGTTACCATAAACACAAACCAGAGGCGTTTTTTTAGATTAAACAGACACATCTGTGTGCTGTAATAATAAACAATAGCCATCTTAAATGCGAACTTTTAAATAACCCTTTCAATCAAAAGCTCATTTTTTGACAGTTGCCTAAACATAAAAGCCTCTTTGTAATTGCAAGAACGGACACATCTAGTGGAAAAACTAACAAAACATCCTCAGAGCCATGCATTGAAGCCGTGCACGTGTGCGTGTTGTCATGGGAAACAGAGCAGACGGCGTTCGGTGGAAGGAGGGATGCGGGGCAGACTTCTGCTACAACCGTTTGCAGCTGACGTCGGAACTCCGGCGGACGTCCGCGAGCGCAAAGAAGACACGCCGCGGACTCCTTCCGCTTCACCGCCACGCACTGTCGGCCCCGCCGGAGCGTAAACAGGAAGACGCCAATTCAGAAGTGACTCACAGGATGAAACTGAGAGAGTGGACGAAACCAGGAAGACCAAAAGGTGTTAATATAAGCTTAGCTTGACTCTAGAGTGCAAACACACCAGTGATGAAAAGATTAGATAATATGATTGAAGGGAAAAAATAAATTTAAACAACATTTACTTTTATTTTTTCATATTTGGCCAAAAAATAATCCTTACCGAGAAGGAGGGTCTAAGGGCAGGGATGCCCCGTGTAGCTTAACCTAGTCTGTTTCTGAATGTTTTTGTACGACTTTGGTAAACCACAAAGCCGCACTGCGACTCGTATGCTACCGTTGTACACATCCCTTACAATAGGAGGGCAGTTAAAGGGAAAAAACGTTTTGGTTTCGTTTATCTTGTAGTTTTTACGTTTAGCAACGGACACGCAAAAAGAACAGACGTTTTTTCGGTGCTCGAGACCGAACGTCGACGCAAAAAAAAAGTTACTGAGCAAACACAAAAAAGAAACTGCAAATAAAAAAGACACAACAGACATGAATTATTGGGGATTGGTTTTGCCCATGCACTGCTGTGAGAATAATAAGAAAAAAAAAGAAGAGGCGTACAAACTGAAAATGAACGAGATTGTTTGATGTCACTGTGTGCACTTTAGCCTCAGGTTTGAAGGAAAACTGGAGGTTTTGGGTTTATGGTCAGCTTGAGCGGGCTGCACGGTGGCGCAGTGGTTAGCGCTCTAGCCTCACAGCAAGAAGGCCCCCAGTTCAAGTCTGGGCTGGGGGACATGTAAAACACAATACCAATGGGGGGGCCTTTCTGTGTGGCGTTTGCATGTTCAAAATCGAACTCTAAATTGTCCCTAGGTGTGAGTGTGAATGGATGTGTGACTGAGGACATTCTACCCTGAGACAGACTGGCGACCTGTCCAGGGCATCCCTTGCCTTCAAGTGGCCGGGATAGGCTCCGGCAGCCCCGTGACCCCGAAAGAGAACAAACGGTATGGAAAATGAATGAATGGTTAGCTGGAGCTAACACGGAGAAACCCAGAGTGCAGAAAGACAGAAACCAGAGGAGTTCTGTAGCTTAAGCTTCACATGAACTACCACACGGTCTGACTGCAGAGCGGAGTCAAACCAGCAACAGGTACTGAAAAAGCCTGGAATGGAAACAAATCTGAGTGGCTTAATACTTATTACCATGGTTGTTGCTGTTGTTGTTATCAGTATCACACACTGTGGTGCAGTGGTAGATTGCAGGTGCGATTCCCGGCCATATGTTGAAGTCTCCTTGGGTGAGACACTGAACCCCACCTTGCCTCTGGTGGAAGGTCGGTGTCCAGTGTTTGGCAGCAGAGTGTGTGAATGGGACTGTAAAGCGCTTCGGGCCTTTGGGGGCGCTATATGAGTGTACGCCATTGACCATAAGCATCTCTGATCATGAATGTCGAGTCCAACCAAAGGACAGAGGGTGTTCTGTTGTTGACACAATCTTTTTAGAAATATTTGATTACAGCAAAGAAAATAAGCTTTACTTGGAAATTGAGTGTTTTTCTGCAATGTTGGTTCCAAAAATAATACCAATTTTGTAGTTTAGTAATATTAAGTATTCACCATTTACCATTAACAGTCAAACAGTAGTGTAAGGTTTGAGTAGCAATAGTCAGATGAATAACGAATGAGAAGTTGAAGCTGTGTGGGGTGGCTGGGGACTTTCTGAGAAAGTACCAGATTGAACCTAAAACTTTACTCTTGTTGCGTTCCCCAATAGTTTTGTTTTTGTTTTTTGCATAATTATCTTTTATCTGCAGCAGCCTTTTCTTTATTTGTTTTCACAGTTACTTTTTTTTTTTTTTTGGGTGTGATGGCGGGTCTCAGCCACCGTAGTTTGGTTGAATACTATAATTCAGGGGTATCAAACTCATTTTCACTGAGGGCCACATCAGCAGCTGCAGCAGCTTCTTCCCCACTGCAGTCAGCCTGTTGAACAGTACCCCAACTCCCCCCAGCTGACCCCCCCCCCCCACCACCAAAGGACTATCGCTGCTACCTACAGGCCCCACCACCCCAGCCCACCTGTGCTCCCACCTTACTCAACTGTATATAGTGTGTTGTTGTGTTAACTTAATTTTTTAACTTATTCTTAATTGCACTATACACCAAGACAAATTCCTCGTTTTGTAAAGTGCGCTCTACTAAACCTGGCAATAAAACCTTTTCTGATTCTGAGCATAGCGGCTGTCCTCAAAGGGCCAGATATAACTTATACATGGAACTAAATGTAATGGAACATAAATGTAACTACTCCTTAGTGTTAAATAACTCATTCTTTATTCATTCTAACTTTCTGAAGTGACAATTACAGTTACATTGAAAACATATGTTTGCTTGTGACTTTAGCATAAGTCCTTTTAAATTTGATTCTGTCAGGTTATATGGACAGTGTTTAAGTACCAATGTATAGAAACCCAATCTGATAGGTATTTCAAGTCAGATTCCTCCTACATATGAATAAATACACACCAATTTTTAGTTTGTATTTTAAGAAATTAAAAACTTTGATGCTCTTGCGGGCCGCATAAAATGACATGGAGGGCCACATTTGGCCCCCAGGCCTTGAGTTTGACACATGCTATAAATCCTTCAACCCATTGATTTCCTGTTCCTCTTTCTTTATTTTAGTATCTTCCACCATTTTTGGCGCTTAACTCCTACAATTTTTCAGCTATTTTAACCATTTAAATATCCAAATGTTCAGCTCTTTCAGCTTTTTCCAACTATGACTTTTGGTCCTTTAAAAACTTGAACTTTTTAAGATGTTCCAGGATTTTGGCCTCCATTGAAATACATGGGGAATCATTGATGCAGAAACTCGTTGGTTCGATACCCAGTGCTGGCATTTTCACAAAAATATCTTTCTTTTTTTTATTTTGCTGTTTTCTCTTTATTTATGGTCAACTTTGTTAATTTCTTTCTTTAAATTTTTTTTTTTTTGTCCAATTATTACCCTTTAAGTTTCATTTTCATTCAGCAGTATAGCATTCAACCCTGAATTTTTTGTGGAAATGCCGCTCCTTCTAGTTTTTTTTCTTATGTTCTATTTAATTATTTGCACCTTTGCACATTTTGAAAAGACCCCAGATCTTCACCACATCAAGTGACTGAATCCTGCTCTGGTACAAACCAACCTCATTGCTGAAGCCGCCAAACCAGCTCTGAGGTCAAAATAGGGGGAAAAAACATTATTCTATGAAACGTTCTGACAACATTTTAGAGCCTTTTATATGTTTGAGACCAAATCTGAAAGAAAACCATCTGATGGTGTGAGCTCAGGAGACCGAATGCTGTAAACAAGGAGGCATTAAAGGAAGGAGAAACAGCGATTTATGGAGACGCTCATGAAGAAGTATGACAGGAATGTTTTTCAACAAAAAATAAATCCCCTAATAAAATCATGCGTTGGTCCTGTGAAAGAGGAATTTAACCCCTAAAAAGAGGAAGGAGGACGACTGGTCGTCATGCGGAGAAGGATCACAAAATGTCATGACGGCCATGCGACTCCCATCCCATCAAAAGACTTCATGAAACACATGATGAAGAATTCCTCAGATAACTTTAAACTCCAGGTAATTAACATTTACGTTAGAGCTTAATTGTGTCCCCAGAAAAAACTAAATATGAGAAATAAAAACACGTTTTGTTGTCTAGAGTTGAAAACCTTTCAAAAAGAGATCCTCTTTACGTTTTAAGGAAAAAGTGAGAAAACTTTTCTGGTGTTTGCAGACTTTGGAAAACACCTCAAAACACAACAAGAGTTCAACATGAGGCCACCAAGGATCTCAAACCTACTCATATTAAGCCTTAGAATAAATATGAAAGGTAAATAAATGAGAAGTCATTCCCATCCAGACGAAAGAATGTGTTTATTCTCTGAATAATGGTGGACACCAACGCTGGATTGTTTTAAGATAGCAATATTTGAATGTAACATAGTAATATTTTAATGTGACAAATTGTTAATAAACTGCTTCTAAACAACTTTTGTGACACATAAACGCACATGCTCTATGTGAAAGCTTTGCAAAGACAGAATTTATTTTTCAAACCAGAGTGGGAGCAAAATGAAAATTAAAAGAAAATCACTGTAATGTTAAAGTCAAGTCTCAGGTGTCTTTATGTGAGGCAAAAACTGCTCGATTCGGCTTTATGAGAATATATTTTACCTGCTTCGATTTCATTTGGTTTTGACGAATAATGAATCAAATGAAAATGATTAAACTAGAAGATTCGTATCATCTTTTGACCCAACATTGCAGAAAAAAAGACTCAATTTCAAAACTGAGCTGCATTTCAAGAAGAAAATGTAGGATTGATACCATGTTGCTGAATGAAACTGAAACTTAAAAGGGTAATAATTGGTAAAAAATAAATAAAAAATAAATAAAGAGATGATCAAAGTTGACCATAAATCAAGTGAAAACAGCACAATAACAGAAAATGCCAGAGCCAGGTATCGAACCAGCGAGCTTCTGCACCAAGGATTCCCCATGTATTTCAATGGAGGCAAAAATCCTGGAATATCTGGAAAAGTTCAAGGATTTGAAGGACCAAAATTCACAGAATGAGCTGAACATTTGAATAGTTGAATGGTTAAAATAGCAGAAACATTGTAGGAGTTCAGCACCAAAAGATAGTGGAAGCTACAATAATAAAGAAAGAGAAACAGGGGGAGAAACATGGGTTAACTGCTTTATAGTATTCAACCAATAGAGCTGATTTTCTTTGCTGTAATCAAATATTTCTAAATAGAAAAAGTGCCTTGCCCAAGGACACTTCGGCCATATGTCGAACCTGCAATCTTCCGATCAGAGGTCGACCGCCCCACCACCGCACCGCGACCGCCCTTGTTTGACCCGATGAAACAAACAAGCGTGACCTTTTCTAGGATGCGTGAACTAAAACTCGCTCCGGTCCGATGGCTTCCACCAGCAGAGGAGCTCTGACACCACAAGATCTGCTCCACTTAGAGGACAGATGATGGTTCTATGTGGACCAAGATCATAAAAAACAAAAGCGTGTTAACATTTTAAAACCAGTTTCAGTCAGTTAGTACTTAAAACGGATCAGCAGCAAGGAGGGGAAAGAAGCAGCAGCCTCAAATCAGCTGATTCTAAAAATATTCTTTTCAGGTCTAAATAAAGACACACACAAAAAAAAAGCGGCTCCTGACAGGCACCAAGATCAAAAACACCAGTAAACAAATGTGGCACGTATCCCACAAGGCCGAGGGGCTCTGCAGAATCTGATGGAGGCCATTCTGAACAAAAACTGTCTTTATTAATGCGACTCCTCCTCCTCCTCCTCGTCTTCCTCCTCTGTCACACACCATCTGTGAGGAACTGAAACACCCTGAGCAAATAAGGATGTTGCAGCCATAGTGAACACTCCTCAGGCTTTCTTAAACATGTTGACTTCACACAAAAAGACACAATTACACAACTATCAGCTGAACTCCAGGAGCATAACTTCAGAGGAGTTCTAAACTTTTATTTAAAAAAAGAAAAAATTAAATTCAAGGTCAGTTTTGTCCTCTTTTTAAATAAGTCATTTAAGAATGACGTTTATTTAAATTCTTTTAGTGAAAAATACCAACAATCTCTAAAGAATCTAAATAAAATCAGCACCATAAAGGATAAACCAATTATTTTTGTGAATTTAAAAAAATTGGGGGGAAAAAATCTTAGAATTAAAATTATTTAGTTAAAGAGTAAGATTGAGTTAAATTAACTTTACCCAAAAATGGGTATAAATCATGAGTTATATGTTATTTTCTTTAAAAGGACTGTAAATCATTTCTTACTGATGGTCTATATGGAATTGCAATTATTTTCTTTGTGACACAAGTGTACAAAAAATAAAAAAAATTATAAATATCTATTGGGAATTTTTAAAATCAGCACAAAGAAAGATAAAAATATGATTTTAAGAATTTAAATCACGTGGGATTATTTTTTTTAAAGTCACAGAAATACAGTTGTTTAGTTAGCAGACAAAGTGCTAACAATCAAAACAAATAAATAATACTGATAAGAGTTAAATTAACCTTATATTTAATGATTGTATGAAAAAAACATCCTTTTCTGTAAAAATTCAAGAGTTTTACATTATTTTCTTCAAAAGTGCCACGTTTTATAATTAATTCTTGATGGGTTCTTTGCACGTATTCACTGGATACCTGAGGTGTAAAGACAACAAAAAATAGGTGAAGAAAGGCAGTTTTTCCAGGAAAAACAGCAACGATTTATCTTAATTTATTTAAGATAACAAGATCATCTTAACGGTTTAAAGTGGAAATTAGGACTAGAGTTAAATAAATGCCGATACGAATACCTTTGAAGTTTTTTGTTGAACTAAAAAAGGATTAAAGATAAGGGAATTGAATTAAAAACGACTAAAAGAAGATGACATTTGTAGTGCCTTTCCCACTAATGCCACTCAGGACACTCACTGTGCAGCTTCTGACAGCTCAGGGTGTATCTGTAGAAGCTCTCCATCTCCCGCACCGAGATGCAGACGAAGCCGCCTCTGCAGAGCTTCCTCTTCCTCTCTTCCTCCTCCTCTTCTTCCCTGACCACCTTCATCTCCTCGGGCACAGGAAAAGGGAACTCTCCTGCCTCATCCAGCCCTTCTCTCTGCTCCTCAAACCTCCCTGTCACTATTTAGCTCACACCTGTCAGGACTCCTCTCAAGATTACGCCACTCCTGTTTTTCCTGCCCCTCCCTGCTCCTGCGGGAATCTGGGAAATAATCCGCACGTGTGCAGCGCACTTGCATCCCCACGAGTGTTGGATTTAAGGGTGACAGCTACAAAAAAAATACGAGAGCTACGAAAAGTAGCCCTTCAGGCGGTCCGGCTTCAGATCAGAATGTCGGCTGAGTCAAACCGCTTTATCACAACTTCCATAAACATTTATGGCTCGTCCTGAAGATTGCAGCACTTCTGCTGTTCAGATTCCGCAGGTTTGCATTAGGTAACACGCTGGTACAACAGACATTCCAAATAAAGTCTTAGCTTGAGGCTTTAGAGACGCTGTGCTGTCAATCACAAGAGCGGGAAAAAGGTGAACACTCACCTGTGGTGTCGGTTTGAGTGCATTTGTGTCTCTTTTTCGTCTCCAGGGACCGACGGACGCAGAAAAAGACGGCAGACATGACAGAAACGGACCGACCTCACTGCCTGCTTCCCGTTCTTTTCTAAGGTAAGATTGGACTGCCGCCGGCAAGGGCTGTCTGGTAATAAGTGACCGAGGTCGAACAGGTCAGTAACTTTGACTCTGCTGATAAATATCTGAAACTGCTCAACAGAGCTGTGTTTCATATTTTTTTTTACCAAATTTATTATGAATTTTTCTAACTTAAAAAAAATGAAAAAGGCTTTTTTATTTTTTTTACAAAGCTACATCCCACATCTTGAATATAAAGAAATTGAAATATTGTAGATAAAATAAGCCATAAGGTGCTGTTTTGTTGTCTTTTTTTTAACAGTGCACAGAATCATTAGGAAGAGGAATTCTGTTTTTAAAAATGAAAGAGTGAACGCCAACAGAGGAAATCTCCCTGAACTGGTAGGAAATCCTGTCCTCTCATCCTGCGGCGTTGATTGAAACGGCATGAAACTTTACCGGCAGCACGCGCTCACCTTTTCTCCTGGCGGGTCGGCTGCTTCTGCTGTGGCGGTATTGTCTGGTGAGCAGATGGATGGATTCTGACAGATTGTCCTGCAGTTGGGAGAACAGCGCTTGGCTGCTGTGGAGCGACTCAAAGAGAGACATGGTCCCTTTCAGCCCAAGGGTTCTGAGGAACGAGCCTGAAGGTTTTTATCTCACTCCATGTCAGCTCGGAGTTTATCTCAGGAAGAGAGGGCTGGAGGGTGGGACCACCAGACAAATCCCCCAACAGCTCATTAGACCACCCTGCTAAGTGTGTCTACATGCTTTTGGTCACCAACGCAAATGTGGCTGAGCTTAAAATGACGGTCCGTGCAAAATCGAATGTTTATCCACAAGCACACACGTGAAGTCGGATAAAGAAGCATACATTTTAATCTAAAACTAAAATATTCATCTTATCTGAAATAAGATCATCTTTCCAAATACAAACTTCACAAAAAAAAAAGTCTAACAGATCTAAACTACCTTATTTGTTTAAAATAAAAAGATATTTTCTAACAACTCACAGTTAAAACAGGAGCTTTCAAATTCAATGAACATGCAGAGAAAACATTAAAAAAATCATCTGCAGGACAAAGAAAATTAGTGCTTCAGATTTCTCCAGTTACTTACAGAATAGTTTTTTTCTGAAATGCAAATAAGTTAATTGAAACAAATCATAAAAACCTATCATACATAAATGTCTTTATTAATGTTTAAAATATATGAATGTTTTCTCTCATTTTAAATGGTAAAACATTTTAATTATTTGCACTTATTGATTATTTTTGCGTGTTGTAAGTATAATAACAGGTAATTGGAATTTTCTGTCTATTATAAAAGTTGTTTCATAATATCTAAAATTGAAGAGGATTAAATATCTTGCACTAAATTTCAGGGGTTGGTAAGTTTGGCACAGCGAGATCACAAAATTTGCGTTCCCCCTGCGACTTGCATATTTTTTAACCAGAATGTTGTGAAAATTTACTAAATTAATTGTTGGCTCAAGATAAATGAAACGATATATAATTCGATGTGAACATATTAGGAATGTGGGCGTGGTTAACAAAAAACCTCAGTTGCCAAGAAAATCCTAAATTTAACTTTTGCCGATTCTTCTACAAATGATATAATGTTCGTCACCGCCAGGTGACCAAAAAATAAAATGGTTGCTATGGAGGAAAAACCAATAGAAAAGCCGATGTTTTGAAAAAAAGTGTTTTGTTTTGTTTTATTTGTGACCAAATTGGCAGGGGCAGAGAGGGAGGGGCGTGTAGCAGCAACTCAGCCATCGAGGGCAGGTCAAAAGGGGGCAGCGGGTACAGGTAGCACCTGCAGGCCATATGATGAGGCTTTAAGTTAAATTATTTTAAAAAATAAAAAAACGGCATCCTCTGACTCACTGATCAACCCAAACTTTTGCATGTCAAGTCGGGGAAAATCCGAATTTCCATGGTGCCATCTGTAAAGGTCTCTGCTTTCTTTAGACTATCGCATTATCTTTGTTCCGCTGGCGGTTCTGACTTTGAAGCTTCAAAGGCGACACTTAAAGCCGGTCATGCAGCTTCCATTATCTGGTATCCTGTGCAATTGAATTTATTAATGAGTGCAATAGATCAGAACTTCTGCTCTCCAACCCTGACACCGAAAACAAAACCAATAACACCCAAAACAAAGTGAACTATCTTGAACTAATCTGGGCAAGCTTTTTTATTTATTTTTTTGCAGCGCTTGCATGGAAACTATTAAATTATTTCCAGTAGAACTAGAAAAGTTGCATTCCCTCCGATAATGCTAGTGTGAATGCTTTATGCTGAATGTGGTTGCAAGCAATTTACTGTAATTGCTAAAGAGATTAGCTGAAAATGCCAAAGCTATTTGCATAGTGCTAGAGTTGCTAACTGACTTAAAATTCTTAAATTAGCCAAAAAACGTAAAACATTTTTAAAATATTGGTTTAACTCAAAACTACCCCATAAAACATTGGTAGTTGCCAAATTAGCCAAAAAAGCTAGCATGCTGCTATATTAACTAAACTTTAAATAAGCCCGAAAAACCTCATTAAATGCTAAATTAGCCATAAAAGCTAGCACGTTGCTAAAATACTAGCGTGACTAAATTAGCTCCAAAAAGCTAGCATGTTTGCGAAAATATGCAAATGTATTTAGAAGTTCACAAGTGTTGAAACTGCCCAAGGTTTATATGGGTTTTGAAGAATTTCCTAATAATTTCATAGAAGTATACAAAAAAATTTTTTTTGCATAAATTGCAGAAAAATCTTAAAATTTCATAAGAGATATGTATACCAAAAATACATGCAGGAATGTACTAAACACGCTGAATGTTTTGATACCAATATTGCATAGGTATTAAGTTGCATTTGTAAGGAGCTGAAAAAATCGCAAAAATTGCAACAAAAAAAAGTTTGTGCGTAAAAGATACGAATATCCAAAGGAAAAAGCAGGAATATCCTGAACATTCAGATACCAATTGGTATGATTTAAAAAGTGCACAAAGATTTTGAAAAATTTCTCATTGAATTAAAATCTGAACTCTTAAAATAAACTCTGCGATAACGTGACCATCTGCAGACTTTTAGCCGGATTTTTAGGAGTGAGAACTGAATAAGTGGATAGGAATCCCAAAAGTGTACTTTGATAGTTCCAAACAAAAATGTCGGCTGACAAGTTGGTCATTTTGCCAAATCCAATTAAAAGAATTTCTGTTTTGGCAGAAAAATATACACAATATCATGGAAATAAATATTCAAAAACTGTTTTTTTCTGTCATTATCATCAGTTTTCAACTTTAATCGGCAATTTTTATGAACAAATTTGCTTTAGAGTTCGTTTTCACTTATAAACGGATCTACTGGGCTTCGATTGTAAACATATTTTAAAAACAAAGTCACTCAGTCCATCTGCATTCACAGGAGTGTCCTCTCCTTTTCCAGGTTGTTGCTTTAACGGTCAGGTGTGAAAACTCACCTAGTCTGTGGTCCTCCTCCTAAAAGCGACAGATTGAGCTCCTCTTGCAAGTGAACTCTAACGCGGTTTTCCAAAGTGTGGATTTAGACCATCTATCCAAAAAATGTGTCAAGCACCAACCACGAAAACAAACAAACATCTTAACTGATGCAAAGAGGTAAAAACACTTTGAAAAGCGCTCAAAAGGCTTCGGTTGTCCTTCCTGTTCAGAGTTTGTCGTTGGGAACAGTTGGTCCACCCTTGACAGTGCAGTGTGAAACCAAACTAAACAAAGATGCTAAGCTTTTTTGCTTCCCCCCCTCATCTAATCAAACCAGATTTAGAAAACATCAGGGATGTTTTCAGGGGTGAAGGCTTTGGAAAGTTGATCCCCTCATTCAGTTTGATGCGTTTTCCCTATTTGCACCATTGATCGGGGATGGACGCCTCCACACCCAGAATTAAAAGACCGAAACCGACCAAAGCACCTGGAAAATGCAAAGCGGGCTTTGAAAAAATGAGCTCCGATCAAAACGAGGATAAAGTGTCCCGCGGTGGGCACCCAGGAACCAGAGTCAAACCTCATCTGAAAGGAGATTTTTAAAGGAAACTGATCTCCAAACAGAGTCAGCTGTTCTGAAGGGGATTCCCTACAATAAAACGTTGAAACCTCAGTTTCAGCTCATTTTTTTTTTGTCGTCTTTGTAACTCAATCTTTTACAAACAAATAAGATATTATCTTTAAAAAGTTTAACTTTTTGATGTTTTTCCCTGTTAAAATGTAACAAAATAAAAGCATACTGTACAAACATCAGGTGTTGCCCAGACAAAGTCATTCATTTGAATTACTTTCAGCGCCGCTTGTAAAGAGGATTTGGAAGAAACTCTTACCACCGACTTCCCCGCTGTCCTCCACCTCTTCTTCCACTGAAGACTTTTGTCCCATTTTCAGCCTCTGGACACACTCAGTGGACCTTTGTCTTCACATGAACCTCCAAGAGCAAATGAAAAAAACAAAGAAAAAAAAATCAACCGTCCAGCAAGCAGAACAGAAACGGGCTGATGCTTAATTTTTTTTTTTTTTTTTTTTGCTTTCTGCAGAGTGGGAGGAGAGGAAGGAAGGACCAGGTCTGCAACTGCGCAACACTTAACAAGATCACTGCCTCTGCATACCACAATGCACACGTTCGGGGGGTGTTAACAAAGTTAACTAATTTTATCTCTTCGTTAACCAAGCTGGCTGCACAACTGGAACATGAGCGGCCAAACGTAGCGTGGATTCAGAAAATGTAATTATCACCCAAAAACGGTAGAAAGTCGTCTGCATAGACGGGATGAGATACTTTGAAAGTGATGAAAAAGTGGAATTTTTTTTTCTTGTTTTCCCAAAAATTAGTAGATTTTTTTTTTGTCACACAAACACCTGAAGACTTCTACCAGAACAATCAGTGCTAATTTGTTCAATTCCCCATCCAATTACCCCCACACTGGCTCCTTTCATGGCTCCGACAATAGAGCAGCGTGCTCCGAGTCATACGGACCGGGATCTTGTGAGGTGGTGCCGTGCCAAGCTAAAAACAGACCAAGGGAAGCTTCACGTGTGACGCCCAACTTCATACATGTGGCCCAAAAACCATAACATCAGCACTTTTTTTTTTTTTTTCTTCAAAGTAGTTCATATAAGTAGGTTAGTTAAAAAAAAGGAACCACATCAGTTTTAGTTTCTATTTTCATGTTTAAAAAAATTAAAAAGCATGTTTTTGTTAAAAAAAAAAGGAAGTTAAGTTAAAAAAGGTCATTATTTAATTAAATTTACTCTAAATGTGAGATTGCACAATTGGCTACAAATTTTAACTCAAGTTAGCTAATTGCTAACAAATAAAAAAGCCTAGAAAAATCCCTAACAAAATAATAAATTAGAAATGACTGGAGTGTTAATAGCTATTTATCAATATTTTAATTTGTTCAACAAATGAAAATTATTTCTTTACCTGAAAGTTTTTCCAAAAGGCCAAGAATTCCCCCTCCTGTGAGCCAATTAAGAAGATCCTGAAAGAGTGCTGCTTGTTCTGCTGCCACTCCTCCTGCTGGACACCTTCATTCTATGCAGAGTTTGTAGTTTTTGTAAACTAAACATAAACATGCAGAAATCTTCATTTATGTATAAAAGGTCTGTTTTTTTTTTTGTCTTAGACTGCCTTGGAATGCATGAAAAATACAATATTTAACCAATTTATATAAACAAAGTCAAAATATATAATAATAAAATAAGCCTTTAGAAATCCTACAAAACATTTTACATCACTAAGCAAAAACAAAAGGGATAATTATTTAATTCAGCTTTTGGCTTGCCATAGAATTTCAGTTTATACACATCTATATTAGTTCAAAATAAAAACAAATATACAAATGTTAAATAAATCAGTTCAACTTATGAAAAATGCAAGTTTATAAAAGCAAAAAAAGTCAATTTATATTTTTAAAACATTTTATTAACACTCAATGACATCTTTGAAGGTATCAGACGGGATGTCATATTATAACTAATTTTAAAAAATAAAATAAAAGATAAAGAGAAAAACAAACAGAATTTGTTTTTTGATTATGAAGCCTGATACTTATCGTCCACTTCAGAAAATACTGTTTACTCTTTTGAGTAAACATAATATACATTTTCATATTTTGTGTTAATTTACTGTACTGGCAATTTACAAACACAAGATTGTGGTGTGTATAATTTAAGTTTAAAAGATGATACACAAAAAAGTCAATTATTTTCTGTCCTCTAGGTTTTTTTTTTTTTTTTTTACAGCAAATTAAAAACAAGAACTTTAATTTCAGGGGTTTGAGAGTTGTGAATAAATGACCTCTAGGGCGCGACGATGGGACATATTGCTGATTTGTGCGCCAACAGTGCCACCCAGCGGTGGCGCATAGATACTGCTTCATGCCGAATGCAACAAGTGTCAAGAGGTGTAAATATGCTTTCAATTTTTAACTGACTTTTGACATGTTTAGACCGGATGTGAGTGATTACAAACAAATCATTTTTTCCACGCAAAAACTTTCAAATTAAGAGTAAAAAAAAAGCTTTATTGACAGTTTAGAATAGATGATGCTGGGCGTTATTGAAACATTAGCTTTTATTGTGGAAAGCTTACAGTGCGTTTTAACCTGTGTATTCACTGAACCTCGCGGCACAAAGCACCCCGCGTGCCCACATGCAAGTCTAGCATCCTCTCGCGGGCTGTTGACAGCCATGTTGCACATCTTCACAGTGAAGCGCGTGACATAATGCTGAGAAGGGATGAGGTGACCGGAAATGAAAGTTTTTCCTTCAAAATAAATGACGACAAGCGTGGACCGTTTAGACTGAAGTGCTTAAAAACGTTCTGTTTTTAAATATTTTAGATGCTTGCTGATAAAGACAGACCAGGAAATGTTTGCATTATTAAAACACTATTTTAACGAATGTTTTAAAATTCATTTTTTGCTTAAACATACACATATAATACCAACAATTATTTTGATTAAAAATACAATATTATTTAAATTTAATGTACAATACAAACTACTAAATAATTGGAAAAAGAATGAAAATAATCATATTGCTAATATTTGCTTTATACCTAATGTCAATTTTGTACAAGGTGTGTTAGGGCCACCATGAAAGAAAAAATCTTATTTAACATATGTGAATAACGTTGTGAAAGTATCAAAAAATGTAATTTTATGAGAATAAGTTGGTAGTTTTTTGCCTCTATCCACTTTGTGTGCTGACTAAATCCATCAATGCACCGATTTATGACATCCCGGTAAATGGCTTCTCATATATTTAATTATTTAGTTGTTATTGTTTTTCATGGTGGCCTTAATACTCGGTCGTACTTTTATGTTAGACTTTAATACTTATCAATAATTCTTCAAAATTAGTTTTATGTCCCTTTCTTTTTTTTGGTTTTTGTTTTTGTTTACTTGCATACGATCCTATTCCTAGTATTTTCCTGGGCTTTTATTTTCTAAACTCAAACAGGAAGTGACAGTAATTGCTCGGGGTTTGTTTGGTTTTTTTTTTTTTTTTCACAGCGAAAACCCCAAATCGTCTTATGGGTGTTTAGATCTCAACGGTTTTTCTGGTGTGTGCGGGAATTTGTTTCGACAGACGAAGCACTGGATTTAACTTTATGCTTCTTCTCTGTTGGTGTTTAGTTTTTAGTTCTCCGACTTTTTTCTCTCGAGTTTGACGCCGGAGACCGTCCGCGCGGTGAGTTGCCTCTCCCTAAAAAAGATGAGCCCCCTCATCAAGTTTGCTATAGCGGATATCCTCGAGAGAAGGGATGCTCGACTCCGTGAACTGTAGCCCCAGAGTTGATTTAAAAATGATTTTATTTGACTTTTTGTGGGTTTTTGTTTTGGGAAGGTGTTAAATAAATGTGAGGGTTTAACTTAAGGGCAGTGAGTCTTTTAAAAGGCGCTAAAACTTCAGGCAAACCCGTCACGCGGACAACACCCACTACTAGCTTAAAAAATGTCAGCTTTCCTGCGGCCGAAAAGTCACTGTTTTACCTTAAATACGCCTTTATTTGAGTTTATAGCTAACTATAAAGTATTTCCTTATTTTTTTTAACAAACGTGGGGGTTTATTTGAGCCGCTCAGAGCAACAGTTGCTGCTGCTGAGTTCAAACGGGGAGAAGCTAATTGCTTACCAGCTTCAAATAGACAAGATTCACCCCAACAACCTCTTAAATGTAGAAATGTTTAAATATATACATCCTTTAAACATTTATGGACGTCTAAACCATACTAAATAAAAAAAAGACTTGTTTGGGGGTTCACATGCCAACTTTTGATCATATTTGTAGTAGAAAAATATCAATTACCACTATTGTATCCAATGAAAGTTGTTTTTATTGTGTGTTTTTTTAATCACAGGACTTTATGTGAGTTTTATTACTTAATCACAACCATTGACACAAAGCTTACATGTATAAAAACTGGTATGCACAATTTTACTTGTGTAAATGGGTGGAAAGGCTCTGCTGAACTATATGTATATAAATAAATTATAAGTATTTTCAAATTGTTTGTTTTTCTCCCAACAGTGAACCAAATGCACTAAGAGATAAATGTTGGTGTATGAATTTAAATGTCAGAACTGACGAAAGTTAAAGTTTAAATTTTACCAAAACATTGAAAAATCTTTTGGTTTATTTAAAGATTTGAATTATTCTGTCAGGATCATAGTTTATGAGGTGCAGTCAGGACGTGAAAACCCGATTTCTCAAACTTGAACTTAAGTTTAGTTTAAAATTCAGATTGGAGATGGGAAAGCTTTGGTCAGAACACTCTTTACTCTTGGCTGGAGGCTTTTATTTTGGGGATTTGGTGTTCGTAAAAAGCTTTTTAAAGAAGTAAAGTCCTACTTTAACCTTTATTTGTCACCATAAACAGTCTATGAATGAGTTTGTGCTGCTTGTTTTCTCTGTGCATCTTTAAAAAATATCAAATCAGTCATCTCATTTGTTGTTCTTTGACCTAAATGGTTGAATTTTAGTAGACAAATGTGTGGTTTAAATGTCAGTTGTATCGTCTACAGTGCATTATTGTTAATCCACTGCATAGTTTTAATCTCTCAGAATGCCTTAGCAATGGCTTCTGCTACTAAAACACCGGATTACAGTTTTGATAACTTTGTTGTATCTGAATAAATCAGATTAGTCTATTTAAGGTTTTCTTTTTTTTAATTTATAACAGAAAAAAACACACCAAAAAATAATGCTACAATTTCCCTCATGACATAAAAACAGTCTTAATTTCAGGTCCTGTGAGACGGGTTTCTGCTGCCGGTCCGTGACGGATTGGTCCTCTCATCTGTCGAGTGTGAAGAGGAGGGGAAGCAAAGATGCCTAAACCGGTAAGCATCTTTCAAAATAGGCTTCAGTCTTAGACAATAATTATGAAGCTTTTGCATTCTTTCCAGAGGAGATGGAGTTGCTCCTTTACCCCTAGCATTGTGTTAAAGTGGTAGCTTCTCTTTTTCCACTCTCATTGCTCGTCCTCCCAAGTAAACATCCAGCGATGGAAAGCTGCTGACCCTGCAGCGCTGCTGCTGCTGCTGCAACACTGCTGCAATTGTTCTTAAGGGATGGGGAGTGTCTGTCTTTGAGGATCTGAACCGATTTGCTTGAATGTCTGGATCTGCTGGAAAACAACAGACGCTGCTTTCGTGTTTCTGTTTTCATTTCATGCAGGAGCTTCTCTGCAGAATGCGTCGACGCATTTACACGAGGCTGTGGATGCGTTCAGCCGTAAACTCAGTTTCAGTTTTACTTTTCTTTCTGCTCAAGGGAACGTCGGTCTACGTTACTGTTTCTCACCCTTTTTGTTTCTCATCAATATTCGGTAGAGATGAACAACAATGACATTTTTAATCGCAGGATGTCCTGTGTTTGTCGCATTTCTGACTGGAAATCTATTGTAGAAAGGAAAAACCTATTTGTTTGGTATAAACTCATAACAGACACACACAGACTAGTTTTCTGAAATGAAAACATTGTATGGTATGAAATTCATTTATTTATTAAAAAAACAGATTTTTCTTTTAAATATCAGTACATTTTCCATAAATTAGGACAATCAAAAGCATTAATTCAAAACTTGAATAATAAAGCAGGTCAAAATAAAAGGTCACTTCTACAAATTAATTAAAAATATTTAAAAAAATAATAATTGTCTTTTTCTTAAAACAAAAAATAAATTGTACATTTCAAAATGATTTCCCTGCATTTTTTTTGTCAACTTTGTTTCCATTTTTACCGGAAACCGGTTGCTCTTCTCTTCTGCGGCGTCTGCAGCTACATTCTTGGTTCTGATTGGTTTTCTTTGTATTCACCTCCGCCGTTCGCTGTCAACAGCCGCTCTGATTGGACGCCATCATCAGTTTATTTTTTTTTGTCTCGTTTTTACTCGTCGACATAAGCGTCAACACCTCTTTGTTTTCTTGAATTGTTGTTTATGTTTCATTTCGTTTTCATGAGTGAAAACGCCTCATGAAAGAAGACTGTGAATAAAACCTTTGTCAATAAAGTTAACTCTGAATTAATAGTGGCGAGAATTCCAAAAAGTGTTTTAAATTATTAGAGTTAATTATACTTAAGGGTGATCATTTGAAAAGTCCCCCTATGACAATTTATTTTTAAATGAAAACCTTCCTGGCGGTGTTTTAATCATGATTTTGAAGTTTTTAACCAAAATCCCACATTTCTCATGTCTTAAAAACCCACATTTCATGTTTTATCTGAAGCCTCTGTTGCCCAAATCTCCTCCACATGGGCGTGGCCATTGCTGCTGAGCTGAGTAGCTCCGCCCTTGACCCCCTCCCTTTCTGCAATAGCTTATTCTGCAAGTTTTATTACGTTTCTTCTTTCTCACTGCGTCTTGGAGCGCCACGTGCATGAAAAGTCACCAAAATTTGCACACAACTAGGACCCTGCAAAAATTTATATTTTTGTAGAGTAACCAACACCCCACCACCACCAAGACGATGGCATCACGGCGGGGCAAAACTGTCAAAAAATGGATTGGGTGACATCACAACGGCTCATCAATTCAGTGTCTTTGTGACTGTTTGACTGACAGCAAGTTAAAAGTAGAAATACTCAGAAATGCCTAAATGAAGGCATGACATTCCATTTGTTCTCTTTCATAAGAAAAATGCCACATGTACGTTTAAAAAAACTCAGTTCTAACATCTACGTTTACCTCCTGGATTTCCAGCTGTTTGCAGTAGACGGGCCTTACTAGGAAATTTGGGGGTCTGGTTAATGCCAACATTCATCTGTAAATCATCATTTAGTATCACAGCCCATGTAGTTTTGTCTTTATGATGCTGAAAATAGACTCAGGGGCAGTCGTTTAACCTTTACCACTCTTCTTTGCCCCCCCCCTCCTGGCTTTCTCGCCCCCTGTAGGGGTTAATCAGAGGGAGAGACAGTTGGTTCAGATTAACAGCTCTGCCTATTGAAGTGTTTAAGACTCTCAGCAAAGCTCTGCACTGAATGAGAAAACGGTCCTGAGGAGCAGATATGAGAGATGTTCTCTGCTCAGACCACAGAGGAACCTCATGAAAGCCGGAGACGCCTGTTCAAATGAACCCGTAAAGGCAGACGAACCCCAAAATAAATGCAGAAAAAAGATCAAATTGGGTTTTTTTTTTGTATTTACCGTAAGACCCCAATCCAACCTCTTAATGCTGAGTTTCAAGCAGGGAGGGACTGGGTCTGGTCTTTGGTATGATTTGGATTTGAACTCACGACCTTGCAGTCACGGGGCGGACACTCTACCACAAGCCACATTAGGCCTGCACAATAAACCGAGTATTTATCGTTATCACAATATCAAGCATATATAATATGCATATCACAAAAAAGCCAAAATTGCAATAAATGGTTTCCTTAAATGAGCTAAAACAATCGTATGTTTGCTTGAAGTATTAAACAAGTAAAAAAAAAAATCCATTCAGGGATTTGACCAATCGGGTGGACCCCTTCACGTTGTTGACCAATTGGATGGAGCTTTTTATGTTAGATGTTCGCCTCCTATGTGGACTAGGGTCAGTTGGAGCATAATTTAAGTTGTGTTGACTCTTCTTTAAATTAAACTGTTGCAGTTAAATGAAATTGATGGTTTTTGGTTGTTTTACTGTTTGTTCATGTATCGCAAGTTATATCGTCATCGCAACATTGATCACTAATATGGCAAGTTTTCCTCATATCGTGCAGCCCTAGGCCACATCAGTCCATATCATTTGTTTGTTGCTACACTTGAATTTATGGATGTTTTTGCATCGTTTTTGTTCTGGATTTAAACTGTTCCTGATTTTTGATCCACAGTCGTAGAAAGTTCATTTATGCGGGTGGTTTGTGCTAATAGTAGTTTAAAGTTTTCAATTCTTCTTAGTTTATGGGTATTTTCTTTGATTATAAATAGTTCTGGAAGTTAAGTGCCTTGTACATTGATAATATTGTCTGATATTGTATTAAATACTGTAATTTTAATCATTTAGATTGTATAAAGAGTTGTTTTGTAGGTTTGAAATACCCTGTTTTGTGTATGATCTAGACTGCTAGTTTTTGTAACACGTATGATGTATGTAATGATGATCAATGTTCAGCTTCATCACAGTGGTTGAGGTAGAGGGGAGCCAGGAATCTGGCCGCAAACTGTACGACTGGATAGCTCCAATGTTGCTCGCCCTTTTTTTTGTCGCACCGCTAAGGACGTATTGGCTGTAAGCTAGCGGGAGAGCGTGCTAACAGATGGATGATGGGAAATGAGTACAGGCTCACTCAACATCAACAGTCCAGCCCAAATCTCAGAGGCGAATTCCTGATGAACTCCTGCCGCTCGGCAGAAACTATATCCTCGAAAAAACAACATTTTTGGCTAAAAATGACGTAATCCAAATGAAAAGACCGCTAAGAACGCCTCTAAAGTAGATCAGAAGATGATCGGAGCGGGACTTGAACGTCTACAGGCTCGGCTTTAAATTTACATCAATCAATCTTCAATTTAGTCTTTAGACTGTGAGTTATATGACCGCTGTTCTATTTGAATACAGACTTTCCAGTCATCGGAGTCTCTGTGTTTCCAAGCTTCAAGTATCACTTTAAAAATCCTGTAAAAATATTGTTGTTTAATTCTCATTTTCATTATCTGAAGCTTCTGGTTTCTAAGCAGAAATAGTAACTGGGGTTTAGCTTGAAGGAGCCGCAGAAGCTAACGCCAAATCGGATTCTGTCCAGATGATGCACACATTTAGAATAAAATAAAAGTAAAACAAAAAACCTTGTGAAAATGCTGAGAAAAACTCATGTCCGAAACTGTGGGCCTGAAAAAACTCTAGAAAAATCAACTTCCTGGTCCAGAGTTTGATGCCCAGAACTAAAACCCCCAAAAAGGTTTACCCGTCACCTAGCTGACAGGTGGCAGAAAGTGCACCTTTTTCGTCACTTTACCTTTTGTCTTTACATCAAACACATTATTTGCTTTTTGGTCTCTGCAAAAACCCCAAATCCCACCCGTTCGATAAAGTACAGCTTTTATTGCATGGATCGTGTTTGTGGGGTTGTTGGTTCCTCAGGTGTGATGAGCTTAGTCGTCTCCTCCTCCTCTGTCTGCAGAGCAGAGAGGATTAACCGTCCGTCTGCTCGTCTCCCGTCAGAGGAACAAAAATCCTTCCTTTCTCTCTCACGTAGAGGCTGATGGTCGGCCACTTCAACACCAGGTTAAGGTGGATTTCCTGCACGTTTTGGCGCTTGATCTCCTCCTATCTGGGAGAATAACGGCCATGAATGAAGGAGGTGTCATGAATGCTGGTCACCTGACACTGAAGATTACCCTTCCCCCGAAAATAGATCTGCTGCTCGCTGGTTCAACTCTGTGAAGCTCCACGTCTGAGTTAGAGGTCTGCAACAGGAAGGAGATCGTTCAACTTCCTGTTGAGGAAAAAAAAATGATTTTGATTGAAATAAAATTCAATTCAATTCAGTTTTATTTGTATAGCCCAAAATCACACCAACAGTCGTCTCGATGGGCTTCGTAGCGGTAATTGAAAAAGTGAAACATGACCTCAAAAGGATCACAAATACAAAGAGTCAATAGGAAAATACTAAAATGAACTAACAATCTGACTAAGCTATACTGGCATCCCTGCCCTTAGACCCCCCTTCGCGGTAAGGAAAAACTCCCCAAAAAAACGGATTCCGGAAAAAAAATGAAGAAACCTCAGGGGTGCCCACATGAAGGAGGGATCCTCCCCCAGGACGGACAGGCGATTTACCAGAACTGATAGAGAAGAATTAACTTATCTAACTCTACATCTACATATTTAAAGTCCAGCAGATGAGCTTCATCCAGCCGGGGTTGGGGACAGTCAGGGGCGCGAGTCGAGCTGGAGGCAGGAACCACAGCCAGGTGTAGGAGCAGGAGCAGAGAGGAGGTACACAGTCAGGAACAGGAGCACGGATGAACCAACTGGAGTCTGGAAGCACTCCCACTCCCACTAGGAGGGGAGACGAAAAAGGGACAATACATGAATCGTACTGCACCAAACAGAGGCGTGGAGAACTAAATGATAAATGATGATCAAGAATAGAGAAGAGAGGAAGGGTAGAGGTAGATGAGAAAAGAGGACAGAACCCTAGTGCACCACAGTTACCCCAACTTCAACTTCTAGCAGCTACTAACAACTTATTGTTATTAAGTTTAATTTAAACAATTAACATTAAGTTAAATAATCTCTGAATACTAACTAGTCTGACAATAAGCCTGTCCACAGAGGAATGTTTTCAGTCTAACTTTGAATGTAGAAACCGAATCTGCCTCTCTTCCATGAGCTGGGAGTTTATTCCATAAGACAGGGGCTTGGTGGCTGAACGCTCTACCTCCAACCGTACTTTGACTAATTCTAGGAACCACAAGCAGTCCTGCATTTTGCGAGCAAAGTGTTCTGATTGGATGGTAAGGGACTATGAGGTCCTTAATATAGGGCGGGGCCATTCCATGTAAGGCCTTATAGGTTAACAGGAGGATCTTGAACTTGATTCTGGAATCAACTGGGAGCCAATGGAGTGAAACTAACACAGGAGTGATGTGTAAAAAACTGAAATCCAATTATAACTACAATCAGAATCACTTTTTCTCATTTTTTTTTAACGTTTCTGTTATTGTTTGGTGGATTTTCTTTACTTCCTGGAACTTTTACAGCTTTTTTTTCTGTTTTCCGGTCTTCGAGCGACTTTTTCACACCTTCTATTCGTCGTCCGTCTCCTGCAGAAAAGCGTGAGAAAAAAGGAATATTTTTATTTCAACTGTCTGAAACGTGCGAAAAACTCGATTCTTTAAATAATAGTTAATTTCCGATAAGATTGGATGAAAAGTCACCGTTCAAGCGCTAAACTGTTAAACGGTATTTATAAATGTAGCAAAACTTTACAAAAAATTTTGCTTTACAAAAAAATAAACCATATGTACACAAAGATTAAATCTAATTATACGCATTAAAGTATAAAATTAAACAAATACATGTCAGAGTAAAAAAATGCTGCTGAAAAAATGAACCAAAAAAAAGGCAATAACATTATGTTACTAAAACGGAATAGGAAAAATTGTGTTTAAATTTAGTTTTAAGACTATTGTTCTAACAAACAAAAGTACCTGATCAGTAAAATCAAAGAACTTTAAATCATAGTAAAGTAAAGTGAGATTAGATTTTGTTTCTTGTACAGAAACATGTTTCAAAAATGGGGTTTTGTGTTTGACGCTAGCATAGATTTAAAGGTTAAAGTCATAAAATGTCATCAAAGAATCCTGTAACTTGGAAGAACGCAGCAGGGTCATCAAGATGATGCATTGTGGGACGTCACTAATTAAAGAGGGGCGGACTATTCCAGCATGTCCCGGATACTAACACTTTTATGGATTATTCATGCCAAAGATCCACAAGATTATAATCTGAGGAAGTGTAATCCTGTAGATTCCACTCGCTTTCTCGATCTTGTGGTCATAGCTTCAGCCGCTCCGCCATCATCATCCTCCCTTTGAGGAGGGGCTGAACTGACCACATGCAGAACGAATGTTCGTCTGAGGATGAGGAACGCCGCCATTCATAAGATGGAATCTTTTACAGTTGGGGCATTCACGTCATTTCCAATACTTGAAGTCGTTTTAGACGTTTGGCTGAACCGATGGACGTTTTTCTCGTCTCGATGAGGGTCAAACGGTTGCATCAAACGTCGTCTTCCTCGGTGAAACCTCCCGTCCCTGTCTCGCAGGTAAACGTGCGCGTGACCACCATGGATGCAGAGCTGGAGTTCGCCATCCAGCCCAACACGACCGGAAAACAGCTCTTTGACCAGGTGAGCAGAACACGCAACAGTCACGTCAAGAAAAACATTTAAAAAAATACTTGAAGCCGTCATGTTTGTTTACGCAAACAATCCCAGAAACAAACGCATGACAACTTTAAATCAGACGGATTTTCATTGTTCTTCTCTTCAACTTTAAGGAAGCAGGTTTTTATGTTTAGCTTCTTCATGAACTTTTTAAAACCTAGATTTAAAAAAAAAAAAAAAAAAAAAGGTTTTTTGGTCTTTGATTCATGTTTGTTCAGGTAAATTTCTGCCGAACCAACAGATCTTTTTTTTTTTTCAAACAGAAAGATTTTTTTCAGCGTTATGCATCTTGATGAGTTCTTTAAACCAGTTGTCTCTGATCTGTTTTTAGGCCACAGACCGGCCTGTACGAGGCAAAAGTTGGCATCAGATTTTTCTTCAGTGTCTGTAGAATACCTGCAGTCAGTTTGATTCCTCACAAAAAACATCCCAGAAGTGTTTTTTTTTCTTTTTCCATTCAAAATCCATCCAAAAAACCTGCCCTCTAAACCAGAACCTCTCACAATCCACAATAATAAGTGGGTCCTCAACTTGTGATGTCATAAAGTGGGGAACCGCCCCTTCCAGGAAGAGTCTGCGCTACTATCTCCGCCCCCAGTCTATCGGACACACCCACTTTCTCCCTGGAGCTAGTGGCGATGGGCTAAAGGCTTTCATTTATATTAACGATATTTATTTCCATCTTTGCAAAAGTTGGGATGTTTTTTGTTTTTTTGGGCGGGGGGCGTGCAGACACACTTGACGAGACAGACTTTAGGTTGATGTCATGAAATGGGCGGCACCCAAAAGGAGAGAAAGGCGGAGCCTCAGAGATCAAGTTGACTTACTTTCGGCTTGGAAAAGAATTCCGTAAAACAACTAGAATTGATTTTTAAAAAATCATTCTTATATATATATGCATATAGTTAACCATAAAAGGTTTCAGAATAGCATGGTATATGCCCTCTAAACTTAACTTATTCTCTAGATTTTGTGTAACGTACAGATTTTCCCTTAGCTGTGAAAGAGGAAGCTGAAAACCAGACCCTGACCTCCTCCTCGTCTGAATTCAAATACAACAATGAAATGAAGAAAAAGATAACACATCCACCGTGTGTTTGTAACTTTATCAGCAGCGTCCTGGTAACATCAGAGAGTCGGTGGCTGCGTATGATTAAAAGCAAACTGAAGTGGGTTCCTGATGTTTTGAGAGTGAAGGACCGTTCTTCCTGTAAAGTTGCCCCCCTCCCTGGTTGTCTCAGGTGGTGAAGACCGTGGGTCTGCGGGAGGTCTGGTTCTTCGGCCTGCAGTACGTGGACAGTAAAGGCTACAGCACCTGGCTCAAACTCAACAAGAAGGTCCGTTTCTCCTCACATTCCACCCATTTCAGCTTCTCCTGTAAAACCAGCGGATTTCTCCGTGAAATGTAGGATTTTAATGACTGAACAGGACAAAACCATCTGTGTTAAAAAAAAAAAAAAAATCCAGAACTAAGCCGTTACTTATTAGAAGAAAGGATGAACCTGAGGCTGTACAGCAGATGAAAAAGACAGAATTTCTGAATTCTGACAGATTTTTCAAGGACTTTCACTGATTCAATGGCATAAAGATGTTAAATAATTCTTATGTGTGCAGAAACATTACAATGAAACTCCAAAATATTGACACTTTTGTTGGTGGAAGCTTTGAACGGACGTCTTTTCTGGATCCTGCAGGTGACTCAGCAGGACGTGAAGAAAGAAAACCCTCTGCAGTTCAAGTTCAGAGCCAAGTTCTTCCCCGAGGACGTCTCAGAGGAGCTGATCCAGGAGATCACGCACCGGCTCTTCTTCCTGCAGGTAAACCGAAGCAGCAGCAGCAGCAGCAGCAGCAGCAGCAGCAGCAGGTGGAGGAGCAACTTCATCTGAGGTTTTAAAAAAGGTGATCCGGCATCATTTCAGGTGAAAGAGGCCATCCTGAACGACGAGAACTACTGTCCTCCGGAGACGGCCGTGCTGCTGGCGTCGTACGCCGTCCAGGCCAAATACGGCGACTACAGCCGCGACCTCCACAAGCCGGGGTACCTGACGCACGAGCGGCTGCTGCCTCAGAGGTACCCCATCCCAAAAAACACCCATCTGTCTGGAGGACGTCTCCTGAGGAGGTCCCACGGTTCTGTCTGCGTTCAGGGTTCTGGAGCAGCACAAGCTGACCAAGGATCAGTGGGAGGTCAGGATCCAGACGTGGCACGAAGAGCACCGAGGGATCCTCAGGTCCGTGCCCTCCAGCGGGAAACATGGGAACTGCTTTTCCCAGGAATAACCTCCGAGTCTGCGTTTCCTGTAGAGAGGACGCCATGATGGAGTACCTGAAGATAGCTCAGGACCTGGAGATGTACGGCGTCAACTACTTTGAGATCAAGAACAAGAAGGGAACGCAGCTGTGGCTGGGCGTGGACGCGCTGGGACTCAACATCTACGAGCACGAGGACAAGTGAGGACGCGTTACCCGCCATCCAAACCCATCTGTCCTCCAGCTGGAACCAGTTAAAAAAATCCCACTTGTGTTTGTTATTTTTAAGTCTTTGAGGACGTTCTGAAATGTTCACCAGGTTGACTCCAAAGATCGGCTTCCCCTGGAGCGAGATCCGGAACATTTCTTTCAACGACAAGAAGTTCTTCATCCGACCCATCGACAAGAAGGCGCCGGTGAGTCTCAGGCTCCGGTTCCTCTGCCGGCTCCACACACACACGCCGGCACCAGAAGAAGATCCGGTTTGTCTTTGTCTCCCGCAGGACTTTGTGTTCTGCGCTCCTCGACTGCGGATCAACAAGCGGATCCTGGCTCTGTGCATGGGCAACCACGAGCTGTACATGAGGAGGAGGAAGCCCGACACCATCGAGGTGCAGCAGATGAAGGCTCAGGCCCGAGAGGAGAAGCACCACAAACAGATGGAGAGGTAAAACGTCTTTGGGATTCACACCCCAGACATGAAATCACACCCAAACAGAAAACGGGCTGAATTCAGCTGCGGAAATACAGTCGATACGCCATTTTTTCCCCAACCTAGAACTAAAGTGTAATTCCAATAAAACGACCACAACAAATGTTTTCAACGTTCTAATTTAATTGTTTTGAATGGAAATACGGCAGACAGATTTCTTTGTGACGCATAAATAAACAGTTTCTGGCGTCACAGCTCTACGCCGTCTCCTTCCTGATGCTTCTAGGTGACCCACACAAATACAGTTTCTCTTCTGGGAGCACAGTTTTCCCTGAAATTCGGTTTTGTATTTTCCGTCTTTGTGGCAAAGATCAAAAGGAGTGTGGTTTTGGGAGTTTTATTCTTCTTCTCACACCGTTCATTTTCCACCTCGTTTTTTAAAGTAAAAGTACCGCTTTTGTCCAGAAACTACAAATAATTGTTCTTAACTCTCCTTCACTCAACATAATCTCAATCAAAAGTGTTTAAAGAAGTTTATTTTTGACGCCGATTTGTTCCGCTGATGTCAGGATTCCCTGATGGATAAAATAGAAGCAGCTCAGCGGCTGTCCACTAGAGGGCAGCGTTGTTAGCTTGTTTTAGGGGAAAGGGTGTCCTGAAACATGGAATGCTTTCAGGGCGCAGCTGGAGAACGAGAAGAAGAAACGGGAGCTGGCCGAGAAAGAGAAGGAGAGGATCGAGCGCGAGAAGGAGGAGCTGATGGAGAGGCTGAAGCAGATCGAGGAGCAGACGATGAAGGCTCAGAGAGGTACGCCGCCACCTCCTCCCAGGAGTTTCACGACATAAAAAGCAAGAAGGAATGGAAAACGAATTCAGTGAACGTTTTGTGTTTCTGCGCAGAGCTGGAAGAACAGACGCGCCGGGCCTTGGAGCTGGAGCAGGAGCGGAAGCGAGCGCGGGAGGAGGCCGAGAGGCTGGAGAGGGAGCGGCGAGCGGCTGAGGAGGCCAAAGCCGAGCTGGCCAGGCAGGCGGAGGACCAGCAGAAGACCCAGGAGCAGCTGGTGAGGGTCTGCGCAGTCGCAGAGCTGACAGCTGCACGTCTGGATGCTTTAAAGCCTGGTTTGTTGTTTGGCGGCAGGCGGCTGAGCTGGCAGAATACACGGCAAAGATTTCTCTGCTGGAAGAAGCCAAGAAGAAGAAAGAGGAGGAGGCCACGGAGTGGCAGCACAAGGTGAGAAACATCAACGTTTTTGAGTGATTCCTCTCTGAAGAGGAGTTTTATTGTGAAAGACGTTCATGAGGATGTGAGGAAACACCTTTACACGGGAAACAAGACTGTCATTTAGCCTCCATGTTTCCCGCAGGCCATGTCAGCCCAGGAGGACCTGGAGAAAACCAAGGAGGAGCTGAAGACGGTCGCCGCCGTGACGCCGCCGGCCCGCCAGCACGAGGGGCCGGCGTGCTCGAGCGAGCAGGACGAGCAGGACGAGAACCACGCCGAGGCCAGCGCCGATTTCTCCAACGAGGGCGTCCGCCAGCTGGACCTCCGCAGCGAGGAGGAGCGCGTCACGGAGGCGCAGAAGAACGAGCGGGTGAAGCAGCAGCTGCAGGTAGGAGGCGGCGGCGGCGGCGGCCACGGTGAACGGTCACCCCCACAGACACAAACACCAGTCCACTGTCCGATACACGTAGGGATTGAAACATTGAAATCTATGGAAGCGTTTAGATGTCAAAATAAAAAACAAAAGGAGCTTTGGCTCTAATTGAATAAATAACCACAGAACTGCAAACAGGCTGGACTCTAACCGCATCTGTTCATGAGCTGCAAGCAGAAAAGCCACCAATCTGTGTCGTTCTTCCACCAACGTTACAGAACAGAACGCTGGACGTAGTTCTACTGACCCGTTAGAAGCCTTACTTTGGGTCTGTGGTGCAGAAAACCAGCCGGAGTTTGGCTTCATGTGGAGCTGCAGGGACCGTCAGAGAAGTACACAAAAACACCAGTTTGTCAGGGACTCACCCTGAATAACCCCAAACAACATCACTAGTACTCCGTAACTATTGTTCAAATCAAATCATAACATTCCTCTTTCTGTAGTGAACCAGAACGTTTGAGGAATGTGAGTTTTAGACGCGTCCTTATGTCCTCGCTTTAGGACTACAGCTGTTGTAGTCCTAAAAACATTATAGCTAATTCTGGGGGGGGGGGGTCAAAAAGAAATAAAGAGAAATTTAAACAAAATATGGGGAAAATCAGAAAAAAATAGTGAAAATCAGAATAATATATATTAAAAATCAGAAAGAAATCAAGTAAAATTCAGACTAAACATATAGAGAAATTCAGAAAAAAATTATAGCAGCAATATTGCAAAATTCTGAGAAACATTAAGCGAAATTATGAAAAAAATTAGAGTCAAATTTAGGAAAAAATATAATAAAATTCAGGAATGAAATATATAGCAAAAATCTCAAAGACAAAAAATTGTGAAATTCAGAAAAAATTCTCTACATTTATTTTAAATTAAAAAATTATCTCAAAGTTAGAAAAAAGTTAAAAAAAAAATTAAAAAAATCGTGAAAAAAAATAAAAATGTAATTTGACTAAATGATCCTTTATAATCCATTTTTAAACAACAAAAAAATTATATCAAATTAAGAAAAAATATCTCAAAAAACATAAAAAGACATTTTTAAGAAAACTTGCAGGAAGTGACCGCTAGCCACAACCAAGCTGACCACACCCCCAACGTGAGCTTCGTGCCTCGTGTCCGGATTGAAGACGTTCCTCTGTAACGTTGGTGGATTAACGGATGTGGTGACGAGCTCAGAAACCAAAACCTTCTACTGGGATTAGAAAATACTAGAATGAAAATCACCTTTGCGTTCACATGAAGTCCATTCATTTGTTGCTTTTTCATTGAAAATGCCAGACTCTTCCATAGAGTTCCAACAAAACCAAAGTAATTGGAGTTCAAAGTCATAAGCTCCTCCCACCAACGCCAGTAACCAGATGATATATTATCTTCTGACAGCAGTTTTGTTGCAAAGAAGAATCTCAGGCCGGCCGGTGGCACATCAGGGTAAGACAAGGCTCCGCCGTTCCTCCTCACGCTCCTCCTTTGAGCAGGACGTGTGCCGGTTTAGACCGGTTTTGACGCGGACTCCGACGCCGTCCGATCTCCCGACTCCAGAACCTCCTGACAGGAGCGTTGACTCCTCCCACAAGGAGGAGTCCTTCCTCCTTCCTGCAGCCTGGACCGCTCCTCCACGCTCTGCTTTCCTCTGTTCCAGCTTCTTCTGACCTCTGACCTTCTGCCTCCTCCTCCTCCTCCTCCTGGTCACCCTCTCCCCCCTCTGCTCCCCCTCAGACGTTGACCTTCGAGTTGGCCCACGCCCGAGACGAGACCAAGAAGACCCAGAACGACGTGCTGCACGCCGAGAACGTGAAGGCGGGCCGGGACAAGTACAAGACCCTGCGGCAGATCCGACAGGGCAACACCAAGCAGCGCATCGACGAGTTCGAGGCCATGTGAAGCTCCGCCCCCTACGGCGCCCGCCCGGGAACGCGGCGTCCTGACGCTTTTGCCAAAGTCCTCATCCGGAACCTTCATCGAGATCAAACTGGAGTTTATTTTTGACTGACAGCTACTTTTTTTGTTGTTTTTTGTTTCATGATCTATAAAAATGACTTTTTTTTTATTCTGATTCTGTGACTTTTTCACTGAAAAAAACATGTTTCTAGTTTAAGTTCAACCACAAATATGCTCGACTGGACTGATGACTCGGCAGTATTTTATTTTAAAAAAAAGGTCAAACATTTGTGACGGGTGAATGTAGCTGGAGGCCAGACAAAGGGATTCACACAGGAAGTTGCTCGCTTCTTCTTCTTCTTCTTTTTTTTTTTTCGTAAGTGTTATGTAGAATAAGCTAACGAGCGTTTCTTCACGCTCCTGTTTAAGGTCAAACCCTCCCCCCCGTCCGTCCCCACCTGGGACGCCGCTCTACCTCAGAGACAGTCTCAGCGCTTCCTGTCATGGGAAAAAAAAAACCTGTCCTTTCAAATTAAGAGCATCATCATCTATTGACTTTAGGAACGACATGAAGATGAAATATAGATTTGTTTATTTTAATATGGAGAAAGATGTTTATTATTTGTAAGCTAACAAAGACTATTGATGTGTTAAAGCTTTTAACTTCAATCGGTTCTGGAACCAGAATCCACGCTTCCCAGAACCGTCCCTGAGGAGGTCCGCTCCGGCCCCCCAGCCCTCCCAATACTTATATTTGTGTTCTAGTAAAGCGGGCCGAGGTCCATTTGATCGGTCCTGAAGAAATAAAAGATTTACATTTTAAGAATCTGAGTGTTTCTGTGTTTATTTTCACTTTCCTCTGTGTTTAGGTGGATGTGCGCCCCCCTGTGGTAAAAGACAAAAACTACACTTCTTATGACATTTTTTGATTGAATTTAAAATATGACAAATAAAAAAGCAAACCTGCGACAAAACGGTGTCATAAATGTTTAAACTTTATTTAAACATTTAAACTTTACTAAGCTTATGATTTCATTTTCCTTTAAAGTATGTTAGGAAAGCAAGTGAATATTTTCCCAGAATGCCTTTGGGGGTTTGTATTGAAATTTTAAAAAATGTAAAGGAAAAGTCCTTGTTTAGGTTATAGATCTTATTTGAACTCCTCCTCCTTATGGTGTTGAGGCCCCGCCCCCACGCCCTCTACTAGAAATCTGATTGGAGCCATCTACTTCCTGTTTGTTGCCTCGGAAACCAACTTTGCAGTGGGTTCACTTGGATGTGAGCTCTCTGACAGGTTACCATGGAAACCCAGGAGAGTTGGTTTGCTTTCTTCAGCTGTTCCTGCCGATGGATCTCCTCCAGATTTACAGTCAGAAGCTCCATGAGAACAGAGCTGCTGAAGGGCTCTGTGGTGCAGTGGGTTTGTGTTGCACTCTGATGTTCTACCGTGAAAGGTTCAATTCCCGTCTGCTGCTCAGGATTCTTTTCACGCTTCAAAGGAACTCAGTCAAAGTAGAAACAGAGAATCTGTGAAGTTCTGCAGAGAACGTGGAGCCATAGCTCAGACTGTTGGTGACCTGTCATCTAACTCAGAGGTTGCTGGTTCAGTTCTCATGCTGCACACATTTTAAAGTTCACATACAAAAATGAAAAAGTTAAAAGCACCTCGAGAAGATGCTTCAGTGTGAGTGTCCCTGATGGTGTAGTGGGTTAGTGTGAGGCTCTAAGGTTCAAATCCCATCTGTTGCTCACGTCTTCTAGAGACAAACAGCTTTTCTTCTAGGATCTCAGAGAATAAACAGAAAACTGTCAAGAACACGATTCAAGAGGAACACATGAATAGCTCACACTGCTGGAGGACTGCAGTCAGACCTAAAGGTTGTTGGTTCGATTCTTGATCTGATGAGCAGAAGGGTGAGGGTTTAAGTCCCTCTGAGGTTTTGGTCAGAGTGTGGAACGTCTTCAGCTCATAA
Organism: Oryzias curvinotus; assembly: GCA_023969325.1. Lineage (NCBI taxonomy): Eukaryota > Metazoa > Chordata > Actinopteri > Beloniformes > Adrianichthyidae > Oryzias > Oryzias curvinotus. The sequence goes on along the minus strand of CM043707.1, from coordinate 10,403,791 downwards.
GAACGAGGGGCTGCTAGCCTGGTCTAGGAAGAATAGCTCAGTGGTAGAGGTCAGGTTATGAAAGTATGAGGGTGCAGGTTCAAGTCCCAGAGGCAGAAAGTCACTCTGTGGAATAGAAACAGTGAATGAGAGGCAGTAGAATATAAGAAAGTCAGCTGGTGGGTAGAGTGGATCAGGAGGAGAGGAAGTGGAGACTGGCCACAAAGTAGTAAGTAGAACCACAAATATGTGGTCAGTCTCCAGAGAAGCATTATGTGTAATCAGAAAAAGGAGAATAATTTTGGGGCTTTGTTGACACACCCCAGAGGGGCAGGTTTTGGACAATTTATAAGTGTTTTTGTCCTCATAACCAACCCTCTGTCCTGCCTCACTCTGTCCACCAGCTCAGCCTTCATTGTTGTCTCTGACCATCATCAATGTTTCTAACTGACAGAGGTGAGTTACTGCCTCTGTCACAGCCTGGGACTTGAACTGGCAATCTCATGCTTTCATAACCTGACCTCTACCACTGAGCTATTCTACCTAGACCAGGCTAGCAGCTCCTCGTTCTTATGAGCTGAAGACGTTCCACACTCTGAACAAAACCTTAGAGGGATTTGAACCCTCATCTCATCAGATCAAGAATTGAACCAACAACCTTTAGGTCTGACTGCAGTCCTCCAGCAGTGTGAGCTATTCATGTGTTCCTCTTGAATTGTGTTCTTTTCTGTTTGTTCTCTGAGTTCCTAGAAGAAAAGCCGTTTGTCTCTAAAAGACATGAGCAACAGACGGGATTTGAACCTTAGAGCCTCACACTAAACCACTACACCATCAGGGACACTCACACTGAAGCATCTTCTCGAGGTGCTTTTAACTTTTTCATTTTTGTCTGTCAGCTTTAAAATGTGTGCAGCATGAGAATTGAACCAGCAACCTCTGAGTTAGCTGACAGGTCACCAACAGTCTGAGCTATGGCTCCACGTTCTCTGCAGACCTTCACAGATTCTCTGTTTCTACTTTGATTGAGTTCCTTTGAAGCATGAAAAGAATCCTGAGCAACAGACGGGAATTGAACCTTTCACGGTAGAACATCAGAGTGTAACACAAACCCACTGCACCACAGAGCCCTTCAGCAGCTCTGTTCTCATGGAGCTTCTGACTGAACATCTGGAGGAGATCCGTCAGCTAAATGACAGAAACAGAGTGGAGGACATGATGGAACTCCTCCTCCTCTTCTTCATCCTCCTCCTCCTCCTCATCATCAGTAGAACTCCTCCTGCTGTCCGTGTTTTCAGGTCGACTACAGGTTAAATCCGCTCCACAAATGGTACACTTCTAACAACACACGCCAAGCTAACACATCAAGGCGAGCCCTTAGGGTTTCCATGGTAACCAACTAGCTAACAACACATTTAAATGACTTCTGTATCAGAGGAAAATGACCCGCAGCGTCATCCACGCCGCTCTTTCAAAGATAATGACGGCGTTTGGACACCGAGGGGCGTGAATCACTTAGAGGACACGGAAAAGACGTTTTTAAACCTTTTATTGGAAACAAGAAGACGTCATTTTTTTATGCCGGACGTTTCTTTCCGATGTTTTCCTGCTTCAATACGGAGCAAGAAAATGACGGAAGGAGGCAATTCAGGGAGTTCATTGGAGAACCGATGGTCGGTCGAGCGTTTTTCAGGGGTTTAACTGGCTGGAAGGAGGAGGAGGAGGAGGCGGCGAGGGCGGGGTCACTTCGTCGGGTTCTGTGACTTTCACCTGTGAAATAAAAAAAGTGTTTAGCATCTTTGGTGGAAGGCAGCAGATTGGAGTTCCACAGGGCTCCGTTTTAGAACCGCTTTGTTTCTCCTAGAATAGAGAAATTAAACACAAGGTCACATGACCAACTGGTCACCCTATGGAATCCGTTTTTCCAGCTTTCTACTCCAATGGGAACAGTCCCCCCCCCCCCCCGCACACATTACAACAGAAAGGGGCATTTTTAATCCTAGTCCATAATCTGAGCGGGAACGGCGGTTCTTACCGGTTTCTGGGCTCGCTCCCTCAGTTTCCTCCAGACGGTGTGGTGAGCCTGAACAGAGAAGAAGAGCTGAGGGAGGCCCTCTAAGCATTGTGGGAAATAACAGTCACACCCCTGGGTGCTGTTCGTTCATGTCAAGTCTGAACCAACCAGGTTCTACCAGAGTTGGGTTTGTTCGGTTCCTACAATCCAGAACGAGTTCTACTGGGTTCAACAGAGAGAACCCTTAGGAAACAGAACCGCAGAGGTCCGCTCAGCTGAATCCGCTGGAGCTTTAACGGTCAAACACAGAGGTGGGAGTGTCATGGTTAGCAGAGCCAGAGTACAAAAGTCTGATTTAAAACAGACATTTTTAGGTTTGTGGGGAAGTTTTGCTTTTTTTTTTTTTTTAAAGAGTAAATTGTGATTAAAAAAAAATTTATATTTAATCAGAATATCCTGATAACAGACTTTTATAACTGACACTGAAGGATTTAAATCTGTTCTGATTCCTTTTGCTGCTGGAAGCAAAGATGATTTTTTTAATGATTTATTTGCAGTAAAATAAATATTTCTACACAAAAAACCTTCAGTTTTAATAAACTTCAGTCAAACTGATATTTATCTTTCTGAGCTCAATTGAACTAAAATACATGAACATTTTCTGCCTAAGGTAACACAAACACACACACACAGACACACACATACACAAAGACACAAAGACACACGCACACACAAAGACACACAAACACACAAAGACACAAAGACACACACACACGCACACACACATACACAAAGACACACAAACACACAAAGACACAAAGACACAAACACACACACACACACATACACAAAGACACACAAACACACACAGACACAGAAACACAAACACACACACACCCACAGACACACACACACAAAAACACACACACACCCACAGACACACACAAACACACGCACAGACACACACGCACAGACACACACACACCCACAGATACACACACACACACAGAAACACAAACACACGCACAGACACACACGCACAGACACACACACAGAAACACACACACCCACAGATACACACACACACACAGAAACACACACACACACGTACAGACTGACACAGAAACACAAACACACACAGAAACACACACACACAGCGTACCTGCAGCTGCAGGGGCAAAGACAAGCCCTGAGCTCTGCGCTGAAGCCCCCACGGCCCCCGCCCGCATTCATACAGGGCCGTTACTTCATACTGGGAGCACAGCCCCGTTCTGGCCACCAGGGGGCCCCCACTCAGCAGAACATGACCCCCACACCTGCAGAGACAGGTGAGCAGGTTGAGCTTCAGAGGCAGAACAGAGAACTCTCACAAATGTGGGACGACCTGTAGAGCGTCACGGTTCCTCCGGCGTTCTGCGAGGCTTTCCGCTCCACCTCCTCCTTCTTACTCCTGCAAGACACCAGAGAGTCACGGGGGGTGGGTGGGGCAGGAAGTTACTGTGACGGGGGAGGGGGGGGTAACGGTCTACCTGCTGTGGGAGAAGACCTCCATCGCCACAGAGGGCGACACTTCCAAAGGCTCCCAGGGGAGGTCCTGATGGATCAGCTGCTGCGCTGCTCGGGTCAGAGAGCGCAAAGACTCCTGGGAAAAAAAAGCGTCAGTGCTGGAGTTCTGAGCCCGGAGGAGACGTTCTGGATGAAGGTTCACCTCAGAGGGACTCCATGAATCCAGCTGCGGGTCCAGGGCGACGTCGCAGCAGAAGGCTCCCGAGGTGACTGCGGAGAAACGGGAAAAAAACGTTCGATCGTAAGACGCCGTCGTCACACAAACCAATCAGAAACGATAAAAACCAGAAACGTCACCTGGAAGTTCTGGAGAGTCCAGCAGCTCCACCCAGAACTCATCCTTGAAGGCCGTCTCCAGAACCTGCCCGAGCAGAGCGGCACAGGAACGCCAAAACGCCTGAAGACAGAGCGCCGAGTCATGGCATAGAGTCACAGAGCGCCGAGTCATGGAATAGAGTCACAGAGCGCCGAGTCATGGCATAGAGTCACAGAGCGCCGAGTCATGGAATAGAGTCACAGAGCGCCGAGTCATGGCATAGAGTCACAGAGCGCCGAGTCATGGAATAGAGTCACAGAGCGCTGAGTCATGGAATAGAGTCACAGAGTGTTGAGTCATGGAATAGAGTCACAGAGCGCTGAGTCATGGAATAGAGTCACAGAGCGCCGAGTCATGGCATAGAGTCACAGAGTGTTGAGTCATGGAATAGAGTCACAGAGCGCTGAGTCATGGAATAGAGTCACAGAGTGTCGAGTCATGGAATAGAGTCACAGAGCGCCGAGTCATGGCATAGAGTCACAGAGCGCCGAGTCATGGAATAGAGTCACAGAGCGCCGAGTCATGGCATAGAGTCACAGAGCGCAGAGTCATGGAATAGAGTCACAGAGCGCTGAGTCATGGAATAGAGTCACAGAGTGTCGAGTCATGGAATAGAGTCACAGAGCGCTGAGTCATGGAATAGAGTCACAGAGTGTTGAGTCATGGAATAGAGTCACAGAGCGCCGAGTCATGGAATAGAGTCACAGAGTGTCGAGTCATGGAATAGAGTCACAGAGTGTCGAGTCATGGAATAGAGTCACAGAGCGCTGAGTCATGGCATAGAGTCAGAGCGCTGAGTCATGGAATAGAGTCAGAGTGTCGAGTCATGGCATAGAGTCACAGAGTGTCGAGTCATGGAATAGAGTCACAGAGTGTCGAGTCATGGCATAGAGTCACCTAGAGTCAGTAGAGTCACTCTACCTGGTTGACGAGCGTAGGGTCGGTGTCTCTGAACGTCAGCAGGCGCAGCGAGCAGGAGTGCGTCAGCGCCTTGTGCAGAGGCCACGGCTCTCCGTCCACCAGCGCCAGCGCCGAGTTGGTCACGTGATGCTCCGTTAGATCTGAGGGACGAGGCCCGTTAAGCAGCCGCCTTCACCCAACGCCAAGCTTCCAGCGTTCACTCACGTCTGGCGCAGCTGAGCGGCGTGGACGTCCCTCTGTTCATGACGAGCAGGCTCCCGTCCAGACCCGGACCCTCCAAGGACACCTCGATCTTCTCCACGCGGGGGTACAGAGCCCTCTGCCGCGCCTGCTCCCGGGAAAACACGGCGCTGCGCTGCTGCCAGACCTCAGCGGGCGTCGGACGAAGAGCCGCCGCCGCCGAAGCAAAACCTGCAGGAAAAAACAGAAAAGAAAATCAAAAACGATGCAGGAGGCAAAGAAGAATTTGATCTGTAATGATTCATAAATGTATTTGTTCATTTATTTACTTTGTTTTGATTGATTACTGAGATTTGAACTGAAAGTTTGTCAATTCTGACCTGATTCTTTATAAATCTTCATTATAAGACGTAATATCGTCTGATTCTATGTGCAGTTATGAGGTTTTAAAAGTGATATTTACTACGGAAACAAAAATAAAACACACAAACCAAACAGTAACCTATAACACATCTGCTTTAGAATTTTGTTTTAGGGATTTAGTCAATAAAATAAAACGAAAATTCACACATTGATTTTTCTTTAACTGTTTATCATTTAGGCCATATTTTAACTTATTTTGTAATCAATTACTAAGACATGCTGCATGCAATACATATCACAATATAATAATCACAAATAAATAAATAAAAAAAAATCACCATTTTTTTAAATTTATTTTAGTTAGTTTTTTTTTTAATATACAATGTGTTTCGAGACGAACGGCATTTTGGGAATTGTAGTTAATTGTTAGGCTAAACGAACTGTCAAGTAACCTTGTTTAGCTTGTAACGTATGCGTTACATTTTTTTTACACTCACTTATTAGCAAAAACGTTTAAAAAAAATTCATGTGTAACATTGCGTTACAAAATAACAAGACAATAAACAAAAAATCTGCCTGACTACAAATTCCAAAACAGTTAGCTTGTATGCTACAAATCGGATACTTACGGCGCTGAAAATGTCGACACGAAGTCCTGGCCGCCATTGACCACAAATGTTCCTTACAAGACAATAAAAAAAAGATGTGAAAGTGGTAAATATGTTTGACCTAACGAACGCCTGTTATGGACGGACGCCATGCATCTCTGGTGTGCAGCGCCTTCATTGGTCCGGGCTGAACAGACGCTAAGAGTTCCGCAAAAGCTGCCGTTTCCACGTCATGACAGCAGGCGTCGCTATCGACCTTCTTGTTTGTTTGCTGTAAACAGCGGAAACAGCGTACACGTCACTTCCTGTGAATCTAAACCCGCTAATCTTTTCCCAACTGATTTGGTTTTTACAAATATATTTAAAGTCTCAAATCGGTGTAATATTATTAGTGAACTTAATTTATTTAGAAAGAAAAATGAATTAAAAAAAAACTTCTAAATGGGGCAGAAAATTCCAATTAATTTATAACCATCAGTTAGACTCTACATTATACTGTGATCAAACCTTTGTGTAAACTCCTTTTTAAAATCTTTTTTTTAATACATTAATATAACACAATATGTACATTTTAATACCACATTTACACAGAATAATACCGCCTTTTTTATTACACTAAAAGTGTACATTGATTCTTTTTAATAAAACATAAGTTTTATGTTTCATTAATATTTATATAAGGGAAAGTGTAAATCTAATACATTTTATTTTCAAAAAAGGCATTTGTAAACTGCTAATTAATGATAATAATCTACATTCTAATTCATTTTTTATTGTGTAACAAGCCACTTGGTGGTTGTTTGGTGAACTGATTTGGCTCCATCCACTCAAAGACAAACATAATAAGATTGAACGTGACGCTTGTGCATAAAGTTTTATTGAAAATAAGTGTTTCTGACATCAAACCACCGACGTATTTGACGTGACTTCATGTAGACGGACACGGACGTTGGCTCACAGCAACGAGGCGTTTGCATCTGCGGGGTGAACGCTGTCCGTGGGTGAGCGGACGCGCCGCCTGATGGACTCTTTGGGTGGGATTGATTGTCCTCGTGTGTCGGTGCTACAGGTCGCCCGTCATCCACAAGCACATGTCAGCGTTTTGGGAGCGAATCTCCCCAAAAAGGTGCAGGTTGTTGTTGTTTTTTTCAGGACATTCATCTTCATTCGTAGTGGGCGGGACATCCGGGGGGGAGGGGGCGACCGCTTTCACAGTGGTGATCTGCTCACGTACAGGTGAAGGCTCTAGCACTGTCGGTTGCCCCAAAAAGTGCAAACAAACAAACAAACAAACAAAAAAACAGAAGAAGAAGAAATGCAGAGCGAGCGGCCATCTTTGTGTGGACCTGCTCGCTTTTAGCACCGTGATCCTCTTGGCTAATTGCCTTTTGGGAAACCCTGGAAATTCACTCCATCAACGGGACACTGATGGGAAGTTGGAGGTCAAGTGTTGCTTCTTCTCTCACGTGAAACCCGGACGCCGTCCTGTTTCCTCCACGCCGTTTGCCATCCGGAGACCAGGCTTGAACGAGACTGAAAGGACTAGAAGACGAGTGGATTTTCAAGCTAACACCGACTACGTTTGCTCTCTAATGTTTGCCCCCTCTCCCCCATGCGCCCCGTTGGGCCTCTACTGGATGCTGCAGGCGGGGCAGCAGGTTTCTCTCCGGTCGGGCAGAGGGCAGAAGTCCATCTGCCGCACGATCTCGGCGAACAGCTCGTCCACCATCGTCTTGCTCTTGGCCGACGTCTCCAGGAAAGGACAGCCCCAGTCCTCCGCCAGCGCTTGGCCCTCGCTGGGGGACACCTCCCTCTCGTCCTCCAAGTCCACCTTGTTGCCCACCAGGACCACCGGCACCTGCTGGTACCTGAAAGAAAGAAAAAGACACCGCTTTTTTATTGTTGGGACGATTTCAATCCTCCATCCTCACGCTGATGGAGGATGAGGAGGCTGATGAGAAGAGTGGGCGGAGCTATTGAATGACTGAACGCGGTGCTCTCACTCTCCACCAATAACTGGCTATACAGCCTTCAACCCATTCTTTTCAGACTTTTGCTCCTTCAAATACTTGAACTTTTCAAGATATTCCAGGAATTCCAGGATTTCTGCCTCCATTGAAATTCATGGGGAATCCTTGAAAACCTTTGCCTCTTTCAACCATTATAACTTCAACAAGCTTTTAGCTGGAGACACCATTCAAACTACAAATTAATCACAAGACTGTAAACTGATTCCAAGTCTTTCAGATTTTTAAAATAGACTTTAGTTTTTGAAATATAAACCTCTAAACGTTGCGGTAATTTCAGCTTGATAATTGGTTTCAATGGGAGAGAATTCCCCAAAGTTCACCCTGTTTGGGAGCTTCTTATTCTGGCATTCTGTCAGCTAGAGACACCATTAAAACGTTAAAACGCTCACAAGGATTTGGACTACAACACATTTTAGTCTTGTGATTATGCAATTCACAGTTTTTTTTTCACAAACTGACTTCCTAGAACCCTCCAAGTTTCATTTTCATTCAGCATCCATCTAGAATCCATTCCAGTATGCGTTTTCTTCTGGAAATGCTGCTCCTTCTAGTTTCCAAACAACTTTTCTACACTAATGTGCTTCACTGCATTGAGTAAAAGGTACTCAGCTGATCAAAACTTAAACAAATAGGACTGGCAGCAGTCTTTCCTAGAAAGAAAGTTCAGCTTTTACTTGAGTTGACTCCGGTTTCCTCCGTGTTTGTTGCATTTGGTTGTTTTCTCCTTCCATGCTGACACTTTCAGATGAAAGAACACTCTGCTCAAATGATCAGATGTTATTGATAAGCTCGTTTCTGCTTATTTCAGCCGCTGTCACATCCTTACTTCATTTTAATCTCCTGTTAGATGATAATAATCTACATTTATGTACAGATATTTATGCTCGGATGCTCAAAGAGCGGCATGATGTCAGCTGCAGTGGCTTTACGCTCTCTCACGGCGAGCAGCTAAAAGCCTGGCCCATCAGTCACCGCTAAGTGCTTTCAGCCTCAGCGTATTGATCTGCTGCTGCTCCTGAGAAATGAGGCTCTCGTCTCCAAATTGGTGTCCTGCAGCAGCGCTTGCTCGCCTGCCGGAGGAGGCGAGGCCCGGCGTGGAGAAGAGCCGGCAAACGCCTCACCGAGCAGAAGATGACGTGCAGGAAATGAGTGCAGGCGGCGGAGTGGAGGGTCCTTGAAGGGTTCTCCAGCGGCGGAGTGATGCTCCTGCCTTAGAACAAAAGGGCCCCCTGCATTGATGCTGAAAGGCCAGAGATTTCCCTGCAGTTTGACATTTCCACGCCACGGCCAGCGCACACACGGACCGACCGGGAGCTGACATCAGCAGGACCGGCGCTCCTGTGTGTTGGCGTCGGTAGAGCGCAGAGCGTGAACGGGGGAGTGCGCCAGGTGGATAAATGCAACCTGACAGCCTCGTAGGGGAAACTTTATTTAGAAATACAAAGTCTTCTGGGTGGGTGGAGCTTGTTTGGAGCAGCAACACACTGCTGCTGTTCAGCTCGGCTGGAAGAAACCCTGCTGGGATTTATAGGTTAGTGTCATGTCTTATTGAACGAGACGCCACACAGAGCTTGTTGGACTCGGATCCCCGCTTCTCCAGGACTTTATATGTCGCGTACCGATACACCTCAGTCACTGTTAGCCTCCCATCTTAGATTCAGATGAAATTAGAATTGTTCTCGTCTATTTTGTTTCAGTTTTACAAGTGTATAGTTTTATTCTTCCTGTATTGATCTCTGTCTAGCATGAACAGACGTGTGTGAAGCCCCACCCACACAAAGGACAGCTCTCCTCTTATTGGTTGACCATATGGAATGGAAAGTGCTAGCTGTATTTGATTGGCTGGCCGTTGAAAGGCGGGGCCCACACGTCTACCTAATGCACAGAAACACATTTAAGTCTGTTTGTAAATTCATCAGTACAAACAGATTCTCCAGTTTTTCTGCAGACTTCTGGCCAAATACAAACAGTTCCCGATTCCACGACACATCCAGCTGTGTCCAAGATTTGATTTATAACCGTGTCCTCTGGGGTTTGGAACAAACATCCACTTTATGGCCACGTTGGCAGTAAAAAAATAAACTGCATCCACTGCTGCCAGACTTACTTCTAAAAAAATCACATCTTAAACATTTAAATGGAGGGAAGACATCATGGCTCCTTTCATGAAGTGGAGAAGACTTGCCGTGCGTCAGACGATGTTCATATAGCAGTATAAACATTTAGCCAAAAAGATCTCGATAAATACCTTGGGAGTGTTGTTTTTCATGCTACGTACACACATATGATTCCAGAACGCGGGTTCTTTTAGCATACAGCGGACTGTCGCTGTCCAACACTAGCCAATGTACCTACTGTTGGAAGAGTCTTGGTGCGAAATGTCGAAGGTTGTTACTTCCAGAAAAAGACGCTACCCATATGACACCACTAAATCCCTGATAGGTCAAAGCTCCACCCACAACGCAAGTTTAGTACATAGAGTCCGAAAACTGACTTAAAAATGTGTGTAGCAAGGTGTGAAGGCAATAGTTGAGAACGCAGGAGCCAGAAACACGCATTTATGCTCATTTATCTAGACCTTTCATTGGAAATGGTTGCTCGAACGCGCGTCTCCGAGCCCGATGTAAATCCAGCATAACCCTTTACCACGGGAGCTGTTACCGGTGTTCTGTGAATCCTTCCGGCCAAACATCAAAACCGCAATAGGTAGGATTATCTGATAAGGTTTGGATCTATCATTTTGTGCTACCGATAGGAAAATCTCATGAGGTAGGAGAAACCGTCGGAACATCGGCCACAGGAAATAACACGCTCTTTGAATTAGTGTAACTCTTTGACCGTTTGTGGGATATAAATCACTTTATGCTAAAGTCTACTATTTGTGCACTGCTGCTTTTCTCAGCTTCAAATTGTGTTAATTGCATAAATGGTTGAACTTAAGGAGCGCTACAGCTCTGGTGTTAAAGGGGCAAACTTGTACCTCAGTCTTATGTGTTGCTTTTTTGCTGTCGTCGTAATCCTCCTGGAGTCTCGTTTGTCCCGTTTTTTTTTTTTGTTTCTTTAAAGCGTTCTTTTGTTTGCGTCTTTTCCGTCACTCCCTAAATTTTATCTACGTTTGCTGCTTTTGGAAAAGGAAACTCCCTTTTCCCCCTCCAATCTCTGATTAAACTGCTGCCTCTTCAAAAACCTCCTTGAATCGTGCATTTCTACTAGGGTTGCGCGACAACATCGGTTAGCGATCATCATCGGCCGATAGTGGACAGTTGGACGCCATGCCGACAATTCCGATGAGAGAAAAAGATTTGCCGATAAAATGGACAGATAAGTTTCAACTGCCGTCGCTTCCTCACTCACCACTTCTGTATTTATTATTGCTAGCGCTCATTTGAAAGAAAAAAACAGAAAGAGTCTGGGCAGGTGACTATTGCCGAAGTGTCTGACTAGTGTAAAAAACTAAACAAGAATGATCCGGAGTTAACCGACAAAAACGATGGAACTAATACCAGCTGGTATTGGTAGAGTATCGGCATCGGCTACAGGAGGGAGAACAAATATCGGGTGTCGGTTGTAAAAAGTCCGTATCGTGCATCGCTAAGTTCTACAGATCCTTCAACACTGAGCAAATGTTTTTTTCCAGCATCATTTGAGCCATCGAACGTCTAAAAAAAAGCAGTAGATGACCAATAAAACGAGTATGTTTGTTTCTACAGCACTGTTATTTTTAGAAGCCATTTGGATTGACAGAAAAACAACGACAATTTCTCATTTCTAATATTTAGAGTCTTGTGGAGAAGCTGAGCTCCGCCCTCTGCAGCCGTCATCTGTAGCGCATTTACCAAAAGGTCACGGGTTGACGTCCTCCCAAAGCAATCTGGAACAGCTTAGTACCATTTACCTCTGCGGGGTGTTATTCTAGTTGCTGGAAAAATGCAAGTATGCACCACCACCACCACCACCCCCGCCTCAAACAAGTGTTTATAACCAACAGAAAAACTAATAAACCGGTTGTTTTCCGTTTGGCCCCGCAGCTCGGCTTCCTGCTGGGCCGCACAGCCGCGGTCCGCCTGATGACTCATTTTCACGAGACCCCCCGCGTCCAGCAAACACGCACGCCAAATTCCAAACCCCGGTCCAGCATGTGGCTGCAGCCGCCGCATCTGGTTCCAATTAGCAGCTGTGGACGTCGCGGTTCCAGAGCAGATGGAGGAGAGCGCCTTCGAGATGAGACTCCGTGTTTTGGTCCCTGCAAAAACGGAATCTAAAAGGCCGTGTCGCACTGCCACTACGTACATTTAGCGCGTGATAAAAACTGATTGTACGTGAATCTACGTGGCAAAAGTGAGAAAAGTTGCCTTTTTTACAGATTGATCACAAATGAACCAAGCAAAGAAAACAAACGTAGAGCATGATGTGTGCGTGATTATTGTGCGTTTATATGCAGTTCATTATTGATTTGTGAGTCAATTACGTAATTTGAACGTAAAAGTGCGTCGTAAACGCGATATAAAATGCGTGAAAAGTCTACGTGAAACAGTCGTGGAAAACCAAGAATTTGTATCTCGCAAAAATCACGCACGATTGTGTAAGACATAGGCCTGCGCGATAAATCACAAATTTATTGTTATTGCGATTAAACGCTGTGTAATATCGCAAAAGATGCCGAAAATCGTGATAAATTGTAACGTTAAATGTGCTAAAACAATCTTATGGCAGCTTGAAGTATTTTATGAATCAATTGAAACCAGTTACGCATTTGACCAATCAGATTGGACCCCTTTACATCATCGACCAATCAGATTGAGCCATTTTATGGAGATGCCAGCGTGTAATTTAAGGTATCTTGACTCTTAAATTAAACTGTTGCAGTGAAATGAAAATGATGTATTTGGTTGTTTTGGTGTTTGTACCTGTAATATCGTCAACCCAACATTGATCATTAATATCGCGATTTGTCCTCATATCGTGCAGACCTAGTAACACATGTAATAATTGCGTAGAAATGACACAAAACAGGCGTAAACTGCGTAATTCTCTACAGACCAAATATTTTGACCGAATCAAAACTGAATGATAATTCTTGAATTTTTTGTCTGTGTGCTAATTTTTTTTTTTAGAATTTGTACTTATTGCTACAGTTTTTGTTGTGCAGACACTTTCTCTCACTAAAACCACAAAAATGGGACGTCCTGTTTGTTTTACGGTCGGTTATTTAGTTAGAATTTCAAACACTGCCGTGCTGTGTGCCAAACTAAACGCACAATTCATCAAATACCAACAATCTGAAGAAAGGACGCACAAAAAAATGTGTCACACGATCTCTCTTGAAGTATTTTTCAGGTAAAATACTTTTTCTATACAGTTATGAGAATTCACAATTTAACTAACAAACGTTCTACTTTTATTCAGTTTAAATGCATAAAAATCATTTTGATAACTAAAGAAAGTTCTGTTTAAAAAATAAAAAATTGATAAATATATTGAAGTGTGTTGAATCTGTTGACTTTTAGCCTTTAAATTGGTGTTTCTATTTGTAAAAGACAGAAAGCTTTGCTAAAACGTATCTGTTTTTTGTGGTTTTTTATTTCTCTTTGGACTAAGCTCCCGTTTGTCAAAGTGTCTGACTAAAGCAGTGACTGTTTAGTGTCCACCATGTTTAGAGTCCTTCAGACTGACTGAAGTTGATAAAAAAAGAAGCTTTCTGCGGGTTTCACTTGTTTCCTGAAGCTGCTCCGACCACGCAGAGAGACACCCGCTTTGGATTAACCTCCACAGCCGAAACATTTGGTTCCAATCCGAGCTCCAAAACCAGAAGACATCCTTCATTTTATTGGTCACATGACGTTTCAGAAAGGTTCAACTTCCGTCTGAACCCAAACTCAGCTAACGGCAGATTTAGAACATAAAAGTAGTAAAGAAAAATCGTATTTTTTCCACTGACAGCTAGAGGTGATAATCATCTCAATGTGGGGGAAACTCCCAGTACAGATCAAAGCGCGTTTGCCCAGGAGAACCTCCAGAGGTTTGGAGACCATTAACAAGCTGCAATCTCTGAGGTATTTTGTAGTTTTTATCATCTGGCCTCCGCATGAGTCTGCTGTTTTAAAGGCAGGATGTACGTACGCAAACAACAACTAGAACTTCTGGGAGGGTTTTATGATGGAAAAGGCTAAAAGATGCTGCTTTTACACAAAAGTGCCCCCTGGGACCAGTTCTGGTCTGTGTTGCCCTTCAGCGGTGCGTGGCGCTCGCCTCCTGCTATTAGACACGGCATCAGCGTACCACGAAAACGCCCCTGGGAGGGCGAGCGCGGATGTCCGGACGAGGAGGATTGTGCCTTGTGTCCGGTTTATACGTCCGTCGGGGCTCGGGTCGTGTTGGTCGCAAGGCCATCGGAAGGGAATCGTCCCCATCCAAGCGGATGACATCCTCCACAATTGGAATTTTACTCCTGTAGTCCAATCCCCTCCCATTTCTCCTGAACTTATTTACTTAATTAGAATATGCAAAGGTGGAGCAAAGTCAATCCAGAAAATTGCATCTTTTTAACACTATTGACGATGAAAACGTCATTGAAGACGTTGGGACATAACGTAACCTCTACGATGCGTCCATGCTGGAGTACGCATACACCGATAGAACTAGTAGTTGATGCCGTCGCGTCATCAGGCTCAAAAAGCGTAAACGCCACTCAGAAGTTTGTCGTAGTTATCGCAGACAGTTCTGAGCGAAACCGACTGACCTTTGCAGGAACGGAGCCGCATGATTACAGTAGGGACGCGATACGAACGATCCAATGACCAATCGCTAAGAAATTTAAGCCACGTGCTCCCGTATGGGTGGTTGACTCTGGGAGTTTTCTGGTTGTCTGGGTCTGTGGAGGATCATAGAGAGTAGCGGTCACTTCTTACGGGGAGCACAGGTGTGTCTCGTACAGCCACCTTATAGCTGCGTTTACACAGGCATCCAAATGTCCTTAACGCTCTGGCTGCGTGTAGGAGGAGCAACCGCCAACATTTTTCTGGACTTCCTTCGTTGCCGCATGATGAAGAACAAGGATGATGTTGAGCGAGTAGTTTGGGTTGATATGTTTTGGAGAGCTCTACAGAGGTGACGGGAGGGATGTCGCCATGTTTGTGTTCATCAGATCATGCAGAGACTCTCCCGGCCCACTTGACTCCTGCAGTGGGAGCTGCACCTGAAGGCCGTTTTTAAACTTTACTTCCATCAGTCTGTCTGAAGAGTTTCTGTCCCCCATAACCCAAGAGGGAACAATAAAACTAAAACTGGAGGATCGTTATATTATTGTCTTAGTGAAAATAAGATAAAAATCATCCAATTCGATTTTTACAGCTCCATTTCACGTTATAAGTCCACGGAACAGGGGCAGTTGTACCACTTACGACGGCATCTGCGGCGGCTCTCCGTCTGCCGGGCAGCCAACCGCCTATGGGCCATTCGCCTCCCAGGGGCCGGCCAAGCTCGCAAGCTCCCTACTGGCTAACGTAGCCGGTTCGATCGCTCCAGTCTCCGGCAACCCCGCGGCCCTAGCCAGTTTATAAAACAGATGGAAGTTCAGGATGAAAATCCTCGCATCCAGCGTCACATGCCCTGATTGGTTTATGCAACACGCCTACCTTGCAGCATCAGATCACGTCTGTACACTGATAGGTGAATCCCATTCAGTGTGAATCCAGCTAAAGGGACATCATGAAAATGGAACGTACCATTGTTGAGCGTGTGATAAGTATATCCTGAAGTAATCGTAAGGCTAATGGAAGTTCCACGCACTTGTGACGTCATACAGTGTCCTTACGCCACACTCTAGTCAGATCGGAGGACTGGTTCCTTACCGACAGCAGGCATCACATGACACCTGTAGAATGTCCACACAAACTATGTTCTTGTTCCCTAATTTTACAGACGGAAGGGTTGTGCAGTCATCAAGCCACCAGCACTAAAAGGCTCGGTGCAGAGGTTTGAGAGAAAACTGGAAAAATCTCTACGTCCTACCTGGATCTCACCTACTTCCCCCGTAGGTTCTGTATAAGTGTTCACTACAACCTGCCGCTCAACTGGTTCCGCATCCACTCGTCCTCACTCTCTCATTGAGCAGATCTTAGCATTTTCCTGTGTCCTCATATGAGGTTTCCCCATTTTTCCACCGCAGACAGCCCGTAGTCCCCCGTAAGGGCAGTCGGGGCTAACGCCGAAGGAGTTGGTGCACCAGGACCTGCATCGCCCCTCTGCATTAGCGTCTATGCCTTCTTGGCATCAACCCCATAAAGATCCAATGAGTGGACACATCCTGCTGGTTCAGCAACAAGTGAGGGAGGAAGGGCGGTTGATGCGGCGCTCATCATCCGGCGAGCCTTTTTTTTTCTCCTCTAACGGAGCCTTCAGAGCCACAGAAGTGGGAGAAGAAGGTATGAAATATTAATTGGGAAACACTTCAGGACGCTTTGCTGCAGCCAAGCTTTGGGGTGGCGAGCCGACTGCTCGCTATCCGCCCGCCAGCCCGCCATTATATTATTCATTTCCAAGAAGTTCCTTGTCATGCTCCGCTCTGCGCCGTCAGCTCAGACGGGTCGCTCGGTTCAAGTCCGCGCTCAGATTCAGATGGTTTTCAGAGGTTCTGGTCTGGAGTGTTATCCGGATCCAGTTTGATGTGTGGCAGGTGAGGAACATGTGAACCGGTTACAGCTTCTCACGAAGTATGAACCGTTTTACTGTATCATCCACTACTGGGTGTTAGAATCCCAGAACATTGGACAAATGCTGGACAGACATGCGTCTCTATGGATACCAGAACCTAAATCCATCAGTTAAGGGGAAATAAGAAGTCGTGAGCCCGTCTGTCGGTCTGTCTCCCGATGTTTTAGAGCGAAGAAGAACTTCATCAAACATTTTTTTTTTTTTACAGGAAAACCACCCAAGTTACTGTCAATCGAAAAATACAAAATAAAAGCACCAATTGACTTGTGATACTTGATCTGCTCTGACGATTTCGGAAATAGCGTTATGTCTAATCGTTTTAATGACTGTTCTAATGAAAAATAATCTGCACATATTTTTGATTTCTGAAACAGTGTTTTGTCTATTTTTTCTGATATAGTGTGTTTTTTAATCATAGTCAGGATTTTTCTAATGAAAATAATAATTTTAGATAACTGATCTGCATGTGAAATGTATATTTTTAAAATAGAGTTATGTCTATTTTTACATAACTATTACATACTTCATCTGTGTCATGTGATTATTGATACTTAAATATTCTTAATGACCGGAAACTGGGTTGGTAATGCATAGATATCTGATAAAATGTTACAAATAATCATTTTATGTACGGTAGAAAAGGGGTGGGATTCTATAAGTTCCTTCTACTCCCTTTCAAGCAATCTTTGGTTTAATGTCTAATTATCTAAAGTTTGATACGACTTTGACTTTGTATGAATGTACAACTACTGACTGTATTGTTTTGTGCATTATTCTTGCTTTGATTGTTTGAAATAAACTATTTCAAATGAAAATTAAATACATTTTAATAAAGCACCATGACGATACATAAAAATAATGTTAATAAAAGTTAAAAAAAAAAAAGTCTAGAAAAAAGGTTGAAAAGGGTTTTTCTGATTGGTGAAACATACAAATATTATTATTGCACTGATTTACTTTCCAAAATACACGATCAGTTTGACACAGTAGCTCTATTGCAAAACTGGAAACTAAAAAAAAAATTCATTTTCACATTAAAGATGTAACTTTCACACATGAATGACAGTTTTACTTAACATTTATTATCTATAGTTTTTTCAGAGACCAATTTAGGGGTTTGATTTTCCTTAACTTCTCCCTTAATTATTATATATTTTTTGTTATTGCCCTTTCCATGACTAAGACGTAACTTTTACTCATAACTCGTGTTTGTTTTTAATGAAAGAGCAGAACTTCGCATGTCCTCCACTAGCTCCAGGGGGGACTCCTAAAGGAATTGGTGAGCATTAAAACGGAGGAGCTCACCTCTTCACCCGGATGATCTGGTCCCTCATGGGTTTGATGTCCTGAAAACTCTGCTGGTTCACCAGACTGTAGACCAGGATGAAGCCCTGGCCGTTCCGGATGTAGAGGTCCCGCATGGAGGCGAACTGCTCGGTCCCCGCCGTGTCCAGGATCTCCAGCACCGACGGAGACGAGTCCACCTCGATCTCCTTCCGGTAGAAATCTTCAATGGTCGGGTCGTACTTCTCTATGAAGGTCCCGGTGACGAACTGGACCGTGAGGGCGGACTTGCCCACCCCGCCGCTGCCCAGCACCACTACCTTGTACTCCCGCATGGCCCCCGTCACGCGGAGCAGAGCATCCCCGCAGCCGGCCTCCGCCCCAGAGAGAGAGAGAGAGAGAGAGAGAGAGCGATGCTGTCACTGTCACGGGCGCGCGGGAGGATGCTGGAGCATCGATGCTCGGCCGCTAGATCCCCGCGCTAACCGGAAGGGACGCCTCTCCAAGGGCGTTCATCATGCAGCACGGCGGCGCGGGAAAAAACAAACAAACAAAAAAAAGAAGAGGATCGGCTGTTGGAGGAAACGTCCGCGCGGCGCATCGTTGGCGGGACGCTAACGCCGCATCCCGCTGCACGACGACGGCGTTAAAGGAGAAGCACCGATCCCCGCCTCGTGAGGGCGGACGACGGCGGCGGCGGCGCGCGGGGGGGGGGGGGGGATCCACGCCTCTGGGGTCGGCCGATGGGCTGGAAGATATGGAGCGCCGTTAGGGCCAAAAGTGAACAAAAGAGGGCGCGAACAAAGCCAAGAGGAAAATGTTTACTCAAAGAAAAAAGAAAAAAAAAAGATACATATTTTATTTAAAAAAAAACAAGCATTTCAAACCCTTTCATGAAGTTATAAAAGTTACGTTTATAAAACATTTTTACAGAGCAAATTGATAAAGTTCTTTTTTTTTTTAATTACACGAGATTGTGACAAAAACATTAACGCACAACTCAAAAAATAAACAATTTTCCATTCTCACGAAGCACTCCCCCAGTGGCCGCGAAGCTAATTATTTGACCTGCCGTGACCTTTTAACCCCCCAACACGTTCTGAAATGGAACTTTGTGGCGACGTGCGACACTTTACGTCAGTCATGGTGTCAGAGTGTGGGGTAAGGTCACCGTAGAACAGCATCAAAACCTACATTTCCCGTACAAACACACAAATACTATGATACATTTACCACATGCACAGCACTGGGTATATCTGATTGTTCACGGTGTCCCTTGAGGTGGCCGTATGAGCATCAAGACACAACTTAAGATGTGACCCGTCACAAGAACAGGCAGACGGCTGGATCCAAATGTTTATCAACTTCTCTAAAAGTCCAAAAAGCTAAATCAGTGTTTTTTCTGCTGTTCAGTTGATTAGAGATTCTACTTTCAGCCCTTTAGCAGGTCTTCTCCTGATGTCTGAAACAACAAGATGTTAATAAAAATGTATTCACCACGAAGTCCTGAACTTTACAAGTCCAGCTACCTTTTCAAACGTTTGCGCTTTAATTGAACTTTATTTTGAAAAGTCAGACTACCCGTGATCCTCGCTTCAAAGAGACTCTGGAGGGGAGATGTGGTGGGAACCAGTCCTTTCCCTTTGCTTTAATGCAATAACACTGAAAAAAGAAAGTCCTCAAACTTTATTCGATAAGAATCTAAACTCAATTTCAGCTCATCAGCGTTCGTGGAAAAAACCGTTTGTTTGAAGGGGTTTGTTTCTCGGTTTGGTTTTCCCACAGGAAACACGTCTGGACGAGAGCAGAGATCCATTTACGTCTTTGCTCTAAACAAACCAAGGCACTTTTAACATTTAGAAAATGACCTTCAAGGGAACTTTACACATTACAGGAGCTCCTCCTCTTTCCTGTTGAGTGTGATTCTTCACCTCCTCCTCCTCGTCCTCCTCCTTCGCCCTCCAGCTGCTCACCATCACATCCTGCAAGAACGGGTTTGCAAAAATCTTTTAGAAAATTTCGTACAGTCGGATGTTCTCACCTATATTTTGGTCTATGGAAGACCAAAATGTATCATGAAATCATTAAAATGTAAAATTACTTCATGGAGTAACCATAAATTAATTTTATCTGTCAAACTCACCTGTCAAAGTCAGTGGGCGGGGCTACCTCAGATCCAGATGATTCAATTGATCTGGACTGAAGTCTTTCACGATATGACGGCTAAAGTGACGGCGTCCCTTCACAGCTGACCTGGTTTGAGACTTTTTTATTTTTCAAACTTAAGATCATTAATCATAAAAGGAATGAAAAATATATATTCATAAACTTTCCCAACAATTAATTATAAAGACTTTAAATCATAAATGGACCTATGCATATGCATTTATTGAATCAAAAAATAGTATGTTTGAAAAAAGGAGTTAACTTTTGTTTTACTTATTTTTCCCCAATCAATTATTTAAATAGTAAAATGAATAAATGTTTTTTTTACATGCAATTGAATTTGTATCTTTAATAGTTAATGACATGATTATTTAAATAATCAAGGTTGTTTTCATGTATTTTAATTTGTCACATTTGGTCTTCCATACATTTCAGCATTGAAAAACCTAATAAAATGTTCCTATTAGACTTACCTAGACAAACCATTTTTTTTCATCTGCAGACAGGACTAAAAGTTATGAAAAAAGCATTATAATCATTTAAATGTCACTCCATTAGAATTTAATATTCTTTAACCAATAAAAATAATTATTTAAGTACATACTAATAAAATGTTACAAAATATGTAAAAAAAAAAAAAAAAAGATTAAATAAATGAACTACTTCTGTTTAATGAGTTATTTTCAAAAAATGTGTCATTTTTGCCTTCCGTTCATTCTGTTTTGTAAAAAACATTGACTCACATCTGTTTAATGAGTTATTTTCAGTATTTTGATCATTTTTGCCTTCCATACATTATAAGTCTTGTAAAAAAAAAAATAAAGTAACTTACTTCAGTTTAATGAGTTATTTTCAATAATCTGGTCATTTTTTTCCTTCCATACATTCTATGTCTCATAAAAAAAGTAACTTACATCCATTTAATGAGTTATTTTCAATAATCTGGTCATTTTTGCCTTCCATACATTATAAGTCTTGTAAAAAGAAAATAAAGTAACTTACTTCAGTTTAATGAGTTATTTTCAATAATCTGGTCATTTTTGCCTTCCATACATTCTATGTCTCACAAAAAAAGTAACTTACATCCGTTTAATGAGTTATTTTCAATAATCTGGTCATTTTTGCCTTCCATACATTCTCTGTCCTGTAAAAAAAAATATGCTCAGACAAAACTAAAATAGTTTGAATTTCTTTATTTCTTTCTTTCAATAAATTTTACACAAACTTGCTGGAACCAAAGAAACATTTGACTATATAAACATAACACAAAATATATGAAAAATAATAATAATACATTGAAAAGGATTACACTGAAACTGTCAATCATATGAGGGTGCTCTTGAATTTCTGTCTGTTGATAAGCTGCAACCAGGATGACAGAGGCCGTCACTTCAGAACCTGCAGCATCCGATAGAGCGCCCTCTGCTGGCTGAAGCTGAGAACTTGACATCCATCGCTTCCATGGTAAGGCAATGGGACAAAGTGAAAGACCAGCGACCGCTCTCCTCTGTTGCAGCCCCCCCACCTTTGGCCTTGTGGCGCACACGTTGAAAAACAGAAGATTTTAGGGAGAGGGGTTTGCCGTAGGAACTCAGAAAGGGGTTTGAGGTGAGAGTAGCAGTTCAAGTTGTGAGTAATTTCATAAAAGAGCTCTTTAAAAAAAACAACAACAAAAAAAAAAAACCCAGAAAAACCTCAAGCACGATGGACTCAAGATAAGGCAAAGTGTTTTGGATAAGCTGAGTCTGCCCAGGTGACCAAATGCTCAGAAAGTGCTCACGTTTCTTCTCCAGCCACAAGGAAAACATCTCCAGGAGGATTTGTTCCTACCGGAGCAATCTTCTTTTTTTGTACAGACATCTTTTTTTTTTTTTCACTAGAAACATTCAGCGTGTTTATTATTCGTTCAGAAAAAAAGTTGTCATGCAGAAACGCATTAAAAGGTGAATTCCCGGTGCTTTTGGTGAACAGAAAACCTCCTTTAAAAACAACGTGCACTCCTAAACCCTCCAGAATAAGAGCGTGAACGTGAAGGTCCTTCGTTTGGGGAACGACTTATACATAGATTATTTAGTCCTTACATATATTCATATAGAGATTTATATTCATATGTAATCTATGTAACGTAGATGACTTTTTCAATCTAAAAGTGTTACAGTCACAGCGCTATAGAGGCTGTTATTTGCTAAGGAAAATATCAGGTCAGAATCTCAGTCAAGAAGAAGAAGAAGAAGAAGAAAAAAAATCGTTATCTTCCATCTAACTCGGTACAGTGTTTTAACAAATAAAAAAAAACAAAAGAAACAATGTCATTTACAAAAATACCAAATTTAGTAACTGCAACGCTCAGTTGCCACGGCAACGACTCCGATCGTTAAGAAATACTATCATTACTAGAGTGAAAAGTACATCTTTTTTTTTTATTAATTAATTTATTTTTCAACATTTTTTTGTCTTTTTGTTGTTGTTGTTGTTGTTGTTGTTTTGGTTAATCTATACAATAAAATTTGTAATCCTTAGTTTTCCAACAACACAAGCATCTCTATAGAACTCTATTATGCCGCAAACGGCGTGATAGTTGTCGCCCCAAATGTGAGCCACCGTGCAGAACGCAGCGCAATAAATTACATTCATCTCAAAATAGAATAGCTTACAACGTCATATGTTCTGTTCTTTTTTTTTTTTCTTTTTTTTTTTTTTTTTTACTAAAATCTGACTAAAAAGAAGAAGTAACGTAAATGACACCCTAAAGACGGGAACCCCTCTTTTCCACGAGTTTTCCAAACACATTCCAGGTGAAAAAGACTTCAGACGAGACGCGGGAAAAAAAAAAAAACAAAAACAAAAAAAAAAAACAACAACCAAAAAAAGAAAGTTCCCGCTCTGCGCCGCGTGACTGTGGATTGTCAATGTTAATCGAGCACCGTGACATCACATCAGAGTCTGGAAAATCCAAGGAAAAATGAACATTTGACCGACGTCTTGAAGGTGGAGATGTAGGGGGGAGGGGGGCACAAACTTTAAATAATACATTTTCTAGAATATAAACTTTCAAAATAAGAGACACTTTTACATACGTTACACAGTTTACAATACAGTTGTCTCGCTCCCGTTCCTCGTGTAAACTACGCAAACCCACGTTTAGAAACGACGAAGGTCACCACACATTCTACAAAGCTATTGTTGATTTGTCGTTTCTTCTCTCCTCTCTTCTGGTAAAAGTCACTTGTGGATGTGGAGAGATATCCTGAAAAAGGTCCTTTTTCCCGCCTCCACCCCGCCCGCATGCGGATGTCGGTGATGATCATCGTCTTGTTTAGGCACTTCTACAGTTTTTCTAAAATGGAACAGGATCGTCGGCGATAAAAGGGGGGGACAGGAACGACCGGCGGTCACGGATAGCCCTCCAGGTGAAGTTCAAGTCATCTTTTTGCTTTTTTTTTTTGTTGTTGTTGTTGTTTGTTTTTTGTCTAGAACGAGCACTTAAACCTTTTCCGGACCCTCGGGCACGCCCCCTCGCGGGGATTTAGTTGAGGCTTTTCTCTTCGCCGTTGCAACAACTACAGGTTGCAGCACGCACTATAGCAAAAGCGTTGTAAAAATGGCTGCAACTTTGAGTGACAGATGTGGGGCTCTAATAGCAACGGGTCGACTCGGCCCGTTAAAAATAAGAAATAAAAACCTTCAGGAAGGGAAGGAAATCCCTCCAGAGAGATGATGAAATGACTTCTACGCCGTTCCTGCTGTACATACGTGTTAATAGCTGTTTATCTAGCAATACATACAGTTCATGTGTGTTACTTTTGTGTGTATTTGTGTACTTGTTACACCGGCACTGCAGTTCTTACGGTTAAATTCTGAAGGGTTACACTCTTAGCATGCAGGTTGCTGCACCTCCACAGCGGAGGTTAGGTAGTATTTACAGAGGGGCTGTTTGGGGTTTTCTAGTGCAGCTTGGTGAAACTCCGCCTCTTTGACTATTTCAGGATGATCTGGAGGACAAACAAGAAAAAAAAAACAATAGAGACAGAGAGAGGGGGGCGGGGTTAGTTGAGCCTGCAAGGAAACACAAACGAAACATTTCTGACCGCTTTCAGATCAAATAAAAAACGCTAACGTGTCGTTTCTGCACGTTTTCTCCGAAAACAGCTGCTGTCCTGCAGACCTGCTCCCATTGAGTTTCATGCTTCCAGCAGCAGGTGGCGCCGCCCCGTACGTGCCACAACTCTGTTTTTAAGCACGATCATTGTTCTAATGATGGAGGACCAAATTGAGCTTAAATTGGTCTAATTTCTATAGTCAAACGGCTGTAAATCCAGAGCAGAAGACGGACGCGTCCACCTTGTCCTGGTCCCAGCTGGTTCTACAGCTCACTAGATGTCGCTCGCCGGTTTTGTTGCGCCGCAAATGTTAGTTTCTCAAACCAGGATGACAAACATTTGAGCGACCACTTCCGATAAAAAAAAAAGTCAATAAACGTACGTCCACGTTTCAGGCTACCGCGTTATTTTCTGCTGTTTTCACATTTTTTTTCCCATAAATGTATGTCGGGCTTTTTCGGCCAATAAATTCAAAAGTAAAAAGTTCTAAAGTTCATTTACGTTTTTCTTCCCTTTTTCGTTTTTTTTTTTTTAAATGTTGAACGTTTCAGGCTATGGCGTTCAAAACTCGGCAGTTCACGCGTCGCTACAGACGTTTTTCTTCCGTTTTTGGACTGTTAGCGGAAAAAGCACCGAGCATTTCCGGCTATCACGTTCAAAACTCTAAAGTTCTGCCGTTGCTACGGGCATTTTCCGTTTTTGGGCTGCACGTAAAAACGCGCAGCGATTGATCGTGCGCTAAAAGTTAAACCTGTTGAACTTTGACCGATCGGGGACTCGATTTGGGTACCAACGTTTGGCTCAGGGTCCTTCTCAAAAACGCGGAACTGTTTAAAAAGTGATCATGGAGGATCAATGAATAATTACGATTAGTTGCCTGCTGGAATTCTACGACACCAAGTCATTCATTGGGGTCGCTTAGCGCCAACAGAGGCGACTTTCGGATGAACTAAGTCCTAGAAAAAAAGAATCATAATGAAAAGACCACTGGGGGGAGGGGGGCTTTCAGAGTTCCTGAGTCATTTCTGATCACTCCTCATTCACAGCAAAGATAGAAATAGTGGGGGGGGTGAAGGGTGAAGCGATTATTGATCAGCCGAAACAGCGCTGAGCGAGTTAGTGAGAGGAGAGAGGAGCTGGCCTTCAAAGCAGCGCAGCAGCGCGGCCAGCAGAGGGCGCTGCAACCTCACAGCTCACAGCAAAGGTTTCTCCTGAGCGCAGACGACGTCATCGGCTTCATCAACCGTTCCACCGGGAGCCGACCGGACGCGCCGACCTCACGTGGGTTCGGTCTGGTTTAGCAGCACACACTCCGCCGGTGTTTTTCCTCTTAATCCAATTTGGATTCGATTTGGTTTAAAAGATTTAACCAAAAAAATTGTTTACCAAGGCAAACCCAGAAAAAAAGTCTGACTTCTGCAGCTCCTGTCCTCCATCAATAACACATAAAAAAAATAAATAAATCTGAATTTGATTTAAAAAAATGAAAAAGCGCATGACAGGAGCAAACAAGGCGCGCCCTGTCTGAATCTGACAGAGGAGGGAAGGGACAGGAGTAAGGGGGGACGGGCGGCTGCAGACAGAGGAAGGCTGACGTCATGGTTCCTCCTCGTCCCTCCTGCATCTTTAAAGCGCCGCCGCCGCCGCCGCCGCTGCTGCTGCATGCCAATTACAGGAAGAGACGTTGACTCACAGGAAGTGAGCGCATTACTGGCTGATGAGAAGAAGCAATAAAAGCCCAAACTGGATCCTCCTGGATCAAACCCTCAAAGGGATTTCTACGTGTCTACTTTCAGTGTGAAGATGCTGGCTTCGTGTGGCCTCTGAGGCTCAGACGAGCGCTGCTGGCGGCGTCAGCATGTGGAGCACGTCCCGCTTCCCCTCCGTGTCCTCAAAGCACCTCTGCGCTGGAAACGACGCCCGCGTGCGTCACGTCACTCCGGCAGCCCGCGTTCGGAGGGGGTGCTTTCAGACGCTGCGCGGCTAAACGTTTGTCTTTCTTTTTTTTTTTTTTAATTAGCGGAGATGGGGGTGAAAGGGCGCGATCCCTGAG
This sequence comes from Oryzias curvinotus, assembly GCA_023969325.1. Classification (NCBI taxonomy): domain Eukaryota; kingdom Metazoa; phylum Chordata; class Actinopteri; order Beloniformes; family Adrianichthyidae; genus Oryzias; species Oryzias curvinotus. The sequence continues at coordinate 10,377,502 of CM043707.1, read as the reverse complement.
CGGTCTGCAGGAGACGGCGTGCTTTCTGTGAGTTTGCGGAGCACGCTTAGCGGCACAGATGAGGCGCCCTACTGCGGATGAAGACATCGAGAGAAAAAGAAAGAAGACAAAAACCAACAAAAAAAAAAAAAAAAACATGCAAAAGTGATGCAACGTAACACAACTACGACTTGCAAAATGTGGGAGCTCTGAAGAAGTCCTGTTTGGGGTGGAGGCGGGGCTTAACTAGGGGTTTTGGGCTCGCTCGGGCGGAGCTTCGGCTTGCGGGGCGACTTATGAGGAGGCAGTTCTTATTCAGAGCTCCGGGGACTGATGAGAGAAAGCTTTAAAAGGAGCAAACCTGATTGGCTGGTGCTGTTGCTGCGTAGGGGACACTTGTGGCAGGAGTTGTTGCTGCAGAGACAGTAGCAGGCGAAGCACTGTACATCATTTGGACTTTGTTTTTTTCGAAGGGATGAAAGGACGGGGGGGGGGGCAAAAGGGAGGAGGAGGAGGAGGAGGAGGAGGAGGTAGCAATGGACGGGGTTGTGGAGCATCATGGTAACCATGGTGTTTTTGTTTTTATTGGGAGGGTGACATTTGTTGCGGTTGGAGGAGGTGAAAGAGAGTCAGCGAGCCATCGTTAGGGTTACGCCGGCAGATGGCATGCAACCGTTCACAACGCAAAGCCAGGACAGAAGGAAGGAAAGAAAGAAAGAAAGAAAGAAAGAAAGAAAGAAAGAAAGAAAAGGAGCGTGGGAGAAAAAGGAAACAAAAACAAAAAGGAGAGAAGCTGATTACAATCATAAGGAAATTTATGTGGACAATCAGTTGGCTGCTTTTTCCCAGAGAACTTACAATCCATCACTTTGATTAAAAAACTGATTTTTTTTTTTTTTTTTTATTCTTTGAAAATGTTGCACCAAACGAAAACAAATGTCCCCTTAAATGCGTTCAATCTTTTACCAAAACCAAAGATGCTGCTTCAGCTCTCGACAGATGAGAGAATGCGGTCACATGATCTACTCATCACAGGATATGATGTCGTTAGACCACACCCATTTCCGGATATATTTACAAGTCAAAAGGACTTTAAATATAATTCACATTAATTTATGGAGCTAAAATGTAAAAAAAAAAAAAAACCTTTAAGATGTTTGTATTTTTTGCCTTAAAGTTCTTTTTTTTCTGGATTTGCCGGTCTAACAAAAACCTTTAATGGTTACTTGGTGAACTGCACTGATTTACAGGTTTTATTATAATTTTTTTTTGTTGCTTTTAAAAGGTCTATATAATGTAATAAAATCTACTTTTTGAGATTTGAAGTGTATTATAATGTGAATTTCTAACAAAAAACAACCCCAAAGTGGGGTTTGGATCCGTTCACGCATCTAAAACGCTGTGCACCCAGTCCAGCCCCTCCCAATCCACAAAATTGTCTCACAATCTGCACATCCGCCTCTGCAAAAGTTCGGATTTAGTTTTTGCTGAGGTCGACTTTAGGATGATGTCATGATAAGGAGAGAAAGGCGGGGCCTCAGAGATCGAGTCGCCTTACGTCTGGGTAGGAAAACAAGCAGCAAAAATAGCTCAAATTTCATAATAAATTGCTCTTTAATGCATTAAAGGTCAAATATGATCATATATATATGTAGATATCATGTGGATAGTATTTCAAAGTTAGCACTGGTTCATTTGGAAATGTGTCGGTTTTTGTTTTTGACAAATTACAAAAATGTTTGGCGAATTTAGAGGTTAATAAACCCTAAAATTGACTAAATAAAAACTACTACTAGCACTACAAACAGGGATTGAAAGGAGCTTTAATTTGATCTATGATGTATGTAAAACAACCCTTGAATCATGGGTGTAGAGCTACTTTAGCCACAGGTTTTTATTGATTGGTAACGAGACGATGCGTTTTATTTTGGCGGGGAGACAAATGGCGCCATCATTTCTCTGGGAAACTGATTTAAATTTCCTGATCAAAACACAGCAAACAGAAGCTACCCTAAAGCACAAAGCACAAAGCACAAGAACAGATCACACACAAAAAAAAAAACACACAAAAAAAAACCCCACAGTCAGTCAAACCCGGAGCTTCAACCACCCACCTCCACCCAAAAACACATGAAAATGGAGACCCCAGAAGAGGTTTATTTTTGTTTGTTTTTTGTCTCACCTGTAAGGGCTGCAGACACCCCCACCCCACCCCCAAGGTGTGTGTGAGAAACAACGGGACCTACCGAGACCGCTAGCGGGAGTCATGCACAAGACTGACCCTGTCGTGATCATGCAGAGAAAAAGACAGGAAAGGGGGGACAAAAGGGGGAGAGAGGGGGGGAAATCAGTGGGTTAATTTGAGGAGGAGGAGGAGGAGGAGGAGGAGGAGAAGAACAAGGTTAGACAAGACAAAAAAAAAAAAAAAACCCAAAAAAGTCTAAAAGCTGCTGTTGCAGCTGCAGCATCAGCAGCGTAGCAAAGCAAGCGGATCCTCCCCTTCATGAGTTCATGCATTCAAACAGAGAGCAAATTATTACCAATTATTTACACCCGCTGATGTCAGGACTTTATTGCTTTACTCTGGTTGTCCTGGACAAATGACGTAATTTTAAAAAAAATTCCTTTTTGCTTTGTAGGCCACAAAATCCAGAAAATCACTTACTGAGTCACAAATATGAACAGAGGAGCATTTATTTACTTCACTTTACAAAGTCGAAGCAGCCGTGCAGTCATGCGTGAGGAAGCTCTGCCTGCGATCGTACGAGGGACAAATAGCAACAAAGGCAGGAGGAAGGACGAGTGTTGCTATCGGTTACCGCACTGCTCTGTGATCGACTGCGAAGCTACGTCTTCTTCTGCAAGAAGAAGGAACGGCTTCGTTGGAATTGGGGCTCGCGACCTTCAGAGTTGCGGGGGGCAGCGGCTTTGACGCGAGGCGAGCAGATGCATCACGCCGACGTGGTCGTATATCACTATCTCTGCTCTGATCAAAGAGAGCGGCGCCCGATCCGGCGGATTCAGGGAACGCTGGAAATGTTAGCATGCGACAGCGAAACAACAGCCTTCAGGGAGGCACCTTCATGCCGGCAAGACCCCTTCATGACAGTCGCTGTGAGGCAGGAGACCGAGTTAGGTTTTAAAGGTGGGTTTATTTGAACAAAAACAATAAAGTGTCATAAACTGACTTGCGTTTTTAAACTAAATGCTGAACCTGAACAGCTAAAATCCTTCCTTCCAGGGGTTTCATCCCAGTCCTCACCTCCTAAATCTTCAGGGATCCTGAATATCAGCCCAGAATTTCTCAGCAGGATGCAAATTGATCTCACAAGCAGCTGGAGGGACCATGAAACCTCCCATGTGAAGTTTTAGCGAGGGATTTTGGAGAGAGCTGGGGAACCCATTTTTGTGTTGGGAGGAAAAGAACCTCATCCCGACTCATCACACTGCAAAAACAGAATCTTAAGGAAGTAAATAAACCCTTAAAGCAAGAAAATAATTTTTTTCTACAACAAAATAATCCCAGTTTAAGAAAACGTGTCTTACTCACTAGGATTATTTTTATTAAAATAAGAATTGTTGCTTTTTTAAGCTGGATTTTTCAAATGTTATTATTTCTATGGGGCCTGTTTTTGCAGTGCAGACATGGAGGTGGAATCATGATGGTTGGGGCTTTGTTTCTGCCACATTAGAGCAGGATTTCTGCACCAGAGGAACCACGAATTCGATCAAATTGTAGTAAAAACCAACCAAGGAGTGTCTCTGAAAAGGAGCGTCTAGGACCTGAACCTCCAGAACTTAATCCTGAGGAAGATCTGAAGTAGAAGCCGAGGTTTTGACCCGTCAAACGTCAACTCGTAACAATGAGGAGAGGACCGTCTAACAATCAATTCATGCATTTTGTGCTTGTTTTACCTGTTCAAATAAGCCTGCCATTAAAAACGGGTTATTTCACTGCCAGTGAGCAAGCGTACACAAATACTTTTTTCTGGTTTTGCGTGAGCTCTTACCTGTGGGAAAGAAAGCGGGCTGCTGGAGCTGTGCGTTGGCCAGAGCCTGCTGGTAGTGCAAAACACTGGGACTGAACAGGGAGCTGGCTCCGTTGCTCTTCTCGAGTGCTGGTCTCTTTGGTAGGGGCTGGAGGACGCCGTGGGGGAACGCCTTACAGCCACCAATGCACACACAGAGACACACACACACATACACAACAGAAGCACAGCAGGTTTGTACTGTGTGCAAACACAACGTTTTGTATCTGTTCATTTGTCTAAGCGCAGCAGGACAATAAGACAACAGTCATCGGCATAAAAGGAGACTACTTTAACATTACTTCATTAATGCATAATTCAATCAGAAATCTACACATTAAAGTGTCTTACACAAAAAAACAGAAGAGCCAAATTAAATTCTGTGAGTGGCTACAGTACAATTAAAGAAGCTACATGCAAAGCAAAAGGTGAAAGGTCAAAGTACCAGGTCTACAGTTGCCTCGAGGGGTCGCTTCATTGCTTTGGCAGTCGACTGAGTCTTTAATTAGCAGGCAGCGAGCACATGATGGCAGTGGGCCAATGGGATTCAAGCGTATTAACATACAGGTAACAGCAAGCAGAGGTGCATCATGGGGGACAGCATTGCATTGTGGATAGGTGAGAAGGAAAAAAACAAAAACAAAAAAATAATCTGAATGCAAGTATACCACATACAAAACAACAGGCATGCACATAAACAAAAAAATCAGTTTCCTTTACTTCCAAGAAACGCGGCTACTTTCTGAATTAGTAAAAAAAACAAAACAAAAAAACGGTTCTACATTAACTTTTGGTTAAGAAGAAGCAAGAAACTATGGTGTACTGAGCAAGAACATCTGCTAAGTCTGAAAACTTTATCTACGCAACAACAACAAAAACCCACAAAAGAAGGAGGAACGTGAACCAAAGATGTCCGTCAGCTACTTAGCATCTACAGAGAAACTGTGCCAGGTGATTTTTGGCCTTCCTAAACAACAGTGATGAAGATCCGGTTCACATTAGTGGATGAAATCGCTAAAAGTTGGGTCTGCTGTGACCGGACAACCTCAAAATTGACCACACATTTATGTTTTGGAGGCGTTTGAGACCTCTGAAGCTACGTTCACACCGGGCTTCCAATGAAAAATCAATGTAAGCGCGCGTACATCTGGGGCTTCTGCGTTCTGAAATCTTGTGACTTTACGCGTCTAAAACGCATGTTGAAAGTTAAACTGGTTGAACTTTGACCAATTTGGTACTGACGTTTGGATAACGTCCTTTTTACGTCATGAAAGTACCAACCGTTTGAAAATTGATCATAGAGAGATAAAAGTCATTGTGGTTTGTTCCACCAAGTCTTTCATATGTCGGAATGGAGCGGTGACAGAAAAAGCCCGGAGCGAGATTCACCAGATCTGCGCCGCTTCCACATTTGGCACCAAGGCTCTTCCAACAGTAAGTCCATGCGCTAGTATCGGGTACCGATGGTCCAGCGTGAACACCGTACGCTCAAAGCGCGTTCTTGAACGTGCATCACGTGCCCCCGGTGTGTACGTAGCAAAAGAGAGACAACAAACCCACTGTTTGTAGTTTTTGTCAAGCAGCTGTGAGACGAAACCTTCATTTAAAAAAACAAAAAAACTGTATTAACTCCAAAGCAAGGGATTAAAGGTGTTTTGTAAACATTTTTGGATAACTTGCTCTCTCAAAGATCTCAAATAAAGTCAAATTTTTATTTTAAAGAGGAAAATACCTCATCATGTGATTCTATATGGATCAAATTATACCTGTTGGGTTAATGTGTGCAGAAGTTGAAGTTGAAGTTTTTGCAGCACTGAAGAAAACTCAGTGTGGACCTAGAATGTGGAGCTCTGTTTATTTTTGCATGACCTTGAATGTGGCTGCTGGAGGGGGTTTCAAAGCAAAAAACATGACATGGATGTGATGAGCGCCGCGCTGTTCGGGGTCCATGCACACGCCTCCGGGTTCCCCTAAAGCCTGGCAGGACTGGTTCCTGCATCGCTGATGCAGAGCGGGTTAGTTCCGATGGGACACCGTCCGTGAGAAGCAGAGAAGGTCGCGGCGCGGTGAGCAAACACATGAAGAAGAACAGCATCATCTGGGTAATATGATCTGACGCTGAGACTATCAGCACTCTATCTGATTTACTTAAGAAAAAAAAAAATGGATTTGGCGCCCTGCATCAGGTATTACGGCTGGAGGAAAATGGGCTTTGGCTTACGGCTAACTCCTGAAGGAAAATTGGATTAAAGGTGCTGACTAAACAACTGGTCGTCCTACGGTTGACCCTCCTAACCTCCAGCACCGACTGGAGGTCAGCCGGTGAATCGGAGTATTCCAGGAGGAACAAACCCTGTTGAGCTCCAGCAGGTTTAGAAAGCAGCCGTGGAAGTTTGGTAAAGAGAGCGGCAAGCAGCGATGGAGCCAGCCAATAGGAGGAAAGTACGTCAAGCATGCCCATGCCATGGAGGGAAAGGGAAGTCAGTCAAGCACATTGATGCGGTGCGAGGCGTGCAAGTGCGAAGCCCCGATCAGAAGAAGCCACTCAGAGGTTTTTTGTCGCTTGTGTTTTTTTTTGGTTGGGGGGGAGGGGTTTCTACCTGTCTGGATTTCCACCTGCTTAATTTCAAAGTGAGCCTTTCAAAGTAAAAGTAGAAGAGGGTTGTAACCCCCCCCCCCCCATCCAATGCTGGATTCATCCATAATTCAATTTGCAGTGATCTGCAGAGAAGCACACTTATCACTGAGAAAGGCGGTGTGCGATGGGAGGCGGGAAGGGGGAGCGGGGGGCAGCACATTGTCTCTGAATGCACCAAGGGCATTGGACAATGAGAGGACTGCAGTGAGATAACAACGGATCGTTCTCGCAGCGTTGGCTAATGACTTCAGTTCTCTCTGGAGCTGGTTCTGCTCTCAGCTGCAGCTCTTTGGGTCCGTCAGGAGAAGAAAAAAAAAAAAAAGGCCAGCAGAGGTGGGCATGCTTCAGTTCTCATTCGGCTCTAAAACTCTAAAACTAATACAGATAACTGTTTTAGAGAGTAATAAAGCAGGGCTCCACATTTAATGATGTGCGAGGAAATAAACCAAAAGTATTGTTATTCCATAAATATGTGCATTAAGCTGTGTGGCTGTCTGTGTTTTCACTATAAAAATAATAAAAACGGGAGATGTCAGATATATTTTGCTATCCTGCGAGAAATCGAAAGCAAATAAAAAAACACTACGAAACCATTGACTGTATATGAGAACTGGACTGGACTGCTGGCTCCGACGAAATTAAGTCAATTCAGTCACAAATTTTTTTCACAATACGGACGCCGCCATGTTGGAGCCAGACGATGTCAGTAAAGAGTGATTAGTCCGAGTCGGTCATTATTTCCATGGCAACCACCCTCATCAATCAGGAGTGAGCTTTTTGGAAGGCCACGCCCCTACCTTGAATAAGTTGCTCTACACTTGCAATTTCACTTGTACCACAACGTTTTACGGTAGTACTTTAGGATATGAAAAAGGAAATGTTTGCAACAAGTTTGCGCGTGATATTCAACACTTGAAGATAGTACTTTAGGTGAAGTGTTTGCAGCAATATACCACACTTTACAGAACTACTTTTGTTCTTTACACAGTGTAAAGTACTATGGCAAAGAGTTGCATATACTACCACAAAGTGCTGCAAATACCACAGTAAAGTGTTGCATATCTGAAACAAGTTAACACCAATATCTTCACTTTACAGTAGTACTATTTGTAAAGTGTTGTGTATCGGCAACTGCAGGTTCGCTGCAATGTACAACTTTTTTACGGTAGTACTTTATACTTTACAAAGTGTTAGGTGCTGCCACAAAGTGTTGCATATCTACAACAGGTTAACAGCGATATACTCCACCTTACGGTAGTAGTATTTGTAAAGCATTGTGCACTGGCAACTGCAGGTTTTACTGCAATGTGTTACATTTCATGGTAGTGCTTTATACTTTACAAAGTCTAATTATTACCACAAAGTGTTGCATATATTAACACAAAATGTTGCCTATCTGCAACAGGTTGGTGGTGATACACAACACTCTATGGTAGAACGTAAAGTACTACCACAAAATGTTGCATACCTGTAACAGATTTGTGGTAATATACAAATTTTATGGTAGTACTTTACAGTTGACACTAGTGAAGTAAGAATCTGTTGGAAAGAGTTGTGGTACGTCAAAGAACGTGTTGTTTCGTGTTGCTGGCAACAGCATGAAAGGGTCTAGTGGAAGAACTGACCTTAAAATGGCGGAAAAGCCAATCAGGTACGCGACAACCCACTTTTTTATTTGTAAACACTAAATGGTTTCCCCTAAATGGTTAATGGCCAATCAGGAGTGAGTTTGTTGGAAGTCCACTCTCCTATTACTTAACTTAACAGAGGGCTACACAAAACCTATCAATCATTTTTAATGTTCAACGTGAGGCCATCTTTTTCTGTTTAGCCATCTGGTTGGTCAGTTTATAACTTGAATAACTTGAACTACAGAAAAAAAACATGAAGCTGTGTATTTCTCTATAGACGTCGATGGGATTCTTGGAGCCAGTGGGCACTTCCTGTTTGGAATGGGGGTCACTCAGTCCTGTTCATACGTACAGTCAATGTGTGAAACAGAATCATCCAAACTAGTTCATTTGTCAGAAAAAGCAGAAACCCTGTCAAATCAGTTCGGAGAGACTACAGGACAGGTGTCGCTCTCACCATGGCTGCAGCTGTGGCGGCAGCTTGGGCCGCCACAGCTGTCTGGTTGGCCTGGTGTTGGGTTGCCTTGATCTTGGCCTGCAGGTGGGCCGGAGGGTGGAAGTACTTGCACTTCTCGCGGGAGCAGCGGCTCTTGATGTAGTCCATGCACACCGTGACTGTGTTGTCGCTGGTGTCGATCATGGGGCTGTCGCTGGGGTGCGCGAAGCGGCAGTCCGTCTCGCCACGGGCGCAGTTGCCCCGCTGGAAACTCGCGACAAACCTGGAAAGCGGGAGAATCGCACGCAAACACATTCACACGAACAACACAAAAACACCAAAGTGACTTGTTTAGTTCTGTTCCAAAAGAAAGAAGTTAACAAACTCAAATGTTTGCTAAGAAAATAACTGTTTGGGTTCAAAATAGGCAACTCCCCTGCCCAATGTAGGACCATTTTTGACAAAGCACTTTATTCATGCTTAAATTTATTTGAGGCTTTTAGCCATACTGTCCAAAAGGCTAAAGCTAATAGATTTTAAGTAGCCTAGTTTTTTTACATTATTGCTTTTGATCGGTCGAGGTGTTATTTGTTTCAAATTTATGTCCTTTATTGCTCATCTGTCTGTACCCACAAACTCTCTGCTTTTGGGACGACAGCAGGATCTTGCGTAACAGCCAAGAAGTAACATTTAGACTTCCTGTTTGAAGCTCATCGTAAATCAAATCAGTCCCAGTTCATTTGAATGTGGACATAGTTTAACTTGGTGAAAGAAACTAAAAAAAACTTAGAAGTTTGGTTTAAAGTAAATTTTTATACTCTGCTGTTGGTCTTTTCATTTTGACCTTCTTAATAATTTAAGTTTTAATTTCAGCTAGAAACCAAGGTTGGGTTAGGTTAACCCTTCTTTTGCTGCAGTGTTGACATTTTTCAACTACCGTAACTGTTTAACCATTAATGCAATTAAAGTCCAACAGATTCTGACACGGAAAAAAGCTGGTTTGCAACTATATAAGATACTTTACGGTAGTACTTTACACTATGTAAACTACCGCAAAGTGTTGCATATCTGCAACAATTTTGCAACAATATAAAACAAAAGTGTTGCATACTAGCAAAGTTGTTGTGCGGATATACAACACTTCACAGTAGTTCTATACACTGTTTATTGTAAAGTACTACTGCAAAAAGTTGCATTTCAGCAAAGTTTTTATGCTGACATACAGAACTTTATGGAAGTACCTAGCACTTTTCAAAGTGAAAATTACTACAACAAAGTGTTTCATATCATTAATGTTTCTGTGCCAGTATACATCACTTCACAGTAGTTCTTTACATTTTGTAAATTGTAAAGTACTATCTCAAAGTGTTAAATATCCATCGCATATTTGCAATTTTTGTGCCACTATACAACACCTTAAGGTAGTACTTTACAAAGTACAAGGTGTACAGTTCACATTTTGTAAAGTAAACTTTAGTGTACACAATGTTCTTTTTTACAAAGTGTACACTTTAAAGTACTAACGTAAAGTACTACAGTAAAGGAAGTGCATACTGGCAACAGGTTTGTGCCAATATGCACCACTTTACTGTAGTACTTTACACTTACAAAATCCAAACCCGTTGGAAGTACATTTATTGCGTGTTGTTTTATGTTAACAACAATAACTCTGGTGTGAAAAAGTAAAGCTAGAAAATTGATCTAACGCTGGCTCAATAACAGCTAAGCAGTCACAGAGCAACCCACTTTTTCCATCTAAAAACACTCACTGGTAACCACACAATGGTTATAGCAGACAGTTACAACTATTAAAAGCTAGAAACGTTTTTATTTATGTAAATAAAGTGATATTAATCTGGTTTGTTTATTTAGACCCATGTGTACTTGTTTGAACCTTGCTTTAATACTTTGACAGATTTAAGTTAAAATTTGTTTTTGTTTCTATAAATGTTGCAGTAATTATAAGTGAAATCCACACTATTAATGCAAGTTTGTGGGGATTTTGTCCAGAAATTTCTGTTTCGACACATTTAACAGGATGGTTCATTGCACTAAGATTTATCAGCATTGATGTAAGTATCCTATAAACACTGAGTTATGCTACTGTTGTGTATGCAATACTTTTGAAAGAACAACAAAAATAAAATAAATTAAAAGCTGAGCTTTTAGTTTGAAATAAAGCATAAAAGAGAATTAAAAAAAAGGTTTTAATTTATCTTTACCAAACACGTGCCATAATATTTCTGCTGCAGATCCATGAAAATAAACAAACAAAAAGCCACAAGATAAATAGTACTTTAGTACTTAGCGTATGAATAACTTAAAAACTTCATCTCTGCAGAATCTCTGAACCGGTCGTAGCTAAAGCACAAACTGGAGCGTCCAGACAAACATATATAAAACCAGGACCTTTAGAGAAAATGTGTCCGCACACACGAGCGCACATACACGACAGCTTTGTGTAGGAGTGCATACGTGTCCCACAGGGACACTGTTTAATTAGAGCCAGCTCTATTCAGTTGCTAAGTGACAGCTCTCCTGCAGAAAAACAGAAACAGGCGTACACCCACGCATCACCTCCAGGTCTTAGGTAGATTATTGTTTATCTTCATAAATATAGTGGAGGGAAAAGGCAACTCTCTTTCACAATAAGCAGGTCTTTGAAAAAGTTGTTTGCCAAGCAGGCAGATGGAGGTCTGATGCTGCAGAGCGAATAAACAAATAGCGGGGAAAAAAACATCAAATTTAAGTGTTAATCTGTCTTCAACTCAAATTTTTATTCATTTTAGACTTAATCTTCCTTTATTTGTTCAGTTCGCTGCACTGCAGTAACTCGTGATGCACTGAAAGGTCTGAAAAAAAGGGGTGGTTTTTGGGGTGTGTCACCTCCAGCTTGTCAGTGCGCAGCAGCTTCTGGTTGGAGGAGGAGCCAGCGGTCACGGAGACGGGCGGGCTGCCAGGGACGATGACGGGAGTGCTGGGCAGGATGTCTGTGGGCACCAGGCCCATGCTGTGGGACATCGGAGTCAGGTACGGAGTGTAGCTCAGACCTGCGCTGGAGCCCAGACCTTGGCTGACTGGAAAAGTCTGCTGCAGGCGGAGAGAAGAGCAGATGTTCAGCGCCACCCGTTTCTCCATCACATGTGTCCTGTGGAGCGGCGGCCCCCGACCTTCTTCAGGCAACAGACCGGTTTAATATCGGACAGTATTTTCAGGCACGAGGATGAAGTCTGTGTTTTGAATAACTTTTGAGGATAATGTTTCTCTTCATCCTCTGTAAAAACATCTGCAGCTGCTTTAAACTCTATTTGTTCACTAGATTTCATAGGGATCATTAAAAAGTTATCTAGATTTTCCCATAACTTCAGCCTCACCTGACTGTTAAGGAGCGACGAATAAATAACAAAAAAGAAGATCACTAAAACGGGCACTTCCTAAATATAATCCTAAACGTGAATCCATCGTTTAAATAACTTTATTAGCAGCGTCCTCGTAACACTAGACAGCCGGTTGCTGAATATTCTGCAATATTATTATGGTGTGTGGGAACAAGTGTCTCAATAAATCCATGTTTGGAGTAAAGACACTTTGCACATTTTGCGTATTTTCAATGACATTTAGTTCTTTTTTTATCCATGTGTGATATATACATAATTCATAAATGCTTTGTGTGTTCGCAATTCCTCGATGTGCGCAGATGTCCATGGAAAGTTTCTGCCCACGGAATTATTTTTGTGTAGTTCCTACATAATTTTTACGTAAATCTTACGCAATTGTGCGTGATTTTAGTGAGATGCATACGTGAGATGCATTGTGTCTTCCCACAACCGTTCCAGGTTTGTCTAAGAGACTTTTCACACATGTACCACCGGTGTATGACTCTTACATCACATACACGACACACACATCCCATTGAAAGTACGTAATCGACGCACAAATCACTAATGAATTGCATATAAACAGCGGGAGCTGACCATGGTGCTGACGCGATGTGATTTCTGCTCCATGCTCTGAATGTCAAAGTGAAGAAATTCAATGGTTTACGTGTTCTTTGTGCAATTTATTCTGCAAGTTCTTTTAACGTCGTTGATTAGTGATGCATCTTTGAAAATTTCACATAATGAAGCACAACTTTTCTCACTTTTTTCAAATCTATTCATGTATGACCAATTTTCATTGGGGAAACAACCACTAGAGGTCAACCAGCTGTTAGAGGGAAAATAACAAATATGTTAGCAAATACGTATTTTTCAAAAATCTGATATAAGTCGCACCCCTGGCTAAACTGTGCAAAAAAAGCCACGACTTATACTCAGAAAATAGAATAATCACCTGGTGGGCAGTTTGGATTTTTTTTTAGAAAGCAAGCAGGGTGGGAGGTCTGAAAGATCAGGGTCAGGCAGCACCAATGAAGATCTTCCAGCAGGTCTCGCGTCTGCTTTGGCTTCTGTCCACGGTCTTAATTAAAGAGCCCGAGACTTAAGAAAGCGGGGTGCAGCAAAGACGTGACATGGAGGATGCAGCGACAGAGGAAAGGAAGAAGGAGGAGGAGAACAGAAGAGACAAATGAAGAGAGGGGCACAGCTGTGGGGAGCTGGGGTGGCGGGGATGACAGGTAGAACTGGGGGGGGGGGGGGACAAAGAGAAATATGTATGTGGGAAACATGGGGGAGATGGAGGAAATTGAGAAACAAGAGAATCTTTTTACTGTAGCGGTTTTTGCTGAGCGTGTTTGTTCCAAAGATGCAGTTAAAGTCATCCAGGCTTGGCAGCAGCCCAGTCCGCTCCCGTTCAGCACAGAGGAAACGGTTGTACGGAAGAAATTACGATCTTTGGAGGCTAATCTCCAAACTCTACGAGCTTGTCAGAAGAAGCTGCTGCACCTAATAAGATTTTTTTTTTTTTTTGCAAAGTCATGCGGCTCGTGGCGGTATTTCCCAGAGCGACACTAACCACATGCTGCATGGTGGTGCCGGGGATCATAAACTGCATCTGCTGAGCCAACATGGCCGCTGCCGTCTTCTGCTGGATCAGGTTGTTTCGCCCGTTGATCTCCAGCTGCGTCTTCAGGTGGGCCGGCGGATGCAGGTACTTGCAGTTTTCTCGCGTGCAGCGGCCCTGAGGGGAAGACACAAAAGACTGTAAACAAACATCACAAAGACAAGAGCGGGGGGAGAAGCATCTTTTTTCTTCAAGCACTTCAAAAATCTTTGGATGAAGAACTCGCTTTGGCTCTATTTATTAACACCCCTCAGAGCTTTTGTTTAGGGCACAAAAGATCAACATCGATCATCAGTTTTTGCACAGCTGCTGTGGTGCAGTGGACAATCAAAAAGAAGATGGTTTTCAACCATTAAACCTCAGACAAACCGACACTTGAAATGCTCTCCTTTAGGTTAAAGTCAATGAGGTGGTCACTGATAATAAAGTTACGTTTTGATGCATAAATGTAGAGTCTGTAGTATTTTAGTGGTTTCTATTGTGGTCCACTTTAGCAGAAGACGGCAGCGGCCATGTTGGCTCTGCAGATGCAGTTTATGATCCCCTTTCTCTGATATTTCTATAATCTATTGCATGTTCAGCCGGCTAGCTGATTGTGTCTTCGTTTTTGGAACCTTGCTCCATGGATAAACGGACCGTACCAACATTTACAGGCTTTGGGGCCACATGCCGTCCCCAGCAATGATACATGAATCGCACTTCACCAAACAGATGCATGAAGAACTAAATGATAAATAAATGATCAAGAGTAGAGGAGAGAAGGAGAGTAGAAGTAGGCGAGATGAGAGGAGGGAACCCCAGTGCACCATACTTTCCCCAGCTTCAAACTTCTACTAATTGTTATTGTTAAGTTTAATTCAAACATGTTAACAGTAAGTTAAATATTCTGTGATTACTAGCTAGTCTGGCAATTAACCTGTCCAAACAGGAGTGTTTTAAGCCTAACTTTGAATGTAGAAACTGTGTCGGCCTCTCGTCCGGTTATCTCTGGAAATGCAAATGCAGAGGCTGGCGGGGTCAGGCTTGCAGGAACACTGGTAGATGACGGCAATTACACTGTCAGAGCAAGGCCTAATGGCGAACACAATGATCCAATATGGATCCTCCACGGCAGTTGTTTCAGGAAAAGGGGGAAGGCACACGGAAGCCAGGTCAGCAGGGGACAAAAGAAAGCCAGCATCGAAGGAGAGCAGAGGGGACAGAGCGGAGGTGTCTGCAACGGCACACTAAGTCTTAGAGGATAGAAAAGCTGGATAAAAACGAGTCTGGTGTAAGGAAGGCTGCTGCTCGGTCTAAATACCTCTTAATACCACGACACAACCCAGCCCACTAAGTATCCTGATTAGCTATATCACTGCCATCATGATTTCTCCAATTTCCTCTTATATGACGGGTCTGCCTCGCGTCAAGGACAGAGTTTAATCACTCAAGTGCTCCACTCAAGCGCCGATTTCAAGAGCGAAAAAAAGTCAGACGGAAGGGAAGCGGTCCGTGAACAGGTTGGCTGTCGTGTGCAGCGTCCAACCATCTGGATGGTCTCTGACCGAGGGCTCGGATAGAGCGGACCGTGCGGAAGTGGCATTGAACACATCGGTGCGGGATTGATGGTCACTCATTAGCAGTCAAAAGCTGAATTACAGTCATGAAGATGCAACATTTCAGTTCCAGGTTCCACCATAACATTCCTAAATCGTTTTTAAATGTCTCACCAACACATTTGTGTTTGAATTTATGGTCACAACACAATGTAGGACTTTTCTATCATCTGTTTAGCAACACCAACAAACAAGTGGGTTATGTGTGTGTGCTTTGAGTTGAATTCAAGGACTAGAGAACTGCATCTCTGCAGGAATTGATGTTGATTCTCAGCCTTTAGGTCTGTAAAGAAACATCTGCAGGAAAACCTTTTAATTAAGGCCGGCTTAAACTAGAAGCCATGCTCTTAAGGTGAACGGACAAAGTGGTTCTGTTTGAAGTAACAAGTCAAATCATGACACAGCTATTGTGTTTTTTCACAACTGACAGCCCCTAAGAGCCCCTAAGAGCACCTAAAAGAGCGGCTAATTTTCAATCAATTTAGTTCAAATTCAAATGTTTTTTTTTTTTACGAGTCTTTCTGCTCTAATGAAATTTGCACTAAATGGTTTATTTGGAAAATAATCAAATTAGAATCTTGATTTTTTTTGCCGCTGAAAACCAAGCCCTAAGTTTCTTTCCAATAGTGTTCCCTCATTCACTGCAGGGGTTACGTCCTAAAAATAACCAGTGATAGGTGAAATCCGCGAAAAAGGATTACAGATAGCACAAACTCCATACGCATTTATCAGACAAACACAAACATTTGAAACTCTCAAAGTGTAAACCTTCATTAGCATTAGCTGCGTTTCCATCACACATATGCGCAAAACTTTATAAAAAACTCTAATATAGTAAAAAGAAAAACATAATTTGTTTCCATTAAATCATAATCTTAATCATAATTGTGCGAATAAACACAAACCAACTTATGTGTGTAGGATGGGGCTATGGAATGAAGCACTCATCCATAGCCCCATGGGCTGGGCTATGGATGAATCACCATTTTGGAAAATGGGGATTTAACAGAGGCGCTGAGGATCCAACAATACCACATGACACGCTCAACTTCTAATGAGCTGGTGGAGCCTGGGAGTTTTTTCAAAATTGGGGTGTTTCTATTAGGCAAATTTCTTCCAATTTGCGCAATTTTATAGTCAATGGAGACGAAGCTATTGAGAAATAAGTCCAGTTTTATAGAATGAAAACAAATCTCTGATCGCGATCAAAGATTTATGTAGGACTCAGATAGATGTTGCAACCTGAACGCATTATTTACAGAAGACACGGAGAAGACTGACTGACAACAACAACGGCCAATCAGGATGCAGGCACTGTGCACCCTACACAAAAAAAAAAGATCCAAAGAAAATCAAAGAAAAATGAAAAATACACAAAAACAGAGAGACTATGAAGAATGAAGCCCTGTATAGTTTAACATGAAAATGTTAAATAAATGATATTTCAGTTGGAGAAAATCACGGCTCCCTTTCCTAATCCCTAACTACTAAAGAATAAATGCGAGAATATCTTCTGCCCTGGATTTAAAAAGCAATTTGGACACAATTCTCATGAACGAATATGATTAATAAACTCAAACTCAAACTCAAACTTTATTTATTTATATAGCGCCTTTCATTTTGGTTAAAAACACAAAGCGCTTAACATAAAAACAGATAAAACAGTCATAAAAAAATGAAAGTTGTTAAAAACAGAAAACAAAGGACAATCACACAAAGAAGGTACCCCTCCCTCACCACCCCCCACCCCCACCCCCACCCACCCAGTTACCCCAGTAGAACCATGAACAGAAACAAAAAACTGCAGTTGAAGAAGGTCTGGCTTGGTTCTGCTGTGAGGAAACTATATCATGGGGATCCATTCATTCCAAGGCCCAGCCCGACCACAGGGGCCATTACCGCAGCGTCCGCCCAACACAGGGCAGCCCAGGGCCCCATCCATGGCTATTAGACCACAGAGTGGGACCCCAGCCCGCCCAATGAGACCACAGCAACGGCACCCCCTACAGGTCAAGCTGGTGGTGCCCAAGAACGATGGATCCCCAAGAGGAAACACTGGAGTAAAGAACATCAGAATAAAAAAATAAAAATGATCATAAAATAACAACAATAAAAATAGAAAAAGATAAAAATAAAATAAGATATAAGTATGTTAGTAATTAAAAAATAAAATACGTCAGTGATTAAAACACAACCTAAGTATCATTGGTTAAATAACAATAAGAAGAATTGCATATTAGAAACAGAGATAATAATAGTCCTTACAAGAAAATAAATAAATAAATAAATATGTAAATAAATACCTCAATGAATAAATAGATGAATAATAAAAGACATAAGGAATGATCAAAGTCATATAAAAGTCAGACTAAAAAGGTGGGTCTTGAGCCTCTTCTTAAAAATGTCTACAGTCTCTGCAGCCCTGAGGTTCTCCGGCAGGCTGTTCCACAGGCGAGGACCATAATGGTGGAACGAAGCCTCACCGTGTGTCCTGGTCCTCACCTTAGGGACAACTAAGAGGCCAGTGCCAGAGGACCTCAGGGTACGCGAGGGTTCGTATTTTAAAATAATATCATTTAAATAAGAGGGCCCAAGACCATAAAAACATTTGTAAACTATTAAAAGAACTTTAAAATCAATCCTGAAACGCACAGGGAGCCAATGCAGCGATTTTAAAACCGGTGTAATGTGTTCCCGCCCTCTGGTCCTCGTCAGAACTCGTGCCGCTGAGTTCTGTAGAAGTTGTAGATTTGAGATCGACTTTTTGAGTAAACCAGAGAGCAGGGTATTACAATAATCTAAACGACTAAAAATAAAAGCATGCATTAGCACCTCTGTGCTGGCAAGAGAGAGGAACGGGCGGACTCTGGCAATGTTTTTAAGATAATAAAAAAAAATGTTCCAACACAATGCACCGCAGTCTATATTCGCTAATCTAGTGACCATTGATGCATGTCGTTTTTTGCAGAAATTTCTAGAACACTCAATTTTGGAATTGTGTATTTGGACAGCTCTACAAAATAGCAAATGCACTATGAAGTGAACAATGTAGTGAATAGCGGAGGAATTTGGACAGAACCGTAGTCTATGTACAACACAAAATGTAATACAGTAGGCTGTGCAAAGAAGAAGAGAGGACAATGTCACCACAGAAGAAGAAGAAATGTGACGTGAAAATGGAGAAAAAGAAGAGTAGCAGTTTACAGAGAGCAATATTTTCTTGAAAAAATCATATATTGAAAATATTTACTTTGGAAAAATAGTCAAGAACAATTGAAGCTTCAAGGCTTCAAAACAGTACACAAAAGTGACATTTGGTGACCAAATAAAGCTATTAAGACCTCTCTTAAGTACTCACACACTCAAACATTCAAGTAATTTTTTTGTTTGTTTTGTTGTATAAGTATTGATTTTTAAACCATTGGCCTTTATTGTTTTTAATGTGTGTGTGTTTTAGATTTGTCATTATTAAAGACCCTATCTATCTATCTATCTATCTATCTATCTATCTATCTATCTATCTATCTATCTATCTATCTATCTATCTATCTATCTATCTGTCTGTCTGTCTGTCTGTCTGTCTGTCTGTCTGTCTGTCTGTCTGTCTGTCTGTCTGTCTGTCTGTCTGTCTGTCTGTCTGTCTGTCTGTCTGTCTGTCTGTCTGTCTGTCTGTCTGTCTGTCTGTCTGTCTTTCTGTCTGTCTGTCTGTCTGTCTGTCTGTCTGTCTATCTATCTATCTATCTATCTATCTATCTATCTATCTATCTATCTATCTATCTATCTATC
This sequence comes from Oryzias curvinotus, assembly GCA_023969325.1. Lineage (NCBI taxonomy): Eukaryota > Metazoa > Chordata > Actinopteri > Beloniformes > Adrianichthyidae > Oryzias > Oryzias curvinotus. The sequence continues at coordinate 10,358,408 of CM043707.1, read as the reverse complement.
TATCTATCTATCTATCTATCTATCTATCTATCTATCTATCTATCTATCTATCTATCTATCTTTGTGATTGGTGGACAGTTAGGGGTCTGACGGAGTTCATTTTTTGGGACCAGCGTCAACTTTCCAAACGACTTAACACATGGTTGAGGATAACAAGATCAAGCAGGACCCTGCTGCAGCCTTGTAATGACATGAGTCACAGACTGGAAGGGACTGACCTGGTGTGAAAGCGCCAGCAAGCCCCCCGGTACCCTCGCTCCTCCTTCTCAGTCCGCATGCACAAAAATCACACCTGCCCACACATATGCATGCTAAATCCCTCCATCGCAGCAAGCCGCAAACACACTTTTAACACGCTCACAAGTGGAGCACACCGTTGCGTTTCCTTAATTAATTATTCCAGAACTTAACCCTGCGGCTAAAGATCTTTAAGGTGTAAGAAATAATTAAAGCTCTGTGGAGTGCGCCGCAAAAAATCGGCAAAAGATGTGGATGGTGTGAGTGCTGTGTCCACAAGAAGGAACGTGTGGGCAGGTGTAACTGCAGAAGAAACTGTGTGGGAGAGTGTGATTCTGCGCCTGCGAGGAAGAGAGCCCTGGACAGCATCCCAGGCCCGGTCTGCAGAAAGCCACACCATCCCCACAATGCCCTGCAGACACCTCATGTACCTGCTTACACTGGTAAGAACACACCCGTAAGCAGAGCGAACCCTCAGAAGGAGATCTGTTCAGAAACAATGATGTGCCTGGCCTCACGCTTGAAAACCTCCTGCTGTCATCTTCTCTTTCTGCCTTTCACAGATCCACTTGCGCTGTATCATTAAACCCGTCTTTTGCTCTGCGCTAAATTTTCTGTTATTCGTCTGCTCTGTATGAGCAGAAGATGGAAGGAGTAGTAAAAAAAAAACAAAAAAAAAACAAAAGCCTCCTCAAGCGCTTCTTTGATAATGGAAATTCCAACATAATGGGCTAATAAAAGGTATCACACTGTTTGCAGTACTGTTACCAGAAAGCTTTGCAATTACCGTAAATGATCTGTGTGGCATCCATCATCATCACCGGATATTTGCTTCTGCATCGTTTATTCTGAGCATACGTTTAAAGTCACAGATATCCACCTCAGCTCTTCATTAGCCGAGTTTTGAGGCCAGAAATGGAAGAAAAGGCATTCAGGCATTCATCAAGGCTAAAGTTAAATTTGGTAAGGTAATTTGGCAGCCCATAGCAATTTTGACAAAGTTACTTAATGCCTTAGTCTCATGGACCTGTATGGGTGCTGCACGTTTTTGGGTTGTCCGGGACTGTGGACAGTCATAGAGTCTCTTACAGGAAGCACAGGTGTGCCTTACTCTTGTGGTACTGTTGTGGCTCCTATGACCACCTCAAGGGACGTCATGAAAATGGAAAGTATCATTGTCGTACCTGTGGTAAATCTATGGTTATGACATCCAAGTGTCCTTACACCGCACTCATTAGTAGTCACAAGTAAGATGGAAGTATTGGCCCCTTACCAAATGCAAGCTCCACACACATGGGGTGTGCACATGATAGTTTAGTGCCCGTCGAACGCCTGTAGGATGTCAACACCGTCCCTTGGCAATGCACAATCAAGCGGACTCTAATATGTGCATTTTGGGCTTCGGCGTCTAAAATTTGTTCCTGAGTTGCCATGCACATTTTAAACACAGTTTTTAGGCTATATGTGCAAAATGTGCTGAAAGTCAAACCAGGTTGTACTTTGACCAATTAGGGACTCTGTTTTAGTTGTGACGTATGGATGGCGTCCCTTTTAATTTTACAAAGTTGATCAGGTAGGATAAATGTAATAATTGTGGTTTGCATCTTTCATATATATATATAGGAATAGAGCTGTTACAGAAAAAGCCTGAAGAGAGATTTGCACCGCATTTTGCCCCCAACCCTCTTCCAACTGTAAGGAGGCGGACATGCGCTAGTATTTGATAGCGACAGTTCGGTGTGAACACCATACGCTAAATGCTAAAAATTAGCGTTGCAGTTAGGCTGCGCATAAGGACCACCAAAGTGTGAACACGAACTGGCTCCATTCGCATAATTATTCACAGGACTATTTTTAAAAAAATGGTTTGCCCATTCTTCACCCACAGACAGCCCATATCCACCAGTAAAGACAGTTGTGACTAAGGCTTTAGGTATTCACAAACAGGACACGGGTACTTGCTGAATTTGAAGAGGTGGTAATTGACAACCTCTTTGCAAAGTAGTTAAAAAGCTTTTACCCACAATGCAATGGTAATGAGCTTGACATTCGAGGTAATTTGAGACATTTCTTTAAAGAAAAAGCATGTTAGGCCACCTGCAACAGCCATCCGCAAAAAGGTAGAAACAGAAGACGACTATGAACGGAGGACCCGGGCTGGCGCTTTTGATGCCACATTTGGAGATTCAAAGCACACACGATGAGGTAAGCTTTGTGGAAAATCAGCACTGCATCACAGAAGTGCACGCAGCTCAGCATCCGAAGCTGTTCACCAGCATGCAGAAGCGCTGAAAGGCTGCACGCACGACTGGTAACAATACTGTGCCGTCATCTGATTACAAGCCCTTCGTCTTTTTGTAAGGGCATAGGGACACAAGCGCACAGGCCTGAGCGGAGAGACATGCTTCTGTTGAAGCCACCCACACTGAGCAGAAATCCATTCATTGCAAGAGTGCTGCTTTCCAGCAGCTATCTATCAAAAGGGTCTTTGAATGCACCATTACACCTTTGTGGTCTGTGCGCTATCTTACACAGAGTAGCTACAGGTGTACACTTCCAATCAGAGTCATAGGGTATTATATCTACCGTAAAATAAGACCTACTTGTTATTACAGTAAAAACCTTTGTCAATATTTGTAATAATCTTTTTTTTTTGGATTGCAGACAGGCATGCTGAATGAATCGAAAAGTTATAAAGTTATCGTCATTGAGCTATTTCCCCGTGTGAAAGGAATATTGCAAAAGATGGCGTAAACTGTGATAAATGGTTACTTTAAAATGTTAAGACACAAGGAAGCTTGAAGTACTTGACAAATCAAATGAAGCATATTTGACCAATCGAACGGACTCCTTCAAATTAAAGAACAATTAAAGGGGAGCCCTTTTGTGTTTTTATGTTTTTATGTTAGATACTCACCTCCTATGTGAGGTTATTTGGAGGTTATTGACTATATATAATATAGTAATGTCGCAACACTTATCCCTAATAAATCATCCTCATAATGGGCAGCCCCAATTGCAGAAAACCAGCATGTATTTTCCATTGTAGATGCTACAAATTGGGTAATTCTTTGGCCAAAAGGGGAATTTTTGACTAATTTTGGAAGTGTACATCTGTTTTGGTCAATAGAGGCTGTTGACCAACTCACTGCAATCTCAGCACCATCTGATATTTCTGCAGGATTTACAGATCATGATGAACTTAATGGAAAAAAAACCCCTAAAGGTCAATCTCTTTAAAGAGCAGGGATAGTACTTAAAAACTGTCTGAATCCCACACATGCGGGGAACACGACGGCCCGTTCAATACCTGCTAACAACAGAATGAGGCCTAAGGCAAAGAAAAGAAGACCGTGGCGGTGCTAAGTGAACCATCATCGGTCCAAACATGACAGCTTGGGCCTTAATTATACTGTGATGTTTGGAGCTATGCAGACAAGAATCTCCTCAATCTGATCCTGTTATTTCCAGCATAAACACTGAAGTCTCACGATGAGTGACATCCAGTGACGTGCGCTGAGGTTAATGGCTGGTGAGGCACTGACGTCATCAGTCATATTTACAAACATATGAACCATACTGAGTAACTTATTCACCATTTGATTGACAACAGTTAACGTGTTTTGTTTAAAATATCATTTCAACATGTTTTTTTTCCATATACAGTGATCCCTTGCTATAACACTTTTTACTTTTCAGGGTTTCACTACTTCACGGATTTGCATCGTGCATTGTGTTCTGCATTCTGATTGGCTAAAAAATCACTCCGCTTCTTCTCTACCTGTGCGTCAATAACGTTGCAGTTTAATATGTGCACGTACGTAAAACAGCAAATTCTCTTGATGGTGGCATGTCAGTGTATATGGATCTTTTTGCAAAGCAGAAAAAAAAGCGACAACAACTGCCTATCACTGTGCTCTTCTCCCGAACAAACAAACACACCTGCACCGCGGGCTTCAAAAGGAGAAAACACTGCAGAGGGGAGTCAGGATGCAGCGGCTGCAACACCTGAGTCACTATTTGTCCCAATGTACTTTGTATTTTTTTCATAATAATTTTACATTTTCTCCCGTTTCATCTAATCACTCGGGTCGCGGTGGGCGGGGCTAATCTCCGCGATTTCAAGCCTTCTGCTCACATTGATTATTAAAATTATTATTTGACAGTACAGTACAGAAGTTATTTGTCTCAAAAAAACGTTTCTAAAGTACATTTATTTGTGAAACAAAAGCTTGAGCCTGTAAATGGTTTGTTCTTTCTTTTTAATTTATAATACAGTATTCATTGTATAATAGTTTAAAAAAAAATAAAGGTTTCTACTTCACGGATTTTGTCTATCACGGGTTCTTTTTGCAACGTAACCCCCGCGAAAAACAAGGGTTTACTGTACAAACTGCAGCATAGAAAAAAGCACAAACGTTATTATCGTCTTACCTTTACTTGTAAATAAAGTCCATACGCTGATCCTTCTGAAGAAAATGACTTGCCGCTTGTTATCACTTCTTCTATTATTTTTAGCGTCATAATCTCAGGGCTCACCAGCGCCCCCTAACATGAGGCACGAGAACGTCTGGCCTCACCCAGCGGCTTTTTGGCCGGCGTTTAGCGCTCAGCACAAGAAACACGTCCCTCACATACAATTATTTATAAAAACAAACACTGTACATCATATACATCTGCTAAATTATGTAAACTCAGCTCATATAGTACAAGTGATTGAACCGACATACAGAGAGACAGCAGTACCGTCTGACAGCATAGGTATTGCGCAATCCAAGGTGAGGCTCAGCGGGCTGGTGCCTCATCGCACGTCGCTTCTTAGTATCTGAACGGCAAATGCGGAAATTCAGCGATTTTGAAAAGAAAAAACACCCAAAAATGGTACATTTAAATGGAAAATGACTGCAAAGCACAAATTACTGATTAAATATAATAAATGAATGTATTTTTTCTCTTTTCTTCCCAAAATGACAGGTGAGGCACAGCCTCACCTGCCTCCCCTGACTGCACGTCACTGGTGACATCTCATCTGGAATGACCTGTAGGCTTTCCAATACCCATAATAACAGATGTCACTTTCGAGACGAGTGACACTCTAATGACTGCCTGGTGCATGCAGGGAAGCCCTCATTATTTAATTAGTGCGTTTTATCCAGCAAAAACAGATTCATCTGTTATCTTTCTGCAGTAGAGTAACACTGCTTTTACTCTCTACACAAATATAGGTTGTGTCCAAAATTCCTTCCCTACTCACTACTTAGCGTGTTCCCCTACCAACAATTCCAAAATCAAGCGGCCTGCGAAAAACCAATGGGCATCGATACTCACTAGATCTGCAAATATAGACCACAATGCATTGCGTCGGAACAATTTTTGTCAGAAAAATCTATTTAAATGTATTTATGTGAAAAAAATTGCAGTAAGCATGGTGTCCTAATTGCTTGTAAAACCCAGGGTACTAGATAGTCCCACACTATATGGTCATTTAGTAGTTAGGGAGTAGTGAGAGAATTCGGACACTACCATAAATAACAGTCAGACTGTGCTGGTCCAGAATGTTCCTCTATAACTGGCTTCAGCAACCGCTGCATGGGCTTTTGCCCTGGCGTCTTTATCAGCAGTTAAAAGCCCCTTCCACGACCCCCCACCTCCTTCATCAGGCAAACTGAATGGTCAGAGTGATGGCTGTTGTGTGTTTGTGGGTGGCACAGACAAGAGGGCCAGTCTTCAACCCGCTTGGAAGAATGGCGCTTCAGTTGTGGGCCCCACCGTTTACCACTGTAACATTTGCATTTCCCCCTCAATGAACACTCTATCCTGAGGCTTGCTGGAGACAGAGGGCAGCTGCCTATAGGCCAACAGAAGGGCTGTAAACGTCCATGCACGGGCAGCTGGAATCACCTTCACATTACTCTGCTCATTTCTGCTTCCAAATTCCCTTAATAGCAACACTGGAGTCTTGGCTCTCATCCAATATAGATAAATGAGAAATTGCCTTTTCTTCCCTTATCAACACTTCAATCTAAAAACAATATTAAACATTAGGTAATGTCTTGAGATTCACTGGCGTGTGGGTGCATGCAATTCTACATTAACCCCTTCAATTTCACTTGTACTACAAGGTTGAGTCTTCATATCTAAGCCCTAATTATCTGAGTTTTTTATAGGCATAGTGCTCAATGAAATGATCAATGATTGTGTAATTGGTAGTACTGACAAACTGCTTCAACCATAAGGAAGACAGCAGGAAACAAAAGCCTTGGAAACAACATGTGTGTGTTACACGATGCAGTCTGACCAAGGATGTCTGGACAGGACCTCAGACAGTCTGCTTTGTTGAAACAGGTGAAAAAAAGTCATGTAAACCTTTCCACAAGCTAAAGCCTCATTCAGGGGGTTGACGCGTACAAACCCTGCAGGTTTTTGGGTTGTCCAGGCCCGTGGCGCACAGGTTGTTTTGGGGTTCCCTTAAGGTTCATGCAGCCACCTCAAGGGCCACAGTTGAAACCGAAACGTACCATTGATGTGTGTATGGAAAGTGTACCTTGAAACATTTGTGAGGTAAATGCAAATTGCGCGCATTTATGACGTACAGGAGATGCCGTTGTACAGTGCCCTCACGCCACACTCTGCAAGTACTGGCCCATTTAAATGCAGCTCTCACGGGGTGTGCACGTGATACGCTAGTGCCCCTAGAACGCCCGAAGAATGTCCACACAAACTGCGCCTTGATCGTCTAATTTCTTGAATTCTATCAGTAAGGCTTCACGTAAGGAACACATACAGACCATGGAACAAATCTAACGTGCCTATCTCACCAACTTTCCCCCTTATATTTTGTACAAGTTATCACTGCAGCATATGCCCGTAGAAAAAATGTAAAAGAACATTTTCATTCCATGGATTTACCATTACAGGCTCGCCCATTTATTACCCGCAGACACCAGTAAGGGCAGTTGTGGTTAAAGGCTTGAACAACTGAGATGTAGTCTTTTTAAAACTATGATCTTAGTTTGTTTGCAAGTGGACCCTGGCACAGTTCCTAACAGTGTGAATGCAAACAGACTTAGCAACATTTGAAGGCTAACAGTAGGGATGCCAGAATTACCGCTGCACACCAGTATGTTTACGTTGAAAGTGTCAAACAATCGTGCTAAATTTAAGAAGGATTTAGTGTTTTTTAATTTCATTGAACCAGGCTTAGTATAAGCCAACTGCAAGGCTTTTCTTCATTGTTACTTGCTTATTATCAAATTTAAAAAAAAACATTAGTATTTGTTGTTATTTTGTAATACACAAATCCTATATCGAACCAAAACAAAACCCAAAAATCGAGGTTTGAACCGAATCATTGGGAAAGTGAAGCATTGCCTCCCTAACTAGTATCTAGTAGCACAAAAAACTATGTGTGAAAGTAAACCAGATAAAAACATGATATTTTATCAGAGTCCAATGGGTTGACCTGGTCTGAACACACCCCAAAACTTGCATGTACTTCCCAAAGTATAGGTGGTTAGTGTTTTTTAGAAATGAATTATCTGTCAATCATGAAAAATGTGATATTAGTCCCTTCTTTACAACACAGCTAAACACCACCTTCTAGCATTATTTTCCTCTTTATTTTTTTCCTTTATTTCATCTCAGGACTCTGCTGTTCCGTTTACGTCTATGTTGCAGATAGCAGTGGGCCATCAGCGCTGATGAAAAAGAATTCAGGCTTCCTGTTGTGTTTGATGTTCTGGTGAAAGATATTTGCATCTCCTGCTAAAAATACCAAAACGACAGCTTTTTATCATTCCTCAGCTCTGAGAAGCTCACCTCTACATTTCTAAAAAGCAGATTTTCAGACGGTTTTTTAGTTTCTCTACCTTCTCAGTTTGATTTTTTACTTTTTTCTTATACACCAGCAGACAACAAAAGTTGCTTTTCCGCTTCCTAATATCAGCTTTTTTTCCTCTCTTTACTCAGTTCCTCCACAGACTCTAACAGCTGGTTACGGGTCTGAAATGGTTCAAGAGAGAAGCACTTAGAGTAGCCCCCCCACCACATGTAAAGGGTGCACTCCGGTGCTCAGAGGCCTGAGACGAGCAGTGATCCCACCATCTCCTTAAATTGTGAGGTGCTGGATGCACATGGACAGGGGTTTCCTTCATCCTCAAAGACAGGGAATTCTTCTTCCTGAAGCTCTAATGGATCCATTGAAATTAATGGATCTGCTTGAAGCGTTGAAGCCGCAAACCAGCAGGAAATGCTGCGAAGCCATTTAGAAATGATAGCCAAAAGCTTTCTGCGTGTGTTTGGGCTGGTAATGGAGATGAAGGATCAATGTTGAATAGTGGGTAAGTCATTTAAATGTAAAACCAGAGAGAAAGCGGATCTCCAGACTCTTTTTTTTTAAAAAAAAAAAAGGCTCTAATTACATTGTTAGCAGGCATTTTACCTCACGCAGTAAACAATTATAAATAATGGGAGTGAATGGGAACAACGCAGGAACAGAGGTTGGTTATAAGCCGGGTTCTGCTTTCTGTTCCTCAACAATGTTGCCTCAGCAGTAATTAAGTGCCTTTGCTTCACCAACCGTAATCCCACAGATGAAGGAGTGGTGCAGCTGCTGACACACCTGAGATTACCCAGGGATAGAGAGGAGACAGGAGCTTGGAGGAAGCACACGCGGTGAAGGGGGAGCGGGATCAGGATGGGTTTTGCTGTGGGACACCTTGAAATGGCGAAACCCTTCGTCCAGAGGGCTGAAGAGTAATCACTCCCCATATCCGTCGCAGGTGGATAATAAAAGCGGATCTGATGAGATCTCTTCACGTTTCAGTGGACTCTTTTGATCACATTGTTTCCCCGTGGAAATGTCTCTGAATAGCAGCAGAACGATGCACGTCAGAGGAAAATCACATGAGTGTGTTATCATCGTACAGCTCTGAGCTTGTGATCGATGGCATAAAAGCCAAACAGGGAAATGATTCTGTATTTTCTATGAACTAAAACATCATGCTCGGTCCTCCACAGAATCTTGTTTAGCTCTTAGGCCTTTTTCTTTAAATAATTTTCTGCAAAATCCTCATTAGGAGGTGTGGTAGACTGTATCCAAAGCTTTAAATTGACACAAGAGGCTGTTAAACTGTGAGAAAGTCCAAAATGCTTCTGAGGAAGGAGTATTTAAAGCGCGGTTGCGATGGCACCATTGTGAGGTACCTGTAAAGCTCTGGTCCCCACTGCTAATCCATCTGGAGGCTGCTGCCCTGCTTCAGTTAATCTGATCATCTGTGACCTGCTGAGACATGAAACCCACCCTCCAGAGCACATCTAATCTGATGCCGCACATACTGCAGAGGGACGGCGTGAGGCGCTGATGGCCGTCCTGCAGCCGTGTTGCTTGCTAACTATCGGTTTGAGTCAAATGTAGGCGATAGCCTGCTTTCACTGACTGACACTTTCCCGAGAAGACAGATCTCATCAGCTCTGATGTGATGGCCGACGAACAACTTAGCCTCAATTATTCCATAGAAGTAGGTTAGGAGGTATGGATAGCCCAGTTTAGAGAGAACTGTGTCAGAGTCCCAGGAGGAAACAGCCGACAGGCCTGATTTCAATCTGCTAATTTTACATTTGCGACCAGTTTTCAGTCACTCTCCGGTGATCAGAGGCGGAGCTACTTAAAATGCTAATGATAGAAATTAAACGAAGGCTGTTACAAAAAACAGGGCGTGTCTTCAGATTCTGACAGCACGCCAAAGCCTGTTGAGGAGTTGTTTAAATCTGTACAACAGATAAAGGAGGATAATGAGATAGAAGGGAGAGAGCAGATCTATTCATCAAAGCCCCTTTCTAACACACTCAGCAGATAGGGGCAGAAATGTTGCACGGCTGCTTACGCTCCAGTTTTAAGATTCAAGCTCAGATTGCTGACAAAAAAGAAGAAGATAAAAGTTGAGATGTACAGTTTTTTCTGAACCACAGAGACTCTAGAAGGAAAGTCCCAAAAATCTCTAATAGCTCTGAAGCTAAGTTAATTTTTTTATATTGCTTAGAAACATTAAGAATCCACAAACAAGAAGGAACATGAGTGAGAAATTGAAACTGCAATTGCACAAGGTCTTGGGTAACTTAAATGTGATGTGCTAAACAATGGTGCGGCAACACTTGGATCTTGTTTGTTGGGCGTTGTGATGAGGCCTCCGAGGGGCTGGTATGCTCCTAGGGGTGAAGAGACCTAAATCCCACATGGAGATGATGAAAACATTCCTCATAAGATTGAGAAGACGGAAGAACAGAGATGAATGGGAGCCCTATTCGACGAGTTACTAACTCTAGGATACTATAGGATAGAGTCTTAAAAAAAGCAACTGTTTTATCGTTCAACCACAAGAACCCAAAAATTCTTAAGCTAGGACATTTAGTTTCTTAATCGAAGGTAAAAATGAGGAAGAATTGTGTGGTTTGATGCCAAAAAGTCACTGAAACGTCTTGTCACACATTCCTCTCCCACCACAGGTTCAACCCCCCACCACTGTGATGCTACAGGCTGCCAATTAGTGTCCCCCACCTGTCCCTGTAGGTCAGTCGTGACGGCATTTGCTTGGTGTGAGATGGGCCGTCTCATTTTTCATCCATGAACTTTGCATGCCAATCCCTTCCCTGCTTATAGACTTGCTGTAATGGCCTGAGCTTGACCTTTCAGCTATGGCCCCCCCCTAAGACGAGGAAGAACACACTACAAATAATAACTTTGACGTCTGACATGGCACGATAGGATCAAAGTTCTAGAAAATGAATCGGAACAGTATTGGATTCAATCGGGCTCCGGAACATTTACATTCATGTCATCCCAATTTGCAGCAACTGCAGTTTGGCTTATGGAGCTTGGAAGAAAATGCTGCGCTGACCTTGAATAAATGATCTACTTCTTGCCACCAGACTATACTAATGTTTGAGAAGATCCATCAGCTGTTATAGCCAATTGTGTCATTCCAACATAATCTATCGTCACAGCGCTGGGAAGAACAGTTCCTTCTACAAGATTCTATGACAGGACACAGATAAAAACAGATGTCTGACTCGCTATTTTGAATTTATAGGTCTGTAGATTGTAGCGAGTACCACTTGTACTTCATAATAAAGCCTTGGTCATGATTTTCCTTTTGGGTAGACACAGCTGTCAGTGGGGGAAAAATAGGCGAATCTGTACGGGCACGTAGATGGGTCGCACGAAATATCAGGGTCTTAGTCTGCTCGGTAACCCCTAAAGAGAGTGTTTGTGCACCTCTTTCCTACGGGCATGCTATAAGCACTTATGAACAATAATGAACACTTATGAACGAGCAAGGGTAAGTAAGAGTGTAGTAGATGTGAGTAGATGTCTGTAGGTGTTGTTCACATGTTTGCGTGCAGCCTTACTGTTGGATATTATACAATCAGAGACAATCAGACATCTTACGGGTGTCCTACCATATCTGTTTTCATTATGTCCCTTGAGGTGGTCATGTAAGCCTCAAGACAAACCTGCCCTCCCCTTAAGATGCGACCGCTCCGCTCTACGACCTTCCACGGGTCCGACAATCCAAAAACCTGTACAGGTCAACCACCCGTACGGGTGCATGTGACTAAAGGCCTGTACACACCGGGACGAATATTGGCCAGGCGTTATTCACCAGCCGTTATTCGCCACGTCTTTTGTGTTCACACCCAGGCGATTTTCGCTGACGATGAACTGAGCCAACATGAAATTTCATTCCCTGACATTAGATGGCGCTTGATGTAAAACAGAAATACTCCTGGACACAATGGTGGTCGCTTTTCACTCAGAAGAAGAGAGCCAGTATTTACGCGCTTGTCAGAATCATACAAAGAAAACATGAATATTTCAAGCACCAGTAGCTCCAGCTCCAGTTCCACTGATGAAGAAATTATTGTTCTGCTGAATGATGAAAGACGCCGGAAAAGACGCCGATTATGGGTACATCCCATAGTTACGAGAAGAGAAGAACATGGTGAGTTTTATCGACTGGTACAAGAGCTGAAAATGTATCATGAGCGTTTTCGGGGATATTTTAGAATGTCCGTCATTATTTCTTTGCGGCAGTGTAGACGCTACTTGGCGTTTATCTTCTTTGCTGGTATGTGTGCTCAGAAAGGCAGTGTTGTGTTTGAGCGCCCCCAAGTTGTGTTTTACTGTAACTTCAGAAGCTCCAGACACGTGTGCAAAAGCGCCATTCTCATTGGTTGTATAGTTTCGACGAACCCGAGGCGTTTTTTAAAAAGTGATGCTTTGACGCATGGCGTTTTTTCGCGTCGGTGAGCACACTCACATTGGTGCCCTTTGTTTAGTCAGGAGGCGTTAAACATCGGCGAATATCGCGCGCGAAATTCGTCCCGGTGTGTACGGGCCTTAAGGCTACTTTCACACCACCTTTTGGGCTAATGCGTTCAAAAATATTGCATTCACGCATAGGCACGTAAGTTTTTACGATAGTCTTCTGGCTCTACGTACAAAACCCGTGGCCACAGAACATGCATTGTAAGCTTAACCAAGTTGAACTTTTGACCAATCAGGGAGGGACTTAGATTTGATGGCAACTCAGAGCTTAGGAGGTTTATCTGGGGAACCAGACATGCCGAAAAACCGGACAGCTTCTTCGCTTGTTTTTCAAGTAACAATATACCAAGGCCACTCTCCTGACATGATGTAATCCTTATCCGCCATAGCGAGGATGCCAGCAATGAACTGTAATTGTAAATGTACTTTACAATCACTGGTACAAAGCCCATTGAGACGACTGTTGTGAATTTGGGCTATAGAAATAAAATTGTATTAAATTCAATTGAACCAAATTGTTTCCGTTTTGTGCCCAAATTGCAACATTTTGCACCCAGCCTCTTCCAACTGTAGGTGGTGGACATGCGCTAGTACACAGTAGCAAAAGAAGAAGAAGAAGTAGCCCCTCCCTGCTTGTCCAGTATGAACACAGTGAGTTGACCGTGCATCAAAAGCCCACTGTGTACATAGCATACACAGTCGCTAACACTTAAGGAGGCTAAATAGACCAATTGATCAATCTAAACACCAGGAATTATTAGGTTTTAATCAGGCCTAGATGCTAAGGATGGAGAAACGACAGTTTTAGAAATAGACTGTCAACCTACTTTCCCCAGGAGATATAGATGTCATGGCAGGCTGGGTTTGCCACTGCCTGTTTGACACAGACCAACAGCCGGTGAGACAAAGAAAGAGCAGAGAAAACCATTCTACTGTCGGGCCCCTGAAGATTGCATTTCTGTTGCCTCATTAGATGAAGCCAATTAAGAAGATCTCAGTCTCATTATAGAGGCTGGCCGGTGGGAGACAGCTGGAACTGTCTGTTTCGCGGTTTGTAGCTCCCTAGGTGAGTGTGTGCACGTGCACATCACAGTGAGTGCAAAAGCATCTGAAGCTTTGTGTCCTCTTTAAAAAAAAAAAAAAAAAAAAGAGAGACTGATCAATTGATTACTAAGAAAATATGTCTTTTTTATTGGATGAATACTATAAAGTATTCAACCCATTGTTTTCCTGTTTCTCTTTCTTTATTATAGTATCTTTTGTCGCTGAACTCCTACAATGTTTCAGCTATTTTAACCATTCAACTATTCAAATGTTCAGCTCTTTCAGCTTTTTCCAGCTATCACTTTTGGTCCTTCAAATCCTTGAACTTTTCAAGATATTCCAGGATTTCCAGGATATTTGCCTCCAGTTAAATCCATGGGGAAACCTTGGTGCAGAAGCTCGCTGGTTCGATACCCGGCTCTGGCATTTTCCACAAACATATCTTTTTTGTTACTGTGCTGTTTTCACTTTATTTATGGTCAACTTTGATGATTTCTTTATTTAATTTTTATTTTTTTCCAATTATCACCCTTAACATTTCATTTTCCTTCAGCAGTACAGCATTCAACCCTGCATTTACTTCTGGAAATGCAGCTCCTTCTAGTTTACAATTAAGCCTACGGAAGGAGTCGACGTATTTCATGAGCAATGATTAATTTCGCAGTTTAAAATAGGTCATATTGTGCGCCGTATGCTTTACCCAAGCATCACTGACCTTTCCAGGAAAAACATGACAATCGTTGCTGCACATCTTTTAAGTGTGTTTCTCAGAGGCAAAACAGGAGAAGTTTCTATATAAAGCAACCAAGTGTATGCATCTCTCAGACAAACTGTCTCTGAGTGATGATCAAACTCCTCATCAATAATTAATGAGACCAATACTAAAGGTCAAGTACACAGCGAGCCTCCTGCCTGGCTCGCCATAGATCTACCTGGAGGTTGACTGCAGAGATGCTGGCTGCAGCAGCACGGGAGTCCAGCTGACTTTGAAGTAGTCAAATGTGAGGAAGGAGATTATTCTGCAGCATCAATGGAAGCTGTTGTTTTAAAAAAAAAAAAAAAAACAGAGGGGGGAAAAAAAAGCTTGCAAATCAAGGACTGTGGGCAGCCGAGAGTGATGGAAATGGAGGATGACTCAGAGGCAGTGGGTGGACTTAGACCAGGTGAGACACTGGTACGGCAGATGGGCCGATTATCAGCGCTCAGTCTTTCCATCGCAGCAGCAGAGAGCTCACAGGGTGAAGAACACCTACTACTCACGCTGACACAGAACAAAACAAGTGCTCTGTTTTATTTATTTTGTTCTGTGGAGAAGAAATAATGGAGTTCAAAGACCCGACGTTGGGATGTATAACACAGGCTGCACATTAGCAGGCCTGCTTTATGACTGCTGCAGAGCTTCCTACAGGTTCAGGTGGTAAATCAGTCGATCAAGGGAAAACGATTGAAACCTATTAGTTTACTTCCACCTTAAATGGTAGTTTTATATCCTTCGTCTGTTCTTTCTTCTCACGAAAGGCTCTTAAGGAGGTTATTTGTATCCAACTATTGTCGGGCTCCATGTTTTATTTTTAGTCGGCCTGCCCACACGAAAACGCAAAACGGCTCACCAGAGTTCATCTGCTATGGCAAAATATCTGGGAGGGCTAAAAAAAAAAAAAAGTACTTCAACAGCAAGTGAAGTATTTCACACCAATGTTCAGGACGGCTTTTTACAGATCAGCTCTTCAGCTGAACCCATACGGAGAAAGCAAATGTGAAGATTATTGTAGGACACCCATCTGGACATTGTCCATCCCACATGTTCGGATAAAACATGATGTAAATGATTAATTCAAGCTGAGTGACTACTTAAAGGAGGAATACAACAACTCTCCAAGAAAAACAACTGAAATGTGTCGTGAAAAAATATGTACAGATTTTAAATAAAAGCTTGTGCTCTTCTGAAAAGCCCAAACTCCATGTCAGTGGAGGGTCATAGAGATTGGGCTCTTTGGGTTCACTTCGCGGTCTATGGGCAAACTTGCATGCCCCTTTCAGGTTTCCCCCTTTTTTTATCCACAGACAGGCCGTTTCAACGTGCAAGGACAGTTGGAACTTGGTCTTAGGATGCAGCCGCTCCTGTCTATGACCTTCAATGGGCCCGGATGACCCAAAAACCTGCGGGCCGACCCCTGGCTGGTGCATGTGATGAAGGCTTTAGCTCTACTGGGTTTCCATCCAAGTCTTATGTCAGATTCTACCAGGGAACTGAAAAACTGGATTTTTTAGTAAGTACATGTGGGTCTTTAGACCACACAGTTGGTCTGAGGCAGTTTACAGTAGTTCCAACAGCAGCCAGGCATGTTTGTTTTGACAATTTGTTCATTCTTGTAAAGGCCAGTGTTTTTGTTTTAGGGTCACATGATTACATACGCCATCTGCAAAACTTTTTAATGAATACAACTTAGCCAGATTCAGAAGAGTTCCCATTTTAAAACCAATAGATTTCCATTCATCTTAGTACAGATGCTTAAATGACTCATAAGACCCCCCTTTCTCATTTCTTTTCCTGTCGGTAACTTTTCTCAAATCAGCAAGATTCCAAAAGGTAGTGAAGGGGGTGAAATCACGTGGATCAAATGAAAGCTGGCAAGGTTTGCACTAGCGAGAAACTGAGCGTGAATGCACCCGGCCGCGCGCACCAAGGACTGTCAGAGGATCGGCAGCAGCCGGGGTCTCCTAGGGGCTCATCAAAGCATGCCGCATCCATTGCAGCCTAACAGTAAGCTCAAGCCAGTGCCTCATTGTGTCTGTGAATGACCCTGGGGGAACACCAGCCACCGCTGCACGGCACGCATTCCCCTCCACGTGTTTGCTCTGCCCAGGGTGTGGCCCAGTTCGAGAGGATTACCCTCAGGAATGCAGACGAGGCCATATTTTAAAACAAGAGAGGAGAACGGGACTGAGGCCACGGGTGTATGATTCCTGTCCACCGAAGCATCCCAAAGGCCAAAAAGAAGAAATGCAAATGCTGTAAGACGGTTACAGTCAAGTCAGAAGAAGCTCTGCACTTAAGATTAGTGTTTAGTTTCCCCATCCAGTTTCTGTCTGGACTGGTTTCTCCGTAGCAACTCCTTCAATTCAGCTCGTAGGCAGGTTCATTACGAAATTGGGTTGAAAACGATTCCCTTAATCCCTGCTAGGCCAGACGTGCTCACAATGAGTCCTTATTCTTTCTCACACCAGATTTACTTCTTTCCTTCAGTGGCTGAATCCCTTACTAACGCCCGTCGCTCTTTCCGAGTTCCCTGGCGTCTTTATTTACTTATGTCAACCATCCCCACGCCCCCAAATAACACTTACAATATGTTCCTTTTGAAGCCGAGTCCGGATTAAGAGGCTCTTTAGCGCGTGTGGGAAACCGGTCCCAATGGGACCGCGCAGACTCCGACACAAATGGGCGAGAAAATCTTTAAAGACCTGAAAGTACTTTGTATTGTTTCCCACTTTCTTTTGTTGACGACTACAACAATCATGCAGAGATGCAGCGGCCCCCCCACCCCCCATTCCTCCCCCCGACCCCTCATACTATGGAAACACAGGCGTGGTGGTCCCCTTACTTAAATGTAACTGGACGTAAAATGAGGATCTCATGGTAAGGTGTATTTAAATAAGATAAATCCTGCTTCAAGTTTTTAAAAATGAGAAGACCCTCCAGAAGCTACTTTTATCAATACTTGACAGTAAAAACCACAACTTTGACAGTTTTCAAGATTTTAAGTGGAGAAGAGTTGCTGCCTCACCGTCACATGACCGCAGTGATTAGCTCATTTCCTGCAGACACCAGTAACTCATGATTTCCATGGTCACATCACAACAACTACTGAAGAATTTAAAGGAAACGTCCATCAAAAACAACCGTGTGGCTTCACCTAAGCGAAGAACTCCAGACAAAAAACCCAACAAACAAGGCGTTTAAAGATCATCTTTGGCCTGACAAACACAACACATCTGCTGACACGTCTTATTATTTGCATCAGACAAACATCAGATGCGAGGCAAAGACCTTCAGGAATCTCCTCAAAAGAAAAACAAACCTGCTTCCACCTTTGAGCTTTGCCTCAGTGAAACCTACAGATACTTAAGTTGTTTTATATTGAACAGATAAATGTGAATTCAGGGTTTCATGGACAAAAGATAGGTTGGATTTCTAGACCGCAGATAGACCAAAACCCTGAGATGTTATGACATAAAAATGTGATGTTGCCAGTGTTTCACATGGAGGGTGAATCAAGTGGGGCTGGTTCCTTAAAATCATTTGGTCCATGCAAAGCATCCCAACAGAAAATGCAAAACAAGCCTCCTCCTATCCAGGGAAAACTCGTTCCTTGTGGTGAACCGTTTTCACTGATAATAACCGGATCGGTCTTGGGTTTTCCCTTCAATTATTAGCCTTCCTTTCTGCTTCAATGTGTAACTATTTGTCTAAACTCAACACCATTCAAACACTGAACGCTGAGTTTGCATGCTTGCACACCGCTGCCTGGCCTCTTCCTCCTGAGTGTTACCTTTCAAATGTTTACTAAAAGGGCCCCCTGTGATCGCGGGCCAAGTTACAGCTGGCAGCACAACCCTGGAACCATAACCCCATCTGATGAGAAGGAGACCCGGGAAGAGGAGACGGACGTAATGGGGTGAAAACCAGCCCGCCGTGGAGCCAAACACATTTCTTGATGCTAAAAGAAAGCCTTCTTTCTTTTATCAGTCAGGAGCAAAGTCTTTGGGAAATTGGAGGTTAGTAGGTGGTAAAAATACAGAGAATCTTCTATGTTCTTCAAAAAGAGAAGAAAAAGGTGACAGGAAGAGTCAATTTACTTAGATTTTTGTTATAGATGAAGTTTTGTCATTTGTTTATATAATTAAACAATGATAAAAAATATATATACATATGTTTTTAATTGATGGGGTTAAGGAAACATAAGGACAAAAAAGTCAACGTTCCAAAACTACAGTTTTTGAAGTTATTCTATTATATGTTTTAACATAAAGATTATTTTACCAAAAAAATTAGTAAAAAAGAGCACAGAAATGTTCTACAAGAATTACGGTAAAAAGTATTATTTGTTAGGAAATGTTGATTTTTTTATGAGTCAATTATTGATCAAAGCCACAAGCGGTGTTGTGTGGCAGGCTCCAAATTCGTGAAAAAAAAACAAATACTTTTTTCAAAAAGGGCAGCTTTTCTGTTTGTTTCATCTCCATAGCAACCATTTTAGTTTTGGATGCCTGGGGGTTGACGAACATATCTATGTAATTTTTAGAGGAATCAGCAAAGTCAAATTTTGGATTACCTTGGCAACAGCGGGGTTTTTTTTTTGTTAACTGCGCCCACATTCTAATACGCTAGTCCTGCATTGTATGTTATATCATTTAGTTCAGCTTGAGCCAATAAATCATGTATTAAAGTTTCACAGTATTACAGTAAAGAAATACGCGAGCGACAGGTGAAACACCACTTTTGCAAGCTTGCCACGCTAACGCCATTCCAAATCTACGAACTTTAAAATGTAACCCCCCCTCCCAAGTACATTCCCAATGGATCTCAAGAAGTTAGGAGGAGCTTAACGAAACTTTGGCTTTGGTTGTAGACCTAACCTCTTTGCATGTGTGTGAAATTTCGTGAAAATCGCTCGAACAAAACGTTTTATTTACCATAGTGCGAAAATTAGAAAATGGACAATTTCATAATTTGCCAAAAAGTGGCCATCCTGTAGCTATCCCATAATAATTGCAAAACCTTCTGTCGATATCCCTGACATGTGTGTTTTGGTATTGTTAGTGGGTACCTAAATCATTTTTTGAAAAATTCATATTTTTTATGGTTTCCCCCGCTGTGATGTCATCATGTCAAGAAAATATTTTCACCCGTTACTTGGTGTACAAACTTTGGTGAGCTTTGGATTGCGTGGCGGTGGGAAAATTACCACAAATACGCGCAGCAAGATAGAAGAATTGCAAAAACAATCCGGTTCTAGCATTTCTGCACCGCCGTGGGACCCAATGATCTCCAGTCATATTCCTAAACTGAAATAACAAAAGATGTGTTCAGACAAAGCCGGTCATTTCATATGTTTCTAGCCATAATTGTGACCCGTAACATAGTTTTATGCTAAAATACGACAAACTTATGAACCGGTTTTCTCCCAAACAGCTAAAAAATGTGCATCTCAGGAAAACTCTGTCATTTGCTTCCATGAGTTCATTTCAAACGCTGCATGCATGAGCATTTTCAGGAAGAAAAAACAGTAACTTCATGACATCAAGATGAAGAGATCCTGTGTTTGTTATTTAAAAAAGGGGGGGAAGAAGTAAAGGTCAAGGAAGAAAGTGCTTCGTCAGTGCCCTTCTCTTCTTAATGATGAATTATGAGCGCACGGATATTATTGAGTTTTCTGCTCAAAACTGTCCACACGGACGCTCATAAAAGAGTTGGGGACATTTAAATTTGACTGCTTGACCACGAAAATGAGCCATTAACACGTCTTCATCTTGTTTCCGAGAACCCTGGGAGAGCTGAGCGCGAGTCTCGACTTGAAAACATTTCAGGCCAGCGTTTTCCAACCAGATGGTGGCTTCTGCGAGGAACTTCAAGATTACAACCTTTTTCTATTTAAAGCATGTTGCCGGGGAGATCTGGGATGTTCCCGCGTTGTTACAAAAAGATTCTTTTTTTCTCTTTTGATCAACGTCTTGTCGAGCCTTTTTGACTAGAAGGACGGCCGAGTTTGGCCACTGAGCCAGAACCTTGATGAGGAAAATGGAAAGAAGCTACGATACCATGGAAACCAGAAAATGTTTTATCTAATTTATGTGGTGGTGGAGGGAAGATCATGCAAAAATCTTTGATTCTAAGCAAAAGATGTCAGATCTGTCAGAGGACAGCCTCAAAAAAAAAAAAAGACTGTGAAATGGGGTGCTGGTATGCCGCAGAGTCACAGATACCGAGACGGAGTTACCATTGTGGACATTTGGATCCATATAACTCCAAAGCCAGGATAAAAACGTGCTACCTATGGCAGCGCAGAAGGAATGTCACTCAAGACAGACTTTCTGCAAAGCTCTTATGAGGCCTCGTTATGCTGAGGTCGAATAGAAACAACACATTTTTAGGAATTCCAATAGATAACTGATACGTGAAACTTCTAAAAGTGACTGGTTTCAGGCAGTACTTAGCATTCCATAAAACTTTGTAGGTCTTCTTCAAAGGAAAAGTGAATATGTACAATGTGATTATTTGTGTTTTTGTTAAAAAAAAAACTACCAATAAAGATGGTTAGATTGCTTCTTAATTTTGAAATCCCAAACCCTTAATGCCAGGAGGTCTTGGACCGTAAAAACCTCACAGGCTAAAAACGGGAGTTGACGGTGTCACCATTCACCCAACAATATCTATAAATGTCTCCCCTGTTGTTGCCTAAACGAAGCGGACACTCAAGAGTTCAAGAAAGCGCTAGTAAATGTCTGTCTTCCTAAAGGACTCAGAGACCAGGAAGTCGTGGATGCGTTTTGTTTTTCCAGATGGCTTATGAAGGACAGTGTCATCAACAAACCTTTCCACAAAGCTGCTTCATAACCCTTTAACACGGGATCCGATCGCTGGCAAGAGCAAAGCTACAAATTCTTCAACCGTTTACACAATTAACGCAGTTCCAACGTATTCCGATTTTGCACCAATATGCAACACTTTACAGTAGCGAAAGGTCCTTATATCAGCACAAAGCGGCTTTTCTCTGCATCGTGGCAATTGCGTAAACAGTTGAATAATTAGGATAATTCAAAGAACGTCAAAACTGGAGTCAAAGCTCCGGTGTTAAACCACAGAGAGAGAGTTTGACTGGCCAGGAGTCTGCTTAAAAACTGCTGCAACCAAGGGGTATTTTAACAAGAAGAACAATAACAGAAGTCGTGGTGATGTTTTTTCGCACGTAGGGAAAATGACGGACCACCAGTGAGGAGTAAAGGTCGTATTTTTCATCAGAAGAGATGTGGAATTTACAAAGCATCACTTCAAATCGCTCATTTAGAAAAAAAAAAAAGTTCAGTTTGTGCTATACATCTGCTTTTTGAAGCCAGGGTAAAGTTATGTGTATTATGTTTCAAATTAAGTGGCAATAAAATGACATATTGCCTCTTTAAATCGTATTTATGTCAGGCTAAAAAAGGCGTTAACACTTAAAGACATTAGGAAAAAAAAACCTACAGCCCAATTTCAACCTCTAAAAGTCTTAAGGATTGGCAGAATTTACTCAAATATGTTTAGATTAATACAAATTGCTTCAAGGTCTTTGGTCGCCAATTAAGAGTGGGAGTTGTGAATACATTAGGGAAACATTTTAATGAAGGAAAAGTCTTTGGAGAATGATGGAGGTTTCTTGGTGTGACTCCAGTATGTTCTGTTAATGCAGCACTGCTCCACCCAGAGAAAACATTAACTCTGTTTAGATGGCCTGCTCCACTTTCATACTCATTCATCTTCGTCACATCTGTGTTTTTTTAACTGTAAAGCTCTATATGGCTTACTCTGAGATGCATGTGGGGACTCAAGTGAACAGTCATGATCTGATACATTGTTAGTAGTTTGATATATGAAGTAATAAACGGTGAAAAAACAATACAGTTTAAACCTTTCACTGCGATTAGGTAAACATTAAGCCATTATGGATCACTGACATACTTTGGCATAGTATTTGGGCATCAACTTTTTCCCTAAGGTTTGAATATGCAAAAGCCTAGTGTGAGAATCAACAGTCGCATTACGGCTTCTGACTGTTGATGTTGTTTGACGGTTGTATACAGCGAGACAGCTGACAGGCGTCCAGGAATAGAAGCTCTGGAACGACTCAAGGCGATCGGATGTTGGCCTACAAGTGCAGATGAGCCACGGTAATATTAGAAGAACTTGGCATAAAAAAAGCTCTCGCACGCACGGTGCGGTGGCAGTGAACATGACAAAGGACCTCTCTGACCTTTAGCGTCGCGGGTCAGACTGGTGCTAACTGCAGAGACTTGACACTCGTTGATTTAAAGGGAACTACCGGCTCCTGCGCCCCATTATGAACATCATTTCACTGAAAAAGATGCTTAAATTGTCCAAGAAGATGTTATTTCTCTTACCTTTAGAGAGTCAAAGCAGGCGATGACCCTTCCATTCTCCACCTGGCAGCTCTTGGGCGGGTGGGCGAATTTGCATTCTTCGTCGCTGCGTGAACAGGTCCCCCTCTGAAACTGACGGCACACCTCCAGGGTCAGCCATTTAGTGTCCCGTATGGAGGCTATGTTCAGGGCCATGTCGAGGAGCGACGGCTGCGGAGCTGAGGAGGGAAGATCCTCTGAGGAGGACTTGAGCCGTGCTCCAGTTAAAGGCTAAAAGTAAAAATAAATCAATTAAAAGACAAAGGACGCAACGTGCGGCTTTAAATGATCTGGGATGTGCGGTTGGTCCTTGCAGACGGTGAAGTTGAGGTAATGGACCGGCAAAGTCTCATGCATGGAACGGAGCTATGGTGGAGCGTCAATCAAAGCGGTTCATCAATCAGAACGTCTCAGGTGCGGGCCTCTGAAGCGGCAGAGGGGGCATGCCTGGACGCAGCGGGTGCTGGCTGCCCCGGTGTCCTCAAAACGTCGCCTTTGTGATGGATGGTGTCTTCTTGGCGGTGGATATCAGGGGGCGAACTGGGTCCTGGTTTGACGGTACAGCGCCACAAAGTCGGTCACTTTGAAATGTTTTTCCGCTCTGTGGGTTCAGCCGTGAAGCAGCTCTGAGTTCCTTCAGGTGAGGACGGGGAAGAGCCGGCGTGGAGGTGAGCTGAATCCTCTCGCTAAATTTGGAGAACCACTTCAAGTACGAGGGGCGGTTTTGTCTCACAAGGCACTTCCTGTCAGGGATCTGAAACGGAAAGAAACCCAAGGATTAGTCACAGCAAGACAAGAACGCTTCAGCTGACACTTTTGGGTTTGTTATTGCCCGTCTCCCAGAATCTAAGCCCCAGGGGGCGGCTCCCTCCTGAAGGCGGAAAGACCAAAGACGAATTGAAGTTATTAAATTACCTATTGAAAGTGTTTTGTGTTCAATAGGTGCACCACATAGAGCGGCGGTGCAACCAATGGTAAACAGCGCAGCGTGACATTATTCTAGGCGAACGTCCAGCTGTCAGAGAGGGGCGGAGCCTATACCAGACGTGGTAGTGATTCCTTGTCCTAGTCCAAATGAAGCCTCCTTAAATTCACACGGGACGATGGTGGTGGGCTCCAGTGATAGCTGTCCCCGATTGTTTAAGCTACAGTTTGAGGAAATAACCTTTAGCTGGAGAAGATGAAACTCCTCGCTGAGCTACTGAGCAGGCAGCCCATTTTTTTCTGGCACATCTGGAAATGTTTTGCTCGTAACTGTGGGTGGGCGGGAACAGCTGAAGACAGCAAGAGACTGTAAAATCCCAAGCTCTGATTAAAGGGGTTCTTCTTTTTCTTTTTTTTTACTGCTTTATGTAAATCAGCGTATCCATGGAAAACAGAGAGTAGCAGGCGTTAGAAACCGTTCATAAAATACCACTAAGGGACTCGGCCAACCTCTGTCAGCAGCAGACAAGTCCAGGCAAGCTGAGACCTGCAGCACTGAGGAGTTATGCTCCAACGCTGGCTGTAGATCTTTGACGATTTTCAGCATTTCCCACTAATGTAAAGATTAGATTTTAAAAGCAGAGCTAAAAGTAGACAAAAACCCTCTACGTTCACGGATAAAGTCCGACAAAGAAATGCCACAAGAACGTGTCAAAAACCCCATTTCCATCAGGGTAGGTCTTTAAATATAGCAGGACTCCATTCATTTTAAATAGAAAAATCTAACGGTCGACTCAAACTACCCCAAAGTTTGTTTGGTTAGTGTGAACACTAGTCTGGTCTCTGGTAAAATATGCTGAAGCTAGCTTAAAGAAGTGGGCCAGAGCGCGCTTTGACTGTGTATCGTCAATTAATGAATCAAGACACAGATTGAACCAGTTTTCTAACTTTTTTTTTTTAATCTTTGAATCATTACTATTTTTCTGTATTTGCACTGGGTGTAATAGCAATAAGACACAGGAAACCAGAATCAACAAAACAGATAAAAACACAACGTTTTAGAAAAGAAAAGAAATGGTTTTTAGCACTTTAAACAAAGTCGCACACCAAAGTTTTTACGTCAACTTCCTGGTTAACTTCAGCAGGAAACAAAACCTAAACATCTCTGTTGTTTTGGATCAAGTAACAAATCCTAAAAAATGCTCTGCACCGTCCTCAACGTTTAGCTGCCTACAGTTCTAGTAGATCGATAACTAGAGGATAGCAAACGAAGACACCTCAATAGAAATGGAGCTACTAGAAAACACTCACTCACTCTAAACTGACAACAGTGTTTCCAACAGACCGGTTTTACAAAAAGACCTTAGTGGAAATGCCAAAAAACTTTAGATAAACATTTTACAGACACGCTCCGATGCAACTTTCACTTCATTATATTCTTTTCTTTTTTTCAATTGAAACACTTTTACTTTGAAAATGTGAACCGTCACCGACACTTTACTTTAAAGTCTTCCTTACTTCCGTAGATATTAGCGCATTTGGATTATTAGGTTTATAAAATCCATCATTATTCTGTCATTTTTGAGCAATCACATCGCTTGACGTGTAATTGATTCTTCTATTTTTATAAATATATCGCGAATCAACCAATCAAACTTTTTGAATGTAGAATTTTTGGGAACGGAACGCAAATATCCGAGTATTCGGTCCTCGTTTCAGCCCTAACAGTTTAGTTTGGCGCGGTGCGGCTCAAGCCAGCAGGTGGCCAGGCTTGTACATTAAAAAGTGACGTAAACCCAACTCGGGTAAACCTTTAAAAAAATTTTTTTTTTCATTTTTACATTTAAAAAAATTACAGAAAAATTGTTTGAAAAAATTCAAAAAAAGTGGTTTGATGAATCAAAACAACCAATTGTAAATAAATGTTTTTATTTTAACCCAACTTTGTTTTTTAAGCTCTTATTTCAATTAAATGATCATTAATAGTTTAAACTAGTTTGGGATGAAACAATAATGTAAACCAAATGTATAAGCAGTCTGATGGGTAAATTATAATAAGCCAAAAATATTTGATTTACATCAGGAACTTTATTTTATTTAATTTCTATAATTACTTAATTACTTAAAATTGAACATAATCAGCTTTAGACTTTAACAGACTTGAATTTAAAAACTTTTTATGGATTCAAGCTATATTTCTAAAAAGTTTATCTTCTAAAAGATCATTTTGTCCAACTCATAGTACGTGGCTGTATTTGTTACTCGTTTAACGGCATAAATTGGTGCATTTTTCCTCCGCTATCCTGCTCCTGAATGAGATCATCCATTCAAACCTCTGTCCTGCATCAAATCATATTGTTCTTTTTTAGTGCTGATGGTGTGAAATGAGATCAGGAGCTTCCTCGTCCTGAAACGCCGCTCTCCGAGGCAGGATTTAATTCCACATCATCTCCCACCGGAGGGGTGGAAGCCAATCGCTTCAGAAGAGACGTTCAGGTAAGAATGGTGTCAGATATGACCTTAAACAATTAATCCTGGCTTATTTTTAGACGGTAGAGAAAGTGTTTGATCGAGCTAACCCACTTTTTGGTGCGTAAAAGGACAATGGCTCCAGTTCTTAAGCCAAACTCCTGACTTGAAAGAAAAATGACGCAATTATTTGTAAAGAAAATGGAAAAAACAAACCTAATCCTGACGATTTGTAGACGTTGGTTCATGTGACATTAAAAAACAACAACTTTTAAGCAACGTGTGACAGGAAAGATCCCAGAAATTGGAGAAAAACCTGGTGGGACATGCCCGCATCCATACTGATAAGGACTGGTCCAATGTTTGAACGGTCAAAAGGTTTGTCTTTCCTACGCATTTCTGGGAGTTTGTTTCCCTGATTTACTGTAATGTGGCATTAACCCTTGTGCTATCCTAGGCACTTCACCGTTGGGAGTTGGGTCATCTAGATTCACTAGACAATGCTTCTGAACCTCACCAAACTACTTGTTTTTCTGGCAAAATGTACTATTTTGTAGGAATTTCTGACTCTAATGCCAGCATAAAACTGAATTTGTGGGAAAAAATGTATTAATGATTGAGCCAAAGAAGTATGAAAGGCTCAAACACACAAGGGAGGGAAAAAAATGCTTGGCAATGATGGCTGCTTTGAAAAAAGAAAGTGGCTGAAGTCAGAGGTGGTGCATGCAGTTTTAGTTTAGGCTGATTTGACATTATTGGACACTGCACCTCTGGCTCAGCGACACCTTGATGCAGCACGGCTTAGTTTACACCGATGGGAGGAATAGCTCTTTGAAGGACGGTTTGCGGAAAGAGGGGGAAGGCAGACGGTCAGCAGCTAGGAGGTGTTGGGACAATCTCTTACCTGGAGGAGAACGAAGGTTTTTGTTGACCGTTCTCCTCCAGGTAAAAGATTGAAAATGAAACTTGAACCAGAGTCTTTCCAGAAATGACTAGCGCTATGTTCACACCAGTTGAAAAGTCTTGCATTGACACGTTGCTACGCATGTTTCTGCTCTTCTCGGGCTCTACATACAGAATGCGCTGTCATTTAAACGCACATTAGAGGGTAAAACTAGGGCTGCACGATATGAGGAAAACTCGCGATATTAGAGATTAATATTGCGATGACGATATAATTTGCGGTATATAATCAAATATCAAAACAACCAAAAACATCATTCCCATTTCATTGCAACAGTTTAAAAATTATACTCCAAATGACCCTCGTCGACATAGGAGGCGACCATCTAACATGATAGGGCTCCATCTCATTGGTCAACAACTTGAAGGCGTCCATCCGTTTGGTCAATGCATAAAGGGATTTATTTGATTCGTTAAATGCCTCAAGCTGGCATAAGATTGTTTTAGCACATTTAAGGTTTCCGATTTGTTGCGATTTTTGCTGACTTTTGTGATATGCATATTGCAGAGCTGGATATTGCGATAACGATAAATTTGCAGTATATTGTGCAAGCCTAGCTTAAACAGTTGAACTTTGACCAATCAGGGACTCTGATTTGGTAATGTCATGCGCTAGCATCGGGTAGAGCCAGTTCTGAGTCAACAAACACCATATGCTAAAAGCGCTTTCCAGAACCTGCATTCACCATGTTCTTGGTGTGTAACTATACACCTTAACAACGATTCGGTTCGATTTTTCCTCAGACAGATTGATCTGGTTGGATTCAGATCATTTACACGTAGCTGCGCACCTAGCTAAGTTTCTACAAAGGTTTTCGGGCTTTACGTTCAAAACACACGGCCGTTGAATAAGTAATAAAACTTAAACCAGCTGAACTTTGGCCAAGTGTGGACTCATGTTTGGTAGTGACATGCGCTAGCATCAGGTAGCGACAGTTCAGTGTGAAGACCATATGCTAAAAGCGTGTTCAAGAACCCGCATTCAGCACTTTCTAGGGATGTACAGATCCATTTCAACAACTATTCATTTCAATTCCGCCTCAGACAGGTCAATCCAGTTGGATTGTGGGCATAAAAATCGATTAATTGATGAATCGTTACACTCTTATCGCGTTCTTAAAGTGTACATCACAAGCCTGGTGTGGACGTGGCATAAGTTCTTCCATAATCAGGGCATCACATTTTAATTTCAGTAAAGTCTAATACTACATTCACACCAGCTTCGGCAACGCACGTTCCAGCAACTGCTTCCAAAATGAAGTCTGTGTTAACACGTGGATTTTGGGCTACCGCATTCAAAACTCTTGCATTTATGCGCTGTTATGCAAGCCTCTATGACTGTTTTCGGGCTTACGTTCAAAACACGGGGCCACTGAATAAGTAATAGAACTTTAACAAGTTCAACTTTGACCAATAAGGATCTGGATTAGGTAGTGATGTATAGATGGCATCCTTTTCAATTCACGGACGTCCCAACCATTTGAAAACTGATCATGAAGAGGAAGTTAATAACTGCTGTTTGCTCCTGGCTGAAATTATACGACACCAAGTCTTTCATTTAACAGAATAGAGCTGTGAAAGAAAATGCCTGAAGCAAGATGCGCGAGATTTGAACCGCTTTGACACTTTGCACCAAGCTTCTTCTAACTAGGATTGGGAAGCGACTGTCCAGTGGGAACACAGTATGCTAAAAGCACGTTCAAGAACGTTCAATGTTTTCCTGAACGGGCTACACATGCTGTGAGCTAGCGAAGAGAGTAGGGCTGCACGATATGAGGAAAACTCGCAATATGCGATATTAGTGATCAATATTGCAATGACGATATAACTTGCGATAAATGTACAAATAGCAAAAACAACTAAAAACATTTCCCTTTCACTGCAAAAGTTGAATTTAAATAAGAGTCAAAATAACGATAAAGATAAATTTGCGACTAATTGTGCTGGCCTACGAGAGAGCATGTAAACAGAGAGCTCTCAGCAACGGGAAAGGGGGGAAGGGGGTTTCCTCTGCACCAACAGTCCAGCCCACAACTTAAGAGATGAACTTCTAATGAACTCCTTGAACGCCCAACACAAGCCGAGTGTGAACGCAAGCATGCGGGACGCATACAAAAAGTGAGGCAGCTATCGTGAGTTATTCTGGAATCCAGAGGCGTGAAGTGGAGCGGCACAGCTACAGACGTTAAGGTTTACGGACACTCTCCGCAGCCAGCTGGCAGCTGCATTATCTTCGTCAGTCTCCATAATTGAAAGAGAGTCAGCGGGACTGGGGCGTCTCGAGTGAAAGTCATTGGCTTGACCTCTGAGTGGCACGTATGAGGCCCATTAGTCTGGTTTCTGTGCAGTCTGCTGCTTGTGTTTGCACAGCAGAGACGAGGAGCTTCCCGGCTTGGCTGGCGGCGTGTCGTTAGCCAGGTGCCTCGGACGGTATAGAGATACAATTCAAATTACATTTGAGTGAGGCCGACAAACCGGGCCTCCTGAGTGGCCGCATTTCCATTTATTACCATTTTTATATGGCAAAACCGCGGCTGAATGGCGATTTGCATGGCCAAGAGGAACGAGCGGTCAGAGTTTTTCAAGGCTGCGCACAGAGGGCCTCACCGGAGAGCGAAAAAATAGGAAAATGTTCCAGTGAGTCATGGAAACAGGAGTCCAAATGCTCTCCAGCTTGTTTCTGTGCGAGCTATAACCTGCAGATGAAACAGAAATAAGCCGCCATGATTATGGAATTGTCTTTGGCATAAGCCACAAATCCTTGAGTTTGATCATATCAAGAACCATTAGCGTTAAGGATGGGTGAGTGAGCGGAGGACTAAGCTACTGTTGGGAGGCAACACTAGGAGATATGCTCAGAGTCAGCAGGCAGGTGTGCCTCATATCACAATAGCCTTAACTAAACCCAAATGACCCGGAGGGCCCGGCTCACGGACAGATACAGGACTTTCCTCTGCCTTTTATGGGAGCAAAAAAGAATCTGACGTTTCTGTAAACAGCTTTGTTTTCTTCCTGCATGTCTTCTCTCCAGTAAACCAAGGGGACTCGGTCAGGTCATCCACTAATTATAGAGCCGTCGTCAGCCCGAGGTGAGCGCCGCTGCTCCGATAAATATGATGATTAACAGAACATCCCAGCGTTGCAGATATAACATCGAGGAATACTCTTTTGATGACATCACAGCCTTTGAACGTCAAACGCTAAACCTTTAAATATGTTTGAAAAGTCATCAAAATCTAATTGGAAAAAAAAGAAACTCTACTTTACTCATAAAGTCATAAAGAAAATAAAGAACATTTCAACCGAACCATTCAGGAACAAACAAAGTTCAGGCTGATCACGCTGTGCTTCAACAGGAAGGGTTGGTCTGATGTCCCACTTAGAAAAATGGACCAAAAAAAAAAACCAAAAACCATCAACTTCCCCTCCATTTACAGCCAAACCAATAACAAGAACTTTGGCGCCCGACATTGTCCGCCGTTGACCACACCAGGCCCAACGTCGAGACGAAATCTAGACAGAACCAACTCAGAAAGTCAAGTCCTGAACCTCGTTAGGACTCAACCGGGTCAGGAGCTTTTCGCAAAAACATTCTGCTCGTGTGGCTCGACCTCAAAACCCACAAAGCTAGTGGAGACGGAGCACATCAGGACAAGGGAGCTCCAGATATTTGCACTGAATGGTGAGACTGTAATGCCGCCCCCCCCAGGACTTGAAAGGGAAAGTCCATTATTGGACTTCAAATGAAGCAAATTCCAGCTGTTTCAATATTTTTGCTTCTGTCTTTCACAGAGGGTAAAGTCCCTCCCCACTCAGACCGGTATGCAGCACACTGCAGCAAAGCCCCAGACCCTAAAAATAAAAAAAAAAGTAAAAGAAATGGGGGGGGGAGAAGGAAAACCAGACGTTTCTTCCCACCTGGTTTCACTGAGTCCAGGACCTGAGAGTCACCCGGCGCTCCTGAGCCACCGATCTCCACCGCGGCTCCCCTTCAGTCCCAGCCGGAGGAGCTAACGACCACGTGAACTGCTGTCATTCCTGAAGTCCATGCCGAGACTGGGATTCTCTCTCAGCCAGAGCGAGGGAGCGAGCGAGGGAGCGAGCGAGGGAGCAGGGCAGGGCGGGCGGGCGGGCAGGAAGCAGCAGAGTGTCTCCTAAAAACTATGTGCCTGCAACACTTCCAGCCAGACGCACACCCCTAAAGCCAGCCCCTTCCTGCCCACCAGCTCGCGGCAAGGACCTCCCCCACGGCTCCAGCCAATGAGACGACAGCCACTTTGAATTGCCTCTCCATTGGAAGGAGGCAGACGACTGATGTGGCGAAGACTGTGCTCGCAGCAGCAGCAGCAGCAGCTCCTCATCTTCAAGAGGTATTTCCCCAATTTCATGCCCAGCTCCATCAGCTGTCACATACTTTATGCATTCCAGGTTCTAGGGATTTATCTATTTTTTTTTTTTTTTTTAGAAAAGGGGCAATAAAGTACAGCTGAAGCCGCCCTGTCCTTGGGTCCATCATTGCTTCCAATACGATCCCCCAGAAAACCGCCATACGGCTCCGCCTCCCCCTCCTGCCTCATCTCCATCCTCCCCTCCTGACTCCTCTTCACCCCCTCACCTGTTCGGGTGAAGCATTTCCATAAGATACCCTCTTAACCCCCCCCCCCCCTTCCCAGCTCTTTTTTTTTTTGCTCCAAGTCCTTGGATATCTAGAGGGGATGAATGTCATTTCTGCATCTCCATAAAAAGTAGGGGATGCTGATGTCATGCAGGCCGGCACGCCAGAACTGATGAGTCAGAGATCCGGCTTTCACGACTGTTCGATCCCGGACTCAATAGAAACAGCTGGTGCGTCTGTCTTCCCCTGCCTCGCACAAAGCCTGCGCGTGACGCCGCAGCCTGGGCGTTTCGTCGACTCCAGTCAGGATAAACAGACCTGTTTACTGTCTGCTCTTGCTTGGAGGGTCACATGTTTGTCCCACTAGCAAAAGCATCTGCTAATATCTGAGGGGGGGGGGGACAGACGGGGCAGACGGGGACAGGGGCGTTTAATCTCAGCTGTGACTTCACCTGTGAGGAAATGACACGGAGGAGGGGGGGAGGGAGGCGGGGGACGGCGTCACCTGACACCACCGGGGAAAGCAGTCCCTCTGCTTCCCTCAAATCCTAAAAAATAAAATCATCCGAATGATTTCAATCAGCTTTTGACTCTCCTTGTTACAAAACACACGGCAGAGCTTCTGATTCCAGCCCCCCCAACAGGAAAACCAAACAAAAGCCCGGCAGACAAACAACCAGAGCTACTTCCTTCCCAACATCGGATCCCCTCCCCTCTTATTATCCCCGTCCTGTTTGACCCCCCCCCCCCCCCCGAGCGGCTGGGCTCAGATTTAGCGATCTGTCGCCCAAAGCGGCTTCATCTTTACAGAAACAAGCAACGGATTCAAAGACTAATTAGAAAACAGATTGGCGGAATAAACCTCAGCAGGAAAAACAGAAAGAGCGACATTAAAAAAAACACCGGAAGTGAACGCCAATCATCTATTGTATCAGCATTCCCAGCAGGATTCTGCCATATTTACCCAAAACATAAAAAATTCTGTGATGTTTCAAAATTGACCTCTAAGTGGTGGGCGGGACTGTTGGTGTGGCGTAAGCCGGCCCCCTTCCCATCATTCATGTGGTTACACTCCCTCCTGCTAGTTGACAGCCCCTAACATCCCTAAGCGAACATGCGTGGTGGTGCAAGAAAAATCGGCGAGCAGTATCGGAGCTATCCGGCCGTACGGTTCAGAGCCGGATTCCAGCTGGGGCGAGGAAAACAAAAACGTGCACGGATCTGTTGGTGTGCACACTCTTGGCTCGCCGTAGTCGCTTCGACGTCACACCTACAAGCTTTTTCCAACGACACAAGAAGATGGATGGATGGATGGATGGATGGATGGATGGATGGATGGATGGATGGATAGATAGATAGATAGATAGATAGCATTTTTCAAAAACATCATTTTTTAATTAAGAAAACTTCGAAAAACCCTAAGAGAAAGGTGTTCATATGGTTTTTTAATCTGTTTATGAAATATAAAATTATAGGTGAGTAGATATTAACCATATTCTAAAGGGAAAAACCACTCATTTGAGTGTTTCAGCGCTTTTAATAGGCTGCTGGACTTGCCTGGTGGACAGCTGTTGGGGGCTAGCATAGCCATGAAGCAGCCAATCACGAATCACGATTTGGACTCTGGAGCAGCCTTTTCAGGAAAAATGTATCCTCTTTGTGGATAATAAAGTTATTACATTTTGTATTAACGGTATAACACGCAGATTAATGAGAGTCAAATCCAAAAAAAAGAGTCGTTGTTACCTTGCTAGGCTAGCTACCTGCACCAGCTTACCTGATGACGACCCTGTCACATCCAGCTGCACTCCAGCCGCCTTCCCGTCAGCGCAGCGCCCGTTCGTGTGCAGCGGGACTCCGTTCACCGGCACATGGGCGGCGCTTTCATCTTAAAATATATATCTATATATGTACTTTATTGCTACGGAGCCCGCCGGGTGCCAGTGGTTAAAAATAAAAAAAATCTTATAAACTGTGCTCACGGAATACTAATCCGTGCGCACGGTTTACCAATCCGTGCACACAATTTAGTATTCCGTGCGCACGGATTAGTAAACCGTGCGCACGGATTAGTAAACCGTGCGCACGGATTAGTAAACCGTGCGCACGAAATACTAAATTGTGTGCACGGAATAGTAAACCGTGAGCACCATTTAGTAAACTGTGCGCACCGATTACTAAATGGTGCGCACGGATTAATCAATTGTGCTCGTTACGCAATCGTGCGTGCATGCAAAGTTATTGCATGTGCATGCCTCTGAGCATAGAAGATAAACTCTTAGCTTCGTGTTTGCAGGGATGTGAGGGTGCTTTGGTACAGTGTGCGCAACGGAGGAAACTTCAGACCGCACTCCGTTTCCTGTTCTGCTGCGCTGACTACAGAACCGTGTCCCCCGGGAGATTTGTACTATCTCCAGACCGAGGGCGGGCGGAGGAGGCTTTTGGGGGACCAGTCCTGACAAACCATGCACACAATCATGTGAATTTGTGTTCCCATTCAGGTCCAGACAAAATAAAGGCTGATGGTTATTCCAGTTTAAGTCGATCCACGGCTAAATCGCTCATTAGCATGGCTAATGTTGTTAGCATGAATGTTGTATTAACCTATTAACTTAATCTTAACCCTTGCTTCCGTGTCAGTTCAGCCAAAAAAAGCCCTGGGCGCACGGATTTAAAAAAAAAACTATAAGCGAACATGCACATAGTAATAATCATAATAATAAAAGCATGTTTAAATGGTCAAGTCCCTGTGTCTATCGGAGCTTAGCATTGTTTACACGAAGACTTCCCTTACTCAATGAACTATCCAGACCAATCACTTCATCGGACCAACCTACAGCCAATCAAATAGTCTGATGTCATCATTAGTCACTTCTTGTGTTCGGTGGTCTGCGGCTAATGATGACGTCATACCATCTGATTGGCTGAACGTTTCTCCGATGATGTCTACGGTAGTGATTGGTCTGGATAGAACAAATAGAACTATGTGCATGTTCGCTTATAGTTTTTTTTTAAATCCGTGCGCCCAGGGCTTTTTTTGGCTGAACTGACACGGAAGAAGGGTTAAGATTAAGTTAATAGGTTAATACAACATTCATGCTAACAACATTAGCCATGCTAATGAGCGATTTAGCCGTGGATCGACTTAAACTGGAATAACCATCAGCCTTTATTTTGTCTGGACCTGAATGGGAACACAAATTCACATGATTGTGTGCATGGTTTGTCAGGACTGGTCCCCCAAAAGCTTCCTCCGCCAGTCCAAAAGCCCGTCCTCGGTCTGGATTCACATGTCCCGGGAGACGTTCTGAGTCCCGACAGCAGAACCGGGAAACAGACTGCAGTCCGAAGTCTCCTTCGTTGCGCACACTGTACCAAAGCACCTTCACATCCCTGCAAAAATGAAGCTAGTAGTCCATTTGCTCTGCTTAGAGGCATGCACATGTGATGAATGTGCGTGCGCCACGATTGCGCAACAGTACGAGGATAATTGATTAATCCGTGCACACCATTTAGTAATCGGTGCGCACAGATTAATAAAGCGTGCGTACGGTTTATTAAATGGTGCTCACGGTTTACTAATCCGTGCGCACGGATTACTAAACTGTGCGCACGGTTTATTAAATGGTGCTCACGGTTTACTAATCCGTGCGCACGCTTTAGTAATCTGTGCGCACAGTTTATCAGATTTTTTTCCCTTTATAACCACTGGCACCCGGCGGGCTCAGTATATTGCGGCAAACTTTATCGATATATTTAGCTTGAGTGGAGCTCTACAATCAGCTAGCTCGCTAACTACTTTTAAGGCTAGGAGAGGAAGCAACAAGCGATTTTGACAGTTCGGGGGAATGTTGGTTGTGCGCCACTTGATGAAAAAAGAGGGGTGGAGACCGCGTTATTAAGTATATTTACACCGTTATTAATATAAATTCAGCCTTTTTCAATCTTTAAATAAAAGCTAACAATAATAACACGATAAACAAACATTTGTTGCTGAAAATTTAAGCACTTAAATGCTCTCGCGTTGGTTGAAAGTGTGAAATCACCCCTATAGCTGATGTGGTACGGTCCAGAAAAAAAATGCAGCGGCAGGGATGGGGCCACGGGGCTGCCTGTTACCAAGGAAACAACAGTGAATCTCCCTGGAGTGAAAGATGCGGTCTTTGATTTAGTCTTTCTGTCAAAGTAACCTCTAAACAATGTAATTAAATATAAATATGAAAACAATATATCAAAGATGAAACAAATGGAGTTTTAAAACTTCAATATAAATTTATTTTAGCATTTTTACGCTCATCCAAACTGAAGAAGAATTATTGAAAATTAGGAATAATAGCTTACATTTTCCTTTTTTATCACAGATTTAAGGTCTGTGCATCATCTGGCTTTGCAGAGGAGCGCACAGCTGGCTGGCCGTGGCGGCGTGTGACGCACAGAGACCCGTTGTCAGCAAGGAGGGCAGCAAGTCAACAAGGAGCAAGTCACAAATATCCCCGGAATGAGCAGAGAGGCACAAATTTAGCCCCACTGACTGCTGCCCATGCCATGTGCTGCCTATTGAGCGCGCGGACAATGAACACAGCCATGGCCGCCCGCTCTGCCAAGGCCCACGCAGATGGAATGTAGTTGGATTTAGCGTCAACGCCAACGCTTGAAGGCCTTTTACATATTAATAGATGACACATGCGTGATATTTGGCGACCACGGCGAGTCACAGCGATGATAGAAGTCAGAAGAGTTCAAAGCTGTGGACACATTGTGTGGTCATGTGACCCCCGGTGTGGCCTATTTTAAAGGCAGTTTGTTGAGCTACGTTCACACCGGCCTCGGCAACGCGCGCTCAAGCAGCAACTTCCAATGAACATGTAAACGTGAGTAAATGTGCGTTTCAGGCTTCTGTGTTCAAAGCGCTTGCGCTGACCCGTCGCCTTTGAAATGACATTTATGCCACCACATTGCAAAAAAAACCTTTCTAAATTGCAAATGAAAATAATAAATATTTGCCTTTTAAATACTTTTTTTTTTCTATCAAAATTTTTTTTTTGAAATTTTCTTTTTCCTTTCAAAAAGGAAAAATGTTTTTGCATGCATTGTTTCTCAACTGAGCTTTATGTGAAACTTATGAGAGCAAAATCAAAGATATGGAGAAAGCAAGGTGAGACAACAATAAAGAAAAAAAAAGCACAAAATAAAAAAAAAAGTTTTTTAAAGCAAATAAAAAATTTGAAATTTGTTTTTATTTTTTTGAAAGCAAAAAAAAAACACACTTGCAAAAAAACATTTTTAAAGCAAAAAAAATGAAAGCAAAAAAATATAATTGAGAAAAAAAATCTTTTTAAAGCAAAAAAAAAAAAACAACATTTTGTAATTTGGAAGGAAAGAAAAAGTATTTGAAAGCAAACATTGAATATTTTCATTTGAAACTTAGAAAGTTTTGTTTGCAACGTGGTGGCATAAATATCACTCCATAGTCGCCAAGCAAGTTTCCACGACCGTCTATTGAACACGCATTGAAAGATTAACGGAATTGCCAATCCTTTAAAAATTGATCATGGAGGACAGTTTTATAATTTTGTTTATATTACAAATCAGAATGGAGCCGTAGAAAAAGAAGCCTGGAGCAAGATTGGCACCGCTTTGACATTTCAGCCTATTGAAACTATAGGTGGTGGACATGCGCTAGTATCAGGTAGCAACAGTGCACCTCAACCCCATAACATAGCAGTCGTGTTTCTCCAACGACTGACCAACATGTTGATGTTTCGCCATTTTTCCGAAGTTTTGATGCCGATCTGACCAAATGACAATAATTGTTGGTTTTTGAAACTGTCTTCGATTGAACCCAATACAAATCAGCAAGTGACATGACCACAAAGTTTGTTCATCTTGTGTGGAAATTACACATATTGCTCCATGCATTGCTGAGAGCAATTTGTTGACACACCCTCCCGCTAGCCTACAGCCCCCTCATAACCCCAAGCTAACATTAGCGGCGCGACAAAAATGGCGACCAACATCGGCGCTATCCAGCCGTACAGTTCTGATCCAGATTCCAGCTCAGACGACAAAAAACAAAGACGCTCATGGATCTATTTGTCTATAACTGGATGAATCAGAATAGGGGCGGAGCAGGGAGCTTGTGGCCCCGCCCAGTGTATTTATGACGTCACAAATGCAATCTTTTTTAAACAGCATCTGCTCCTGATTCACAAAAATTTTAACAATGAAATACAAATTTTTTTTAAACTTTTTTCCAGATACACACAAACCAGTTTTTCTATTACAAAGTGGGAAGTTGTGTCGAAAGAAGAAGCTGTAATTAACTTTAAACCCAGAGTTATTAGTAAAAGGCGGTATGGCATATGAATACGTCCAAAACAAATCCACAAATTTGCTTGATTTGAAATTATTTTTCTGCTTGTAGATCATTTTTTAACCTACCATATAGATTTCTACTGAAAAATTAGAGCATTTTACCTGTAAGTGGACCACTTGTGGTAAGAAGCCCCCAGTGGTAACTTGGTGAACTGCAGGCGGTGATTTTCCTTTTTTAGATGGCCTTCAATCTGGAAGTCAATATACAAAAATTTTTAGGATTTTATTAAAAATGTCACAATTCTCCATAAAAACAGTTATTTGTAGAGAGAGAACTGCTTTTCCAGATGCAGATGATTATGAAAACCTGCAGGCATAGGTCAAGCTGGTACCCCTAAGGCCTGGCATATTGATCCCCCTCTTGCCAAAGAGGAGGCATTTGTAAAAACGCTGGAGCCGGCAGACTTTTCTGAAAGTCCCTGAACGCCCACTCACCACCGAGCACAAGTAAACACTATGCAGGCATACGAGAAGCTGCTCAAACACAAATATATCCATCAAAATGTCTATTTTTTTTATTATTATTTGGATTGTTTGGAAGGAGGTGCGGGGAGGAAAAGGAGGATTGTGAGCGTGAAGGATGTATATTTGTTTGGAAAAAAAAAAAAAAAAAGGCTGTTACAGAAGCTCATCCCACTCTGTGAATATTACACTGCACGCTGAAAGTGCACATTTTCTGCAAAGCGGAGGCGCGTGCGCGCTCATTAATGGGCTCTGCCGGTGCGTTTGTTGCGGCAGCAGCCGGTGGAGTGGACCTGGGGATCGAGTGAGGAGGCGTCGGGCAGGAAAAACAGCCGCAGTATCTGCAGGACTCTCTCCGGCGGGTGATGAAGAAGAGAACGCAGCGTGTGTGTGTCCCCCCCTCATGCACGAAACAGTAAACAGACACACAGAGGGTCTCTCTGCTGACACGTGCACGCGCACGAGCACAGAGTGGGCAAAGCTCTCCTGTCAAGGTCGGTATTGATCTTGGAAACGAGAACAGGCCCTGATTATGAAAGCTTTTAACCCAAATGCTTAATGTAGCGCAGGTGTAACGGAAGGAGCTTACATCTGACAGTGGGGGATCACCTGGGCATTTTCACTAATCGAAATACCTGAGCGAGGACAGACTGAAGGTCATGGTTAAGCTAAAATCCACGCAGAGCTGCTGGGAAAAGCTGAGAGGAGCCATTATGAGGCAGACCGCCGGGGAGGAAGGCCAGTTCTGCGTCGCCATAAGTCATCTGCTGCAGCTGTTTGTTCATGTGGCTCCACTCCTGTCCTCCAGGACTCGTTTCAGCTTCCTGCAAGGAGGAGGAGGAGGAGGAGAACACCATCACACAAGAGTTCTGCAAAAAGAAAAAAAAAAAAAAAAGGCTTTTCTTGGCATTTCTGATGCAGCTTGATGCTTAAAAAATATCTCTTTTAAATGGATGTCACTAGTTTATGGCAGGAAAACATGTCCAGCTTTATGAAGATCTGCTCCTGCTCCTGTCCTTGGCCGTGGACCTCGCCTCTGGCTCGTCTGGCGCCCCCCTAACTCCATCTGGATGAAGCCCATCTGCTGAACATGTAGTTGTAGAGTTAGATAAGCTAATTCTCTGTAGGTGTTCTGGTAAATCGCCTGTCCGTCCTGGGGGAGGATCCCTCCTTCATGTGGACACCCCTGAGCGTTCTTCTTTATTTTTTGTTTTTCTGACCGACAAGGAGGGTCAAAGGGCAGGGATGCCAGTTTAGTTTGGTCTGTTTAGTTTAGTTCAGCCATTAACCTATTGAATTCTATGACTTCATGTTCTTTATGATCTCATGTTTATTATACAGTTATGGGTATGAAGCCCATTGAGACGACTACTGTGGTAATATTGGGCTATAGAAATAAATTCGAATTGAACTGAATAAACAAAACATCTTTGTAAAATAGAAATGGAAGTTCTTGTCATACAGAGGATGTTTTGACATGTTCGATGCCAGTTTTATTTTGATTTTTATTACAGACCAATTAAACACACTTAATACATCCATTGCACAAAAAACAACAACCCTAGTTTTTGTAAATAAATTCTAATTGAATCATCTGTTTTTCAGATTTGAAAAGTTCATTCTAAACAAATTCAACAAAAAAAACTCGAGTAAAACAAATTTGCATCATCTGCAAAGAAAAAATACTTTTAGAATGTTTTTTTTATATTGAAAGAAAACGCACATAAAAACTAATGTATGTATTTACTGTATGTTTTTGTTTTTCTTTTAAATTATAAATGATCGATGCCTTACAAGTTTCACATTTTTTTTAATTTATATTCATAATTATTAGCTTTTAAAGCTAAACTTTTTATAATTAATTTTATTTTTGAAATATTTCACATTGATTATATAGAATAAAGTTTATCTCTCTGAAATTGTAAAATTTTCTTAGCAAATATGTTTCCATTGCTATTATTATTATTATCTTTTTGTACAGCCTTTGTTGTTTTTTATACATCTGTTTTTCAAAAGGACAATATTATAGAACCAAAAGTGAGTCCAAAAAGTTTGTTTCAACCAGTACCCTCTTGCCTGGGGCCCCCTAAAAAAAACCAGTACTCCCCCTTTCAGTGCACCTGTTAAAATACACAAAAAAATGTTTTAATCTTTTTAAAATAAAGATCAAAATATTTTGTATTTTTTTTTGGTGAACTAACACAACTGGCTCAAGCTGCCCCCTTTTCACCCAGGGCCTTAGAAAATCCAGTACCGCCCCTGTCAATACACCTGTTGGCCGCT
Source organism: Oryzias curvinotus (assembly GCA_023969325.1). Lineage (NCBI taxonomy): Eukaryota > Metazoa > Chordata > Actinopteri > Beloniformes > Adrianichthyidae > Oryzias > Oryzias curvinotus. The sequence goes on along the minus strand of CM043707.1, from coordinate 10,317,537 downwards.
TTTTGTGATTTAAAAAACACAAAAACAAAGATTTATTGCTTTTGTTCTGAATAAACGGGAGGATATTTGAAACACGAGGATGTTCGGTACATTTGCATTTATCAGCATTTCAGCCTGTTAACGGCTAAACTACCTCCCCAGCCTGGAGGAAATCTTCTGACTTGACGTCTGTAAGGATCCGGGAGGTGTGACATCAGCTGGATTTAACCCTACATCTGACAAAAGTGGCACTCCTGGGGCTGAGGGGGTGGGGGGTGGGGGTTAACACAAGGGGGCAGCCACTGACAGAGATCTTGAAAATGTCAGGAGAAAATGGCATATCACCATGACAACCTGGCTATTGTCTCCATCAAGGTTGCAGTGGGAGGAGCTGGGCGGCGAGGAAACGTGGCAGCAAAGCCTCCGCTCCCTGAGTTGATCGAGCATGGAGGGGCTTCCTCTTCCTCTCAAACGCAGCCCAGGAATGTGTATCATTTCATTCATGAGGTTCTGCCCAGACTCCTGGATGGCCAATTTGCCCCCCCCCCCCACAGTCAAACTGACCACGTCACCACCTTCAAACATTCACCAAGGCGTTAAAGATCAGTGAGAAGTCGGCTAATTAAACGCAGCAGGAGGGGCTTGTTGTGGGGATGTGATCATGTGACCGACAGCAATGCATGTTGACCTCTGACCTATTTCTTCAGGCTCGGTTCCTGACGGCTGGAATGAACAAGTGTGAGAAACGTGTAAAGAACGGTACATGGAATATGGATTTGGTTTATGACGAGTGAGAAGGTCACAAAATAAAAACCAGAGCAATCATAACAGAAAAAAAAGACTTCTTTTCTTTTTTTTTTTTTATTTTAAATCATTTTGACCTTTTTCGTGTCCCCATAATTACTTTTTTCTGAATATTTTGGACTAAAATCTAAAAATGTTTTGATGTCAAATTAAAACTTTATCTAAAGAATTTGAACTTTATTTTGAAGGGGAATAAGAATTTCAATTTTGCTTTGATCCATTTATTTTCTAAAATATTGTAGTATTATGCATGGATGATCCCGGTGATGGTCAGAGGGGCCGTAGTCGCGATATGGCAGCCACGCCTCTGTCAGTCTGCCCCAGGGCAGCTGTGGCTACATCAGTAGCTTACCATCACCAAGTATGAATGAGGAATGAATGAATGAATAATGGACACACTGTAAGCGCTTTGAGCGTCTGGAAAAGCGCAGAAAAATCCAATCCATTATTATTATTATTATTCCCTGATTTTATAGAATCCCCACTTTAAAAGTTAGAATTCACAATGATGTATAATCCAGAACATTTAAATTTTTTTTAAATTGATGGACTTCTCCCTTAAAATTTCTAATACATTTTTGATCAAATTTGTGAACCTTACAACATGTTTTTATTTGTCTAATAGGAACTTTTAACTTCTTTTAACTCAGAACTTTTTCCAGATTTAAGCTGTTTTTAAGAATTTTTTGTTTTTGTTTTAGCTGAAAACCAAACATTTTTATTTCTCTTTCCCTTCCATTCTCTCTTCTATTTAACCTCTCTTCCTATTTTCATAAAATAACCCGAATCCATCAGGGTTTGGAAACAAAGAGAAGGGTAGAAATCTAAAACTTTAAAAGTTAATTTCATTTTATTCTGATACATTTTGGAAACAACTGAGTTTATTCTACCTCTAAACAATTTGTAATTCCTCTAAAAATATCTGAAAAAACTTTTTAAAAATAATAAAAATAAAAAATCAGATCAATTCCAACAGGAACTCAAGTATTCCAGTCTTGCTGATTCCAGTGAGGCAGTCAAAGCCTGATTCAAGCCCAGAAATTATTACATTACCGTTACCATGGAGACGTATTTGCTAAGTGATGTACAAACGGAGGCGTATTCGTGGAGGAGAGGGGGGGGAGAGAGGTGGTGCCAGCGGCCACATGCACACGCCGCGACCTCTGAGCTGCAGGCCCAACCTTCAGAAACAGAACGCACACAAGAATACACAACTGTCCGTAACACACAAAAACAACCATTGTAAAGCAACGATGCAACAAAGCTTTATTTAAAAACAAGTAAACACAAACAGGAAGTGAAACTATTTGCATTGGGGATTTGGTACAGCTGTGTCTGTCCCTATATAAGAAACAGGGAGTGAGTGGACAGACAGTGGCTGCCTGCCTGCATGGTGGTATGTATGGCTGAAGCTCCTTTTGTTGGGAGGATGTAGATTACATTTTTACTCATACTCTGCTCTTTTAACTAGATGCTGTAAGCGGCTGGAGGTGTTGCAGATGTCCTGAGCCACTGCGTGTTCTTTACCCACCCTTTTTATACATTTTAATGTGCTTTTAGAGTGATGTTGTACTTATTGTGTGGTTGACTCTGATTTCTTTTATTGGTTTACAGGTCTGAGTCGGGCGCCGGTGCGTGTGGTGTCGGTGAGGGGGCCCCTGGTGGCAGCGTCTTCCTCACTCCAGTTCCCTCACTGTATTTGTTTATTATTTTTTCCCTTTTAGTGTGTAGTGGAAGTTTCTTTGGCATGTTTTTTTTCCTTATCTTGTGTGGGTTTGTTTTAGTTGTTTTCAGCACGGAGTGGAGTGAGGTGCGCTGCCTCTTACTGGCTTAGTCCACGGCCTCTCTCTTTCCCTCCCCTCCTGCACAGGCGGTCGGCTCGGCCTTCCTGTTTTTATTCCTGCATCTCCCTTTTATTGTTTATTCTGTGTACTGTTAATCAGAGTGAAACTGCATTTTTAGAGTCTGAGTTTTTAATTAAATTACATGTTTTACAAGCTTTTATTGTCTCGCCATTTTTGTGTTGGTGGTCCCACTCTGCACTGACGCTGCCTTGGTCACACATGCAGAGATTAATAGAAAGTCCATGGCTGTGATGTCTCATTTTAGCTAAAATTAGTCAAATTCATCATATTTTCTTCTTTATTTATAACTCGATTGCACCACCTAGTGGACATAATAAATATGACACTAATAGACTATTTAGGGGGGTTTATATATACAAAACTGTGCAAAAATATTAAGTATTTTGTGGCAATTAGCAAAAAAGCATTGATACTAAAATGCAATAGTTTGCCCATAAAATGCTACTGTGGCCATAAAACAGTCATTTGTGCGCACAAACGACACAATTGTGGCCAAGAATGAATAATTTGAGGGAACAATTAGTTTTTTTTGTTGTTTATAGTTACATAGGGCTTCGTGGGTCTCTCATCCTTCTGAGACGTGTACATTTTTTGGAATAGTCTCGTAAGCAATGACCAGAAAGATGTTGTATTAACGATAAACCCAAGGAAATGCTACAACCTAAACAAATAGTTGTCTAGCTGAAGCTTCAAATTTGCATTGACTCCCCTGAATCTGATAAAAAGTTACTTTAGAGCTCTGAAACCAATTTATAATGAGTAAATATACAAAACGTGATGGAATGTGGTTATTTTTTTCTAGTCTAGAAGAGGAAAACATTGAAAATAATTATAGTGTTTTCAGTTTTAAGCTTAGTACAAGGCCCCCCCCCCCCCCCCGCTGTCAATTACACACACACAAAAAGGTACAAAAAGTGAAAAACAAAGAGAAACAGGAAGAAATATAAGTATAATTGGTCACAATATATGTAACATTTAAATAATATAGAAAGCACTAACAAGTAAAGTGCAAACATATCAATAAACACGAAAGGAAAGAAAAACAAGGCGTCACACTCTCACATTTGCGGATGGTAAATTAAAAAAGGTTAAAAAAAAATGGTGTCCATACCTTATATTTATGTTCTGATCGTCAGTAAATCTTAGTTTTTTTCAAGTTTTAGATGGTAAAGTACATCTCAGATTTAATGGGATACAGTGGGTACAACTAGATGTCATCAACATAAACTGCCAGGACTCCCTTAAAAAAGAGGTTCTTAGTCTCAGTGTGACATTTCCTGGGTAAAAAAAAAAAAGGTTCACTAAAAAAAGTTAATGCAGAACAAGAGTTTTTTGTTTTTTTGTTTTATCACTGTATTTGATCACTTCCATTCTTAAAACTTCCCTGTTTGACGGTTCTAGGTTGTGGTTAGATCGAAATCCCTAGGAAGAGTTTACATTTAAAAGGATTTTTTTTTCTTTTTTTTTTTTTCTATAAATTGAAGATGGCGACCTCTTCCTGAGGTCAAAGGTCAATCAAACTTCAGCTGTTGTTGAACTGTGTGAAATGTTGTCAAGGTTGCTCAAACAAAACCTTTTTTTGTCCATATCATGTGAACATGTGAAAAGCCGTAGGTCCAGGGCCCATCCCATAATAGTTCTAAAACTTCCTTTGGATGTGCCAGGAAAAAACTGAAATTTTAGTCATCTGTCCTGAAGCTAAAAGACAGTAACAGTTTCTGAAGAACTTTCATTAAGCCATTCAGAAACTGTCAGAAACATTCAGAAACCTGTCTATCTTCAACTCTAAGCTAACTTTAACCCCTACATATTAAACAGGTGGTTAAAACTAGTTGTCATCATCTCAGAAATCTGGCTAGAGTCCGCCCACTTCTCTCTCTTGCTAATATGGAGATGCTAATGCATGCTTTTACCGTGAGTTAAACTGATTACTATAACGCCCTGCTTGCTGGTTTTCCAAAAACCAACATTAGGAACCTTCAGCTTCTCCTAAATCTGCTGCACGAGTTCTCTCCAGGACCAGGAGGCGGGCTCACATCCCCCCAGTTTTAAAATCCCTGCACTGGCTCCCCACATGCTTCAGGGTTGATTTTAAGATCCTTTCAACAGTTTTTAAGTGTCTTAACGGTCTGGCGCCTTCTTATTTATCAGATCTTTTGGTAAAGTATGGACCCTGAGATCCTCTGGCACTGGTCTGTTAACCATTCCAGCTGTTAAACCAAAACACACAGAGAAGCATCGTTTCAGCTCTATGACCCCCGTTTATGGAACAGTCCACCAGAGAGCATCGACGTTTTTAAGAAAAAACCCATCTTTTTAACCTGGCTTTCAGCAAATGTTTTACTGCCTTTATTTATTTATTTGCGTGTTTGTTTGTTTTTTAATCTTGTTTTATGAACTTACACTAGATTTTTCATGTGCTATTTTAATTTTACTTGACTTTATTTTAATGTTTTTGTCAATATGTTGTCTTTTTCATTCTCATTTTTATTTCCAGTGCTTCCTCAGTTGGGGCCTCTCCCTCTGGGTCGGCGGCGGCTCTGGATGGGAACCTGCATCCCTGCTTGGCTGTGGTGGAGCGGTCCCCGCCTGTGATGCTGCATTTGGCTGGTTATGCTGCCGTTCACAGAGAGGGAGGTTCCAATTATCAGCGTCTCCAACATCTTGTTTTTGTGCTCAGCCTATTTCTCATTATATTTCTCCATCAGTAAGGGGGGTGGGAGGTGTGAAAGAAGTGGGGGGTTGTGTAGGTATGGGGAGGGGGGCCCTATTTTGAAATGTTTTATTTTTGTACTCATTTAATTTTCATGCTTGTTTTTATGTTATATATTTTGTTTTTGTTTTAATGTAAAGGACTTTGTGTTATACTTTTATATGAAGAGTGCTTTATAAATAAAGTTTGATTTGATTTGATTTGATTTGATATTCCCGACATGTGTGAATTTTTAAAATACCTTTCTTGAGCTCCATGACAAATCGTTGGTTGTGTCTGAATTCCTTCCTTCCGAATCTACACTTCCAGAATCTAGTGTCCTAGAAATTTCCCGGAAGTCTCTGCCAATAACCAGTGTGCATTGATGCTCAGTAGATCGTTAAATATAGACCACAATGCATTGCGTCTGAACATATTTTGGCCCCAAAAAATGTATTTAAATGTATTTTTTGATAAACCATCAACATTTTTATCTTCAGCGAACTCATAAATAATCGTCACAAAACGCTCATATCGATTAGATTTTAACTTTGTGAAATTGGTGATGTCATATCCGCCGTAAAAAAAAAAAAAAAAAAAGTAGTGAGCGTGGCGTCCGAATTACTTTTAAGATCCAGGGCACTACATAATGCCGCACTTTATAGTACTTTAGTAGTCAGGGGTTAGGGGGGGGAACTCCGACACAGCTTTCTTTAATTTTTTGTTTGTTGGTTTCTCCCACTGTGATGTCATCACTGTGACCAAAACTCCTTTGAAGCGGGTATTAGGTGCAAATTGTGGTGTTCAGTTTGTGTAGGGGGTCAATTAGTACTAAACATCCTAATCCGTCACTCCAGAACTGCTGTAGGTGCGAATTACCAAAATAAAAGCCTCCAGTTATTTGACCTGATGGGACTTGATTGGGTGCTTCCTTGAACCTGCAGGGGGCAGTGTTGCTCCATGGAAACTGGGCCTTTTTTATTGTATTATTATTTTATTTCCCCTTCTCTTTGTTCTTTTAACAGATGTCTAAACTAGAATAGAAACTTCCAGGGGGGGCCCGCCTCATTCAAGCCAGGTCTGATTCCTGACTAGACGGGCCCCAAAAGCGTCTGCAGGCAGGAGGAGTTCCTGGTGTGACGACAAGCTTCTTCTGCAGAATCTGAGGTTGTTGGGTTTTTTTGTTTTACGTATAAACCGGGTTCTCCTGCCCTCAGCAGCTACAGGTGTTCCAAGAGACAGGCAGGGAGGGGCTGTCATGATACAGCTGAGTCAATACGCTTTAAAGGCCCGTTTTCCTCCCTTAAAATAAGTGCCTGAGCAGGAAAAGGCATCCTACGTATGGAGGGAAATGACAAAAATAAATAAATAAAGGTGCTGACAGCTTCCTCCATTCAGTCCCGGTGGGGGCGCTTATCTGGCGTTGCGTCGTGAGATAAGAGCGGCATTTATTTACCCAGGTTGATAGCTCCGAGCACACTTGGAATGATTAAATAAAAAAGAATAAAAATAAAAAAAAGGGTGTTTGCCCCCCCCCCTCCCCTTTTTCTGTGCCAATCAGGATTAAAGGTCATGGTCTACGGGACAAATGTGTGAACATTTCCATCCATAAATGAGAGCTGCGAGTCTCTCAGAGCTCTCATCCCGTCAGTCCGGGCCTTGTTCTTGTATTTGTGCAGCTGAGATGTGCGATCAAACATTTTCCATTAAAGCCCAGCAACGGCTGGACTGGCATAAAACACAAGGGCAAGCTTTTTTTTTTTTCTCTCTCCATCCATTGTCTTATAAAACAAAATAAAAAAGCATATCTGAAGCAGGAATAAACGGGAAGAGAGCCTTTTGTTGTGGCTGCTCTCCTGGCGGTTGAAAGGAAGGGGTTCACTCTGAATGGATCTGCTGTGACTTCCAATAAGAGACGACATCTGTTCTGCTCCAAGTCACATCCGTGTGAAACTTCCCTGGTGCAGAGGCTTCCCAGCGCGGTGATTTATGTCACTTCAGACGGCGGGATCTCCGCCAGCACAAAAAAAAAGCAGGTTTGACACTTAGACAAACTGCAGAAAATCATAAAAAAGCCGAATGAAAATGCTACAGATGGTACAGAACTGTAAAAGTTAGCAGCGGCTAAAGACAGAAAACGACAAAACAGTAGCGGTAAGAATCTATACCACGCCTATCTACTTATACGAAAACATGTGACACACTAAAGAACGCATTTTTTATGAATATTAGCTATTTTCGCAGTTCATTTTCCTACCCAGAAGTAACGTCTTACTTCTGATTGAGTCGTCACTCGATCTCTGAGGCTCCGCCCATTTCATGACGTCATCCTAGAGCCGGTCTCTGCAGCGTTTTTCCCACGAAAACGTGTGCATGTAAGCGGAAATCATTTCGCCAATGTGTGTGTGTGTGTGTGTGTCTAAGCCTGGGGGCGGAGCTGGCAGCACAGACTCTTCCTGGAAGGGGCGGTTCCTCACTTTGTGATGTCACAATGTGGGGAACCCGCTGGATTTCCTGGGTTGGTGCTCAAAGAGCAGGTTTGTAGAGGGATGTTCAGAAAACGGATCGAAGTGCCGAATCAAACTCATTGTACAATTGAAAGAGGAAAGAGAAAAGTGAACTTTTCATGACAAAAGACCTTTAAACTGCGTACAAGCGACCACTTTCAATGAAAAGTCCATGTAAACGCGCGTCCCAGGCTTCCGTGTTTAAAACTCTTGCGGTCACACGTCCATACACTTTTTTTTATGCATACAAAACGCGCCGGCGTTAAAGCAAACATTGCAAGTTAAACCTGGTCAAACCTTGACCAATCAGGAACTTGGATTTGGTAGTGATGCGTTAAAGATTGACCATGGAGGCAAAATAAATAATTATACAACACTAAGCCTGTTAAATATCGGAATGGAGTTGTGATGAGCTGTAAAAAAACAAAAATAAAGTTTAGGAAAGATATTTATTTTTATTTATAAAGCACTTAAATAGTCTTTACAGACCCACAGTGCTGTGCAGTGACAACGAGATAAAAAACTTATAATGAAATGGATAAAATAGATTAAAAGTGCACAAAGAAATGCTTAGAAAGACACATTTTTAAAACAAAACAAATTATAAAACAGAGAATAAATGAGAATCTGGTGAGATAAAAGAAGAGCGGGAAATGATGATGAGGAATGGTTAAAAAAGCCTAAATTCTAAATCAACTAAACTAAAAGTAGTATAAAGTAGTAATAGACAGAGTATATATGTACTCAATGGCAATATTTTGCACAAATCAATTTAAAAAAAGAAGTAAAAAAGGCTAAAATGAACTTTACCTTTACCTGCTTTATAGAAAATTAATAAACAAAACCTAAAGAGACTAAACGGAGTCGATACAGAATAATGAAGCCAAAAAAAGGAAAAAGTAATTGAACAAACTAACTAAAGTGAGTGACGGCACAAATGCTGTTTAAAAATGAAAAATAAAGAGGGGAAAAATACTGCAAAAGTGATGCAGATTTGTGCTAAAAAAGGAACAGTAGGAAGTCTAAAAAACACAGTAAAAAAGGGAAAACATTTCAAAATCCAAAAAGAAGTTGTTATTCAGTGGGAGATTTTTGAACGAGCCAGCAAACCTCCTTAAAATACAAAAAATAGACATATATATGAAGCTTTTTTTGTCTTTTAGACCCCGAAGCGCCGCTTTGCAGTCACCCTTGAGTCACAAAATGATTGGAAAATTCCATTTAAACGATAAATAATTCAAGCAAAAGGCAGCAGATAACAAATGAAGCGGTGAATTTAAGATGGACCGTCAGCATCTGAGACGCTTTTATTTGATAAAAGTTCCATCGACTGAAAATGGGGCTTATGTAATTATTGTGGATGATACTTCCTCACAATCCCAGTTTGTCTTGTTTTGCTGCTGCAGTTCAGAGCTTCCCACGATGCATTCTGTTCTCCTCAGTTGTTCCAGGTTCTGTCAAGACTTTGGTAAAAAAACCCGGCACACGGGGGTCCTCCAGCCAGCGTCGTCGGCGGCCGCCAGAGACCCTCACAGCTCCCCCAGAAAAAACAAACAAACAAACCAAACAATGGCCAGTGGAGATCTGAGGGAGGGAGGCCGGCGTTTGGAGATGCTTAATGGGGAATGGGGTGAAGGTGTGGCTCTGTGGGTCAAGCCTCCGCTTTCCTCTCCCCTCCTCTGGGAGGGGCCCCACTGTCTTCCACAACAGGAAGGGAGTCAAGGTCGCAGCGCAGGCCCACTGTCTTCCTGCCGGTGTGACAGACGCATGTCTGTCTCACGCTGGCATCTCAGGGTCGCGCTCGTTCAAATGTGCTGACTGATCGGGGGGGGGGGCATGTTCTGTTGAAACCTCTTCATGGGTTCAGTGCTATAAAGCCTTCAACCCATTGTTTTCCTGTTTTTCTTTATCTATTCTAGCATCTTCCACCTCCTCCTACAATTGTTCAGCTATTTTAATCATTCAACTGTTCAAATGTTTCAGCTCTTTCAGCTTTTTCCAGCTGTGACTTTTGGTTTTTTAAATCCTTGGAACTTTTTAAGATATTCCAGGATATTTGCATCCATTTAAATCCATGGGGAATCCTTGGTGCAGAAACTCGCTGGTTCGATACCCGGCTCTGGCATTTTCCACAAACATCTTTTTCTGTCATTGTGCTGTTTTCACTTTGTTTCTGTTCAACTTTCCTAATTTTTTTTCACATTTGTTTTTTATGGAAAAAGCACATGATAATGAGTACATTGTTTTGACGGATTACAATGTTCTTGCTTTCTCGGTTTTAAATGAAAAATTAATAAATAAAAAAAGGGAACATGTGAGGAAGCAGGGATTTTCAAAACATAAATGATATGACATGATTTCAGTGAAGCTTCAATTGAAGTCTGATCTTACAGGCTTAACACATTCTGTCCATATAGACCAAGTAGCATAAAAAACATCCAGCCGTATTTGTAATGAGCGTGAGATTCTTTCCATGATATACATTTGTTGTACCACTTTAATCCAGTCGTCTGTCGTTGGTGGTTCAGGTTTAAGCCATTTTCTGGTTATTGCTTTCTTGCTGGCTGCCAGCAGAATGTAGAGCAGTTTTTTTTATCGTCTAGCCCACATGTGTCAAACTCAAGGCCCGGGGGCCAAATGTGGCCCGCCATGTCATTTTATGTGGCCCGCGAGAGCATCAAAGTTTTTAATTTCTTAGAATAAAAAATAAAAAATGGTGTATTTATTCATATCTATGGGGGAATCAGACTTGAAATATCAGATTGTAAATATCGGACATTAGTACTAAAACATTGTCCGGATAATCTAACCTGACAGAATCACATTTAAAAGGATTTATCCTAGAGTATCAAGCAAACATATGTTTTCTATGCAACTGGAATTGTCACTTTAAAAGTTACAGTAAATAAATAATGAGTTATTTAACATTAAAGGAGTAGTTACATTTATTTTTCCATTACATTTAGTTACATTTATAGTCATATCTGGCCCTTTGAGGACAGCCGCTAAGGAGATGTGGCCCTCGGTGAAAATGAGTTTGACACCCCTGGTCTAGCCCATCAATTATACTCAAAAACTTTCATAATTTCTTTCTTTAGTTGTTTCTTTTTTTGGCCAACTATGGGTGAATGCTATTCAATTCAATTCAATTCTATTCTATTCAATTTTATTTGTATAGCCCAAAATCATAACAGTCGTCTCGATGGGCTTAGAAGTAAAACATGAACTCAAAAGGATCATGAATACATAGAGTTCAATAGGAAAATACTAAAATAAACTAACAAACTGACTAAGCTATACTGGCATCCCTGCCCTTAGACCCCCCTTCGCGGTAAGGAAAAACTCCTAAAAAACCGGATTCCGGAAAAAAAATGAAGAAACCTCAGGGGTGCCCACATGAAGGAGGGATCCTCCCCCAGGATGGACAGGCGATTTACCAGAACTCTTAGAGAAGAATTAGCTTATCTAACTCTACCACTACATGTTTAAAGTCCAGCAGACGAGCTTCATCCAGCCGGGGTTGGGGGGACAGTCAGGGGCGCGAGTCGAGCCGGAGACAGGAACCACAGCCAGGTGTAGGAGCAGGAGCAGAGACGAGGTACACAGTCAGGAACAGGAGCACGGATGAACCAACTGAGGTCTGGAAGCACTCCCACCACAGCAGACAGACCCCGAAGCAGCCTCGTACTGTCAAAAGCTGAAGAACGCTTTTCTCTGCGTCACAATCCGTTGGAACAGTGTGAATGGTCAAAGACTAATGGTAGTTCAGACGCCATTATTGCTGAAGCTGTCATAATAACAAATCGCTTTGAACAGGACTCTTTGACCATTTATGCAATTGAATCGGTTAGTTCAAAAGAGGCCCAAGTCCAAGAGGTTTGTTTTTTCCAGGAAATGATTTTAATTGCAGCTTAAAGGGAGGCTACACCAAATGATTCATACTTTACCCAGATTTAGCGCCAGTTCATAGCTAACAAATGATATAATATGAAGCACCTCACGTTTATCATTTCAGAGGACTAGCAAACTAAAGTCTCTGGACTTGGGACTATTTTGAACATAATCAGATAGCTTTTCCCTTGATTTGATTTTTTTTATTTGAAATGGTTTATTTCAAGCAATTAAGTAGAAATAATACACAAAAGCAATATAATCATCAGTTGTACATTTATACAGTAACTAATCAAACTTAGAATAATTAGACATATTAATAAATATTGCTTGAAAGGGAGTGGAAGGAAGCGAATTTATATAATCCCACCCCGTTATACTATAACCATCTTATTACATGATTTATCAATATCCGGTTCCTAGTTTTTATCAGACAGAATTAAGAATCATGAGGTATCGATAAAGCACATGACAAAGATGAATTACTTAACTATTATGCAAAAATAACTATTTCTGAAATCAACATGGCAAATGCAGATCAGTCATCTAAAATATATGCAGATTATGTTGAAGACCATAGAAGATACAACATCCCTATTTTGAAAAATCTGTGGACTTGGGCCCTTTTTGAACAAACCGATTCAATTGATGTAATCCCAACGGATCCTGTTACAGTTAAAGTCATTGTCTGTCACCGTGAAATTTGTTCTCTGCATTTGACCCGTGTGAGCGGAGAGCTGCAGACACAGCCGCGCTCGGGAACCACTTGGTGGTTTAACCTCACCCCCCCACAATGCTAAGTGTCAAGCAGGGAGGCATTTGGCCTGGATTTGAACTCACAACCTAACAGTCACGGGGCGGACACTCTACCACGGTGCACGAGTTACGGTAGCTCAACAAACATCCCCACACGCTCTTGGAACCAGCACATTTCCACGACCTTCTAGACAACTGACCAAAGTTTCCAACGGCTTCTGTCGTAGAGAAGAGCGGCTTTGTGACGACGCACGACGGTCTGAGTCAGGACTACAAAAAACTACAAAGTGTTGCTTTTCTCAACTGCCAGGCGGTTAAGGATGCACTGCTGTCACACCAAAGGTTTTTAAGTGTTACCAATACAAGGTGGACCTTTGACACTTCACAAAAAAAAAGAAAAAACACACACTTGACAGAAAAATTACAGTTGGTTTGAGACTTTTGGGCACAGATCCAAACTTTTAGAGCATTTTTTCTCGCAGCTCCAAAGCCTGCAGCTACACAGCTTCATCCCCCACCTCTCCTTAGGATAGTCACACACCTATAAGAAAATAAAGACTCTGCAAAATGAAGCCTCTTTTACTTCACCCAGTCAACCAATCTCTCTCTCTTTTAATTTTTTTTTTTAAACGTAGATAAGGTCGCGCGCGCACACCGCCCCACCCTGAAACCTCCGGGACATGCGCTCGTCCCCTTTGTGCCCCGATAAAGGAGACCGGCGGTTGCATGTAATCAGCATATTATTGATAGTCTTAATGAGAAAGAGTCTGAGTCACCGAAGCCATTAGCCAGGATAAAAGAGGCTTAATTGTTTTGAGTGTGCGTGTGGGTGCACACGTGTGCTTTTACGGCATGTTCCTGAGCTCAGATCAAGCTAATTAAATCCATTTCCTTCATTAGGAACTTATTTCTTTCTTAATTAAGAGGGTCAACCTTCGGGCCTGGACAGAGGAGGCGCCTCCCTGCTGGCATTCACCACGACTGAAACTTTTTTTTTTTTATGACAAATGTTGCGGTCTTAAAGGTTTAACTTCACAGTCGGACATTTGTTGTGGAGATCGAACTGCGGGGAATCCAGACGTTTTGCTCAGTCGAAGGGGCGAGCGCCGATCGGTCGCCCCCACGCCGTCTGCAGAACAACAGTCATCATGGCTGCGGGACAGGGGACGGCACGCGCCATTACATCTGATGGTAGCAAGCATTTACGTGTGTGTGTGTGTGTGCTCACACCCTCGGGGTCACACTTCCTGTCTGTGCGAATGGCTGATTCAGGGCCGGCTGCCATTTCGCTTGTCAACCGGGGCCCAAACTGCCGCGAGACATCTGTGGGCAGCCGACTATCTCCAGCAAGATGATGATGATGATGATGATGATGATGAGCCTGTGCAGCTAAAAGGAGACATTAACACTTTTTTGCAGCTGGCTGACGTCTCGTCACGCCGCAGGAAAGAAGACACGACACAAATTTAGCCTCCGAAAGTTAAAGATGTACTGATGTGGGGCAGGATTGGCCAAAAATCCCCATCCAATCAATGATAATAAAAAATTAGAAATATGTGGCCCTCTGCAGGACCTGTTGCATTATGGGTAATGGCATTTACTTGCTTAGCATTTTTCTACCTTCCTCGAAGGCCCAAAGCACTTTACAGTCACAGTCCAGACACTGGTGGCGGCTCCCGCCACTGCACTTTGCCCAAGGACACTTGGAAACATGGGGAATTGAACCTGCAATATTCTGAATGGAGGTCAACCGCCCTAACACTTCACCACGGTACACAAGTCAGCGACGTTTGAAAAGCCTAAGCAGTTTAAATCTGGTGAACCTCGCTCCAGGTTTTTCCCCCCTCACAGCTCTATTCCCATTTATAAAAGGCTTGGTGTCACATGACTCCAACTATTCATTTCTCCACCGTGATCAATTTTTAAACGGTTGGCACTTTCGTGAATAGAAAAGGACGCTACCCATACATCTCTACCAAACCTGGGTCGAAGTTCAACTGGTTTAAGTTTTAAAGCATATTCAATGGCCTCGAGTTTTGCACGTAAAGCTTAAAAACGCACTTAGAAACACCCACAGTGATGTGTGAACGCCGGAGTTTTGAACACGGAGGAGCGGATGAACACATCTACGTAATTTTCATTGGAAGTGGCTGCTCCAACATGCGTGTCTGAGCCCGCAGTTTGGTTTAAGCACCTAGCACCGCTAGCTAGTGTGGTCCAGTTCTGCTCATTGACCGTATCTGAGAACCGCAGTGAGCGACGTCTCCTGGCTCCAACTAGATGAAGTTAACTTAGTCACCATTTTGGAGCCAGACGTCGTCAGTAAGCAGGGATTGGTCAGAGTCGGTCTGAGTTAAAATTTTTAATAGGAGCCACTCTCACCAATCAGGAGTGAGTTTGGTGGAAGGCCACGCCCCTAGCACTTGGAAGTGGGCTACATCAAATCTGTCAAACATTTTAAACCTTGGATGTGGGGACCATCTACTTTTATTGAGGCATCTGATTGGTGAGTTTGTAACTTCAATAACTCAAACTACTGGGACCAAAAAACAAAACAAAAAACAAAACAAGAATGATCAAGAACATGTTAAAAACACGCATCAGAGCAACAATGTTAATTCTTACCAATGGATGGACTCATAGCTGTTTATTTCTCTATAGAAGTCTATGAGACTTTGCCTTCCTGGACCCAGCAGGTACTTCCTGTTTGGAATGCCAAGAGGGAGGGGTCACTCAGTCCTGTTTTCATTTACAGTCAATGGTCTGTCCAGGCACGCCATGCCAGCCACTCCACGCCAGTCGTCTCGGTTGTTACAATCAGCCCATTGACTCTGCCCTAATGTTTTTCTTCTGTTACCTCAGCTTTCTGAACTTTAAAGCTACTTCTTCCTCTGTGTTGGCTCTTCCTTATGGGAGGAGCCTTCCGTCTTGGCTTTTCTGGCTGCCTCTGGAGGCGCCGAAGGGGCTTTGTCCAGCTTCTCGTGTGCGGCCTCGTCCTACTCGTCTTCCTCTGGGGCTTTTTTTTTGGGGTGCCACTTCGGGTGCAGGACCTTAAATCTGATATTTGGCAGAAACAAATAAGTTCTGGTTGGTGCAGCGCCCCCCCGGTGGTTGGGGTTAGCTTTTGCCCCAATTGTTTTTTAGTTTTTTTTTTTAATGGAAACTCGGGGTGTGCTGCACTTGTCCGGTACACCAACGGGATTCTGGGCAAGGAACTGTTGGAAATCGCTGCATCCTTCCTGCCATCTCCACCCGCCTTGTGGGGTCATCATTAGGTCAGAGTGTTTTATGGGGGGTGGGGGGTGGGGTGCCAGCGCTGCTCCGGTAGTAAAAGAGCGGGGCCGTTAGCCTTGCGCACAGGAACAAATACCCCATTAAACCAAGGCCTCCATATTACTGTAATAAAAGCCCCCGCTCTCTGCCTTTATGAGCTTTTTAATTATGTCTATTCGTCTTCCTGGGCTTGTGAGCAACAGTTCGTGATGAGCCTCATTGCACGGAGACTCCTCCACCGGCAGAAAGCTGAAGGGGGCAAATCAAAGAGACACGCTTAAAATGCAAAACATCCTTTTCCAGGACGGAGCCGCCTGCCGGCAGAAGCCTGATGCTCCCCCCTTCCGTTTGGAAAGGGGGGGGGGGGACGCTCAAAAGCTCAGGGGTAATGTCGGGTTTGAATCGTCTCCCAACCGTTTTGCTGCAGGTTCCTCGGAAAATGAGACGCACAAATCCTCCACAGGACTTTGTGAGGATGGTGAAAGGAAGCCATGAATCTGAAAAGGAGAAGCGCTTTGGAGGCTTTTTATGAAAGGCTTTTGATGAGTCCAGTCGTCCCCTGAAGAGAAGCGGACAGTGGAGCGCCTTCAAAGACTTCAGGACGCAGCACCATCCTTGCACTACATTCACCCTCTGATCCATTCTAAAAGCGTTCCCAGTGGTCATTTAGTTATGATGCTGTTTTCAGCCCAAATAAAACAAAAAAAAAAAACCTTTGTCATCTTCTAGGACATAGTTTCTGCAGAGTGGCAGGAGTTCATTAGGTTACGCGCGTTCAAGCCTCTACTTCACGTGAAAAAAGTCTGTGAAAACCAGGATTTCAAAAATACCTAAAATGCAAAGTAATGCAAATGTTGGAGGTGTAGTAATAATGGAGCCAATCACTTCCATGTATTTTGGGACGTGTGATTGTCAAGAAATGATATTAACATGAGCAAAATGTGTTTTTTCCATTGTCCATTTGTTCTCTGAAAGTCTATTTGTGGGTAAAATGTACAATTTATCATGTGCTTTCTCCATGAAAAGAATAAAATAAAATGAAGAAAAACTGTGTTCAAAACTCTCCTGGTCACACGGTGACAATTTCTTAAATTTGGGCTAGAAATGGGGTATCATCATTCTGCTCATGGAATTTCTCGGCACAGCCGGGGGCCAGAGGGGGTCTAGTTTGGGGACCACAGGATCTCTCTGCTCTTTGCAGATGATGTTGTCCTGTTGGCTTCATCGGCTGCAGGCATTGGAGCGGTTTAAGGGTCAACTCTGAGGCCATGATTCTCGACAGGAGAGAGTTAGTCTGTCCTCTCTGGGTGGGTGGAGTGCTCCTGCCACAGGTGGAGCAGTTTAAATATCCTGAGGTGTCATTTATGAGCGAGGGAAGATCAGAGCGTAAGATTGACAGGCGTTCGCTGTAATGGGGTTGTTGTACCGGTTTGTTGTGGTGAAGAGAGAGCTGAGCCAGAAAGTAAAGCTCTAAATTTACCGGTCGATCTTCGCTCTGCTCTCGGTCACGACCCAAACAAAGGAGGTCCCAAATACGAACGAGCTTCCTCCGTAGGGTGACTGGGCGCTCCCTTAGAGATAGGGGGAGGAGCTGGGTCACCTGGAGAGAGCTCGGAGTAGAACCGCTTCTCCTCCATATCCAGAGGAACCACTTGAGGTGGCTCTGGCATCTGGTTCTGATACCTTCCTGGGGAGGGGTTCCGGGCTTGTCCACTGAACGGGGGGCCCGGGGGAAGACCCAGGACACGCTGAGGGGACTTCGTCTGTCGGCTGGCCTGGGAACGTCTCAGAGGAGCTGGAGGAAGTGGTTGGGGTAAGGGGAAGTCTGGGCATCTCTGCTTAGACTGCTGCCCCCACGACCCGCTCCAGGATGAGCAGAAGAAGACGGATGGCAGGCATACAGATAATTCAATGTCCAGTGTTACGCTTAGAGGATAGGAGTGGGACAAGCAACACAGCAGCAATCGCCATCATCTACAAATGTTCAGAAAAACTTTGTTTTATTTGATTTGCTGTTAGATGAAGGTAGGCGAGTGACAAAGTCTGAATTTTTCAGTTCTAAAAAAGAAAAAAAAAAAACTTACAAAAAGCACGAAGAGCATAAATATTAATACGCAATAATTGACACCCAAATGACAAATGTATGCCTTCTTCAGCGGTCCTGCTGTTGGCACTAACACGCTCAGAGAGGGGGAAAGAAATAAAACTAATGAAGAGGAAGCTTGGATATAAATACTTTTATTGCCTTAAATCAGGAGGAAACTGAAAACACGGTGGGTTTGCGAGGTCTGCTGCAGACAGCAGAGCTCAGGAACACCACCATCCCGGCCAGCGTGGCACCTGCCCCACACAGCAGGGCGGCGGGCAGGAGAGACGCTGAGAAACAAACCCAGACGTGACGGGTCACCCAACTCCAGCAGCGCGCTAGCAAACTGCAAAAAACGACTTCTCACCGGCGTCAGGCTCCTCCTCCTGCGTCTGGAGCTCGGGAACAGGTTCTGCTGGAAGCTCTGGTCCTGCAGGCAGCTCCTCGTGGACCTCCTTCATGACAAGGATCGGGCCCAGAACCACTGTTCCCTCCATCTGCAGCTCTACAGAGACGAGCATTTCAGGTCGGAGACAAATATTCACTAAATGAGCCTCCCAACCACCATTTTTTAGAAGAAAGCAGTCATGTGAAGGAGCTGCAGGTCACGACCAGGAGACGCGTCTCCTCTTCTTACCAGCATCTGCGGCGGGACTCCTCTTCATCCTCCTCGGGTCGCTGCAGCTGCTATCGCAGCAGCTGCACACCTTGTTGTCTCCACCTGACGCCACCCATCTGCGCAGGGGAACATTTAGTTACAGACGCCGTTCAGGACGTGAAGGCCAAACGTCTGACTCCGCCCACCTTTTGGCCTCTGGCAGGAACGAGCAGGCTTTGTGCTGCCAGTCGATGGGAGCGTCCAGCTTGGTCGCTTTCAGGTGGCAGGTGATGTAGAACTGACACAATTACAAAGGAAATGAAAAATCCTTACAGCAAATTTAAAAATAAAATAAGGATTTTGGAAGATATGGATTATGGGGCTTGATATCTAAGAAAATAAAATAAATATCTGCATCGTTTAAGAGTTTTTCCCTTCAAGAATGTGATGTAGTTGTACGTTTTTTTTTTTTTTTTTATCTTGAAAAAAAAATATGATACCATAAACTAAATCAAATTTTGCATTTAAATGAAAATCTAAAACCATTTCTAATCCCAAAGCTGCTTTGTGTTAATGACAGAACTGGAGAGGGGGTATTTTTTTAAAACAAAAACTGCCCCCTATTCTGAAAGATGGGGGCAGGTTCGACATACAAACTAGAGTAAAGACTTGGTCTTTTTCCATTCACTGTTTGCGTGGAAATTATTACATAAATGAAGCAAATTTCACTTTTATGTCAAATTAAATCTACATTAAGAACCAATGATTTGTTTCACTTTAGTTCCATCATATAAAAGAAAAAAGAAATGTATAATTTGAATGACAGAACACCTATAAAAAAGGTAATTTAAACGAGCTGCCCTCACCGAATTATCGTCTTCTTGGTTGAACCTGAAGGTTTTCAGCTGGAAGTGAAGTTTGTTCTCCTGCAGCCGCTGCATGAAGTAGGACTGCTCTCCCGTCTGCTTTGCGTCAGTTAAACACCTAAGAAACGATTAAAAAAAAATAAAAAAAATCCACATACATATTTAAAGCAGACCTTAATGTAAATATGTTTTAAAAATGAACAATTGAAGCTTTTTAAGAACAAACATTTCTGTAATGTTTTTGGCTTTTTAGCAACTCCACAAGTCAATGACTCCTGAACATTTCTCTGGGCTTTTCCCAAATCCCTGAACAAACCATAAGAAAGTAAAAAATAAAAAAAAAAATTCTCAAAATGTAACGCAAAGAAAAAGAAAGAAGCAGATTAACCTTCAAACTTTCAGAGTTACATGAGCCAATAATTCTGACCACCAAGTCTCCCTTCTGTTTAGAAAGACACTAAATGTATGTTTTTTGTGGCCATTCATGTATAAAATGTAGCTCTGAGACGTTTGCAACAGAAATATTGTAAAAGATTTCACATTTTCTGCATTAAAAAAAAAAAACAACAACATTCTTTTAGTTTTAAGCACACAATTTGCACAATTTTTCAAAATAAAAGATCCTGTGTCAAATAAGATCCTCCAGCGGCAGCAGATTCACATGACTGCTGTGCCGTCATCCATCTTTGATGTAAATAAAAATTAAATAAATCCATCTATACATTTCAATGGAAAAGGAGTCTTGAGGCTCTGGAGCCATATGTGGCTCTCTGACCCCCCCCACTGTGACTCTGTGGTTAAGGACAGAAAAAAAAAAAAAACTGAAGCTCCTGACTACATTACCCATACTATCTATATAGATATATCTATAGCTATATATATATATTTTAAACACTGCTGACATTTATACTACCTACCACTACATGTGTTTCATGTGAAACTATAAAAAGTTATCAACTAATTTATGTGAAAAAAAAAACATATGGAAAAAAAAAGTAGGGTTTGCTGCTCTGTGTTTTATGCAAAAGAAAAAAAAGTGCAAAAAAAACATTGAAATAACAACAAGGCTTGAAAATAAAAAACACAATTCCAGAAAGTTAAATAAAAATGAAACGTAGAAGAAAAAAAAAATTACTTTATATGCTAAAAAAGTAAAATAAAATATAATTTTTGGGTTGAAGTGTCATCCAATCAGTGCCCCCTAACTTTGTTTTTTTAAATTTTTTATTATTTAATTTATATTCCTAGAAAAGAGTCGTTTTCTGAAATAGTTTTTTGCTTTGATTTCTAAAATGTAAATTTGTGTTTTTTTATTATTATTTTTTCCCGTTCAGTCATTTTTTTGGTGTGATTTGCCCTTCAGGGCCACCATACAATACTGGATTTATCATGATAGTAATAATAAAAAATAATAATAAAGTAAAATAAAAAAAAATGTAAAAAGCGTTTTATTTTTCCAAAGGGTTGAAATACGCCTTTGTGGCCTCTGCAGGGTTGTAATCTGTCAGAAATCCAATCCAAATGGCTCTTTAGGAGTTGAAGGCTGCACATTTATGGTCTAACAAATGTTTAAAAACAAAAAAGAAAATTGGTATTTTCCTGGAAATGAAACCCCCAAAATTCCCAGACATTTAGGAGCTGGACAGTCCCAGCTTCTCACCCGTGGTTGTTGACGAAGGCGTATTGGGGTTTCGCTCCGGGGTGGGGGCTCATGGTGGCCACGCAGCTGTCCACGAACACCCTGAGGGGGACGTGGTGACCCTGCAGCACCGACGCCTCCACGTGCATCACGTCATTCAGGAAGTAGACGTTGGAGGGCCGCTGCCACTGCCAGTCCTCTTAATCGAAAAACACAGAAAAAAAGATGGAGGTGGGACGGAAAGGCTGGACGTCTGGGGGGGGGGGGGGGGGGGGGGGGGGGGGGGGGGGGGCAAGAGAGGCGCTGCAAATCTTTATAAAAGCAGAACTAAAAGGATCCTGTTGAAGCAAACAGAACTTTGCTCCACCAACGTCTGAGACGATCAACGGTTCCCTGAAATTACAGTCGGCTCTGCTCAGAATTAATGGAGGAGCCATAATCAGCGGGATATTGATCGCCTCATTTGTGGCGGGTGACCCCACCGGGTCAGCTGGGGGCAATTACATCCAATCTCCACGCATCGCTTCCTTCTCCCCTTTATCATGTCCTCCCTTTAGCATCTTCAGCCGTCACAGTGATTGCAATCACGCCCGTCGTCGCTGGGGAAATTAGCCCCAGGGCAAATTAAGGTGGGGTTTTTTTTTTTGGGGGGGGGGGGGGGGGTCCTAAAGTCCGAGTGGGTCACCTGTCATGAGACGTAGCGAGAACTGCAGTCGCTGTTCTGCACCCAGCTGGACGGCCTGCGTCTCCCAGGTTGGCTTCAAGGCGCTGCTGCTGACGACGTGCTTCCTGAAAAATAATAATAAATAAAAATAATAAACGGACCACATGGACTCAACCGTAGCAACCCGGCAATGCAACGGACATTCAGAGCGCTGTCCGCTGCATTTACCTAACATGCTCAGCTGGGTTTGGTCCTCAACCACCATGTTAAGAGTCTGTCTCCTCTTTGTTGAAAGTCCTGACATTTTATTAAATGAAACCGTTCTGACTGAAAACATCTGTTAGCAAAAGGATAAAAAAGGTTTTGTTTTTTGGGTAAAAGATGCTAAAATAAAGCTTTACTGTGAGAGAAAACAAAAAATATCACATCACCCATTTACTGGCGTAAAACAGTAAAAAGAAATAAAACAGATATTTATGAAAATTATGTATTAAATCAACAGTTCTAGAGATGAAAAATTGAATTCCTGTAGATATGGTGTGTGTGTGTGTATATATATATATATATATATATATATATATATATCCCGATGTAGTGAGCATTGATGCACACTTTTTTTTTGCAGAGACTTCTGGGAAATTTCCAATGCACTAGATTTTGGAATTGTAGATAGGCAAACGCACCATATAGTGAGTAGGGAAGGAATTCGGACATAACCTGTTTTTTGTTTTTTTTTTTTCTTCTTTTACCCAAAGACAACCAGGAAATTTTTAAGTGTAGATTTTGGTTTTGTCCAATAAAGAAATTTTTTATATATATATATATATATATATATATATATATATATATATATATATATATATATATATATATATATATATAGTGAGCATGGCGTCCGGATTGCTTTTAAAATCCAAAATTGTAGATTTAGATACTATGAAATATAATTCATGCCTACTTAGTAGTGAAGGAATTTGGACAAAGCCAATTGGTTTCCACCAACAACCCTTCACTCACAGCGAGGATGGGGCTGAACCCAACCAGGAGAACCAGGAAGGATTTGACCTTTTAGTTTAAGGTCAGCGTCGTAAAAATGTAAAACCTTGTTTTTAGACTTATGACATTTTAGCGGGGTTTCAGTAGTTTCCACACGTTTCTCAAAAAGAAATAATAAATATATACTTTTTTTTATCTCTAGGATTTAGATCAGGGGGGGGGGCAAACTACGGCTAAATTTTAATAAGTGATATTGATAATGTTTTATTTTTCTTGTAATTCCATGTTCAGGTGCAGGAAGTTATCCAGCATTCCTACTATGTTGAAAGGTTTGTTGGTTTTGTGACTTAAGCACAGCGTTTCTCCATATTCTGATGTTTTTTCCTGTGGGACATCAACCCATTAGTACCACTGGTACTAAAATAAGAACAAAAAAAAAAGGTCACAGTTTTAAAATTAAAAAGTCAAAAACGATCAATTTTAACATGTATACATTCATTTTCAGTCAAAACTAAAACATCGTCCAGATTCCTCGTCATTTTCTTTCCCTTATAAGGTGATTACCAAAACACTCCAAGCATCTGCCTCTAGTCTGGCCCCCTTTGTCACATTTTAGAACCGTTTTGGCCCACAAGTTTAAAGGTTTGTCCATCCCTGATCTAGAAATAAAGTTATATTTATTAAAAAAAAAAAAAAAAAAGAGTTCAAATCCTTTTTCTTTGAAGTCTTGCAACAGAAAAACACACATTGCAGCGATTCAGTTGTACAGATGTTATTTTAAAGCATGTAAGTCATTTATATTGGAACAAAAATGTCCATTTATGTTTTAGGAATATGTGCTAGTTTTAGATATTATTGAGTTGGATGAACCTGTTTCTAAGAGTTCACAACTAACATCTGTTATTTCCACTTCCTACATTAGTTTTGTGTCACTGTAATTCAAATGAACTACAATTAGGTCCAGAAAAAAAATAAAAAAATTAAAAACTTTGAGTAGAACCATCGTAGTAGGAGAATCCTCAGACATATTTCTGAGTAGAGCTAGCAATAAAAAAGCTTTTTGGGCTGTAGAACATTCAACAGCTTCTTTTTCCCCCTTTTAAATGCTTGTGTTGACCAATTTTTTTTTGCTGGATTTATATATTTTATGAACCTTGTCAAGTAAAAAAAACAAAACACACACAAAAAAAAAAATTGGACCAATGATTTTACTACTTTCTAGTAATTTTCTTCTTTAAATTATTGTTAATTTCCTATTTTTTTTTAACTCATTTTGCATTGAGGAACCAGGTTTTGTATGACGACACGCCCTTTGTGGGCGTGGTTTATTCACCTTTGATAGTGGCACTCCACGGTCACCTCGGCGGCGTTGGTCTTCAGAATGGGCGTGGTGCCGATGGGCGTGGGCAGATACTTCAGAGGGAAGGCGTAGACGAGGTCCTCCTCCGTCGTCTGCAGGGAGCCGGGCGTTACCGCCGGAAACAGACCGACAGCGAGGAAAGTCAAAGAGTCGCACCTTCACGGTGCTGCCGCAGCCCTGCAGCTCCGCCTGGAACAGCAGGATTCGGTCCACGGCGTCCACTGCCGCACAGCCTCCTAAGGTCAAATCGCCGGGATGGATCAACTTCCCATTTCCTGGGCGGGAGGAGCAAAAAAAACTAAAAGCGGCGTGTCAGTGGAGGCCATTACCTGCAGCCGCGCACTGGTTTTCAGTCAATAACACTCAACGACGCTGACAAATAAAAGGTTTTCTAATGTGTTGCTGTAAAGTCGGCGTTCGAGCACCAAAAAAAAGGGAGAGCGTCTGCTCAAAGACATTACAGGAAACTGATATTGATCTTTTGCAGCACTTTGGTCTCCCAATAAAAGCGCTAATCCAGCCCTTACCAGAACTTAAACGGACCCCGCTTCCCCGCAAACAGTCAGCTGTTACCTAAAAAGTTCTGCTGGACCGCCACGATGACCTTGTCCTCGCCACAGCGCACCGACACGCTCTCAGCCGGCACAGGCACGCGCTGCTCAGAGCTCGCCAGCATCTGCAGGGTCAAAGGTCGACACCATACGTGAGGGGAGTCCTTCAAACGTCAGTGGGAAGACGGGCCACCCACCTTTGGTTTCTGCCCGGGGAGCAGGTTCGGTTCCAAGCTGCGGGCCGGCGCCGCCCCCTCCTGCCTCGGCTGCTGTGAGGAGAAGCCTCTGGCCTGCACCGCCGGCGGGTTCTCCTGGGCCTGCTTCAGGTTCTGCTTGGTGCCGACGGCTGGGTTCTTGAGCTGGTGGATCCTGAGCCGGATGGTGTAGGGAGAGTGGACCGGACGCCTCTGGTCCGACCGGTTGGCCTGCTGCTCCGCCGCCTGCTGGGAGATCGCCGCCACCTGCTCCTGGGTCTGGTTGGTGCCAACGACCGGCTGGTTCTGGGCTGCGGAGCCGAAGCTTCCAGCAGAGAGGAGGAGCACAAACCCAAACAGAACAGCCACTCTGAACCCCATTACAACTTTTTACAGAAAAAGCTGAGTGTTTGGTGTTTCCAGAGAGCACTGCTGCTGCTGCTTCCCTGCCAAAGGCAGATATGGCAGCTTTGGCCCGGCTCCACCCTCACCTAATGACTTAATTGGACTCCAGCTGGAAGACTTTCAACCTTTTCTTGTGTGCGTTTTCCTCAACAAACCACATTTTTTTATTAAATGAGAACCTCACCGCCTTTTCCCCACATCTTTATTTTTGCTTTTCTGGTAGAAAATCCAGAAAAAGTGTTTGATGTTGATCAGCAAAGCTGCACAAAGAGAAGCAGCTTTTCACAGAGGAGGAGGCTGAATCTACACTTTAATAGTTTAATCCTAGTTTCTGGCCTCAATTTATAGCATTTATTTTGGAGCTGGAAAAATCTATTTTACCCTAAAACAAACTTATCTGTTCAGATTAACAGTGATGGTGAAATTCTTCTTTCTTACTGCGCCTTTGAGCAAAATGGAGCCTGCGGTTGGAATATTCTGGAGACAACCTACATATGCGTGGAGAGAACATGCAAACTCCTCCCATTGGTGTTCTGGTTCATGTCCCTAGTCAGGACTTGAACCAGGGGCCTTCTTGCTGTGAGGCAAGAGTGCTAACCACTGCACCACTGTGCAACTGCACCACAAACCATCTAAAACAAAAAAAAAGAAAATCTCTTGTTGAATCGTAGGTGTGAAATTTTCCCCACCGTATGGGAAAATCTACAACAAATTTCACACACAAAGTTGAAATTAAAGTTCTGTTGACCTTTGACCCTTCTGGTACCTGCTACAAATTGCTACAAACTCCTCCTAGGGATTTTTGAGTCTATGACCTCCAGACTCCTCGAGCATCGTTGGGACGCCAAAAAATGAAGAAGGAAAAAAAAAAAAGTTGGTTGTGGCGACCTCAATAAAACGTGGCGATCCGCTGTTGCTCACACACATTTAAAAAAAAAAAAGAAATGATATGTTTTCCGCTTAAGGTTAAGCGAAACTATCTGACATACGACGCAAACGTTTTAGGAATGTGGGCGTGGTTAACAGAAAATCTTAGTTGTACTTTTGTAGATTCTTTAAAAAAAAAAGACATCGACCAGTCTGTCACGCCCCCAAATGGTTGCTATGGAGACAGTACCATCAAAAAAGCTGCTATTTGGAATAAACATACGGCCCTGACCAGGATGGCAGCAGCATAAGGGAGAGTTAATTGGCTTTTTGTTTATTCTTTATGGCTTTATTTTTTAAGTTTTTCGTGTTTTCGCTGTATTATTTGCTTATTTTTATACCTTCAGATTATTTTTTTAATGTTTTCGTAGAGAGAACCCCGAAATATTAAGTCTGTGTTTGTATTATTGTCATATTTATAAGCTAATGCTGCCAGAACATCCACTGTTGGCTTATTATGTCAGAAAAAAATAATCTGTTTGATGTTTACATGTGCCTAAAAACGGGTTGAAATGCATATTTTAAAGAGTCTTATTTTTAGTTTTTTAATTAGGTTTAAAATAAATAACGTTCCCATTCCCCTCCCGTTTGTTCCACCTGTAAGTTCGTGCTGCACATGCGCCGTTTGACCTTTCACCTCCTGTTTTGTGAACTGACTCCACTGATGCCGTCAAAGTGGGACGTTTGGGAATGAAACTGCTTCAGGATAAATTAAGAAATAAAAAAATCAGTTTGATTTGTTAGCCAGTGAGTTGTAGTGAAAGTAAAATATGCATTTTAAACCAGGCCAAGAATGTCAAGTCATGAGGGGAAATGTATAGTGGGGGCATCCAGATAAAGGGAGGGGGAGGAGCTGAGGGTACACGAACAAGGTCCGACAGGCATGAGGGGGCAAAGGTTGTGGATGGATTTACAAGTCAGGAGAAGTATTTTCTATGAGATTCGGAGTGTGTTAGGCAGCTTCTGCAGAACAGGTAGGATGTGTTGGATGGATGGCGTGTTTGAGGATCATTCTGGCGGCTGGGTTTTGAACAGGTTGTGGTTTTTGTAGTTTTTTTGGGGGGGGGTAAACCAAAAAGGAGGGAGTGGCAGCAATCCAGGCAGGAAGTGACGAGGCTGTGCACCAGGACGGCAGTGGGATGAGGGCGGCGGGATGACGACGGATGCTGCTATTGATGCGTGAAGTGAAGGACAGGATACCATAATACATCCACTTCCGTGCTTCACAATGCCCACGTCTCTGGTGTTTTTTGGCAAACAGAAACACCATGTCCCAGCTTCCTTCCTTGTCTTTGTGAAAAGTCATCTTTTGCCCACAGAACATCTCGAGAAGTTTGAATTTGACTCCAACCGTTCCGCTTAACTGCAATTTCCTAATTATATATAAGAGTCTTCTTCATTTTTCTTTCAGATTCCTGGGATTTTGATCAGTGAGGTTCTGAGAGATTTGGATTCAAGCTTTGACAAAAATTCACCTGATGTTCAGAATTCAAACAAAAAGAACAACGTCGCGTCTCTCAGAGGGACCAGAGTCCAGGCGAGCGCAAACGCCTGCAGATGTCGGGAGGAATCCAACCCTGATGCGGACTGAAGGAGGCGTAAAAAACGCCTCTAAGATGTTTTCCTTGAACCGTTGTCATCGTCGGATAAAACCTGATGGAGTTCAAGACTTTATTCTGAGCTACAGGTTGTATTTCCTCCTCCATCCTTGATTACACCCCACCAGGAGCGGTCCAATGCCTCTGGATGGATCTAGTCCAGATGGATCTGGGTTATAAACATGGATATAAAACAGACCAAAACCGAGGAAAAGCTCTTCTTGTGGAAGCAGAGAAAGCCAAAACGAAAACTGGCAGAAGGCTGAAGCACCGACACAAACAGTGGAGAGACTTACCTACAAGCTAATAATGGGGGAAGAACATTTTTTGAAGGACTGAGAAAAATGTACAAAACAAGAAAAGACATCTTTGTTTAAACAGACTCTATGTGCCTCCTTACATTGAGTTTTTCTATTTCTTTTGTACATATATTGTATTGATGTTTCTAACTTTGTTCATGTGTTTAAAAAAAAAACCCAAAAAGATATTTACAGGGGAAAAAAAGACCAATGAAATCCAATGAAAATCGTGTTTTTTGGTCTTTTTTTTTAACATGTTCTTGTAGGATTTCTTCTCATAATGGAGGACATTCATAACAGAATTCTGCGTTTCTGGGTAGTTCTTTGCTCACATCGTGCTGGATCAGGAACAAACTCAGACTAATGCTGTGGGCGAGTCTAAGTAGCGCTTTCTCCACTCCAATTCTAAATCTTGCGGACAACTAAATCCACGCTGTACATCTTCGTTTTCGAGCCACCACCTGGGTTACTAGCTGTTTTTTTTTTTCTACACCAATGTTCGGGCTTGTGAGGTAGAAGAGTGTAAACACAGACATGTCGGGAAATAAGTTACAGGCTAATAACTTCCTCGGTCACGCCCACATCCCGATAGAAGAATTTATAATGAGCTGTGTAGAAAACATGTCTTTAAAGAAAAAAAACGACACAGGCTTTTTGATTTGAGCTGGAATCGGCATCAACGACCACTTTGAACGATTTTCCAGTTGAAAAAAGTCTAGTTGAAGTGAGACTTAAAAGGCTGCAGGTCATAAATGTTGTCCAGAATGGAAGGTTAACACGCTAATGTGACATGCAATAACAAATCCATATCATAATGGGTTTTATAGGGGGAAGCAGAGCGTGAAAAAATTGCCGTTTTCTGCTCAGATCCAGATGGATTTTCACAATAAAAGTCTCAAGTACATTTATGTTTGAAAGGACAGAAATTCTGTTGCAAAAACATCATGTACCAATAGAAGTGGGGATAAAAATGGGGGTTCAAGGTGCTTCTATTTTAGGAGCAGAATCCGTTTCAGATGCTCTAATCCAGGACTGCATCCAGCCTCTCTATTTAGGGAGGGGGGGGAGGGGGGGGGGCTCCCTGTGGACTCCACAGCAGAGCTTCTGTCAGGAACCGCCTTTTATCTCCTGCAGAACAAAGACGTGTGCTGGCTGCGTCCGTCCCTGCCACTCACACTGCTAACCTGCTTAGAGCTGCTCCTAATTTGGCCCCCAGAGGGCCCTAATGTGGATCCCTCTGCAGCCTCTGACCCCTCCCTCGTGTGCGTCCCTTCAGCGACCCTGATGTTGTTACAGACAGGATCACTGAGGTAAAAAAAAAAACAAATAAAAAAACACTTTCTCACTTAGGAAACGGACACGCCGACAGATGCTCGACAATGTGTCCCTCGCCACAATCTGCTGACAGCACAAAGTCCTGGGAACGCTTTTTTTTTTTTTTTCGGGGGGGGGGGGGGGCGCCATGTGCATTATGGCTACGGAGGCTCATTAAAAACATGTAGAGGGGAGATGGATGAGCTCCAGCCTGCTGTCGGGTTCGCCTTCTGGATCAGCTGTTTGTCAGATCCATCTGAGCGGGAACTTTTTTACACGCTGGTTTCAAACCATCCCTGCTGGATGCCTCCACTTCCGGATTGAAGCGCACTTAGGAAGGACATGGAACCATTGCAGGTGCAATTCAGGAAGTAACCGGTAGGGGGCAGATCGCCTGTAATTCTACCGGAGATGGAACACATGTACGACACAAATATGAGTTCTTTTCGCAGCTCTTTTCCCACCCGGAAGTAAGACGGCAAGATCTCTGAGGCCACGCCTTTCGCTCCCTGTGGGTGCCGCCCATTTCATGCCATCATCCCGGAGTCGGCCTCGGCAGCGTGTCTGCATTACAGACATGAAAACTAACAACATGCGCACTGTCCCAGCTTTTTGTGGAGAGAGTGGGTGTTAGCATGGGGGCGGGGCTTCTCCTGGAAGGGGGCGGTTCCTCATTCATCTACGTCACAATGAGAGGACCCATTCGTTGCCGTGGATTGGGAGGGGCTGGTGCTCAGAGAGCAGGTTTGTAGAGGAATACTCAGAAATGCATGAATAGATCAAAATACCGCTTTGGGTTTTTTTTGTAAGGAGTGAAAATTATCGTACACTTAAAGCTCATAAAGTTGATTTAACATGAATTCTCAGTATCGCAAATTGTATGCATGTCTTTAATTGTCGGAAAAACTCACATTAATAGTCTTGTTTTACACCTTTTTTTTTTTTTTTTTTTGCTGCTTAAGGCAAATTTATCACATTTTTTTGAGACTTTGAATTTATCATGACGGTTTTCCAAAACAACTTTTTTTACTTTTAAAGATGGAATCCAGTCAGTACAGGAAATAACCAAGCTGAAGTCATGAGGTGATTTCTTCCAGTTCACTCCGATGTCAAAAACCCTGATATTCAGAAATGGCTTTAAAATCAGCTGGAAATAGGTGATCAGACAGTGACAGAGGTGATCTTTCGATTTGTCAATCAGAAAGTGGACCCTTTTATTTCACAGCATCACCTTATCATAATAAAATAGCTTCATCAATTATTAAAGACGGTTGAAGTGATTGATCTTTAATTATGTACTTGCTCCAAGAAAAAAAAAAGAGATTGATTATTTTTTTAAATGAAAAGTGATCTGCACATATATTTCGGAAATAGTGTTATGTCTAATTATATTCATGATATTTCTAATGAAGAAAATAATCTGCACACATTTTTGA
This sequence comes from Oryzias curvinotus, assembly GCA_023969325.1. Classification (NCBI taxonomy): domain Eukaryota; kingdom Metazoa; phylum Chordata; class Actinopteri; order Beloniformes; family Adrianichthyidae; genus Oryzias; species Oryzias curvinotus. Next base: position 10,286,837 of record CM043707.1, on the reverse strand, counting down.
TACTTGATAACTGACCTGCATGTGTGAGTCACAGTTAGGAAGTACATCTGTTAGGTGGAACGAGGCTGGACTGGACATGAATTAAGAGGCTTTTATTGAGTCCCAGTGGAGGTGGAGGGTTCAGGCTTGGAAGATTCCTGGCTTGGACGGATGACGGAGGGGAGAGCTGCTGGTCTGGTTGGAGTAGGGACGACTGCAGAATGGAGCTTTGTTTGGTGTCCTGATCTGTGGTGATTGGTGACCATTGGTGGAGGTGAAGCTGGTGGTCATTCCTGAAGAGGACAAGAATATATGAGGCACTAGGCATAGAAATTGGCTTACGACTTGTCTTATCCTAGGCACTTTAACATTGGGAGTGGGGTCATCTAGACCCACTAGACAGTGCTCTGAACCTTTTTTCTTCAATGATTTGTGATCTTCACTGGTGTCCATGGATTACATGAAATCCTCTCCACCTTTATCCACCGTTGCCATGGTAGAGATAGCACATCAATGTAAGGACTGGGTCATCTGGACCCCATAGGATAGCACAAGGGTTATGACTGGGCTAAAGAGCTTAGCATTCATCTGTACACTAGCGCATGAAGCAGACGGACTGACGTCGGCTGGAGGGGGAGGAGTCCTTATGAAGGCTGCAGGCTGAGGAGAAGATGGGTAGCAGGTTTGACGATGATTCCCCGGTAGGTAACCAGGATCCTAACGTCATCTTTGTCCTGTGATTTATTGATACTTCAGGATTCTTAATTCTGTCTGATAAAAGTTTGGAACCGGATAATGATAAATCATGTAAAATGGTTACGGTAGAACAGCAATCTTCAAGCAATCTTTGATTTAATGTGTAACTATCCTACGTTTGATACGTCTTTGCATGAATGTATAACTGCTGATTGTATTGTATTGTGCATTATTCTTGCTTTGATTGCTTGAAATGAACCATTTCAAATCAAATCAATAAACGTTCTTTTGGTTGTGTCAGTGCAACAGAGACGAGCCGCAGACGGACCAGAATAAATCCCAAAACAAAAGAGTGAGATCTCAGTCAGTCAGTAGATCTGTGGGTGATGGACGGCAGTCAGCAGCTCAGCTGGTTCTCTGCTCATGGCGGTGAATTAACGCCACCGTCACCGACCCAAGCCATTATCACACGTTCTGCTTCGGCAGAGAGGGCTCAGTCACAGAGCGCTAATGGACCGTTATTAAAGACATGCATCACTCCACTGACAAACCTGCCGCCGCCGCCGCCGCACGCTGCTCACTTCCAAACACCCAGGCGGGATAACGACTCCAGAGCTCCGCCATAACAGCTGATGTATCATTCGAGCAAAGCAGAGCGGCGAGACGGCAGGCCGCGGCGGCACTTTCACAAAGAGGCGGCCCACTCCACACACGCCGACCTTATTTTATCACATGACATTTCTCATGAAGGCGCTCCGGTCTCATGAAATAGCTTTTCCATGGCCTTTGCTGCGCTGTAAAGGTCCTGAGCGCAGCTTGACTGACAGACGTCACCGCCGCGGCACCCAGGAACAATGATGCTTGCAGAGAATGAGCTGCTGACCTTCAGCCTGGGCTTCGGCTCGCCGCAGACTCCCCAGTTCCTCTTGGGGAGACACTTCTCTTCTCCAATCAGATTTTTCAAAGCCTAATCTGATGATATTTGGATGTTTGGATGTTGACGGCACAACTTTTGTTGTTGCTGAAATGTTGATAAATATGCAGGGAAAATCTCACCTTTGTATGATTTGACAATTATCTTGCATCCAAGCAATCATTCAAACTCACATTTGTCCATTATGAGCCCCTCAAGTTGAATAGTACAAGCTTCACCGTCATCCATCTTCTTTTTATTTAAAGAAGACGTCATCTGCAAACAGTATCAAGAGATTTCGATGACATTGTAACCCTTGTGCTAACCTAGGCACTTTAAAATTGGGAGTTGGGTCATCTAGACCCACTAGACAGTGCTCTAAGCCAGTGTTTTTCAACCAGTGTGCCGTGGCACACTAGTGTGCCGTGGGAGATGGTCAAGTGTGCCGTGGGAAATTGCCCTCATTGACTGATCTAAAAACATTTCCCATCTCCAGGAAATCAGCTCTGTGTTCATCCGAACAAACCCTGATAAAACACTGAGTAGTTAGGAATATAAAAGATCAGAAAATTATTTTTTCTTTGTGTGTATTTGATTCTATTAAAGACATTTTGATCAGAATGACGGCACCGCGATTTAGCTGCAGCTATACCTGTTTGCGGAAAAGTCCCGCCCCTTTAACTGTCTCCACCAATCATTCTTGAAGGCTGAATCACATGTCATCAGTCTGACCAATCAGAAGTGGATAAAGTCTTAACTTCCTTGTTTAGATTTAGCTCGTAAAGTCGCTCAGTTCTAACAAAAATACCAGCTAAAGCTCGTCTTTAGCGGTGTAGCTTTCCACAGAATCCGGTGTCAGACCGTGGAACAAGAGAACAAAACCATGAAGCTCAGAGACGCTAGTCTGTCTGCGGTCGGCGGATTTACGGCACTACATCTCCCATGATGCATTGGGTTAGAACGACTGTCTTAGCGCACAATGAGCAGGGCAAAGATTAAAAGTACACATTATCATTATAAAATTTTCTTTTTAATGAAAGGAAAGAGAAAAGAACATGAAAAGAGGTGTGGATAAGGACCCTTCAGTTAAATACACGGCTAAACAGGAATGTTTTGAGTCTGGATTTGAACCTTAGCACAGTAGACTGTTCCAGCTTTTAGCTGCATCGCACCGAAACGTTCAGACTCTGGGCCCCCGCAGGAGGCCGGTCCCTGAGGTCCTCAGAGTACGAGATGGTTCCTATGACACTAACATGTCAGAGATGTACTTTGGTGCACGGCCATGGAGAGACTTGTACACAAGCAGAGCTACTCTAAAGTCTAGTCTTTGAGGTACAGGAAGCCAGTGCAGAGACCTGAGCACAGGACTGATGTGATCATACTTCCTGGTTCTAGTCAGGACTCGAGCAGCAGCATTCTGGATGTACTGAAAAAGTACTGGAGTTCCTGTGACCTATTTGTGCTTCCTGTCAAAGTAAAAACCTTTTTAGGCAGGGAAACATAATAGCACCTCCACCGTGCTTTGCTATACTCTTCCTTTTAGGCCTGAACATTTCAGGATATTTTTCCATCAATTCTATTGTTTGAATTTTCTGTCCAGTGGTCTGAATCACAACCATAAACGGATAAAATTCAGTCAAAATTACTGAAGGGGTTTATATAATCTCACTACCCAAGGAGGAGTTTACTTAACCCAATTAACAGATGCTCCTTAACATACCTTAACCCTTCCAACGTTTACACAATCAACGCAAATCAGGCTGACAAAAGTGACTTTTCATGTAGGCTTTGCACCAATATGCAACACTTTACGTGACGGTAAAAAGCAGCGTTTCCCCCCCCCCCACATTTCACTCTATTTCTACAACACAAAGAGACACTGAAGTTCTCATTTGTACAAAACGTTCTGCCGTATTTTCCCTTTAGACTTTATTCAGAAAAGATCCCGATTTTTTATGTTTCCGTCTCATGTTCTACTATACTGTTCCTGTCTGGAACATTAATTTCCAAATTATTATCAATGTTTCTAAACTCTGATTTAGCTTTTTAGCCTATTTTGTGATTGAATACCTCTGGCCCGGTAGGCCCGTGACCCCGAAGGGGACAAGGCAAGTTTAGAAGATAAATAAGCATTTAGACAGCAGCTTGGGGTCCCCAAATCCAGACCTGTCCTGCTGTTTTTCCAGAAAACATTTGCTGCTGCTAACCTGGATCAGGTGTGTTTAGCCAATAAGGAGCTTCAATGGCAGGTTGGTTGGAAAACATGTCGGCCACCGGCCCTCCAGGCCTGGATTTGGGGACCCCTGGTCTAAAGTGACAACATAGGTCATTTTTAAACAATAGAAACAGTTTCATTGGTTTATCCTAGTCGGGTGATCCTGGAAAAATGTTTGATAAATGACGAGTATTTGATCTTTTACGACGAGTTGTGGAACCTTTTCCAAAATATGTAACTCAGCTCCTTTTCTGCTGCGGCTCAAATAAACGGTTGAGGGTTTCTTTATCTTTCAGCTCTGTTGCAAACCAAACCTTCTGTTTGATAAACAGTGACGCATGGAGCGGCCTCCCTAATGCGATTGTCTGTGAGATGTGGACGGAGGTGCTGCCTGCTCCAACCGCCTGCCGTTTCTTGGGCTTTCTTCGCCCCTTGCAGGGGTGTGTTTGTGTGACGTGCTCGGCGTTAGGAGGCGGGGCCACAGAGGCGATCCTTAAGGCTTTTTTGCAATTACATCTAAGCAGAGTAATAAGACATGATGGATGGCTGCAGCTTTCGCGTCACATGCAATTTCTTTGCTGCTACAAGGTTCTACTGCAGACGTTTTTTGTTTTGTTTTCAAATGACAGACAAGCATAAATAAAGAAAAGAAAAGAAAAGGAAAAACCACCAAGTTTCCTTTGGACACATTGAACAGAAGACAAACACTTCATTTCCCATCTTTCCTCTTTTTTTCCCTCTTGTGTTTTAGAAAAAAAGATAAAAAATGTAGTCTCAGAGTCTACAGAGCTAAATAATTGTAACTTTCTGAAAGTGATTTGGAAATCACTGGGAACATTGAGGCGGTCCTGACATGGCAATTTTTTTTTCCATTTGGATGAGAGATAGCATGTCAGTGAGCCACGCTGTAAAGTACAAACAGAAGCTGTAGATTTCTGCCACTTTTCCATACGTTCTAGTGGCTGCTGCATCACCGGATAGTTCTGGTACGTAGGCAGCCAAAGTATGGCAAGCTCTGCATTGGGTAATCGGAATAAAGCAACCTGATTCCAAAGATTCCATCCCAAAAACCAGCCAAGGAAATAAAGATGTACCTGGAAAAAAAAAATGTTGCTGTAAATATTTTTGTGGTGCTGTATTGTAGGACATATTTAAAAAAATATAAGACTTTTTTTTTTCTCTTTTGGAAACATATGCTGCTATCAGTAGGTGGCACTGTGGGACCAAAAAGTGGGTAGACAGTGGGGGGGCGTGAGGGTCTCCTTCTAACCCGCGCCTCACATGGAGTTATAAACATCAGCCTTGCAAATGAAGGGCCTTGGAGATGCCAAAAGCATCCATTTAAGATGTGGAGTAAGATGTTAAATGGACAGAATAATTAGGAGATTTTTAGTCTTTGCAAGGTTTTTTTTTTTTTTTTGCAATTATGGGTGACGGTCTTTTGACTCAGCAGGTGCTTCAGTTGAAATGTAAGATGGTGATTATGCCAAAAAAAAAAATAAAATAAAATAAAATAAAGAACTTCAACGTTCAGCTGTGAAAGTGGAGGTGCTAAAAGCCTCCGATTGTTCTGCAGACAGAGCTTGTCGACACTTTGAGTGGTAAATACAACGACTGTCGGATCTTAATTATCCAGATGGTTGTGAAGTGAGAAGCTGCTGCTGCTGTAAACGCAGAAAAAGAAGCAGATGATTTCTGACAGAGGTGATTGCGTTTTCTTGAAAATTAAGACAGGTAGGAGAGAGAGAAGCATCCTGTCACACACGAGTCTCAGCTATCAAAGCTCCTGCAGCCCCGGAGGCCAACTGGTGACGAAGCACCGCCGAGCGCATCCTCTTCCTCCTCCTCCTCATCTCTCTGCTCTGCTGATCCACCGGGCAGAGCTGCAGTTCTCAGGCGTTGTGCAGATGTTGACTCGGCGGAGAAAAACAACCAAGTGTCACGGTGCCTGGCAGTCTCCTCCCCCCTCCAGCTCTGCCCTGATGTTCCTGATTGCCACCAGCTGCCTTCACTCTCCTCATCATCTTCTGTGGATTCAAAAGGAGATCCTACGCCACTACTCGACGCCAGTTTGTTACCCCTTATGGTGACTGTTCTGGTTCTAGCCTCGTTACAGCTTTGTTCCAATCTCTGGCTCTGACTAATTCTTTGTTCCCTGTCTCAGGATCCCACCGCTCACGAGTGACGGCAGCACGGACATTACATTCTACGCCTCAGGAGAACGGAAACCCTCGGCAACCACAACCGCTTCAAGACCCTCCAGCCTCGCCACAGCCGCCTCTAGTCTGGACACTCTTCAACCAGCCATCTTCACATCTGGAGAAAACAATAAATCCTTACTCATCATCCACTTACCTGTCTTCCTTCTGGGTTGCAGCATCTGGGTTCCTCATCCTTGTGAAATCATGACAGAACAAACTGGCCAACTTCCGGACCCAGCTGATCCAGAGGGACTTCGTTTCACCGTCAGCCAGCAAGGCATCGCGCTGGGCCGCCAAGCCGACGTTTTGTCGCAATTATCCTCTGCCCAACAGGAACTTTTTCGGCGCCTGGACGGTCTAACGCAAACTTTGATGAATTTAAATGTCCAGGGGGCTACTCCCGCACCATCACCTCCCGCTTCCAGCACCGCAGCCGTTTCCGCTTCCGGTCCGTCCCCTGAAAACTACCGACTACAGCCGGAACCATTCTTCGGCGACGTTGAAGCTTGTGGAGGGTTCCTGCTGCAATGTAATCTCCTGTTCCAGCAAGCTCCGAGGTATTATGACTCCGACCTCAGCAAGATAACCCTAATCATAAACTCTCTCCGCAATAAAGCTCTGCAGTGGGCCCAGGCTTTCCTGGCCGCCAATCCTGTCACCCACCTATCGTATGAGCGCTTCATTAATGAATTCAGGCTGGTTTTTGACCAACCCCGTAAGCGGGAGGAAGCCTCACGAAAGCTTCTCGCTCTTAAGCAGCGAAGTCGCTCAGTGAGCGACCACGTCATAGACTTCAGAATCCTGGCAGTGGAAGCCGGCTGGACTGATCCAGCATTAAGAGGGGTCTTCTATCAGTCTTTAAATGACGTCATTAAGGACCACCTGTGTTCGCAACCTGAAACCCACTCTTTTGAGGAGCTCGTCACGGCGGCTCTCCGTTCGGACACCCGCTTACGTGAACGACAGCATGAAAGACCACAGCCTCCACGCAGAAGTCCTGCTAATCCACCACAAGGTACGGCGGCACACATTTTTCCTATAACCCAGTCTGAAACCTCTCGCAGTCAGACTGACGAGCCCATGCAGATTGGACACTCCAAGCTTTCCGCAGAGGAGAGGCAGCGACGCCGGATCGAAGGGGCATGCTTTTACTGCGGAAAACCAGGACACCAGGTACACCAATGTAGCCTGCGTTTAAACTCCAAAACCCCCCGCTAGAGGACAGGCCGCGGGCGGGTCATGTCATGTCATCTTCTAAAGATTTTCTCCGCATCCCTGTCAAGTTAAGTCATGTTTCTGAAACTCTGGATCTCCACGCTTTGATTGACTCCGGCGCTGAACAGAATCTTATAGATCACAGCCTGGTTACTCGCCTGTCTCTGCCTACTGAGTCCCTTCCTTCCCCTATTAGAGCCGCTGGGTTGGGGGGTCAACACCTTTCGGTTATTACTCACCGTACGGAACCGGTGTTATTAATTACTTCTGGTAATCATAGAGAACTCGCCCGGTTCTTCGTAACTCAAACCCCCCAGAACCCCATTATTCTGGGGTTCTCTTGGCTTCGTCACCACAACCCGCAATTAGATTGGGTCCATCGTCGCATTATTGGTTGGAGCGAGTTCTGCCTCGCTAACTGCTTGCAATCCGCTGTTCCACCCGCTAATTCTGCCTCCGTTAAATCTCCTGAGGAGATCGATCTGTCTAACGTGCCGAGTTGCTACCACGATCTTCACACTGTTTTCAGCAAAGTTAAGGCCGGTGCCTTACCTCCCCACCGGCCTTACGACTGTTCTATCACTCTATTGGACGGCGCTCCTCTCCCTAAGAGTAGGCTGTTCAATCTCTCTGGCCCCGAGAAAGCCGCTATGGAGGGTTACATTCAAGAGGCACTTTCCTCGGGGCACATTCGTCCTTCTTCCTCCCCTGTCGGTGCGGGGTTCTTTTTTGTCGAGAAGAAGGACAAAACCCTTCGACCGTGCATAGACTATCGAGAACTAAATCAGATCACGGTTAAAGACAAGTATTCCCTTCCGCTCATCAGCTCAGTCTTTGATTCTATTCAGGAGGCCCGTATCTTTTCCAAGCTTGACCTACGAAATGCTTATCATCTCATACGGGTCAAGGAGGGTGATGAATGGAAAACCGCTTTCAAAACTCCTCTCGGTCATTATGAGTATCTCGTCATGCCATTCGGGTTAACAAACGCTCCTGCCGTGTTCCAGCGTCTCATAAACGACGTCCTACGGGACTTTATCAACCGCTTCGTTTTTGTCTACCTTGACGACATACTGATCTACTCTAAACATCCTGATCAGCACAGAAACCACGTTCGTCAGGTACTCCAACGATTGTCTGAAAATCAGCTTTTTGTCAAAGCCGAAAAATGTCTGTTTCATTCCACCGTCATCCCCTTCTTAGGGTACATCTTCGAGGCAGGTAGCATTCGACCCGACCCTGCTAAAATCGAGGCTGTCTCCAAGTGGGAACCCCCTACCACGCGTAAGAAACTTCAGCAATTTTTGGGGTTCGCTAATTTCTATAGGCGGTTTATTAGAAATTACAGCTCTATCGCGGCTCCCCTTACGCGACTCACTTCCACTGTCCGGGCCTACCAATGGAACTCGGATGCCCAAGAAGCTTTTGACACACTCAAGAACCTCTTCGTTACCGCCCCCATACTAATACAACCCGACCCAGCTAGACAATTCGTGGTCGAGGTTGACGCCTCCGACTCAGGCGTCGGGGCTGTATTATCTCAGCGGGAAGAGTCCTCCGGCAAATTGAAGCCCTGCGCTTTCTTTTCTAAGAAACTGTCCCCCGCTGAACGCAACTATGATGTGGGCAACCGTGAACTTCTCGCTATTAAATTAGCGCTGGAAGAATGGCGTCATTGGCTGGAGGGTGCGGTTCATCCATTTATTGTTTGGACTGATCACAGGAACCTTTCATACCTTCGCTCCGCCAAGAGACTGAATTCCCGTCAAGCCCGCTGGTGCCTGTTCTTTGACCGTTTCAATTTCACCATAACCTACAGACCAGGAAGCCGCAATATTAAGCCCGACGCCCTCTCACGGAAATACTGCTCCTCTGATGACCAGGACGGCACCACGACCCCCATCATTCCCTCCACCTGCATCGTTGGAAATGTTACCTGGGACATTGAGAATAAAGTGATGCAAGCTCAAGGTGAGGAACCCGATCACCCAGAACCTCCTGATGGAACACTTTATGTACCCCGATCTCTCAGGTCTGACGTCATCACCTGGGCTCACGCCTCACGTATTGCCTGTCACGGCGGGGTCACCAGGACTCTCTGCCTCCTCCGTCGGCGTTTTTTCTGGCCCTCCATGACTAAGGACGTTAAGGAGTATGTGGCTGCCTGTACCACCTGCGCCCGCTCCAAGACCTCAAACTCACCACCGTCTGGTCTCCTCCATCCGCTGTCCACTCCCGGGCGTCCATGGTCCCACATTGCCCTGGACTTTGTAACCGGCCTCCCTCCTTCTCAGGGAAACACAGTCGTCCTCACGGTCATAGACCGCTTCTCTAAATTTGTCCTTTTCATCCCGCTCCCACAGTTGCCCACGGCCACCGAAACCACTGAGATCCTGGTCCAGCATGTGTTCCGTCACCATGGTATTCCTGTGGACATTGTCTCGGATCGGGGCCCCCAGTTTGTCTCCCAGGTTTGGAAGGCTTTCTGTGGTGCCTTGGGGGCCACAGTCAGCCTGTCCTCAGGCTATCACCCCCAATCTAACGGCCAAGCAGAAAGAGCTAACCAAGAGCTCGAAACATCGCTGCGTTGTCTGGCCGACCGGAACTCCTCTGACTGGTCCAGGTATCTAGTTTGGGCTGAATATGCGCACAACACTCACCCCTCTTCTGCCACAGGCCTGTCCCCGTTCGAGGCTGCTCTGGGGTTCCCGCCTCCGCTGTTTCCTTCCCACGAGTTAGACCTCGCTGTCCCCTCTGTTCAGGACCATCTCCGCCGATGCCAGAGCATCTGGCATCAGACCAAGGCTGCTCTGCTCCGGACTAGGGAGAACAATCGCCGTGCGGCCAACCGTCATCGTGTGGTGGGTCCTACTTACCACCCTGGTCAGAAAGTCTGGTTGTCCTCCCGTAATATTCCTATTCAGGCCACCTCCCGCAAGCTCGCCCCCCGCTTCGTTGGTCCCTATACTGTGGAAAAGGTCATCAATCCCACCTGTGTCCGCCTCCGCCTCCCGGCGGCTCTCAAAGTCCATCCCACCTTTCACATCTCTCAGGTCAAGCCTGTCGTTGACAGCGCGCTTTGCCCGCCGTCCGCTTCCCCTCCACCCGCCCGGCTCATCGATGGCGCCCCGGCTTATACGGTCAGTCGGATTTTGGATGTCCGCCGCCGGGGTCGCGGCCACCAGTTCCTCGTGGATTGGGAGGGCTACGGTCCGGAGGAGCGCTCTTGGGTCTCCCGTTCCCTGATCCTGGACCGTTCCCTCATTGCGGACTTTTTCCGTGCTCACCCGGATCGGCGTCCCAGACCGCCTGGAGGCGGTCGTTGAGGGGGGGGTACTGTCACGGTGCCTGGCAGTCTCCTCCCCCCTCCAGCTCTGCCCTGATGTTCCTGATTGCCACCAGCTGCCTTCACTCTCCTCATCATCTTCTGTGGATTCAAAAGGAGATCCTACGCCACTACTCGACGCCAGTTTGTTACCCCTTATGGTGACTGTTCTGGTTCTAGCCTCGTTACAGCTTTGTTCCAATCTCTGGCTCTGACTAATTCTTTGTTCCCTGTCTCAGGATCCCACCGCTCACGAGTGACGGCAGCACGGACATTACATTCTACGCCTCAGGAGAACGGAAACCCTCGGCAACCACAACCGCTTCAAGACCCTCCAGCCTCGCCACAGCCGCCTCTAGTCTGGACACTCTTCAACCAGCCATCTTCACATCTGGAGAAAACAATAAATCCTTACTCATCATCCACTTACCTGTCTTCCTTCTGGGTTGCAGCATCTGGGTTCCTCATCCTTGTGAAATCATGACACCAAGGTCCCTGCTGGTCCAGACTGATTTGGGATGAGAAGGTGATTTGGCACAAAATGAGCTTGAACGTTGTTGTTTTTTGCTTCTGCACGACAAAAAGAGCAGACGTGACGTTAAAGGAGCTTCAAAACATGAACCTTTCAGATGTTTGGAGCTATGATCTGTGTAAATGACTTCAGCTTTAGACCAAATAATTGTTCCGTTGGGCAAACTTTTGTAATCATGTCAGAGGTTAGATTTAGCCAGAAATATTATTGTTTTCCTAAATCATGACAACTGGATCTCATAATGTATTTACATATTTCACTGAATTGTTTAGACTGGACCAGCAGGGAGGGGCTTCTTCTTCTTCTTCCACTGTTCACTAGCGCAGTGTTTTTCAACCAGTGTGCCGCGGCACACTAGTGTGCCGTGGGAGATGGTCAAGTGTGCCGTGGGAAATTGCCCTCATTAACTGATCTAGAAACATTTACCATCTCCAGGATTTCAGCTCTGCGTTCATCCAAACAGGCCCTGATAAAACACTGAGGAGTTAGGAATATGAAAGATCATAAAATACTTTTTTCTTTGTGTTTATTTGATTCTATTAAAGACATTTTGATAAGAATGACGGTACCACCGCGATTTAGCTGCAGCTATACCTGTTTCCTGAAGTCCTGCCCCTTTAACTGTCTCCACCAATCATTCCTGAAGGCTTAATCACATGTCATCAGTCTGACCAATCAGAAGTGCTTAAAGTCTTAACTTCCTTGTTCAGATTCTGCTCATAAAGTCTCACGGTTCCAACAAAAACACCAGCTAAAGCTCGTCTTTAGCGGTGTAGCTTTCCACAGAATCCGGTGTCAGACCGTGGAACAAGTGAACAAAACCATGAAGCTCAGAGAAGCTGGTCTTTCTGCGGTCGGTGGATTTTCGGCACTACATCTCCCATGATGCATTGGGTTAAAGTGACAGTGTCTTGACTTAGCGCACAATGAGCCTCTCCTCTTAACGTCTTAAAACAACAACAAACAAACATCAACAGTTTTTGAATCTTCTAACTTAAATTTTATTTCATCTTGTAGAAAAAAAACAGCTGCAGCTTCCAGCTTTTTCTGCCACAATTATCACAAAAATACATGTGAGATTGTGGAGAGGCTGCAGATCAATACAGACTATGAGCTTTTCCTTTTTTTTTCTTTTTTGTTTTTTTTGGATGCTCGTGTGCCGCGGGTTTTTTGTCAAGGTTAAAGTGTGCCGTGGCTCAAAAAAGATTGAAAAACACGGAACTAGCGCATGTCGGCCACCTTCAGCTGGCAGAGGCTTGGTGCAAAATGCAGAAACGCTGCAACCATGGGAAATCTTGCTCCAGGCTTTTTCTTTAACAGCTCCATCCCGATACGCGATTATATGTGCAAAGCAGTGCAGCTGTGCGGCAAAAATGCTATCAGTAAAAGCCGGTTCTGCAGAAATTTTAGGATTGTTTTTGAAACACCGTTCAGGCTCCTGAACCGTTTAAAAGTTCTGGAGAAGCTACTTTAGGCAATGTTGAAAATAAAAACAATATTTATTTCCTCAATCATACCTTTAGAACCTTATTGGTGAAGACACATTCCTTTCCATTTTTTTTCTTATACTGAAAAACATTTTGCCGTGGAAATCAGAGAATGCTGACTGTTCCCTTTAAGAACAAATTTTAAGTTACCAAAATAAAAGCACTACGAATTTGCTTGGGTAAAAACAACATAAGATACAGTTGCAGTGCTTAACATTCAATTAAAACTAATTTAACCATTTTATTACAATAAAAGGCATATTAATATTCAGGTAGAGCTTTTTTTTCTAAGTCATATTCTTAAGAAAATCGTATCGTGGATCGCGTATCGGGATACATATCGTATCGCCAGACTCTTGCCTACTACTACACCCCTCGTAGTTACAGTAGTTATTTAAGTTACAGTAATTACGGCGTTGCATGTCAGCGTAAAGCTACTTTTCTCAAAGTCAGAATCTGCTGGACCTTTCGTTGTTTTTCTGTTTTTTTTTTTTTTTCCGGTTCTGGGTTATGGAACGGACGCGTTTTGCCTGCCTCAAAAGCAGATTATCCGGATAATGATAAATCATGTACTAAAATGTTACGGTAGAACAGGGGTGGGATTATATAAATTCCTTCCTCTCCATTTCAAGCAATCTTTGATTTAATATCTAAATATGCTAAGCTTGATGTGTCTTTGTATGAATGTATAACTGATGAATGTACTGTTTTTGTGCATTATTCTTGCTTTGCTTGTCACGGAAGGAGGTTAGGGAATACCCAAGCGCAGAGAGGAGGAGGAGGCAGGAGTTCCAGGTGAACAAAGTCTTGAATCCAAAATAAAAACCTAAAAACTAGGGATGTCCCGTTTGACACGGACGCTTCGGTGCGTGTTTCACCTTCGTGGAGCAGAGGGGTTCGGCACAATGTTTCGGGGCGTGTCTCAACTAGCGCAGATCACGTGGTTGATGATGTATGAAGCGCCAAATGTTTTGTTTGGTCGAACCACGGTTAAGATGTCACTTGTGTTCGAATAGTTGGGCGCGCTATTCTCTAGAAATAGGAAATGAATCCCGAACGTTTCCCGACCAGTTCTATTGTTTACTCTGTTTTTGAATCAGCGTCAGTTCATCGCACTTTACCACGACTCCTGGTAAAAAAAAACGTACTGTGGCTCAGGATCGTTTCAACTCGGTTTCTCCTAAGAAGATAATACACTATGAACGTTATTTATAAGGAAAATACTTCTACCAATATATGATGGCAAGAGGTCATTGAAGTAATAGAGATAGCTCAGAGGAATAGTCGCAGTGTCTGCATACAGAGATCCTGGGTTTTATGATTAGTGTTTTACAATTTTTATTTTTATTTTGCTTTGCTTTGCGTTTATTTTCTTCATGTGATGTGTGTTTTGCTGTGTCAACCACTTCTCACAGAAAACGTAACTTGCTGTGTTGTTTTACGTTGTTTTTTTTATCATCATTAACAACTGTGAAGGTTCACAATTAGTCAATGGACAAAAATAGGTGTTTCTTGCAAGATCTTTTAATATTGTTTTTTTTTGTAGTTTTTTTTTTCTTTGTAAAGGAAGATAAAAAGGTACAAAAACAGAATAGTTTCAAAACTAAAGTAATTTGGGGCCCAACTGAAAAAAGAACTAAATGAAACAAAAACAAGTGGGACTGGACAGGACTGGACTGGACTGGACTGGACTGGACTGAACTGGACTGGACTGGACTGGACTGGACTGAACTGAACTGAACTGAACTGGACTGGACTGGACTGGACTGGACTGAACTGGACTGGACTGGACTGGACTGGACTGGACTGGACTGGACTGGACTGGACTGGACTGGACTGGACTGAACTGAACAGGCCTGACCAGACTCAGCCATTACACTGACACACTGGGGAAGCTTTATAGACAGGGACAAACCATACTGGACACATGAGGGAGGGGAAACTAACTAATTAAACACTCAAACTAATTAATCTAAGTACAAAACAGAGAAACAGAAACCAAACAAAATTCATATAATACAAAAGTAATCTTCAACAAAAGTGGACTAAATCACTTCCTTTTAAAAAAAACAAACATAAAGTCCATGAGGGAGTTGGCAACCCCTGCAGTTCCCCAGTGGAATTTCCCAATTTCCTCTACTGATGACTATGGATGCCTCACCTGGGATAGAAACTCAGAAAAACAAACAAATGGTAAATGGTAAATGGCGTATACTTATATAGCGCTTTCTACCTTCTTACGAAGGCCCAAAGCGCTTTACAGTCACAGTCCCATTCACCCATGCACACACACATTCACACACTGGCGGCGGCTCCGCTGCCGAACACTGGCGCCAACCTCCCACCAACAACAAACAACAAACAAAAGTGAATAACTATTACTTTTTCTCACTTAAAGCAAATCAATCAAATGTGTGCACCCATTGTTAATCTATTTTAAGTAAACAAAGTAAAAATGAATGCTTTAATTTAAAGAAAAAAATAAAGAAATACTAACACCTATGTGGTGGTTTGAGGTTGAACCACCACAACAACGTTGTTTGTTTTACGTTTTTTTCATTATCATTTCCTCATTGAAGTGTTACAAGGAGCTCAGTTGAAGCATATGATATCCGTCCAGTCCGCCACCAGATGCCGCTGTTCTGTGTGGTTTCAAAGCCCTGAATGGTTGGTTCATTTTTCCGGCACAATTACACGAACCTCAAGGAAAGCTTCATGGGGCTTCTATTCCCATCCCTACTAAAAACCAAACCAAACTAGAAACTCGAAACTGCACTAAAACAGGGGAACAGCATAACATGGAGCAGCACAGGAGGAAGGAAGGGAAAGACAGGAACTTAAATACATACAGACAAACGAGACCTGGGTGAACAACGCTCAGGACAGATGGGGACCAAAAGTAAAACTCGAAACCATGTTACAAAACACGAAACCTTTCAGAATAAATCCAGAAGCAGAACTCAGAACAGGACATGACAAAAAAAAGAACCAAAAACACAAGCAAAGAAACTCAAAGCGTGACATTGCCTGAAATAAACCACTTCAAATCAAAAATCAAATCAATTGTATAAACGCTCAAAGATTTACAGTAGTTACGATAGGTACGATGTTCCAATGCAGTGCAAAGCCACTTTTCTTTACATCCTAATCTGTTGGAGTTATGTTAAAGGCCTAAATGACATGAGCCTAAATGACCGTGTTGCAGAAGGCCACTTTTCTCCATGTGAGAATCCTTTGCAACCATGGGATGTGCCTGAACGGTCAATGAGGGACTGTAGGTCCAAGAACGTTTCTTATTTGCCGTCACAGGTGGCAACGCCCGGGGTGAAGGGATTACGATCTTTCATGCTAGGGGCTTCTCAGCAATACTTAGCAGGGGCTGCTGTCTTAGACTTAAAACTAAATTAAATATAAAGTCAGCATCGGGAAGACGTGTGAGGATGTGTCAACCCCAACTCTATAGCCAGCCATTAAAATCTAAAACCAATATGGTCACGGAAAAAAACACGGCAGAAACAGCCGCAGGCGGGGAAATCACCCAACGTGGGCTCTTCACAGGCCTGACAGTGAAAAACAGAGCTGAGAAGAATAGTAGTTTCACCCCCTCGACTCTCTCCGTGACATTCGGAGAGATATTTACCTTGTAAAGATCTTGACATTTCACTGCGCGCTCTAATAACATCATGAAAAATGAATAGCGGCGGAGAGAGTGGAGAGCAGCCCTGCAGAGCTTTTGTCGACGGGTATCGATCGGGTGCTGGAGGTGGAGGAAGGAAGGAGCCGGGCCGTACCGGGGGGCCGCGGGGAGCCACTCCTCACTGATCATCTGTTAACCTTGTCAAAAACAAAAAAAAGTCTCAGGCACCCGGCTGGGCAGCGTCAGCGGTGGTCGCCACGGCGATTGGGATTTTCTTATCAAAACCTGGTCCACCCTGTTCCACATCAGGCTAGGCGGCTGAGTCGATATCGGGATTAGGCGGCGGCGACACTGTTGCCACGAGACGGAAACAAGTGAATAAAATCTTTGAGAAAAGGGCAGCGGTTCACTCATCTGAGCAGGTTAGCCAGTGTGATGGACGCTTGACTTTTTTTTTTTTACTAACGAGGGACTCATTACTGCAGGAAAAAAACATGATTTAAATCACTTATTTTACTGAGAGTTGGTTTTCATGTATGCACCATGACTGCTTGTTATATGCTGGCCTGAGTTTAGTCCTGTGGATAAAAAAAAACCTGATGTCTGGAGAATTACATCTACTAGTTTATTTGGTTAAACGTCTGGTGTTGAAATAGTTTTAATCTTAAAACTATTTCAAAAAAACTTAAAACTAAGCTCAAAAGTCAAACAAAAACCCCTGATTGTGCAGGAAGAACTACCAAATCAACAAAGTCTGAAAATGTTTTTTTTTCCCACTGATTTGGCACATCTCTTGAGTACGACAGAGTTTTAGGGCCAGTGTACAAACCTTTTTTTTTGTGATAAATTACGAATTTTAAGTCGTAAAATTACGAGAAAAAGAGTCATAACTGTTAAACTACAAGATCTTAAGTTGTAAATGTATAAGAAAAAATCTAGCAAATTACGATTTTTTTCCTTGTAAATTTCGGAGGTAAAAAGTCATAGATTACCGAGGAAAAAACACCAAAGTTGTCTGTTTACCTTAGCTTGAAGATGACAGATGTGGAGCGTTTTGTGAAGCTTTCTTTCATGATAGGTTTCAATAACAAAGGAATTCTGAACCTTTTGGTGACTCAAAATCAGATTGTTTTCAGTGGAGCCGGCTTTCCGGGGTTCTGTGTCGGTAAAGCGGAGTTTCATCTGCAAAGTAAGGAGCTCAGGGACACATTTGTGTCCCTGCAGCCTTTATTTGTATTTTCATTCACATACCGAGAAGTCCATTTGTCTCACTACGTCATGAACCTGTCATGTGCAGAACCATTGTGTAAACATGTATAACATACGTCACCCCCACAACAAAGAGGAATGAAAATAAATGTTATATTAGCATTAGAACGTTGAAAATTACAGAAAGTACTCCTCCTCAGACGGAAGCATCACACAAACGTAGAGATCTGGTCTTTGGTGGAGGAAGAAAGGATTGACGTGGATGCAGAGATCCTGAAAGCCCCCCTTCGATAAAAAAAACATTAATAAATCATAAATCAAACAAATAAGCTTCCAAACATTTGGAACGTTATCAATACACTTTCAGCTCACCTGTTCAACTGAGTTTAGTCGGTCTGCTCTGCTGCTGCGTGGCGTTCACTTGCTGCTCTGTATGCTCACCTCCACTTTAATCTCATAAATATACGAGTTTTTTTCTTCTCATAAATTTTACTTTAAATCTCATAATTTTACTTTTTTTTTTTTTTTTTTTTGGGTTGCCCTAAAGCTCGGTCATACTTAAGTTAAGGTATCTACGCCCATTTACATGCTAAAATGTCCCAATTCTTCTATATTTTATGATTTCATTAACAACCACAATGCTAACGCTAACTTGTTTCCAGTTGCTGTTTTTGCCTTTAAACCTATATTTCATATAATTAGCAACAACAAAAATGGTGTGGAGGACGGTTTTCTAGGCTTATTTTGCACTTAATGTGGAGTTTTTACTGCTGCTTGCCTCCAATCGGCAGTCCTCATGGAGACTGGAAGGAGTGCCAACAGGAAGTAGCGGCGCACCTGTCAAAATAAAAGTCCTAAAACGTTCTTGTGTAATCGTTACAATAGACACAAAATAAGGGAGATTTAGTTTAAATTAATCGGCATTAAAGATCAAATAGGCTATACAGACACAGAAATGCTTTAAAGTAAGGGATTACAAACAAAAAAATCTGGATTTAATCTCTTCTTGTTATCTTTTTTCCACTGTAATTTGGACAACGATGGTCATGGACGGAACCATATTTTCTTTCCCCGAATATTCACGATTGACCTTTTGATTTTTTCAGCAGGCTCCTGGCCTGTCAAACAACTTCCAAAGTGACGGAACAGCTTTGCGACAAATCCTTTTCTCCACTAAGTTTTGTTTGTGAACTTTAATAATTCTAACAAAATACAGGAAAAGAAAAAAAAAAGTGTCATTTTAGTGAAATTATCAGAACATACATGGTCTACAATCACAATTTTATTTAGAAGTTTGGCTTTGGGGATGGAAATTTTTTTTTTTTCATCTGCAGTAAAATGTAAAAACGGAAATGAATAAATTGGAAGCAAATTTCGCAGAGAATGAAGGCAACAGCTGCTACGACGCACCAACAGATTCACATGGTCACAGGAAGAGTTCAGGGGGCTACTCAAAACTCCCCCTGACAGCTTGTCAACAGCTCTTTTCTGCAGACGTGGGCGAATTTCAGCCTCGCCAAATATCATCAAGTGGAATATTCGCACAAATTTGACCATTAGGAACTTTTATTAGCAGAGTAACAAGGGAAAATTCAAACTTATTAGTGTTTGGAGGAGCAGAATTTGCTGCAAAGAAGATAGAATGTAACATGAGGGCACACTCAATGCATTCTTCATTAGTCATATGTAATTTGTTCCGACCGGAAAATTCAATAATGCATAAAACCAATCAGGAGATTGGAAAAGCCAATCAATACATGCCTCCAGTTTGAACCGGGGCTGCATGATCTCCTGCAGTTATTACCGCTGATTTAGTCTGATCAGGCATTTAGATTTAATATGAGTTGTAAGGAAAAATGGAAAAATGGTTATTTGGCAGCAAATTTCAGACCCAAACTGGAGGCAAAATCCGAAAAAAATGATGTGAATATTTCCCCCTTAAGTGTAATAAATGAACTCAGGTAATAAATGAGTTCATTTTTGGTTTATAGACCTGTTTTCTCGTTTCCTGTCACATCTTGACAAGTTCAATTTGCAGAAAGTGCTGGGGGGGGGCAGGAAATTCCTCCAAAGAGTGGAGAATCTGTGCTGTCCCCCCCCCAAAACGTGCAAAAGTTTCAAGGCTCACGAGGAAAAATGTTAGTGGGTTGTTGGGGTAGAAGGTCAAACATGCAAGTCAAATGCTGTGATGAGTTTGAATCGTGCCATTAACATCCCACGCGCCATTGACACTCCAAGCACTTATTGATCTGGTTTTGCTTGGACAAACTGTTCTTCTGCCCACTTAATACCCCACCACACTCTCTCCTCTGCGTGCTGCCTCCCTCTTTTTACATTTTTCATCTTTTCCAGTTTCCAGGCAGGCCGGAGGTTTCTTGAGATTGATGGTCTCTAGGAGGTGTAGTGCGGCAACTCGTTCTGCAAACATGAGAGGCGCTGATTCAGGTTCTGGCGCCGGGGTGAGTCCAGGATCAGCCGGAGGGCAGCCTGCCTCACGCCGGCACTGATGTAGTAATCAAGCGCGGCGCTGACCGTTCCACTGGAGGCTGGGCGCCACTTTGAACTCAGATCCTTCAATGTGGGAAAAGCGCCTGCCCCTCATTTCGACTCAATTTGCAAAAAAGACTAACCCTGAACTCCCATATTATTGTATGTATGGAGGGAGAAAACGTTCTCACTGTCGCCTTTCTTTCAGAAATAATCCTAATGTGTTTAGCAATTCTCTCAATTTAATATATATCAACAAATCACGACATTATTTCAATTATGTAAAGAAATAGTCTGCTGTTGATCTGGAAATTATGGGGTTTAGGGCCACCTGAAGAATTATTTTCCCCAAAAACAAAATCATTTAAGGTTTCTAGTTAAGATTACACTTTCTGAAAAAGAAAAACATGTAAATTAGTCTCCAATTTCCTTGATGTAAAGTCAGAATTCTATCTGAAGGTTAAACTATAAAATCCAAACCATGAGATGAAATAAAGTGTCATTATTGTGTCATGAAAATAGAATATTTAAAATAAAACTAAAGTTAAAGGAACAGGCAGACGGCTGGATCCAAATGCAGCAGGTGTAGTGCAGAAGATCAGGTCAGACTGTCACACTCTATAAGGGGGGGGGTTTAAAATCAGATTGTTAATTTCAAAGGAACTTTTCTAGAATTGAGTTGTGAGTTTTGATTACCTGAATTTATTTCCAATTATATAAAAACATTTTTTCTTTAGTGTTTTTTACATTCAAAGGGATCCTTAATTAAGTGGAGTCCTGAGTTAGCGACATTTAGGGTGCCCCCCCCCCCCCCCCCGGGGGGCATTTGGTACAGCTGGTCTCAGGTGGCAGAGAGAGAAAAAAAAAACCTTCATTTGTTCCGTCTGATCAGCAATTTGATTCTGAAGGAAGTTTTATTTTGAAGGACTACTGGATTCTCCACCGCATCCCGCTCATTTTTGACGCACATCGAAAATCCATCCGCTGCTTTCGTAAAGCGGCTGCGCCGACCGTGAAAGTAAAACCCGTAAGCTAGCAAAGTTGACAAAAAAAACAAACGTATTCGGATAGTTTGTTTAAAAAGAAGAGCCAGGGAGAAAACAGAAGAAGAGCCTTGGACTTCAAAATAAAAGAGAGCTGTATTTAACAGACAAACGGAATGACAAAACAGGAGCCTATATATACTCCAAATATGGCGTTCACCATAATAACAATGCAGAATATTCCACTGTCTAATGTTTCGAGGATGCTGCTAATAAAGTTATTCAAACGGTGGATTCACTTTATTATTGGTGTTCCCCCCCTGAAGGGGTCGTCACAGCCAATCAGCCTTTACTGATTCACACAGGTGGTTTGGCAGCGATGCCCTTCCTGACACAACCCCGTATGTAGTCCCGGCTGGGGTCCGGCACTGGGGGGGTCCAGACTTGGGCCCCCGTGTGGCTACATTAGGGTCTTGGACTCACACTGGATGAAGCTCATTGCCCCCCCCCCCCCCCCCCAAACCCCAAACCCAAAAATCTTGTTTTTGTTATAAGTTTTTTTTTTGTTTACGTTTTAGCGCAGACTCAACTCAGCCCGCACTTCCCATCATCCTCCTGTTTACACGCTCTCCTGCTAGCTTACAGCCCCTCATGTCCCCAACTTGACATTAGCAGCGCAACAAAAAACGGCGAGTAATATTGGAGCCAGAAATCAATCAAAATAACAAGATGAACGCCTTTTTGAGAAGTTGAATCCAGAAAGTCTGCAGCTAGAAATATTTTTTCTTTTTTTTAGATTTCCAGGAATTTAAATCCTGTAATCCTGACTGCAGTTGTTTATAGTTCAAATTAGATCAAATTGGTAATAAGTTGCAATGATTCCATCAAGTTTAAGGTCATAACAGTAGTTTTATGAGTGCCTAACCATTAGACAGGTGTGTGTTATGGCCAGCCTCATACAGGTGTGTGTGTGTGAGAGGTCTGATTTACAGGCCACTGGTGTGTTTAATGGAGCTGATGAAGCAATGATCGCTCATCCAGGGCTGCCCTCCCCCCTCCACCCTCCCAGCCTGGCATCCGCGTGACCGCACGCCCCACAAAGTCTATCTGTGCACGCACAAATCCCGCTTTACGGGGGATAATCCAATGACAGCCAATTTGCTGCAAGGATATGTTTTTTTTTACTTATTTATTTCATTCTTTATTTATCCATAGCTTATGCTTTTACAAGGCAATTTGTTAGGTGGCCAGCTGGAGGAGGGGGAAAGTCTCCCGTTACCATGACACCCCTGAATCCCCTCACCTGCTCATCCTTTTAAGATGAAAAAAAAAAAAAAAGTCCAAAGTAATCATGAAAGTGTCACATTTCAGCTGGGAGTGGGAAAAAAAGGTGCCTTCAGGGTCATCCGGAAAGTCTCCACTGTCTCGGTCACTGGTGTCCTCTTCCTTTTTATTTTTCTTGGCTTTATCTTCCTCTCCTCCTCCTCTTCCTCCTCCTCTCCTCCGCTGCCTTGTTAGGCCTCCTCCTCCTCTCCTCTGTGACAGCGGTTCAATAGGCAGCGCCTCCAGAGTGGTCTTGCTCAGTCAGTGGCCAATTACCCAGTCACACCGCTCGTCCTCCGGGATGAACAGGATTAGCAGATCTGTCGTACGACCGCACACACACACACGCGCGCGCCCACACACACATAGCCTCGGACACCTGTCAATTCATCCTGAACCTACAACCTGCAGGTTCTTTGACAAAAAAAAATAAAATAAAAACCGCCTCATCTTTTTCTCCAACGGGCAATTTGACAGGTCAGTGAAGAGAGGCGGCGTTGGCGAGGCGGCGGCATCAAAAGCACGAAAGGTAAAGTTTGAGCTCCAGTGGAGCAGTTGGTCAGCAGAGCTGCGTTCAGGGAACCAAGCCCACCTGGAGCGAGTTTTTTTGTTGTTTTTTTTGCTAAAGGCCATAATAGGAAGCTGATGTCCACGTGGAAAACGGCGCTCTGTCTCCGTCTGTCTCTGCTCTGGATGAGGAAATGTAAAAGCAACATTAACTGTGGAAACGGCGCCTGGAGCAGAGTTTATTGATTGAAGCCTTGTGTTGAATAAAAACATCTGACATTGGGGTTTTTGTCTTTTTGATTCCAGCGTTTTACGGTTTGATCATCATCTAGCAGAGGACCAATTCAAACAGTTTCATATCACGTTTCTGGTCAGCTTTTGGCTGAAGTCGAGGAAACTTCTGGAGATCGAAGCAGCAAAAAAAAGAAAAACCCAAAAAATAAAAAACGCTCCTGTTGCTTCCAAACTGATCTGTTTAATCACCTTAAAAATCTATAAAATGTGTTATTTCTGCAAAAATGTGGACACATTTTTCCCTCATTTTGCTCCAGTTAGAAGAACAAACAAATGAAAACATGCTTCATGTTATTGTTATTTTATTTAATTTCCCTCCCGATTTGCCAAAAGAGGTCACTTTTCCAACCTTCCAACTGAAAAACAACCATCACAATAATTATTCAACTGGGATATTTTTGTAGAAAATCAGTAAACAGAGCTTAGAGAAAGAAATAAAGGTCAAATAAAAAGGAGCAAATCCTCACACAAGTTCATAAACACACTTTCTCATCCATCCATTATTCGCCATCCCTTCAAAATAAAATATTGTTTACCAGTTATGTCCTGCTTTTATTGATTGTTTGCTGGTTTTATTCATCGCTTGTTAAGTGGAACACATTGATCTTTTGTTGTTTGTGGGTTTTATCCATCACTTCTTTTTTTTTTTTCTTCGTTTACGTAAACCTTCTTGTTGTTTAACAAGTTTTGGTGTTTTAACAATTATTTATTTGTTCTTTACTGTTTTATCTATTAACCGTTTATCGTGTGCAGGTTTTGTCCATTATTTGTTTGTTGTTTACAGGTTAAATCTATACATTTCATGTTGTTTACACTACTTGTTTGTTGTTTTTGGACTATGGTCAATTTGTTGTTCATTATCTCTTGTTGTTTACAGGTTTCAATCATTATTTGTTTGTTATTTTTGCCTTTAATGCCTTATTTGTTTGTTCTTTACAAGTTTGACAACTGGTAAAAGGTATTATATTATTTGTTCTCTACAAGTTCTATTAAGGATTTGTTTGTTTTTTATTTTCAGTCAATTGTTTACAGGTTTTATAAATTATCGGTTTATTGTTTCCAGATTTGAACTATTTTTTGTAAATTGTTTACATGTTTTTAACATTATTTGTGTGTTGTTTACATGTTTTTCCATCTTTTCTCATAGATTAAAAGTTGTATCTCTCTTTTGTTCATTGTTTATGTATTTTATCTATTTTGTAACCTGGTTATGAGTTTTGTTTGATTGTTTATGGCTTTCTGGTATTATTTGTTCTTTCAGCTTTTATTTATGAACAGGAGAAGTCATATTTGTGGTGGTTCCGGGACGGACCGGGTCCACATGGAGGATTCTGGAAAAATGGATGGATTTGGGCGGAGCTTCATGTTCGCAGGCTGAAGATTGATGTTTGTGGCTGAACAGCCATCGATCGATCTCAACACTTATTGGGTTTCTGCGGTCTTTCAGCTGTGAGACTTTTCATAAAACTATTGCTGACTGATTCACCCATTAATTATGCTCTCAAAGAACCTTTTTCCTCAAGAAAAGTGATCATAATTTTAGATCTTTTAAGGGTTCACCTTTTTACAGGCGGGAAATCTGCTGTTTGTGCAAAGTTAATAAGAAATGTTTCTTTTTCTTTCTGTTCTTGATCGCTGCCGCCTATCAGAGATGATCCTTGGAGTGCAGTTCATTTGTAAATGTGGGCTTTTAAAAGAGTATTTCTGCATAGTGATGTTGTTTTTAAGTCACTTTGGAGCAGAAAACACAAACTATTGGCCGCTTCCACATGCATATAGACTCCGACTTAATAATGAATGACAAGCATCAGTTTTCTAGGTGAGTGATGCATCATCCGTGCACAAGAGGGCCATTTGTTTGATAAATAGTTGGTGGTTGTGTAGATAAAATGCCTGAGCAGTTTTGCATTGGCCCATTCTTCAACACCGATACGATCTCCGTCCTGTCTCCGCCGTGAACCCAGAGCTCCGGCGTCGTTCGAGTACCCAAAAATAACATTTTTGTCGATTATTCTGCTGTTTGGCTTGCAGCGGTGAAGAACTGCCAGCGTGGCAGCGCCTTAACCTCCTCGGCCCACACAGATCCACCGCGGGGGAAAGCGTACAGCCGGGCCTTTGTTCCGACCTCATTCTGAATTCTGGTCAGGGCCCGCGAGTTTCATGAGATACAAACCGCGTCTTGTTGGGTTTTAGTGAATTATGTTGTGCGACGAGGAGCCCCGGGGAAGAAAGTTTCCCAGTTTAGCAGGATCATGCATCGTATGTTTGTGTCTGTAGCGCATAAAGAATCTGTTTACATATGTTTAAGGGGAAATCTAAGGGGGTTTTTTTTATCACTCCAGAAGCTAAATCTGTGAGGAAAACATACAGACAACCTCCTTTGCTAGAGGTCAAGGGGAGATTTTCCTCCTGATCTGGGAAAATGTTTTGTTTCAGCCTTTTATAGACCGTCTGTGAGCATTTTACACAATAATGAAATCTATTATATATATATATATATGTATATATATGGAGTAATTAGGTGAGTTAAAGTTGCGCGGCAGGGGCTTCTCACTAATTACAAAGTTCAGAAATAGCCCTTTCTTTATCTGCAACCTTGGTGCAGCGGTGCAGCTGTAAGCCTGGATTTGCCCCAAGCATCGACCCGCCAGCGTCCTGCTCCGTCCATATTTACTCTGCCGCTGCTTGGGAATCTGGGAAGGAGGCTGCCGGTCTGGATGGGAAAAAGGAGGTGAAGGTTAAACGGGTTTGGATCAGTACAAGAGACGGAGATTTTCAGGTGGAGAAGAGTTCGGAGAAGGAAAATAATTTAGGATTTTGTCAAATAATTCAGAAATCTTTAAGACCATGAAATGATTGAGTTTTGGTGGGCTGATCCCTATAACATAAAAAAAACGATCATTATCTTTTTTTTTTTTAAATCAGCTAATTTAGTCACAAATCCCCCCCCCCCCCCCCCCCCCCCCCCCCCCCGAAAAAATGTTTTTTCGCAAAATTTTGCAGCGTGTGTGTGTAATTTTCCTCAAACGTTTGCCTTTTTATGGTTTGAAAGTTCATATTTACATCCCGCAGCCGTCCCGGGCTGAAGGACCCGTTGTTTTCTCAATGATTCTTGACTAACATCTGACTAACATGACTAACATTGACTAACATGATCTTGACTAACACACGTCTGCAGGTTAAGTCTACAGCCACAACTGAAGCTTCCTCACGTAGAGGTCGCCATCTTGAATAATTAAAAAAAAAATCACCTTAAACTCCCCCAAAAGATTTTGATCTATCGCCTCCTCAACCATCATATGGAAGCTACTCAGGAAAAACGTTGGTTTCAAAAGTTGTTAACTTTGAACGGCGTTAGTGTGGCAAGCTTGCAATAGCGCCGTTCTCCAGTTGCTCGCCGATTTCTTACTGCAATACTATGAGAATTAAATACAAGAATCTCTGGCTCAAGCTGAACAAAATGATATGACATATGATAGGAACATACACTGAGCAAAAATATAAACGCAACACTTTTGTTATTGCTCCCATTTTTTATGGTATGAACTCAAAGATGTGAAACATTTTCCACAAACACAAAATAACCAGTTCTCTGAAATATTGTTCACCAATCTGTCTCAATCTGTGATAGTGAGCACTTCTCCTTTGCCAAGACAATCCATCCCACCTCACAGGTGTGCCATATCAAGATGCTGATAAGACAGGATGATTATTGCACAGGTGTGCCTTTGACTGGCCACAAGAAAAGGCCACTCTGAGATCTGCAGTTGTGGTTTATTGAGGGGGTCAGGGGACTCAGACAACCAGTCAGTATCTGGGGGGTAGTGAATAAAAATCCTCCATTGCCAAGGAAACTCAAAAGTTTACTTTTACAGATTCTTCTAAAAATTACGTAGATCTGTTCGTCATCACCAGGCGACCAAAAAATAAACTTGTTGCTATGGAGATAAAACCAACAAAAAAGCAGCATTTTTGAAAAAGTATTTTTTTAATGAATTTGTCACGTCCACACAACGCAACGCCGCTCCCGGCTTTGAATAACATTAATTTTTTTAAGCTGAAGAGGATTTTATGAAAAAAATAAACAATAAAAAGAATGCTTTTGTGTTGGTGAAAGTTGCTGGAACAGATCACCAAATGTGTTTGGTACCACAAATGAGACAAGAAGACAGAGACAGAAGTTTAGCTAAAGGTGTGCAGAAGTTACTTGACCTTAAAAATCCTGATAAAGTTTAAGGTTTAAGCTCTCCAAGGCCCGACCCTGACCAGAACCCCTCTCAGAAGATGAAACCCGAGCTGCTCTTTGACCCGCTTCTGCATGCAAATCAAAGCCGGATCAATCCAGGATGGTCTGGTGAATTCATTACGCAGCCATTGTTCCGGTCTAGTCCAGCGATCCATTGAACGAGATGGACTCTTTGTGTCTTCTGCGATTTGAGAGGATAATTAGGTTTTCCAGATTGGCGCCAGAGCGATTTGGATCGCTCTGTTCACACCTCCCGTTGGACGCCACAGCCAAAAATGGACGCTTAAATCCTTTAAAGACGTAATTTAAGGTTAATAGAAGAAGCTAGGCGTTTATGCATTTCAAATGAGCACATTAGCATCCCATAATTGAGTGTTTAGTCATTGGATTTCCATTAGCTCTTGTTAGTGATGGCCGCCTCGTGCTAAGTTGAATCACGTGCACACCCTGTGCGTCCAGAGTAACTGGTAACACCAGAGGATCACCTGAACGCCATCAGTTCATGCAACGTCCATTAACCTTACGAACACGACACGATGCGCCTGCCACCGACACCACAGTGGTACGTTCCGTTTCCATCATGCTCCCCTGAAGATGCAGCCACTCCTCTTAAACAGACCCCGACCAGCCATGAACCCTGTGCCCCCACCTCTTAGGGAGGTGTTATCATCGTCTCAGAATGCCGACTCTTCGGCTGTTGACCAGTTTGCCAAACCATTCCGATGATCTTTCCAAGATGTAATAAAGTTTGGGTCGTTTAGGTTGATTTACCGGGTCACCGGTTAACTAACTGGGTCAGTTTGTACCAAATATCAAATTCAAATTTGAAAATTCAAAAGGTTTGAGTTAGTTTTGTGAAAAATTTTGGGGAAAAAAGTCTGTCATGCAGGTGACTTAGATGATTAAATAAAGAACATTATTCAAAAACTGGAGATAAAAGAGCAAATTAAATTAATTAATGGAAATAAAATGTAAAAGAAAAAAGAAAAAAAGTCCAAATTTAATGAGAATAAATTCATTCAAAACTGTGAGAAAAAATTCCATATTTCAATCAGTTTAATTAATAAGATTAGGATTTAAAACATATGTTTACTATGACAACATCCTGCTTTTACAAAAAAGAAGCTGTGATGTCATAAAAATAAAGTTTTTTTATAATAAATTCATTGAGATTCCTGAACAGTGTGACGTCATTTCCGGTTTCTCCTGACTGTCTGATACACACAAAACAATGCTTGGTTGTATTTGTTTAAACATTTTAAAAGGTAAAACTCCTTTCCTTGTAAAATTACAACTTTTAGAAGCACAAATTTATGACTTTATTCTCATAGATTGTTGAATTTTTTTTGTCATAACTTTAAAAATTTTGGCTTGTCAAATTTTGACTTTTTTCTCCAGATTTTCCACATTATTCTGGTAAAACTTGTATGTGTTTTTTATAATTCCATTACTAGTAACATTTTGTGGGTTTGTATTTTTTTCTCAGAATTTTGTAAATTGAATTTCATAAAATGTCAACTTTTTTTTGCAGTTTTGCAACTTTATTTCTTAAAAAACTTTGAGTGTTTTTTCACAACTTTACAAATTGATTCACAAAACATTTCGAATTTTTCTCATCATTTTACAAACTTTTACTAATAAGTTTTTGCTCTCACATCTTTACGACTTTACTTTCCTACAATTTTGGCTTGTACGACTTTATTTGCACACATGAAATTCCTATTTTTTCTCATAATCTCATGACTTAATTTTGTACAGTTTTGACTTTCTTATTAACTTATTTCTCATAAAATGTTGCCTTTTTTCTAGTTATTTTTTAAATTAAATTATGACCATTTTCTTATAACTTTGCAACACAATTTTATTAATATTTCTGATTTTTCTCATAATTTCACAGTTCTTTACAATTCAATTTTTACCTTTTTTTCTTTTACCTTTATTCTCATAATTTTCCAACTTCGTACACATAAAATTCTATCTTTTTTCTCATAATTTTATTACTTTGTTTTTATAATGTTTAGATGCTTTTTGTATCATTTTACGAAATTTCTTCTTGGAAAATTTGGACTTTTCCCCCCTAATTTTGCGACTTTAGTCACAAAATTTCCACAGTAAATCCAACCAGCAGCACCTGGTGAGGGGGCGTGGCCAACTCACATGTGACACCGGCTTCAGTCGGATGCCTCAGTTGGCACAGAATAACGCTGGTCGTTCTCACGTTTGGCTCCACAGGCAGCTGAACAGGAAACACAACTACTTAAGCAGTTGTTGCTCTTTCAGAATAAAAGTCTGCAGAGTCGTTACACACGTGAATCCTGTTTGTGTCTCACAATGGCGTGCTTCCAGTGAGTCATCTGTGGAATGCTGTTAGAGCAGCTCAACCGCCGGCCATGCTTCTCTAAGAGGTTCTGACGTGTACTTTCTTGAAGGAGGTGCATGTTATCTCAGTATCTACATACAACTTGGAGTAGAAGTGATTCACACAGAGGAGAACGCTAAAAGTTTAGTCCACATCTGTGACTTCCTGTTTCAGGTTTCAGTCCAGAGAAGACTGTACATCTGGGTTTGGACTTTACTTAAGAAGGCTTGCAGTGGAGTCACATCTCTGAATGAAAGAAATGTCCATATTTGTACCATGAATGCATACTTTAAATGTTTTTATTTTTATATTCAGAAGTATTAACAACACTACAAAGGTCAACACTGACTGACCCGTTTTGCACAAAATTAAAACCAAAAAGGAGAAAAAACTTTATAAAATGTTCTGCTCATTTACCTTTTTTTTCTAATTCGTTCATCTGGACCAGGGGTCGGCAACCTTTTTTACTCAAAGAGCCATTTGGGACCGCCCCCAATGAAAAAAAAGGCACCCGGAGCCACAACCCGTTTTGACATCATTATATATATTATGCATGTATATATTATATCAAGGGTGCTCACTACGTCGATCGCGATCGATTTTCAAGGACATGAAGTTTGCGGGACAGAAAAGATTTTAAAAAAAAGTACTTCTTTCTTTTCATCGTCATGTTTATTAGTTACATGTTTATTTGAACATTATTGTTTATGTACTGATGATTAAAAACGACACAGTGAGTTTACATAAAGATACTTTTGTATTAACAGATGAAGCGTTTTATTACAAAGACAGAAAGCAGCGACCATCGTATTCATGCTCTGCTGTAAGCGGTGCAATGCGGGGAGCGTGGCATATTATGAGGCATTTGGCGCTGCTGGCTCCGTATGAAGCGCGTGCCTCGCAGCTTCCTTGATGAGCTCGTATTTATCGGGCGAGAACTGCAGAGCTAATAGCAGGAGGAGACACGCGGGGCGGCTTCAATAAACACTCCGGTTGCTGGTCTTCTACCGGGGGCATGGTGTGCCGCGGGGCAGAAAACGACGTTCTGACAGAGAGTTTATGCTGAGTGAATTTAAACCCGCGTCTGCAGTGACGTATGTGTCAGAGGATGTCCGATTGGCTATTCTGCATGTCAATCAAGTCCTGTACTTTTCGGTGAGGATTTTGATTGGCTGGTGGATTTTTGAGAAGTACTTTTTTTTAATCTACTCTGTCCCGCAATCTACACTCATGTCCTTGAAGAAACATACATCGCTGCACATGCGTGTTTAAAAACACGAAGCGCAAATTCTCTGTCATCAGAGAGTTGCTCTCTCCTCCGCGGCACGTCAAGTTCCCGGCAGAAAACCACTCCGGACCCGGAGTGTTTAGAGAAGCCGCCCCACGTGTCCTCCTGCTACCAGCTCTGCAGTTCTCACCCGATAAATACCAGCTCATCAAGGAAGCTGTTTTTACGTGGCACGCGCTTCGTATGGAGCCAGCAGCGCCTTTGAAATGCCATGAGAAATGAACAAACTAAAATAAAATTGAATTTTTTATAAAATACTCATTATTTTCCAAAGTCACAGGGAGCCACAACAGAAGGATGAAAGAGCCACATGTGGCTCCGGAGCCATGGGTTGCCGACCCCTGATCTGGACAAACGTCATCATCCAATCAGCAATGTCCTGTAGTGCCCACCTTAACCGATTTCCTGAAGAAAAACAAGGATAAAAGCATTTAGTTAAAAAAAAAGGCAATTTCCAGGAACAAAAGAAGAAACCGGGAAAGGTAGGTTTCATGGGACATTGCTGATTTCATTCAATTGTTGTTGCAATCTTTAATATCTTTAACAGGAATTCGTTGGTGTGATTTGTCCTTCAGAGCCACCATACTTTAGCCCATGCATTCTCACTAAGAATATATGTTTTTTTCTTTCTTTATTTTATTTTTGTTTTGGACAAAAACAAAAAATTCTGCAGGGAAATGAAAGAACTGAAAGAGAGAAAGTTGCTTTTACATTTTTTGACAGATTTTGGATTAATAAGAAATAAAAAGTACACACACATATATATATATATATAAATATATATAAAACAGAAGCAACAAAGTGGATTGGCAGTCTTTTATGAATAAAACAGATTGAAATAAAACATTTTTCCCTAAAAGTGCTCGTAAAGGTGCTGAACAGGACGCTGATGGTTGCATGGCGACGGACCTCCTGATGCGACTGGCGTGGAAACCCCTGCACGGATCTGGAAGCCGAAACGAGGAAGCAGAGCAGAGGTGAAAGCCTGACAACATCTCCGAGGCGTTTTCATGAAAATGCAGGAAAAAAGAGTCCCCATTTTGGAGCCATTAAAACATTTTCCCATGCAGCCTCTTTCATGTCGCCTGTAAGCACTTAAGCCCCCCCCCCTCCCCTTCCACCTTTTCCAACCACTGCTTGTACAGAGTTTCCCCTTTGTTGCAAATGTAGCCCCATAATTGTCCAAATCAATGTTCGGCAGTCTCTCATGCCGCGATTAGGCAGAAAATGAGGTTATGTGGCAGTTGCCATGGTTTCAAAGCAGCGAAATTCTAAAGAAGATCTCGCGCAAATCCTTTGACTGGCACGGTATAATGAACTTAAATTACAGCAAGTTTTGTCTCAGTGTTGGTTTTAATTGCTTGGCGGCTGTCATTGACAGAGGCAAGAAAATGAGAAGAAAACGGGGGTGGGAGGGGAGTGAACGAGCGGGAAACGGGGGGCTTATGCGCCAGAGCGCTAATTTGATCCATTAGGGGATGGCGGTGTGTGAGAAAGAGATGCTGTACCTGAGTCCTGGATGCAAAGTCTCAGCGCTGAGGGGTGAGAGCGCCGCCCCGTCACGCTCAGGCTTCAGCTGAGAAAAATCTCATTAGTCTAATTAAGCGTGTGCAACAGTCAAGCATGGAGACTCCCGTGCAGCTTCTCGCGCAGGAACGTGTGAACATCAGTTTCCTTTTTGTTTAAAAAAAAAAAAAATGTGTAAAAAAAAAAAAAAGTGTGGATGGATGGGTGCAGCCGACAAATCCACATCCTATTTTCTGACTGTTTTTGTCGTTGCACGCCGCCTCGGCGAGCGCGTGTGCTGAGGAAGGTTTTTGACTACGGCGGAACCTGAAGTGCAAATCACACCAACAAATCAGTCAGTGCTAAAATATTTCAAAGATCACGGCAATTAAAAAAAAAAAAAAAAGCAAAACAAATACTAGGAAAAACTAGAAATCAAGACAGATTTTTTTCCCCCAAAAAATGAAACAAGTAAACAATGAAAACGTTTTGGGAAAATTCCAGAAATCTAAATACAAAAAATGGAAAAATTAAATAAAAGAAGAAAAAGTATGGGACGTAGCTGATTCGATGATGACGTTTGTCCGTCTTTAACATGTTTTTGCGTTGAGTGATTTCTCAGTGTGATTTGGACTTCAGGGCCACCGTATTTGACTTAACAAGCAGCTTAAATTCGCCAAGATTTAGCTTATTTATCAAACCGCTAAACCAAAGGGCCAACCTACTAGAGACACAACGACGTCGCCACAATTCGGTTCCGACCTCAATCACAGAGTCGTTCACAGAGTTGTTTCGGTTGGATATGCGTCTTGTTTTAAAATTGAGTCGTACCTACAACTGTCACAAGAACAGGTAGACGGCTGGATCCAACTGCAGCAGGTTTATTAGCTCAGCTAAAAGTTCACAAAGCTAAATGGGAGCCTCAGAAAAGAAACAGGGGTAGTCAGGATCCAGGCGAGAGTCGGGGCAGGCAAACAGAGTCAGAACCAGAAGACCACATCCAGATACAACGCTCGGTAACGCAGGCAGAGAGGCACAAACAGTACGTCACACTGAGTGAGGCTCAGTGCAGAGCTTAGGTAGACTGAGGGATTGCAAATGAAAGTCCAGGAAGTGTGCGCTAGGGTTGCTGGGAGATGTAGTGCGTTCACAACTCTGGAGACGGTTCTCGCCGGTGACCAGAGGGGGAGACAGAGCTCTGACCTCTGACAAAAATGTTTTTTGTTGGTTTTAAATCTTTTCTCCTGTGAGAACAGGAAGTTTGTCTAAAAAACCTAGGTTCAACTTTAACATCGGTGACAACTACTTAACACGCGCTTTTCGACGTGTCGCAAGTTTTTTCCGCGATCAACGTGAATCCGCAGAGAAAAGCGGCTTTTCACGTCAGCCTCTGATGATTTTTTAACGTTTTAAAGACTGTCGTCAGGAGACTGGATGGTAAAATATTCTATTTTGGCCTTTTTTTTATGATAATAGAACTCCAGCTCCACGAAAAGCTGGTGGAAGGACAGAAACTGTGGAGTACAAACGTGTGCCTCCAGAACATCATGCTTGATGATGCCTATTTTGCTTTCAACAACTGGTATTGTTGCCATTTCTGCAACTTTTTGACAGCCGCTGCTATTCACGGGCGACAGCGTTCGGCTATTGGATTGAAGCAGCTGCTCACAAAAGAAATGCAGAAGCAGGAATGAAATTCATCTTTTGTGATGGCACACTCGCCGACAGCAAGAGAAGGTCTACGGCGGTAATCCCTGCCACTGATTCAGGGCCTGTAATTGTAAGTGGCGCAGCAGGAAGTGCAGCAAGTCTCGGCTATTGACCGACTTGGGTCTCACACTGAGCTAAAACACTGGGGTGGTGGCACCGCCGCTGAGAACATGTCAATTGTGCTCTTTATAAAACGGTGGAGCTGCTTGGAGACTGAAAGCAAATCAGCGTCTATCGACCCAGACAACCCAGCTCGGAAAATTGTTGCCAAAAAGCCCAGAACAAAAAGAAGCAGGAAAAACACGACGTTGCTGGACTGGTATTGACAAGCAAACGCTCTGGATGGTAAACTTTACTTCCAAAAGATGAAATAAAACTACAACAAAATGGACGATAGTAACCCGTTCGGACGGGCACAAAGTTTCTGCTGAGAGACGAATGAAAGAAGGGCAAAAACAACCAGTTTCAGGCTGTTTTTGTTCAGAAGAAGCTGAAAGCGGGTCCAAAACACTCAGGAAGGGACATAAAACAAACAACTTCTATCTACAAACTGACCTGTCCAAAGCAGAGGATGTGTTCTTACAAATAAAAGATATAAAAGTCCCTAAAAGATCTGTCAATGGTGTTCTGGGCATGCTTTTGTGGCATTTTTCTGAAGGAAATTAAGCTTAAAATTGCATTTCTTTGCTTAAATTGTTTTGAATCAGGGGCAGACGAAAAAACTGCATTTGTAAAAAGTTGTAGAAATACGTCGCAAGCTCCCAGCGACGGGGAGGGGAAGAGGGGCGGTCCTGCCCACTCCTCAGAGCGGAAATCCTAATGAAGTCCTGCCGCTCTGCAGAAACTATATAAAAAAAAACAACACATATTTTTTACCTTTTGGCTAAAAGCGGCACCATCATCATCATCATGTTTTGAAAATTGATCAAAAGATAATAATAATAATGGGTTGGATTTATCTGCACTTTTCCAGACACTCACAGCATTTACTATGTGTCCATTATTCATTCATACTTGGTGATGGTAGCTACTGATGTAGCCACAGCTGTCCTGGGGCAGACTGACAAAGGCGTGGCTGCCAGTTTGCGCCTACGGCCCCTCTGACCATCACCAGGACATTCATGCACATTCACACACCAGTGGAGCCACACTGGAGGCAAGGAGGGTGAAGTGTCTTGCCCAAGGACATAACGACAGTTGTGGTGGGAGGAGAGGGGATCGAACCGCTCAACCGCCTGAGCCACTGCCGCCCCCAAGATGATCAGAGTGGCACTTTAATCACAACTTATCAACAGTTTGAGGAGGACAAACATTTAGCCTGATTCCAAATCCTTCTCTATACAGAACAGGTGTGATGGTTAATGGTGTGTACTTGTGTGGCGAATTCCTACTTTCCATGAAGGCCCGTTCACACACTGCCAAACACCGGCCCCAACCTTCCACCAGAGGCAATTTGGGGTTCAGTGTCTTGCCCAACCGGCTGGGAAGGCGGGAAGCGAACCTACAACCTTCCGATCAAAGGTCGACTACCATAACACCAAAAATGAAATCTTGCCTGAGTGTAACCTTGGCGCCAGCTTTGCTTCTGGTACAGTGAGATGTTACATCACTCTCATAGACTGTACATGAGAACTGGACTGAGTGGCCCCAAACAGGAAGTGGCTCCAAGAAGCCAAAATCCCAGAGACTTCTATAGAGGAATAAACAGGGCGTATTCGGACTGGGAAAATTCTTTTGTCCGGCTGAATATGTTCCGGATCGAGTCTCGATTCTTGCGTTTGGTCAGCATTCCAACTGCCATCAACCGAAACATGCTGTTAAAGCTTGTAAACGAAACCATGTGACTAAAGAGCTCTTCAGTATTTGGCCAGTAACTATGAAGGCGGGTCCAATGAACAAGAAAGAGACGGACGCGCTGCGCTTTACAATTATGTGCAATTGTATGCCATTTTGTGTGTGTGCACACAAAAAAATGGGTGGCGTTGCTCACCCAGGAAGCTCGCCTTCACACTGAAGCTCTAAAATTGCAGCAAAAACTGCATCTTTGCATCCCACAGCAACAACCACCATGGGTCACCTGGATCCCCAAGGTGGCTCATTCTTAGAAGATCCCTGTTTAATTTTAGGCACTTCCTGCTCCTGATTGCACCTGATGTCTTCCTGCTTAAGGGCACAAATGCTCACAAGTCTTTTGCAGAATCTTCATGACAAGTTTCAGTCTCAAACCCTCAGGCTAAAGTGAATATTTGTTGGTTGGGACAAAAAAACAGGAAGTTGGTTATTCTACATGGTTTTTTTTTATAGCAGACAGGAGATAAACTTTGTTGATGAGTCAAATAGGTAATGACTGACTTTTAGGTCCAAGTCCTCGTCTCTGCTTTTGGGAATTGTTGGTTATTTTGTTGTTTTTATAAGGGTTTTCATCAATCAGAGATGGTTAGAAAACAAGTGTTAGAAGGTCTACGGTGGTTGAAAGCCAACGGTAACCTCCAAAATGTGCATTTCAAAAAGACACGACAGTGCTTCGCCCTGCATGCCGTGGACTATAAGTCTTCGTCGGTCCTTCCAGAAGTAAAAATGAAACCTTGAAAAGGTTCAGGAAACCCTGGAGTTGGAAAAGACTTGGCGCTCATGAAAGCTGATGGAAGTTCACGCTCGGCTGACTTGACTTGTGAAGGAAACCCAGCTGATGGCAAATGCATGTTTTCCTGCATCAAATAGAGGACTCAACAACAACAAAAGCTGCTTCTGTTTTCAGCCAATTAAAAATGAATGAGGCGTTACGGTTTAAAGGCGGATTTTATTTTTTAACAGAAGGAAAAACTTTTAGGGAGGTGTTTACATCAATTAAACATGAGGAGTGCGCTCTGCAGGGGACAAAGGTTTTTATAAAGGCCGTGTCACGTACAGATAAAAATTGGTCAAATGTGAATACACGAAGAATTAGTGAGAAAATTTATATCAGGAATGAACCACGGAAGTGGTACGAATAAACCACGCAGAGAACACGTAAACCAACGTAGAACATGAACCGTGTGTGATCATTACTCTGTTTATATGCAATTAATTAGTGATTCCTGTGTCAATTACGTTATTTGAACGTGACAGTTGCGCCCTATACGCGATATAAAAGTTATACATCGACGGTACAAGCGTGAAAAGTCCGTTAGACATATGTGGAATGCCACAAATTTGCATCTTGCCAAAATCATTTGGGTAATTATTACGTACGTAAAATACATAGTTTATAGTTTGGTCTTGACTGACCGAAAAATTTTGAACCGCTCAAAACCGAACTCATCTGAAGACCCGTTGACCGAAACCCTCGATGGGCATCTTTCATTTCATTCTTATTTCATTTCACTTTCATTTCTATAGCCAAATATTTACGACAACACTTATCTCAATGGGCTTCATACCGGTAACTGTGTAATAAACATGAATCATAAAGAACTAGAATTAACTAATTAACGTGGAATTAACCTTCGCAGTAAGGAAAAACTCCTAATGAGGGAGGGATCCTCCGGACAGGCGATGTACCAGAACTCCTAGAGAAGAACCATCTTATCTAACTCTACAACTACATGTTCTAATAGATGGGCTTCATTCAGATGGGTTGGGGGAAGGCTGGGGACGCGAGACGAGTCCACAACAAAGTACAGGAGCACGGAAAAATCTCTGCACACATCGACAAATGACGAACACAAGACACAATTGAGTATATAACACATGTATCAAGAAAAACCGAAATTTCATACATGGAAAAAACGCAAAATGTAAATAGCAGCTGTCTGTACAATGAAGGAGTGACATGGACTCGTCTGGTCTCCCCGTGACGCAGTTAGAAGAAAAACCGTGGACGATGGGAGTTTCCAGGAGGCGTTAACATCTGGAGGAGCCTAATCCCAGCAGGAGCAGCTGGAGCTCCTGCTGGGATTATGTCGTCTCCTTGAAGTTACACTCAGGGATTATGGACAAGAGTGCAGGCATCGTTGGATTTACTAATTAGAGATCACCTCTTTTTTTGGCCTTTCATCCACTCATGTTTTCTCTGGATGAGATCAAAGGGTAGGCAAAATGGAGGCCGCCGCCCACTTTTATCTGTCCTGTAGCAGTCCTGGACTGCAAGGACCAGACGGTTTTCCCAGCACTGCCCAGGGTTTAGAACGACAATTTCACCCATGCCACAAACTTAAAAACTCACCAAAATCTGCACACACCTTGTGTTTATTGTATGACCCCGCCCTAAAAATGATGACATCACAACAGGAGAAACTCTACAAAAAAAAACAAAAGAATGGGGCCAAAATCTCTTGTGGGGCTCAAATAAAAAAACAAAACCAAAACACACACGTCATGGGATATCAAAAGGGAGTCTTGACGTTATTATGGGATGGCCAAAGGACCTACAGGTTGGCGGCCCTTAACATTTTCCCACAATATGCAAAAATAAAAACTTTGGTTAAAGTTCACACACAGACCACCAGGTTATGTCTACAACCACATATTAATCCCGAATGTCCCAAACCCCATAATGGTTTTTGGGACATCTCAATAGGTCAAAGGTCATTACAGTTGCAAAACGTATACACTTTATCAGAACAATCGGACTAAAATTCAAAATTTTTGATTTTCCAAACGACTTTAATTTAAATTAAGGAACTGCTGTTTTCTCCCACAAAATGCATTCAGGCCATCTTCTTTTTTTGTGTACTTTCCACTTTAAAAGATCAGAGAACCTGAAAAATGCAGGTTCTGTTTCCATCCGTTGCTAAGAACTCCTCTGTCTGAAGCAGCAGCCAGGATTTCTGACTCATTTCTATAAATCTATAACTAGAATCTCCAGTTGCAGTGAAAATCTGAAACTTCAGGCTAATTATTTAGATTGACCCTAATCTTAATTATAATCTGGGATTATGTAGCTCTCAAATTTACTGACAGCATTTTGAGAGAGAAAAAACAGTAGTAGAAAAAGTTTTAAACTTTTTTTTTACCAAGTAAAAACCTCCTAGATGAATTTTAGGTCAACTTATCTTGACTAATTTCCTAATTTTAACACTTTAAAGATTATTTTTAAACCCAAATGATGTCAACCCTATTACATAATCTACCTGGAATTTGTTCAAGTGAATGTGTTTGATAAAAAACAATGGAGGGAAGTTGGAAGAGTGTGCTTCACGGTGCGCGCGTGCGCTCAGGTAAAGGCAGCAGCGGTGAGGGTGGGAGTGTCAGGTGAGGCGCGCGGCGCTCTTCCGGGTTCACTTTGCTCGGTTCGGGCGCCTCCGCAGACACAGATGGCGGGA
Source organism: Oryzias curvinotus (assembly GCA_023969325.1). Lineage (NCBI taxonomy): Eukaryota > Metazoa > Chordata > Actinopteri > Beloniformes > Adrianichthyidae > Oryzias > Oryzias curvinotus. Next base: position 10,247,422 of record CM043707.1, on the reverse strand, counting down.
GTCCGCTCGTCGGTCCCGCGCGCGCGGTGACATGCGCTCGTGGCTCGGTCCGTCAGCTCAACTCGGAAGCAGAGGAAAGTTCGGCGCGCGCGAGAGTCCATTCCGACCGGAGGCACCTGTTGCTCCGGTTCCGGCACGCAGGTGTCCTGAATCAATCACCTGGATTGTTGTTGTTGTTGGCGGGGGATTCCTGTCGGAGCGGACGTGAGGGATGAAGGTGACGGTGGTTTTCGCCGACACGGCTGTGGTGGTTCCCTGTAAGGACGGATGGACGGTCCAGGACCTAACGGAGCAGGCCACCCGGAGGTACCGGCGGATTCTGGAGCAGGTAAAGGCTTCTGGGTTCGAGCGCCCAATTCTGCGTCCATTGACAAACTTCCGCAAATCGCCGTGTTTCCACTCATATCTCACCTGGTGACTCACCTTGACCAGGCGGGGTCACGTGACAGGGAGGCTCTTGCGTAACGTCACGGCGAACGGCGTCTGTCGGTTGAAGGATGGTTTCTTTTTTTTATAAGAAAGTAAAGCAGAAAATTTAAAGTTTCTGTTTTATGTTCTTAAAAACATAATCTGGATTTTGGAGACACAGATTCTACTAAATAAAACAGGAATTTAAAAAAATGGATGAAAAATAAACATCAAAACAAACAAGATATGAATATGAAGTTATTCAGTTAAACAAATGTTATTAATAACGATTTGTCTGCTTTTTTAAAGAAAAATAAACTTCTTTTTAATTAAAAAAGAATTAATAAACATTTTCTCAAAATAGTGTCTCATATATATATATATATATATATATAACTTTAGGACTAAACAATGAATCTAATATTCTAATATTTGTTTAAGGGCAGTTTTTTGTTGTTGCGTTTGGCCTCAAATTTGATTATTTAAATTTTATTTTACTTAGATTGATTTAAAAACTAAGTTGTTTCACTCTTAGGAATGTATGATCTGGTATTTTTTGTTCAGGACAGGCAACATTCCTTTCAAAGTTTAGGTATGTGACTAGTTTGGTGTGAATAAACTGGGGAGATGGGTAGGATCTCTGGTTTGCAAATAGTTTGAATCCAAACCGGAGGTATTTAAAAACAATAAAAGTCTCTGTTTAACATTTTCTGCTTCAAAGGGAATCGAACCATCTTCCACTGGAAGTCGGTGGAGGTTTTTTTTGATCCATGGCAGCATCCTGAAGGTGGAGACGCGCCATTGGCTTGTTTTCTCCCCCCCCCCCCCCCCCCCCAAACACGCATAGATGCTCCATTGTCTCACGTTTTAATCACCGGGACATTAATCATCCTGCAGAGCTGACCTTTTTATTAATCTGCAGCTGATGTGCGTGCTGTCTCGGCCTGATAGTGCGGCCTGCGAGGCAGGAAGTGGCACCGGCGGCTGTCCGCCTGCACAAAAGCCGGCCGTTTGAGCGCCGGTATCTCAGCGGGCAGGTGGAAGTTTAGCGCTGGATGTTCCCAGTGTGGCTGCAGTCGGGGCGGACAGGAACCATTGTCCTGTGAGTGATGGGGGGGATTAGGATTGGTGATAGCTGCTGTGCTTATCGGTCAGTTGCCCCCCCCCCCCCCCCTCCTCTTGGCAGGCCCCCACAGCCTCCTTGTTGCTGGAGCTGTCTGTGCTTTGAAAGCTTGGATGGAGGCGCCGATTGGCACGGCGGATGGGTTCCGCTATGCCGCCGTGGACAAACAAACTCCCATCGATTCCCCCCCCCCCCCCCCCCCCCCCGAGGGAGGGAGGTCCACACAAGTGAGGTTTGATTCCTCGCAGAGCTGATGCCGCCCCGGCCCTGCAGCTGCAACAGAACATCTGGCCTGACGGCCTGTTCCTCCACCAAGATGGGAGTCAGAAACCTGCATTTGTTTGGGTTGTTCTGTCCAGAAAAAGTCTTAATAAGCAGCAAAATCTGGGAAAATTGGTTTTCTATCAACAAAGTGTAAAGAAGTTCAGCAAATGTTCAGACTGACTGGAAGTCTGAACCCAAACCTGCTCCCGTATTACAAAAGCGATGTAAAACTATCAAATGAATGAACTCAGTAGGGGTGGGATTATATAAACTCGACTCTTCCGCTCCTTTTTAAGCAATACAGCTTGACTGTAGTTAATGATCACTATATTTAACTAAGCCAATTTGATTTAAGTGACTTTTTTGTTTTATTTTCCTTTTTTTTTTAAATTTTTTTTTATCTTTGCGTAGGCCTGGGCGATAAATCGATCAAATGAATTAATTCGAATTTTTTGTTACGGGCGATTTCAAAAATTACTAAATCGAGTTTTTATGTGGGGCATTTTTGGCCCCTCAGAGCTTCCGTAGCGTTAGTTACACACGGCACGCGACAAACAACACACGAAACAGCACGCGACAGCAAGGCTACTGGTGAGAGTGGGCAGTTTGTTCCCAAGAAAGAAATAAACTCATCTGTTGTGTGGAACTGGTGTGGCTTTACTGTCACAGACGTGGAGGAAGAGTTCCCACGCTGCAACATTTACCTAAAGGAGCCCATCGGAGTCAAAGGCTCTCACGCGCGGTCGAGTGGCACGCGCTCAGTCCTCTGTACATATGTACGCGCCCTAACACACACGCGACTTGACACACATACTCATTCTACAACGCCTGTATAGTTAGTTCATTAGTTAGATAGTTATTTTTTGCTGTTATTTGTTAATAAAGATACTGCGTTGTAATTATTGCTTGTACAGGTATTCATTTGCGACGCGCCCACCGTAGTATTTTGTTTTCGGAGGAGGGGGGGGGGTAACCGCGACTTCATCATCAAAACGGGGTTTATTAATTTATTTAAAACTTTAGACCCAGATATGAGCTGTATTGGTAACTTTTTAGAAAATGCTGCTACTCTCAAGGTGAATGTTTGTCTCATTTTAGTCTAGACTACAAAGTGGGACTTAAAACACAGCTGGGACTTGAAGTAAGGAACCTTTTTATTTTGGACAAGTGAAAACAAGTGTAGAATAACAAGATAGGACAAAAACAAAACAAAAATTATATAAAACAAGAAAAAATTATATAAAACACAACAAAATTATATAAACACAAGTCCAAAAGGGAGTTAGAAGAAGAAAAATGTTATACTTAACTTTGATTCCAAGAGTGTGTTTATTTATTTATTATTCATCCCAGAAATGGGGGGTTACATTTGTCTTGCATTTTGATTAAATAAAAGCAACATTTGCTTTAAGTTGTCTGCCGTCTGTATATATTGCTTTTCTTAAGTAGGGGGGAAAAAAAATCGGGAAAAAAATCGGAAATCGAATTAAAAAAAATAAAATCGGAGATTTTATTTTTAGGCCATATCGCCCAGCCCTATCTTTGCGTTTCATCCTTTCTGTAATGAGTTTGATAAATCTGTGGACATTTTTAAGTTTGCTTGACTACAATACTTGAAATCAGTGAATCAATCAAAATATAAATAAATGATTCAAGGTTCTTGTCTAATAGGAAAACCGCTCAGTGGACACATTTTGCTGGTTTGCAGGGGAGTCAGATCGATGGTTCAGTCCAGGCCCGGTTCAGATTTCAGCCGTCACGTGGACCAAATGAGCAGAAAAGAGTGCAATGTTCAAAACTTCACAGTCAGTAAGGTTAAGGAGGTGGTTTCATCCACCCCGATCCTCGTGTAAATGAAAAATGCTGAAAAAGTGGATGTAGGTCGGACAGATCTCAAGAGTTTACTGTTTCAGTTTCTGACCTGAGGCAGATATTTTTTTGGCAGAATTAGATATAAACATTCAAAGAAAGCCTCAGAGTTGTTGCGTGTTGGAGCACGGCTTAGGAACCGCCCACACTTTCTTTGAAATTGTTTAATCAAGTGAATTCATGTAAGCATCTAAAAAATGATGTAAACTCCTCTACAAACACAGAGGCACTGTGGAATAATCCTTCAAATGGGTTCTAGAGTTAAAGCATGCATCTGACATGTTCTTTGAGGAGTTTAGAGGAAGTTTGGATCTTCTGAAGACATAAGAGGAACACCAACAAAGGATGACAGTCATCTGGAACCAGAAGAGTCAGGAATTCAACTTTAAGCTATACGCAAATTAACAAATTAGCTCACTAAAAACACAAGTAAATTTGGTTTACTAACCCATTTCTGACAATTCCCTGAATACGGGAAGTTGCTGCTTTTGGGGAACCAAAATGCACACATTTTGTTCTCATTTAGGTGGTATGCCACTTCCCAGCCACTCGGTTCTCCGTTCAGTCACTGTCCAGTTTCAGGAACTGTAGAGTTTTACTGTTAAACTATTATTTTCAAGCACAAATAAAATAGTTACATAAATATGACAAACAGAAAGTGATAACAAGCTTGAACTTTGGTCAGGAAACCGTGTGCATCTTTAGCAATATATATCGGTATGTCATCTGCATAATAATGATGTGGAAATTTGCTTTTTTTTAAAAAAAAAAAAAAAAGAAAAGATAAATCTCAGAGGAAGCAAAAATAAAGAAAACAGTGGTGGCCCAAGTACAAACCCTTGGGGTGGGGAAATTTAAAGCTTATTTTGATTAAAGACCTGACTTTGGGTGAGAAACCTACTGGCACAATTTTAAAAGTGTGTTAGATGTACTTCAAAAATGAATATCCAGTGATTATTGTTTTTTTTTTCTTTTAACGTAATTTGCAAACTCTATGATGGTTAAAAAAGGTCTGAACTCCCTCCTTTGATACTTTTTTAAAAAAGATGATCCTTAGAAGAAGCAACAACAAAGAAAGCTTTGGCAGGCCATGTACAGACCTTGGGGGATCCATTTAAAAACGACGATGGATCACATTTATTTTGACAGTATTTACGTTTGGAGGAGAAAACTTTAAGAAAACTTTGAGTGTGTTGAGTTTATTTTAAAAATAATCATCCAGTGGATTTTTGTAACATAATTTACAAACAAACTGACTATTTGAAGGTGCATTCTTTTTAAAGATAAAGCTCTAAGGATGCAAAAATAAAGAAAACTATGGCGGGCCCACAAAAAATGACAATACAAAAAAGTAAAAAAATAAATAAAAATAAAAATAAAATTTTAACCTAAAGATGGTTGAACATGTTAAAAAAACTCAACTTCCTTTATTGCATTCTTTTCAAAAATTAACCTCAGATGAACCTAAAACAACCTAAAATAAAATGTGATGAATCAAGTCTAGACCTTTAGGGAATCCCATGCACAATGACACATGGAGAGACTTTTTAAACCCCCCCCCTCTGACTGCCCCGCCAACCCCGGGATGCCCTGGTTCAAAGCCCGGCTGGACTCTTTCTGTGTGGAGTTTGCATATTCTCCCTGCGCATGCGTGGGTTTCCTCCGGGCACTCCGGCTTCCTCCCACCGTCCAAAAACATGATTCATAGCTGTACCTAAATTGTCCCTAGGTGTGCATGAGTGAGTGTGTGTGTGGGGGAGGGATTGTGTGGCTCTGCAACCTGTCCAGGGTCTACCGTGCCTTTGCCTGACAGTAGCCGGGACAACCCTGTGACCCCGAAAGGGATGTGGCGGGGAAAATAAATGGATGGATTTATTTATTTATTTTTTTAAACCTTAAGCTGATAGATAAACCTCAGACTAGTAAAAAAAACAAACAAAGAAAGAAAACCAAACCATGGCGGGCCAAGAACAGACCCATGGGGGATTCCCATCAAGAAACTGCAAAAGAATACCTTTTATTTGTGAAAATAATTAACTTCTGGATGGGAAACTTTTAACATAATTTTGAAATTGTGTTGAATACAGTTTCAAAAATGTATATCTGGTGAATTATGTAAGCATAATTAAGATAGTAAAGATGATGCTTATAAAAACATCTGAACTTCCTGTTTTTGTTGGCGTTTTCGGTGCTTTCCTCAAACCATCTTTCTTCATGACTCTTCTTCGCAGCTCCCTAAGGAGGCGTTCACCCGAGGATCACCACCCGCCCCGGTGCTTCACCGTCATGCAGCGTTGTGTGGTTGAAAAGGGGCCATGTCACTTTAAACGTAGTGATGTCATTTGTAGTGAACTGACTTTTATTGTCAGGCTAAATCCAGACAAAACTCCAGCTTTGTTTATCTCATGGGATAAGGTGAAGGAATTGTTTCTAAATAAAAAAAACCAAACGGCTGTAGATGTGGAGGAAACTCATCCCAGAACCTCAAGTATTTTTACTGCAGAGGTGATGATAATTGAGGTTATTTTAGTGCTTTAGTCGGCGATCTTCCTTCAGTCAAACCGCCCTTCGTTCCTCAGTGAGGTGTGTATGTCTGCCTGATCCTGAAACGTACCATAAGTCAGGTGTAGCAGGAGAATGCGGGCGGCCGGTCAGGCTCGACTGGCTTTTCTTGTGCGCCTTTATGTTTAGCTTGTTGCTTGGTAAATGTGCTTTTCTGACACTCATGTTGCTTCCAGATGACGTGGGACTGTTTGGAAAAAAAAAAAAAACAGCAACGTGCCAGTTTTTCTTTTTTTAAAAAGTAATTTCAAATAACAGAAGTCTATAGCCCACAGAGGAGCCTAATTTAGTTTGTTTGAAGAGTTCTTTTTCAAACTAAAATGTTTGTTTTTAGTTTTAATATGAAACTGAAACGGCTGTAAACAAAAAGCTTGTAGCTTCTCCACATTTCATTTCAACTGCTGGCACTGATAAAAGCTTGTGTTTATTTGGAAAGACCTCTTTTTAATGCAACAGGTTGAATCAAACCAATTTATTTATTTATTTATTTATAGTTCAACTTTTCTGTTCAACACCAGATAAGATTGAGACAGTTCCCCCTCAGCCTCTTGACCTTTACTGTGTACTCTGGCGTGTTTTCAGTCTCAGAACCACATCGGCGCTTTGTTCCTGAACGTGTCTGTTGATCCCAGCGTGCAAAGACAACACGGGTCTCGGGTTTCGGAGCTCGTTGTTCTTGTCCGTGAAGTTTCTGACGTCTTGTCTCTGACCTTCTGCGTGCACCGAAGGAGCTGTCTTTGCGTCCCGCCGTCCGTCATCTCTGCAGAACATGGGACATTTCTAGCTGAGCGGACAAAGACTTGCAGGATGTTGTTGGTGCAGACGATCAATCTGACTTTGCTCATATTCTTTTACTTTAAGCGGACAGATTTATTGATCCTGAACAATATAAATGTCCCATCTCTTTCTGATTGGTCCGTTCACTCTTGTTCTTCACTCTCATTGGCTGAAAGGCGTAGCGGGTTTTACATTTCTGCTGTTTGTTAGATGTAAATAAACCTTATTTTTTATATAAAAAAAGATAAAAAGAACTTAATCATTTTATATATGTTGGTTTTAAACTGACTTAATTTAGTTTTATACATATATATTGATTCCAAATCTAATTATTATTGACAGGTTTAAAAAAAAAAGAAACCCTCCATATGATTTTTGCTGATTTTAAATGTGAATAAAGTAAAAAAAATATAAAGAAAATTAAAGCAGCTGCCCTTCTCTCACACTTGGCGGCTTTTCTGTTGGCTTTATCTCCATAGCAACCACTTTATTTTTTGGTCGCCTGGGGGTGGCGAACAGATCGATGTAACTTTTAGAAGAATTGGCACAAGCCAACTTTTGGATTTCCTTGGCAACAGAGGTTTTTTGGTTATCTACGCCCACAGTCCTAATATGTTCACATCGTATGTCCTACTGTTTCATTCAGCTTGTGTATTACATTTTCACAATGTTCCTGTGGAGTGGTTTTGGCCCCATTCCATCCGTTTTCTAGGATTTCTCCCGCTGTGAGTATGAAATAACAAAAAAAAAAGAAAAAAATTTGGTCCTTGCAGTCCAGGACAGAATGAGAGAACAATAAGAATTGTTACTTCTTCTGATTTTAGGGGCTATAGTTGATTAAATTAGTTTATTAAAACTAGTTCAATTTTAATTAAAGTTTGGGGGGCATGGCTGTCCAAATCCCCAAGTGGGTGGAGCCATGAGTGGGCCAAGTACAGACTCTAGGGGATCCCACAAAAAAATGAACAATAGATGCACGCTCTGGGCGGGATCAGCTGCGCCGCGGCTGTGTTTTGGCTGAGGCCCGACCCGCACTCTGGGTTGTTGCACCAACGTGGGATTTGGATGTTTAAAGGTCAAAGTCAGGATCTCTTTCGATGAATCGCTGTGCTCTAAACCACTGCAGGGGTCGAGTTTCAGCGACGACTTCCTTAAATATCGCCGCTTTTTACTGGTTCAGTGGAAAATTTGCATGTTTTTTGTTTAATCATTCGACTAAACAAGTGTTGAGCCTGTTAAATAAAGATTTGGAATGTGTGGTTTCAGCGTGGAGACACGGAGGTGAAGGTCCATCACTTGGAGTACATGGAAGGAGGAATCCTGGACATGGACGACCTGCTGGTTGATCTGGTGGAAGACAGAGACAAGGTGAGCAGAGGACGCTGCGTTTTTTTCGGTCCACACTCTGGCAGATGTTTCTGTTGTTCTCATCCAGGCTTTGCACATCCCGTTGACATTTGATTGACAGCCGATCCTCCTCAGCTGAGCGGTTACCAGAACAGCTGTTGTAATGAGAGGCTGTCATGCAGACGGTTTCCTTCTCCTTCAGAACATGTTCAGCCTGACAGGAGGAAGACAAATATCGGTGTCGACGTTTACGCGATGGACGTTTATCACGTTAGAGTTGTTACCAAAGGATTGTCCGGCTGTTTCATGCCTATAAAAAAAACTGTGTGCGTCTTTATAACTTTAGAAAAGAATTGTCGGTGTGAAAACATGTTTGTGTGTGAAACGTCTCCTATTGGTGTACAATGACAAAAGCCAAGAAACAAGGACTATACTTTAGCTTCTCGGTCAGTCAACCAATCAGCAGCCTGTCACTGTCACCCCATTGGTCCGTTGCTTAGACCGGTCCATCAGATGGACGATATTCCTGCCAGGAGAAAACGAAACACAAAATGTTTGTTCATTTTATACAAAGCAGACAAAAGTATCCTCAGAATCCACTAAAATCTATAACAATCAACATTTATTTTTTCTAGAGTTAATGACGCAACGAAATGAATCAATTACCGTATTTGGGGTATCTTCCACCATCTCGTCTTGTTTTAGGGCCGCGGGGAGAAAAGAAATCTGGAGGATACGTGTTTTTGTTTTGTTCCTCACTTACAGGAGAAAAAGTTAAAATGTTGAGATGAAAGTCGGAATAAGCGGAGTTTCATGTGTAAAATAAGGAGCTCAGAGACGCGTTTGGGTATTTTCATACACACGCCCAGAAGTCCATTTGTCTGATGCAGGGCTCCAGACTAACTTTTTTCACCAGGAGCACAGTGGCCCCTAACTGAAAATTTTAGGGGCACAACCAGAAAATTTAGGGGCGCATACCGTAAATCAACATGCAAATCAAATCTACTAATTTCCCCTGTATTACTAATAAATACTTTAATAATAGATGCAGAAATTACAATGTGCTGTTTCAAATTCAGTGTCACATTTTAATCTGCACTTTTGAAGATGCAACAACAGCTAAACTGACAGCACCATCACTGTCATGACAGTACAAATAGTAAAGAAAACGAATGGAAATTTATCTTGGTGACACCAAATAAGTGCAGCCAAGATGCACAATAAGCGTGTTTTAGATCACCCAGGTGGACGAAACGCTGTGCAGATCACCTGGTGTGAGACATATATTTGTTTTTGCTCCAACATCACCTGTCAATCATCACAAAAATGTCACCAGAAAGGGGCGGAATCAAGGCCCCAACCTGAGCGAACACAGCTGGAAATTTAGTACTGAACTGACTGAAAGCTGCCCAGATGACTACAAAACAATGCATTATGGGACATGTGTCCTGATGGTTTTTGTAGTTGAGTGATCAATTAAAATAATTTAAAATACCTATTGATTAAAAAGGCTACATACATTACAAAACATTAAAATAAATGTAAAATATATAATAAAACGGACACTCCAGCTTCCTGTTGTCCTTCAGTCTCGCTGCAGATCCCCCCCCCCCCCCCCCGGCCTGGTCTCCCCAACGATCCAGGCGTGGTGCCGGTTCATCTCAAGCACGTCTATCGTTGCATTTTCCCCACGTATTTTCAGTGTGTCTAAAACTAATGTTGTTTTTGCTCGAGTGTGTTTAATGTTCAAGCTCCCTTAGCTGTCACGCATGTAGGTGTGGGACATTTATTCTCCTCAGCTGACCCGACTCCCGCGGGAGCGGTGTGCTGCAGAGACAGTCGTGCATAAACCGTTTGATGCGCCGCCGTAACCGTAACCAAACTTAACCTTCCTCCGGTTCTGTGTGACCCAGAGAAAAGTTCAGCACGGACTGCATGTATTTAGAAAATTACGAGCAGGTGTCCTGCTTTCAAGCCCTGTCATTGTCCCGCCCCCAAGAGTCATATACCCCACTGTGATTGGTTGGTCAGTTCCGTGCACGACAATGAAAAAGTGTCATTCATACAAACTGACGGGCTGCAGTAACATTAAGGCGGGGGCCGCAAAATATCATCTTGGGGGCTGCAAATAGCCCGCGGGCCGCGAGTTTGAGACCCCTGCTGTAGTTCTGTCACTGGTACACTAGCCGCAGGTCGGAAGAATGAATCAATAGCTCACTTCCTCATAGCTCAGACGCACATGTCAGGTTGTGATGATATTTGTCTCCGTTTCCTTCCCACAGATGTTAACGCGCACTCGATTATCTCTAGGCCCCTCCCCCTCCACGCATTTTAGCCACTTACAGTGACGTTCCCTATTCTTCTCACACGCAGTGGCCGCCTCACAGACGGGCATCACGCGAGTGTGTGCTCGCGTTTCATGAGTATGTGCGCGAGTGTGTGTGTCTGCCTGCGTGCGTGTGCGCTCGCGTCTCATTGATTATTTAATTGATCATTGACGTGCCCCTTCCACGTTTAATGTATGAAAAAATACGTAGGGTGGGGGAGGCAAATTTACGGGTCGCGCATGTGCGACTGGATGTAAAATTCAGTCGCACACGCTCAAATTTTGGTCGCAAAATGCGACCATTTGGTCGCAGTCTGGAGCCCTGGTCTCATGACGTCGTGAACCTGTCATGCGCGGAACACCAAACAGCGTTACATACGTTCCCTCCACCAGAGGAAACGTCCCGTTTCAACATAAACAACAACAATGAATGAAAATGGTCTGTTAGAATGGCATGAGAACGTTGATGTAGCGGCTGCGGGCTTATGAGCCGTGAGAGAGGCTGCGGCAGGTCCTGTTTACGACGCGCTCCACGAAAAACTATGACGATGAAATCCACTTTTCTTGTGATTTATTCCACTTCATTATTTTCTCAGATGACACATGTGGTACGATCCATCAGAAAAGTATTGTACACAATCAAGTGTAAAAGCGGTCAACAAAAAATACTGGGCCCTGTGCACCCTCTCTGTGTCAAACCAACAAACCAAACTAACACAGGTGACAGGTGTGCCTAAATGACATCCTGACTAATCACGTGACCAGAAATGGAATTATAAACAAACATTATCATGGCGACTACAGTTGAAAATGCCAAAAAGTGCTCCTCCTCCTCAGACGGCAGCGTCACACAGACGTAGAGATCTGGGGCCTCATTTATAAACGTTGCGTACGCACAAAAGAAGGCGTACGCCATTCTCTACGCAATAGTTGAGATTTATACTTGACGGGAAAATGTGTGGTCCTTCATCAAGCTCTGACCCAGGCGTACGCACAAAAACGGGTGAAATGAGAAACGGCGACACCGTCGACAGATGGAAGAGACACGTGAAAGTGAAAATGACAACACTGCGTCTCATGAATAACATGAAGACTTCACAAAGCAAGTCTCACAATGAACAGCTACATGAACACCTGTTTGATCGATCAGCAGTGAAACAAAAAAAAAAAATCAAACGAAAATTACAACAGAAATTCAAATGAACACATATTTGCAAAAAGAAAAGTGAAATATGTTCTGCAATATTGGCATGTTGTGCAATTTATCCTCATAAATAATATAGTTAACAGAACGAAATAATGTACAAAACTGATATTCTCGTCAATGTGTCCGTCTGGAGGAGCAGATATAGTCAAAGTCAAAGTCAAAGTCAGCTTTATTGTCAAATATGCTGCATCCGTAAGACATACAGCACAGATGAGATAGCTTTCCTCTCACCCCACAGTGCAAGCAGCATATAAAATAATAAATAAATGACTTAAAAAATACATTCTTTAAAAAACAATAAAGCCGATAGAGCCGCTGCGTGTGCACGCGCCGCCAGATGCGTGCGAATCAGACAGACAGACAGACAGACAGACAGACAGACAGACGTATTAATTGTCCACTGGGGAAAGTTGTTTTCATAGTAAAACATTTCTTCGTAAGCTATGAAATTATGGTATTCATGCATATGCCTTTAGTTTGTTTTATTTGTGATAAAACAATGTATGGCGTATGTCTCAACCATTCAGAAAGCAACAAGAAATTACATTTGCGCTGAACAATTTCCCATTTCCACGTGGATTATTACCGACATCTGTAGCTTGTCAGATGCAATTAAATGGATGGAAATAAAATACCCCATCACAATGCGTAATGACCACAATGGCTGATCTTGGATCTTTGAAGATGTGGCAAATGGAAGAATTGGGAGTGAACGCATCTGTAGACAGCAAGAAGACTTGCTGGAAAACGAGGACCAGTGGCTTATGAGCCGGTTCCCACTTCCTCTAGCCGTCCTGTTGGAGCTTTTGGGGGTGTGTCACCCCGTGCCCCCCCCCCCCCCCCCCTGCCTCAGTGACCACTTCACATAAAAGGGATTCCCCAATATTTGCCGCCACTCTCTCATCAAGAGGGGTCAGCTCGGGTGTCCCCTGCCCCCCACCCGTGGCAGACACACTCTGGCGATGCAGCGCCAGACGTTTTTCTGCCTCGACTTTGATGTCCGCCTTTTTGGCATTAGTAATGCCCACACTGAGCCCTCCAAACAACATTTTTCTCCTCTTTTCCGCCTTGCCGACGATAACTTCTACTTCACATCGAGTGAAGTTACGTTTTTTTTATTTTCTCTCGATGTTTGCCATGGTTTCGCTATCAATGAATATTCATTTGTGGGCGTTTCACGGACTATTTATGGGCAACTATGGGCGTGTCATGAAGCCGCAAAAGCTGCGCAGCATTTAGAATTGGTTGTGATTTATTAAGGGAAGGATGCGTAGGATGTGCGTGAGCACGGTTTTATAAATCCGAATATTTCTGTGCGTACGCACGTCCTATGTTTCATCCGTACGCCACTTCTGACGCAAATCCTACGCAAAGTTTTATAAATGAGGCCCCTGGTCTTTGGAGGATGAAGAAAGGATTCAATTTTATTTAGTTTATATAGCCGAAATTCACAACAACAGTCGTCTCAGTGGGCTTCGTACCGGTAACTGTAAAGTAAACATAAAATCAAAAAGCTCATAAATGCATAGAATTCAGTAGGAGAATACTAAACTTAGATTGAAGTTTGACATCTTCAGGGACACCGATGTCTTCATCAACGACTGCAGAGATCCTGCAAAACAACCCTTAAGAAATAAGGCATGAATAAATCGTAAAGAAAACCAGTGAGCTACCAAACATTTGGAACGTCTTCTGCGCCCTGCGGCACCGCTGACACGCCCATCCCATGTTCAAATTTGTGGAAGACAAAACGACAGAGAAACCTTTGATCATGTTGTCCTCTGAATGAATCCATTTAAAAAAAGAACCTAATTTTTATAGTCGTCTCAAAAGTAGCTCCATGCTGGGAAAAGTGAGAGCACCACCACACTTGTTTTTGTTTTTACAGACAGACATTTTTTTTTTCTACGGTTATGAAACGGTTTTACAGACACAAAAACTTCCTTTACAGGTGAAAAAGTTTCATACGGAGGAAGAATTTTCCTTCGACGGAATGCAAAAACCTTTTACAGACGGTCGATTTCTATTCTGCAGATACAAACATTTTCACGGACACAAATCTCTTCGTACAAGTACGAAAACTTTTTAGCATCAAATCTAACTTCATAAAAGTTTTTCTCCTTAGTTTAGTATTTGAAAATCCCAAACCGTCCTTGAAGCTATCACAGACCGCCGTCCACGTCTCCGTATGGAGCAGCTCTGCTCATCTGCAACAACTGATTCCCTGAAACTGCCCTGCAATCCATATTCATAAGCTCCAGATGAATTTTCCAAAGCAGGAAATGAGACGAGGGCAGGGGCAGCTGCAGAGAATGGAATTCTGGGTAAAAATTTGCATGCAGGACTGTAGTTTTGGTGGGGATCTGGACGAAGTTAAATGACAGAGGAAGTGTTTTTACAGTCGCAGAGGGAACATGTGCTTCAATTTATGCAGCGACTGGATCCTAATCACCAGATCCGCGCCGCATCAGACGGCCTTTAATGACCGCCGCCTACTTGAAGCGACAAGTGGGTATCAAAAATCCAATCTCGCCGCAGCTTTTTATTCTCCTTTCAGCTCCGCTGAGCAAATCATTCAGCAGAAACTGGCGGCGTGCGAGACCTGTCCTTTTACCTTTGATTCCTCGCTCTGTCGGCCCTTCACCCGGCTCTCCACGCAGCCCTTTTCATCCCTCTTCTCATTTGGGGCTTTTGTTTTTGCTGCTGATGAATAGATAGCCGGCAGAATATGGCGAGCGTGCACGTCACTTACGGCAGCTGTCTGCGGCGTCAGATTGATGAGCTGCGCCTGGCATTCCCGATTAGTCTGACTTCTTTGTTTGTCTGCGTTTTTGCGTCAGTGGGCGGAGTCTGTTTTTGTTTTGCGATTGTGGCCGGCGCGGCTTGGCCATCAGTCATTGCAGGAAGGAGAGGGCCCTCCACGGCTCAGCGGGGGCCCCGGTGTTAGCCACAGACGCTAATGAGCGATAATGGCCAGCCGCATGCTTTGGCGGCCCATTCACGCGCCGTTTGGAGGAGCGCCACTGGTGGTTGATGAGGGCGGAGATGAGGGGGCGTCTGTGATTTGATTACTGCTCTGCCTCCTGCATCTACGGCGTGCCGGCGCCCACGCTGCGTTCGTTAGCCCCCCGCGCTGAGACGCGGGCCACCAGCCTGCTCAGGAATATTAATGCCCGTCTGATGAATGTGTAAAAGGTTGTTGGTTTAAGTGCCGGCACTTGTGCATGGATCACATCAGGAGGGAAGCGCTCCGGGTCACGGCGAGGCTCGGACGCTCCCGCCCTTCAGTGTCCAGCTGAGGCTTCATCTGATCTGCCCTGCAGGCCTCGCATGGCGGTTGGAGCCTTTGACCCCAACCCAACATGAAGCCAATCTGCTCCCAACTTGATGCTTTTTGACCTCGTTATTAAAAATCAAGTCTCCAGCTGATACTTTGACTCCATTTTTAAAGAAAAATTCCAAATTTATCAATTTAGCTCAAATTTATTTGCATGAAAAATACAGCAAATTAAATAAACCCAATGGAAATTTCTCTTAAAGTTCTAGAAATTCAGGTCCATTTCAGCAGTTTTTTTTTTTTTTAATTTCTTTTACCACATTTTGGTTGAATAATTTATCTTTAAAACTGTTTTTTGTGGTAACGCTTGATATCCATCTGTTCAGTACAGTCTTAGCTTCTTTTTTTGTAACAGATATTGTTCTTAAATTACACAATAAGTCCACGATAAACCTGACACTGTACAAAAACTTAATTCCGAACAATGTATTTAGTTCTCTCTGTTAAAAAATCACAAAAATATATTCCAGGCAAAAATAAAGATGTTAATTTTGTTTTCCTAATTGGAAAATCCAAAATGTTTTATTCCAAACATTAAATGTTGTTTTTTTTTTTTACTAAAAAAAAATGTTTTATAGTAAATTATTATTATAATTTTTTTAATCAGAAGAATGAAGCAATAAATTTTGTGTTTTCTAATTCTAAAAACATTGAGAAAAAACAGTTCTGTTTTAGAACAAAGATTAAAAGCAAACAAACAAAAAGAAAATGTAGAAATCCAAAGATAATGCAAAGACAAAAGCTGTAAACAAAATATAAAAAAAAAAAAAAAAACTCTCCCTAAACTCCACTAAAATCAGTTTGGGAAGTTTGGGTGGGAGAGAAGCCTTTTATTTTTTGTACTCTCGTCTCAGCGTGTATTCAGACCGGACACATTTGGTTCGGTTAAAGTGAGCCAAAGTTCGTTTTCCCCAATAATCTAGAAAAAACTTTCAGTCTGAATACACCCAAGTGGACCCCGGTCCAGGACCAGGAATCGCTCTCAGACCCATCTGTCCAGGAGTTTTTCGGTTGGTTTTCAACGGGGCTGATCTTCGGTTCACCCCGAGTTTCCTCAGTCTCCACACTGAAAACAAAACAACTGGACCAAAACGGCCACCGTAGTCTGGCGTAAACAGAGTAACGGAGCAACAGCAACTCATGGAAATGTGGTTGGATGAAGGCAACCGCAACAACTTTTACCGTGACACACATTGCTTCTCTCAGACAACACTTGTCGGCGTGCCTCCTGACCCGCCGTCTCCGTGGTAACGGCATTTGCAGCACGCCTCCGCCGTACCAAAGTAGCGAGTAAAAATTGTCGTTCCTGAAGCTGATAGTGACGTTCAAAAGTGGTCAGGGAAATATAAAGTTTATCCCAGAGGATTGCAAAGTGCAGGAGTTTAATTATTCTTATTGATTTGCCCCGCCCTCGTATTTCCTGACCAATGAGCGAAGAGATCTTTAGTCACATAGTTTTGCTCATAGGTTTTGGTTTGGATCCGAAATGTCCAGTAGACGGCCGTCTAATACAGACCAAGGTTCAGAACCAAATTAAGTGAACCAACAGTCTTTTCCAATCTGAATCTGAACCCCTAAATCTACAAATAGAGATTGGATTGTTTACCAAACGCTTTTTGTTTACCCCCCACATCATTACACATGAGGCTGATCACAATTGGAGACCATGACTTCTTCTCATAACCGAAGTGTCACTCTTCGCTCCATGTTCATTTTTTTGTTACTCCCAAAGGAGAAAAGCATAAAAAAAAAAATCTAATTTACTGGAAAATTGAATGGGGAAAAAAAAGGTTGAATAATTTCTCTTTAATTAGTCCTTTTAATCACAGAGCCTAGAAGACATTCATGAACCTCGGGCGCTGTGGATGCTGCAGCGCAAATGCGAAGGTTCATATCATCTGAAAATGTCACCTGTTTGATTACCAAACCCATTTCCCATCATCCATCTCTGCATCATCTCTTTGGTTGCCCCCCATGAATCTTGGCTAAAGCGTCCTTCCTCCTGTTGTTCTGCTCATTTTTATTCAGCTTTTGGTCTGAATCGAGTTGCTCCTGAATGCGACTCATACAAGTGAGTCCAGAATGTTGCAGTTCCTCAAATGACCACTAGAGGCTGGTTGCAGAGGGGCGCAAATTCTTGCTCAAATTACGTAGAAGTCATAAATGTTTGCTTTCAAGGATTTATTAGATGAACATGACTATTCGTAGAAACTGTTTGTTGTGCACACATTGAGCTCAAACTTAAAAGTTTTAAAAGGGGCGTGGTTTTTGATAGGCAGGTTTTGATCGGCATCTTACTTCAGATCCCAGTAGATGTTGTCAGGAATAATTCACAAAGTTCTACTTGTTTAAACCAAGAAGACATATTTCAACTTCACTGCTTGTCTTTGTATTTTTGCATTATTTTTACGCAGGTTTAATCTTTCTATTTCCTTAATAATTGTGATAATATAAATTGAAAAGATGTGTCCCGCGGTTAACTTTCAGGTAAAAGATAGTCTGACTCGAATATTTGTTCAAAATTCAGACTTTTTGTTTTACTTTTATGATGCTATACAGACAAAATGTCAAAAAGCTTCATGAACTCTGGCTTTTTGTTAGAGCCACGCCCCTATTTTGATTTAAACGTTTCAGTCTGTTTTTATTTTTTAAACATTTTTTTTGTTTTTGTTTTTAGAGATAAACGTTTCGTCTTTGGAGTCCTTCAAGTGAAATTTAACCAGAGGTTCTTTTACACACATTTAATTTGAAACATTAAGACCCCCCCCCTTGTTGTTTTTGCGTCAGCTGTTCATTGAGGTGAGGGGTTATTACCACAAACGAGTTCTGACAAGCAAGAAAAAAGAACAAGAAGAAAATGAATTAATATCAAAAGCATTGAAGCATTGACTAGACTGGGTGACTCCTCCCACTTGGCGTTCCAAACAGGAAGTGTCTGCTGGCCTTAGACTTCTAAAGAGAAGTAAACAGCTGATACTCAGTCATTCTATTGGTCAGAAGAACCATTCTTACTCTAATGCATTTTTTAACATCGACTTAAAAAAAAATCTTTATATTGTAAGTTATTCAGCTTATAAACTGACCAATCAGATGCCTCCATATGACTGAGATTGGTTACCAAAGAAGTGTTGACTCAGACCAACTTAGACCAATCACTGCCTTACATCTGGCTTCGTATCGTGGTCAGAACAACCCCTCCCCCCTAGGGTACCAAACAGGAAGTACCCGCTGGTCCCAAAAAGCCGAAATTCAATAGACTTCTATTAAGAAACGACCAGCCGTTCGTCAGTCTGTCAGAACACCAGTCTTGGTCTGATACCTTTTCAAAACTTGTTCTGGTTAATCACCTTTTTTTAATTCATGATATTTGTTGCTGTAGTGCAAGTTATTTAAGTAATAAACCGACCAATCAGATGCCTCAGTACAAGTAAGCGGCCTCGCATCTAACGTCCGAAGTGTTCGATTGACAGATTCTCCTGAGCCCGCTTTCAGTGGAAGGGGTTTGGCGGTCCAATTACGGCTTACGTCTGGTTCCAACATGGCGAAGGACACATTGTGGGGAAAATAGCGACTGAATTGACTTAATTTAGTCTGGACCGGAAGCAAGGCATTTTCTACGTCTCACGCCGTTTGTCCAGTTATTTAGTCCACGCTAAGGGATGATGTCATGCTCACACGCTCCAGTCGTCACATACGGTCTTTGGCCCGTCCTCTGTACACCCCATTTACCCAGAAGACATTTGTAAGCCGGTTAGCACTCTTCGTCTGCGTTCACACCAAAGTGAACCGCGCCGCAGTTCAGAGTTCACGCCAGCTGCACGTCCATTAGCTGATCACTGGAGTACCGCCTCCATGTGGGCGGGCCTTCAAACTCTAAAGTGATATGGATGTGTGTTTGTAGAAATGGCGTCTGCACAGGCGAGCGGTGTCCATTGCAAAGGCCAACAGCGACTGAGGCGACGTCAAATCGGTGGATTTCCTCCAGTTCAGAGGAAGCTTCAGGTTCGTTAAATTCCCAAATCAGCCTAGCTTAAAACATGCAAATTTACCAGAGAAGAAACTTTAGTGAATAGGACGTGATTGCGAGGTGCAGGTCGGTTGATTAGCCTTTGAATTTCAACCCCCCCCCCCCATTCACCTCAGTGACGGGCGCTTTGGACCGGCGTCTGAAGAGTCCCGTGTGAATGGCCGTGATGAACGCAGAGAGGATGTCAAAGCAGACTAATCAGAGGTGACGGCTCATCCTGATTTTTCCATCTTTACCTGGAAAACGCGGACGGCGCCTCGGCATTCGCACTGAATGAGGAACCGTGTCTGAGTTATTCCCTCTCAAACCGGTTTTGGAAAAATAATCATTTTGCTCTATTTTTAAATTGTGGACAGTCGGTCTAAGCAACTAGTAGCAGCTTCTGAACAGGTGGATAAACTCTTATTGTGGCGGGGTGTCCTATAAAGATGAGTTATCCAGGTGAAAGCAGAAAAGGCGGGAAAGTCTGAACATCTTCTGCTGCTTTACGACCAAAATCTGTGGATTTTTTTTTCCGTTTGTGTACATTTCCCATTTTAAATAAAAAACTTTATTGAAATGAAACAAAGGAACATTGAAAATGCTGCAGAGTTGGTGGCATAAGAATTCCCTTCCTTAGACATTTCTGATTAAAACTAATTTTCAATAGATTTTTGCTAATAAAATCAATATAATTTTATAAATACATAATTTCCTAAATCTTTCAAGTCAAAAAACTATTTTCTGTTCATTCTTAATGTAAGAATTTGTACTTTATTCACATTAATTCCACTTTTTTTCAAATTCACATGAATCTTTATTTATAGAGCACAACACCTGAAAGTGCTTTACATAAAAAATAAATACATAAATCCATCACATGCACATTAAATAATGACTAAATTCATCAGTTTTAGATTTACAGGAACTCCTGAAGGGATGCGGGTTCTGCATTTTTGGCCCGGTTCTGACGTCCGGAGAACAAACGCTGTGCAGATTAACAGATTATTCACTTCAGCTGGTCTGACCCCCCCATCTAAGGACCGCTCTTTATATGATTATATTGAATTACTGATGCCCCCCATATGCTGTAATTCTGTTGAAAGAGCTCAATGGAGGCTTCAGAAAGTGATTCTTGCTGGGGTTTTTTTTCCTTTTCTCATCGTTCAGCCATGCGGCCGTTGATTTTTCTCATAAAATCTCTCGTCTGAGTTTTAATTTCTCACTCTACCTTTTGACTTTGAGTAATGGCAGCTCTCCAAAGTGATTTGTCAGTTCAGTGAAGCAAAAGAGCGGCGTTCGGTCGGGATGAGGCCAGTTACCAGTTTTGCTTTGCATACGGCCGTGTGACCGGCGGGGACGCCCGTCGTCTGTAAAAACGCTGACACGCTGCGCTACACATTAGCTTCTAACGGAGCGAGACGGTCAGACCCTGACCTTTTACCTTCTGGGCATGCGGCGGTCTGGCAGTGGGAGCCTAAGGGCGGCGCTTTGGGTCAGGGAAGCACATGTGTGCCGTTTGTGAGGGAAATGTGTGAAATCCTGTGCGACTGCTGAGTTGACTGGCATCCCACACAGGCTGTTAGGTCAGTTTGGTTTTTTTCTTACATCATTTGCTCTGTTGGGCAGGTGAGACGTCTGATAATAACCAAAATCCCAATGAAAACGACAATCTTGGTTTGGTTGCAAGTGAACCCTGGTGGGAATCCCTACAGAGAGATCAAAACGAGGAATTCAGATAAGACGGCGACGCCTTTAGAGCTTCACACAAATAAAAGGAAGCACTTTTATTTCCGCCTTAAGGCTGGTTTGAGAGTGTAACTGGAGTTCACTAAGTAATCTGCTGGTGACGATAAAATTAGCATCCAGTCCCTTCAAAATAAAACCGCCCTTAAAAAGAAATTCAAATCCAACTTTATTTACAGAAGGCTTCTCCTGTTGCAGAACACTATTACCAATAATTGTAGTGATAGTGACAATACGCGTCCAAGACGCCTATTGATTAAGTGATTGATTTATTGGTTTATTTCAAGCATTAGTTCTAAACATTACAACAAAAAATACATAGATGCATCAAACTCATTTCAGACATAAAGAAATGATTTAGAAAAAATTCCAACAAATGTAAGAAGAGTTTCTCCTCCAGGATAGATTTTCAGATAGTGACTTAAAAGTTGGACCCGGTTTAACTTTTTAAAACGCAGAGCAGGAGGACGGCTGTAGAAACCTGCGTAGCTATGCGTCAATGTGGGAGTTTTTTACGTCTGAAACATGCATTTACGTGCCTTTATATGCCTTTACACGTCTTTACGTGTGTTTACACGCGTTTTGCCCCATTTTGATGTCTGGGGGTACCGAGAGGAGCATAACATAAAAGTTAAATTAAATTAAATTAATAACACACCAAAAGATTTCTCTCTATACAAAAACAGAAAAATGTATTTACAAATTAATACCAAACCACAATAACTTAAAAGTGACGCAGAAAGGCTTCAGGGTGAACCAAGGCCAAAACAACAAACAAAACCCCCACCTGACTGAAATCTGTAATCTAACCTGTAAAGGAAAGAAAAGGGAAAATCAATGACAAACACTAACCTCCCTAAACAGGAGAAAACATGTGACAGAAAATGGCAGTTCACCCCTAGGAGCTTCACTTAAACAAAACTGCACAGAGTGGGCCTGAACACAAAACCACAAAAACTAAAAAGTACCACAAAGTGCAACACACAACAAAACGGGTGGAGAAGAGCGGCCAGCTGCAGCAAAGCTCCCTTCTCACAGGCTGGAGGTCCCCATGATGCTTTTCAAGGCTGCCTCCATCCAAATAGAAGCCACGCCCCCTCCAGCACCACACCTGAAGATAATCAGACATCCACAAAGAACGCAGAACAAAACAAAACGCGGCCACAGCCGTAACAACACGCTTTTATAGGTGTTTACTGCCATTTACGTGCATTGACATGCATTCACTGGCGTGTCCCTAGGTGTGAATGTATGTGTGTGTGCACGGATGTGTGATTGTGGTCCTGCAATGAGCTGTCCAGGATTTAGCCCGCCGTCGCCCAACCCGGCCGCTGTTTGACCCCAGAAGGGAGGGAACGGGCTCAGAAAACGGACGGATGGAACGGCATCCTCATAATTAAAGACCACTTTGAGCACCTTAACAGGAGATGAATCGGTGATCGGAGTGGGTGTTTAATTTGAGTTTTTCTTGGATTTAAAATTCAGGAAGACTGTTAAATGAACATGTGTGTTTATTAATGGAAAACAAAGTACAAATAAATATTTAAAAACGATTAAATATAAAGAAAAAGGTGTAATTTTTAAATCATAAAAAGAACTGGCATGTTTGATCTGCAGAAATCGGCTGTTAAAGCTTTTTTTTGGTGCTTTGCACAAACCCTCAACCGTGCAAATAGGAACTCAGATCTACAGAATCTGAAAGCAGGATTTGTTCTCAAATAAAAGATTGTGATTTGTTGTGAGTCTGCAGCTTTGGCTGCGTCTGGAGCTGATGTGGATTTGTGGCCCAGCAGAAGGAGTCGGTAGCATCCAGCTAATGATCTATTATATATCAACTTGTTTACAGCAGAGCTGCTCTCTGACCTTACCAGCCTCCTGCCATCTGTTTTCCTGCATGGCAGCCGCCCAGAGCCGTCCATACAGGCCTGTTGGTACCGAGTGTGTGTGTGTGTTTTCCCTCTGCACACTCCAACTGGTAATAACTCAAATCAGCAAAATGTCACACAGCGGGACGTGTGTTTGTGTGCGAGAGTGTGGCTCTCCGGCAGCCAGGGGATGAATGCACTGAAGGTCTGAATCCAGCTCATTTAGGTTAAATATTTAATGACTCCTGCCACATCTGTGGCCGCCGTGCTGCACCCGCCACAGTAAAAGCAGATGCACGCCGAGCGTCCTCTTTCCACTTCCCTCTGCCTCTCAGCCTCATCACCTGCTTGATTGGCCTAACGAATGGAGCTCTGGGAAACGGGCCACTGACATGCATACGGAAAAGGAGGAAAAGCAGCTATTTTAATGGCATGTGAGGCTTTTCAAAGTGTTGATTCTTAAACGAGATCGTTTTTGACAGGAAACGTGGAAACGTAGCCGCAGAGAATGCAGTCGTACTTGTGACCAGTTACAGATTTAAGTAACTTTAACAAATACGTCAGTCGTTAGAAAGACTGAATAATTTTGAATCCAGACTTTCTTTTAAAGTGATCATCTATTGATCTATTTTAAAAGCGGTGGGTTTTGTTTTAATATTGATTATGCCATTTTCAACTAGTGTCGTTTTCCAGGATACTGTTTCTGCAGAGCAGCAGGAGTTCGTTAGAAACTCACTCCCTAGTTATGGGTGTGGAGCAACCCCGCCCCTCTTCCCCTCCCCCTTACTGAGAGCTCTCTGTTTATGTGGTCTGAGGCTATCTTACAGCAAAGTGGACGCCTAGGAATGGAGCGGAGCAGGGAGCTCGTGGTCCACCCAGCGCACGTTCTACGTCACAAAAATGCAGTCTGCTCCTGATTCACAGGGATTAGAACAAAGAAATACTCAAACATGCAAATTTAAGCTTAATTTTTTTTCATAAATCATCAGAAAAATGCCCGTAAAGTGTGTTTTAAAAAGACAAAAACAAAGAGAAAGGCTGATATACACTTTACAGTAGTAGTCAATCCATGTTAATCAGCGGGTTCTGGCGTGGAGAAAAATATTTTTTTAAATATTGGATTTGCATCGTTATGAAACATATTAAAGTTTTACATAACGGCACGGAAAAAAAAGCTGTTTTTTTTCCATGTCAGAATCTGCTGATTCGCAGTGATAAACAGTCACAGGCTGACGGTATGTCACAGAGCGTGGGTTTACATGGTTAAAGCAATACTTACATTAATAGCATTTTTTTTTTTGGGCCAAAATGTTCATAATTGCACTTTTATGCATTCACACATGGATGCTAACACTGTGCAGAAACTGTGGTTAAACTCTATGAATCAGCAAATCTGTCTGACTGCTTCTGTTCTAAACAGCTATTATTCTATCATGTAGTGAATTAAAAAACGGTTAAAGTTCACCCTGAAACCTGAACATTTTAGATGATTCCTAAAGATGTGCTAGAAGAACTGCATTGTGGGAAAAACTATATTATCTCTGACCTATATGGATAGCAAAATTAAAAATATAAAAAAGTGAAAGAAAAAGAAACATTTTGGTTGAATGAATGTAAAAAAAAAAAAAAAAAAACTGAACTCGGGCTTTTTACTTTTTCTAATTTGAACAGACGATCGCGGTGATTTGTTGTTTTCTGTTGACATTTAAGGACAAAAAGTTGCTTTAATTGTTATAATTTTAACCTTTTGGAAGATGTTTCTTTTTTTTTTCTTTGTTTTTTGTTCAAAATGTTTAAATCGTGGTTTGTGTGACGCTGTGAGCAGCGTTTTTTTGGGTTGTTGTTATTTTTCCCGCCTCCTCCCATCCACACCGTGATGGATGAAACTATCATGGCAGCACGCGTTTGACTTTTTTTTGTTTTTTTTTTTGCCTGCAGGCTTTAATGTTAAATCAATAACTATCTAATCAGGCTTGCTGGGAAGAACATGTGCTGATGGATGTGAATGGGTGTGGGGGGGGGGGGTTTAAAGTGTGAACACCTTGAGCCCCCTGGCTGAATTCAGGTCTCCATGGCAACCAGCAGAAGCAAATGTCAGCCGGGAGTGATCGGAGATCTCCTTCAAAACGGTTTTATTTATGGAAAGGAGGAGAACGGAAAAAAAAAAAAGAAAGAAAAAGGAGTCACAGGTGAGGGGGCGGCGGCTTTGAGGTCCTTTGGGGGCGGGGTTGTTGTTCGGCCCTGGACGTGTTTGGATTTCACTTCTCTGCTTGTACGTGGCGGCTTCAGGTGATCCTTGGAGAGCGGCGAGGTGTGGAGTCCAGGCGTGGAGCGGCGGCGGCGGCGGCGTGTTTGCTCTGTGGGGATGATGAACGAGCCGGTGTGATATTTGTGCCGCTGAGCTGAGAAATATGAGCGCTGGAGCTCTCCCCCTGTCACACACATTATTATTTTTTCTTTGGCTCCTCTTGTTCCCGTCATCCCTTCCTCCATCTCTGCCTTTCGGGGACATTTGATTTATGAAGAGTCCGCCCCCCCCCTCCCTTTTTATCAGTGCGCATAAATAATACTGTGGGCCGTGACGGCCTGAACCGCTGCACCTCAGCTGCTGTGGATGCATGCTCGTGGGGGGGGGGTGCTTTCAGTTGGCCCCCACGTGATCCGTCTGAGGTGAATGATGCTGGAGCGCATAAGAAGATGGGATGTTTTTAGATGGTTTTGCAGCTTTTATAGCTGAAATACTGTAATTCAGTGTCAGGCTAGCAGTTTTGGTTCCTACATTGGAAAGAAAAACCCTGCAGCGAGATTTGAACCACTTTAGGGTTTTGCACGGAGACTCTAACGACTGTGAGGTGACAGACATGCACTGGGAAACAGTAGAAGGAGAAGGAAATGGGTACCCTCCCTGCTCGTCAGGTGTAAACACCATGGGGTAAACACCCGTTCACGTTGGCGCATTTAGCGCCTTCGTAACCCTTGTGCTATCCTATGGGGTCCAGATGACCCCACCCTTCCATTGACGTGTTCTCCCTACCATGACAAAGGTGGATAAAGGTGGAGAGGATTTCATGTAATCCATGGACACCAGTGAAGATCACAAATCATTGAAGAAAAAAGGTTCAGCACACTGTCTAGTGGGTCTAGATGACCCCACTCCCAATGTTAACGTGTCTAGGATAGCACAAATTAAACACCCATCAAAAGTACGGTCTGAATGCAACCTTAGAGGTAGAGGAGAAACTCGAGGGGCCGCTGCTCCTCCTCATCTAAAGGAGGCAGGGGAGGTGCATTGGGCACCTGGTTTGGACGCCTCCCTGGGGAGTTGTTCTGGCCATGTCCCATCAGGTGCGAAGACCCAGGAGGAGCTGGAGGAAGTGGGCGGGTGGAGGGTAGTTTGGCCACTTTTAGCCGTGACCCGGTACCGGATGAGTGGAAGGAAATGGATGGAATTCTCTTGGATTGGAGGATTTTCGGCAAGGAATCTTGGACAAGCAGGCACCCAATGAATGAACTACGTTGAAATAAGATTGACGTCAATGTACTAGAATTGGAACCATTTTCTGTTGGACGAGATGATGGATCGTAATCAACTGACAAAGGGTTTTTTACCTTTACCTTTTTTTTTCTAATTTATGCCAATATTCTTTTCTATATTTGTCAAAAATGTGGGCAGAATTTTCCAAAATAAAAACAGACCAGTGCAAAAACCAACCATAGTTTTGTTAACTAAAGTACACCAAAGTAAAATGCATCATTAAAAGCTCCATGTGTGACGGCTTCTGGCCGTCATGGTTCACATGGTTCGGACTTTTAATTAGTGAACAAATCTTTCAAAAGGGACAGAAGCCAGAGCTTGAATTCAGGCTCCACCCACTTTTTTGGTGATGTATGTTTGTTCTTGTCTTGCGGTTAAAAGCTGTTCATTAAAGTGTTTATTTTTTAAACACATTTTGATGCATTTTTTCCAGTTGTATGTGAGTCACTCGAGATTTTATTTTTTTTGTTTGTTTTGTTTTTATTGTAATTGTTGGTTACCATAGAAACAATTTTCTGGCAGTATTAAATGATCAGAAATGAATCTGTTTGTATTTTGGAGTCCCAGGTGCTGCTTTTATACACAAACCGGTTACACAGCATTTCAGCAAAAGGAAGGCTAAAACCAGACTTTCTGTCTCTTCTGCCAAATGTTAGCATGATGTGAACTTTTCTGACCGGAGTTTTAAAGTCTCATATGGAAACGAGGGAAAAAGTAAAACCATTTCATTTTACATGCAATAAAAGCTCCGACACAGAATGAACTGTCATTACGTTCCTATAAAGTAACAAAAGATCATCAAACCAAAAGTATAGACTTTGTTTTTTCTTCTTCATGTGGTGAAGAAATATTGGTGGCAGTACCATTTCAACTTTGGCCTATTTGGTTGAATACTATAAAGTAAAGCGTTCAACTCATTGTTTTCCTGTTTCTCTTTCTTTATTCTAGTATCTTCCTCCATTTTTGGCGCTTAACTCCTCCTACAATATTTCTGCTATTTTAACCATTCAACTATTCAGCTCTTTCAGCTTTTTCCAGATGTGACTTCTGGTCCTTCAAATCCTGGAACTTTTCAAGATATTCCAGGATTTTTGCCTCCATTGAAATCCATGTGGAATCCTTGGTGCAGAAGCTCGCTGGTTCGATACCCGGCTCTGGCATTTATCACAAACATCTGTTTTTGTTATTATACAGTTTTCACTTTGTTTATGGTCAACTTTAATCACTTCTTTCTTGTTTCTTTTTCTTTTTTTTTTTGTGCCAATTATTACCCTTTAAGCTTCATTTTCATTCATTGCATTCAACCCTGCAGTTTCTTCTGGAAACGCTGCTCCTTCTAGTTTCCTTTTTATTGCAATATTATTATGAAAGAGTTGATGCAAAAATGGGTTTAAAACAGTTATTTGACCTGATATCTGTGAATTCAATACAATTTCAGATACATCGTACGCTTTTACTTTGAAGTATTGTTGGTGATGGCACAGAATTGGCACTTTATGTCATAAACATTGCTGACCCCACATTTAAACGTATGCTTCCCCCCCCCCTGGCGTGGGGAAAATGTGACACTCGCCATATCTGTCCGTCTCTTCGGCCCCACAGGTGGCGTGGCTCCCTTCTTTTACTATGAAGTCCTAGTGTTTGTCCTCCTGTCAGAAATTGTTTGCCTGTTTAAAAAACCCTGCAGAGACTTTCAGGTTTAGTGCGCCAACGATGACTCATCACATTTTGTCATGACTCAGCGTTTGTTAAACATTAAGAAACATAATTTATTTTAGAAGTCGTTAGAAGCCCCGCGGATCTCTCTCCGATTGGGGAGGGGGGGGGGGGGGCGTCCTCGTCAGACAGGCGCACTCGGATAATTGGACTCCGACGCAGAACTGGGTTGATTGGATCATCAAGGAAATGTCGGGGTTTTTCTAACTGATCCAGCAGCCGAGAGCCTCAGCTGTTACTACGGGAGGTTTTCATCGTCAGTTATGTTTGACATTTTCTTCAGAAACGAAAACAGGAGTTTCCCTTTTTACACTTTCAGTGTGAGTTTTTGTGAGCGGTAATCCCAACATCTGGACGGCTGGATTTGACCTGTGACCTCCTGAAATCTCAACTAATTTAACCTTCGTTTTCATTTAAAAAAAAAAAGCTTAAAGCAGAAAAATATGTTCCTAAACGCAGATTGTGTGAGCTTTTATTTTCTTTGCTTTTTGAATCCTGCTATAAGCTGTGGGGTTTGCATGATGGTAGATTTTACCCACAATGCCTTTTTTTATGATTCCCTGCAGCAGCAGCACTTTATTCCTGAATAAGTGCAAAAACACTCTAGTTTCTGTATTTGTTGGCATGTCTAAGATCATGTCATAGATATGCAGAGCTAAATGTTGCTCCAGCTGAGGTTAGACCCCCCCCCCCCCCATGTGAATGTGCTCTGTCAATATTCATCATCATCATCTTCAGCTCTTTTTTTTTTGTTTTGTCTCAGGACTCCAGATGCTGAAATAAACACGGAAATTTGGTGACAGTTTGTTTTTCCAAATATGAAATATTGATGAGATCATTTCCTGCGAGAAACCTTCACTTCCTGCCATTTATTTCCTATCAAAATAAAATAAAAAAAAAATTGCTTTGAAAAGATTTTTTTTTCTCACTTGTGGTTCATATCAGAAATGATGTAACCGTGAAGAACTGTACATGTGAAGTGTGTGTGCATGCGATGTGCGTGTGTGTATGTGCACGTGACATGTATGTCATGTGTGAGAAGGAGTGAAGAAGTGTGTTACAGTCAAAGAAAAGAGAAAAACGAAGCTGGCTTCAGATAATGACAAACACAAAGAGCATCTCAGTGGATGGGGGATGCACACGTGCACACACACACACACACACACACACCTACCCACACACACACACACACACACAGCTCTTTCAGGCTAAACTATGAGGAGAGGGAAGCAGGTTTGGTAGAATAGTAGCAGCAGAAGCACCAGTAGTGGGTTCGTGTTGCTTGAAAACGGTCAGAGGCTGCAGTGGCTCCTGGCTGGAACAAGGGGGCAGTGTTCCTTCTCTCGTCCGTCTGCGGGGTTGTCACTATGGGATATTTACAGCGGCTGGGATTTGTCTCTTGAAGTTATGGCTTCATACGCAAATCAAGCATCAATCTGCCATCAGAGTATGACCGGGAGTCGGCAGAATCGCATCAAGCTGCCAGGACCAGTTCAGAGTAGCTGTTGTTGCTTCCTGGGGGTGGGGGTCTGTGACATCTACTTTAGTGTGTGTGTGTGTGTGGGGGGGGGGGGGGGGGGGGTATTTGGATTCCATTGAGTTAGACTGATCCTATTAGTGGAGTTTCTTTGAGGATACCACAGATGATGTGTATTATTTGGGGACTATTTGATCATCTTCATCTTATTTTGTTTGGAGGGGTGGGGGGTGGGGGTTGCTATTATGTTGGGATTCAAGTTTTGGGCTGAAAGGTTGAGCTTTTTGTCCAGATTTTTCCTGCATGCAAAAATGAAGCAACTTTTGTTGAAGAAACAGAAGTTGGGTAATGACTGAGTTGCCCTTCAAAATAAATTGCTGGTAACGTAAGCATTAACTGTATATAAGAAGAGCTGTGTCTTTCCTGCCCTAACCCCTAACTAGTAAAAAAGCTATATGATGCAGCACTATGTGGTGCCATAAATTTTAGAAGCAAATCGAACACCATGCTCACTACTTTTTTTTTTTTATTGAAAGGTGGATATGACGTCATTGAATTCGCAAAGTTAAAATCTAATTAGTATGAGCGTTTTGCGACGATTTTCTATGAGTCCAGTGTCTTCTGAAGATAAAAACAATGATGGTCTATTTAAAAAATACATTTAAATTCATTGTTGGCAAAAATTGTTCCGACTCAGTGCATCGTGGTCGATGCTCGCTGATCTAGTGAGCCTCGATGCACTCACGTCCGTTTATCGCCGGGCCATGTCAACAGTCCTCGTCGAGCACCCCGCCCTACCGCACGATTTCTACCAATTGTACGGTGGTAGTGGGACGGCAGGGGGGTGGCAGTGGGATGGCAGCACGGGAGCAGGGGGGTGGCTGGAGGGTGGCAGTGGGACGGCAGCAGGGGGACAAGGGAGCTGCTGGAGGGTGGCAGTGGGACGGCAGCACGGGGACAGGGGGGTGGCTGGAGGGTGGCAGTCTGAAATGGACTCCCGCCTCCCGATTACAAATGCAGCCGATTTAGCTGAAAAACGTGCATTTAAGTCGCCGCGTGGGGGCATTTTTTGGATATGCCACGGTGGTCCAAGTTGTGAGGAGTTCAGACACAACCACTGACGTGATTGTCTGTGTTTGTTTTAAAACTTTATTGACACTGTTTACAGACACGACTTGTGAAAGGACCATTACAGAGTACTGACTCTGACAGCTGAGTAATGGATGAACTAATATTACCAGTGTAAGCCACTTTGAAAAACCTCAAGACGTGATGTTTGTCTCCTTTTGCCTCCAGCTCTTTGTTTTTAAAGCAGCCCTTCTTCAAGACTGTAGCTGCT
Organism: Oryzias curvinotus; assembly: GCA_023969325.1. NCBI lineage: Eukaryota > Metazoa > Chordata > Actinopteri > Beloniformes > Adrianichthyidae > Oryzias > Oryzias curvinotus. Next base: position 10,216,518 of record CM043707.1, on the reverse strand, counting down.
CCGTCACTTTAGCCCCCTCCGGTCATGTTGGGGGTCCCTTTTTGTCAAAAGGAGATCATAACACGAGCGGATGGAGGCGAGCTCGGCTGTTTGTTTGCTGGGAGGGATGTGTGTGTGTTATGGAAATGAGACGGCGGGGTCGCATTATTCAGCAGCAGTTGACACGCTCCCTCCTCGGGTCCATATCAATATCCCACACTGACGCTGTGGGAAAAATAAGGCAATTTGTTTCCCCGAATTCTAATCACAGCGAGGAAGGACGCCGAGAGGCCAGTGTGTGTTAGGAAAACACTCCATGGGAGACTCCAGCACAAGCCTTTTTAAAATCATTGTTTTTTTGCTGTAAACTTTCTCACAGGTTAAATGTTTGCAAAATGATCATTCAAGCTTTTTTAAATCTGTAATTCAGGGAAAGTTACTGCCTTCTTTTAATTTCGGTTTGATAATTCCCAGTTTTCATGATCAATCAGTTAAAAATAAAGTCTAATATTTCAAAGTAATTATATACATTTATGCTAATTTCTTGGTTTTCTTTGGTGAAACTGTTTTGTTGGTCGTTTCATTATCAAACAATAACTTTTGTGGGAACACACATGACGTTTGTGTTCAAATGTAATTAAAACATGTCAAATCACCTTCAGACACAACCAGGCCGGTGGTTCTGCTATAGGCCCCGCCCACATCCAAAAGCATCAACCACAGCAGCCTCCTCTAGTTAAATCACTATTTTTTCTGTTCTATTGTGTATGTCGGCGGTGGTCGCCGGCGACCTTGAGTGCCTAGAAAGGCGCCTTATAAATAAAATGTATTATTATTATTATGTTAGTCCAAAAAAGTTGCACTGCTTAACTTTTTTTCTTTTTTTATTACAAAAAATGTAAATGAAGTTGATAAACTAAATGCGTCCAAAATCCCGACTTTTAATCATGTCAATGACTTAAGCAACAACATCTGTTGACCACCACTAACGTCAATCACCTTCATTCCCTTTTTTAAAGAAATGTAACAGATGTAAATTGTAAAAGTTTTGCATTTAGGAATGAAATCCTTCAAACGCACTCTGTTACTTTAGTAACAGCCCAATACATAGTTAAATTTTTCAAAAATTTTTTTATTTAATTTTAATTTTTAGAGCAGCTGTTACGTTACTTTTTAAAAAAAACACATTTTTTATCATTATTTTGAGAAAAACAAACGGCAACAGAAAAAAAAAACAACAAAATTTGCAGAACAACAAAGTCACAGCACGGAGGCAAACACATCAGCTAGTTCCATACATCCAGTTCATTCCATAGATTATGTCATGGGGAACCAGACTATCATTAGTTCAATCATAGGACAAGGTTTGGACTACCTTTATAAAACATGTTGTCTAGTTCACCAGGAAGGTGATTTATAAAAAGCATCAGTTGCAGACACACTTTCAGAGGGCACTGAGACGTTCCATAGGAAGAAGTTTGAATGCCTCTCTGTCCCACTGTGCGACAGAAGGAAGTTGTCCCTGAATCCACTGCAGCAGTATGCATCGTCTTGCCAGGTGTAGAAGCTTATGCAATAAGACCATCTCCTGACCAGATAGAGGCGGTCTTTCCACAGACACGCCAAGAAGATACAACGCTGGGCTCAGAAGGATTGATTGGTGAAAAATACAGCACATATTTTTCCAGAATCTAGTGATCAAAGGACATTACCAGATGCAGTGATAGTAGGTTCCTAAACCAGTTTTACATTTAAGGAACATTGAGGATCAAGTCTATATTGAAGTCTGTGCAGAATTCTGTGTTCTGTGATTTTCTCCGGGTCTGTTGCAGGTGAACACCGTCTTAGCAGATTCAAAAGTTTTGGACCATGTTTTACCACCGAGTTCCACTCCCAAATCTCGGCTCCACAGAATCCTGGTCCCTCCAGTTAAAAAGGGGGTTTAGTAGCATTAGTTGTCCGTAAAAAAGAAAGTGAAATAAATTTCCGTATGGTTGTGGCATCGTCATTAAATTTAAGAAGGAAGTTTTCAAGGGAATTCAATGGAGGTTGATCAGCTGGAAAGGTGAGAGATGATTTGGAGAAAACCAAAAAAGTGTTTCTGTGGGATATTATATTTACTTGAAATCACCTTTTTCAAAAAAGTTACAAGGTTACTTTTAATTAGGGGGCTGTCCAAATCAGGTTGTTGTGACCCTGATCCAGTCATTTCATTTTCATTGGAAGCATCCCGATTCGACACTTTTGTAACAGATGACGCAGTTCAAGTAGTTTCCTAAGAAGGCTTAAGAAGTTAGGAGGCAATAGATTGACTTATCTTGAAGGAGTTTTCCGCTGTACAAGGGACTAAAGTTGTTCGTTTTTTCTTTTTAAGGATGCATGAATATGGTGGCATCTTCTCAATGTCAAAGGTCAACAAAATTTTGGTTGTGGTTCTACACTCAAATACTTTTTATAGGCCGACAACACAAGTATAGCCGGGTACTAGGTGTGTGAATGTTCTTGAGAGGTCCGATACTTCCCATGAAGTGTGCACTTATCTCTGGAGAACTCCAAAAGGTCTATTTTCCAGATGTTTGTCTTCCAAACGATGATAGCCGCCATCGACGCCCCGCCTGGCCTCCAGTCAAATAAACGTCACTTCATCGCCCTTCCAGATATTACAACAGGAGGCTGTTTAGGGCTAAGGTGTGTGCGTGTGTGTGTGCACGCCTCATTGTGCTCCCTAGACTTTGATTGATGCTGTCAGCGAGTTTGGAGTAGAGGGACTGGGGGGATGTGGAGGGAAAGCGGAGAGCAGATAAAGAGTTGGAGAAGCATCCATCAGCTGGCACAATCAGATTGTTTGCCTGGCGTCGCCTCTTTTCTTCTCTCTGTTTTGCATCTGCTCGTCCTTCAATGCCTCCTCTTCCTCCCGACGCTCGAATCCGCACGAACGCAGCTCTAGAATCCTCTCGGCCAGGTGTCGCCGAGATATTGAATCGGGAGGGATTGGGGGTGTCGGGATGTGATGGATGATGCGTATCTCTTCACCCCCTCGGTGCTCATTGTTTGCATAAACTTTCCCATCTTCCCTTGCTGTTAATACTCGCCTCATCTGTTGTTTTACTTCCATCCCTTGTTCCACTGCAGTTATTGCTTTTAATTAAGTGGTCATTTCTGCCGCCGGCCTCATCTAATGAGAGCGTCACGCCGCCACGCGCTCATTCATCAAACCGCGCATCCACAAACGCACGCTTCCCTCCCGTCCTCAACCTGCCACCGTGTCCCTGTCTCAATTAGGATTGTTTGTCGTCCTCCTGCCCTCCATCGCCTCTCTGTTTGGCAGCTCCTTCTCTTCCTGCCGTCTCATTGTGGCAGCCGTGTCATTGTGTTTGACAGCTTCTCATTCCCTTGTCAGATCTCATTTTGACTGCTGATTTCACACATACACACAATCGCCGTGCGTCGCGTCGATCCGTCTGAAACCGGCCTCCCGCCAAACCACAGGTCAGGGTTTCTGAGATTCCGAGGAAGTGTCTTCTGGTGGGTTATGAACCATCAGATCTTTACTAACTCTGCTGTTTGGTTTCTCATTTGCTTGAGTGAAGAACCTTGTATCCTACTTTGGATCAAGTTTGCAAAAGTTTCAAGTTCAACACCGATCATCTTTTGAACTGCTACAGCGTTCCCAGTGATATTTAAATTACGGTATGTCATTTTTAGCCAAAATCAAAAAGCCTGGGCTGTTTTCTGGGACATAGTTTCCGCAGAGCAACAATAGTCCCATTATCCCTTTGTTTGCACCAAGGGTCCCCAAATCCAGGCCTCGAGGGCCGCCGTCCTACATGTTTTCCAACCAACCTGCCATTGGAGCTCCTTATTGGCAAAACACCTGATCCAGGTAATCAGCAGCAAATAAGGCAGGGTTTCTGGAAAACCAGCAGAACACCGGCTCTAGAGGCCTGGATTTGGGGATCCCTGGTTTAAACTCTCTCCTGCTAACTTGCAGCCCCTCACGACCCCGACCTAATGCTAGGTTCACTGTGTGGTGCATAACGCAGTTGACACAGGTCTATCCAAAACTAGCATTTGGACTCACAGTTGAACGAGGCTTGGTGTCAAATGTTGAAGCTGAGCAAAGTTTACGCATTTCTGCTCCAGGCTTTTTCTCTCACAGCTCTATTCCGACACATGAAAGACTTGGTGTCTAGAGTTCTGGTCGGACACAAAGAGCAATTATTGATTTCTTGTCTGTGATCCATTTTCAAAGGGTTGGGACTTCTGTAGATTCAAAAAAGACGCCATCCATACGTCACTACAGAATCCCTGAGATTCCGAGTTCCTGATTAGTCAAGGTTCAACTGGTTTACCTTTCAACGCGCGTTTAATGACCGCATGTTATGAACGTAGACCCTTAAGAATGACTTGAACAGTTTCAAAGCTTAAGAGTTAAATACACAAATACACACATGTTTACATAGACTTTTCATTGGACGAGGTCCCGTTAAATGCGTGTTTCTGGGCGTGAAGGTAGGATTACATTAACGGTCCGCACAAAAACTGTAAGCAATATTGGAGCTATCTAGTCGTACAGTTTAGAACCAGTTGCCAGCTTGGATGAGGAAAACAAAGACTATTTATCCATAAGAATCAAGCGGAGCAAGGAGATTGTAGCTTCTGCTACAAGCTCTTTCCAACGACATTTTTTTCGTCTGCTCCTGATTCACAATGATTTGAATTTAAAAAAAAAACCTCAGAAATGAAATTTTAACTTTAGTTTTCTAGGTTTTTATCCTTCATCAAGAGAAAAATGACACAAGAAACATGTTAGGAACACGATTGGAGTGGAATTTAAGTCGCTTGATTCAGACGATCAGTAGTAATGCTGGTTTTTTAATACTTTAGCATCCGAGTCAGACAGCTCTTCCCTACGACTGAGTTAAGCTTCTCATTCTTTTTTTCCCTATCAGATTAACACTTTCGACCTCATCTCTTCTAGGTGGTTGCCATCTTTCAAGATGACCCCCGTCCAGAAACCGAGAGTCCCCAAGACACGGCGTCCAACGGTTTCTCCAGCGCCGCGCCGAGTCCAGAACCCCTGTCGTACTACGGCCACCTGGAGTACGAAGATCCCGGTCGAGGAGAGATTGAAGTCAACGAAGACACCCTCCTCAAATCCAGTAAGTCTCAGATCGAGGGCTATGAACAGCCACGCTCAATCAACACGTCTATGCCTGATGTGAGAAAGTGCATCACACATGAACACAGAGGTGTGTATATGTACGTGATATTGTAATAATAGAACACAGGTGAGCCGGGCAAACCAGAGAATATTTCTGAGCTCCAAGTGGAAAACAAGTTCATTTAACATCAAGACAGCTCTGGAACAGCGTTCCTGCTCCCACTTATAACTGAGAGCGAGAAGCGATGCACCGTTTTTAATTGATTGCATGATGATTATGATGGATGCAGGCCTTGTTAATGTCCTCTTTATCGTGTTTTTATTTCTTTGTCTCTTCATTGCTGCACTAGATGGATGGATGGTTAGATATTGTCTGTTTAATGAACAGAAATTCAACATGGCAAAACAGTAAAATTTGATTAAACAAGCTAAAAGAGAAAATGTATTATTAAACCAGATTAAAAAATAATTAAATACATGAAAAATAAGACTTCATCATCGACATACAATTTTCAACAAAGTGCAAACAGGAAACGTCGAGGATAGTTTGGTGGTCCCATGGCTGATGGTTATTGGTTCTTACAGGTCTGGTCGGCGTTTGCAAAACATTGTTCAAATAAATGACCCGGTGCTGTTTTTTTTCTTTTTTTTTTTCTTCTCACAATGTCTGGAAAAAAACAGAAACCCACTTCTAACATCCCAGGTTTGGACAGCGCCACCAGTCTAACTTTCCTTGGAAAAGCTTTACTTTTGCTGCTGCAGTTGATGCTGTAACGCTATGATCACAGCGGGCATGTGACGGTCACTACCAAATCCGAGTCCCTGATGGGTCAAAGTCCTACGTGATTTGACCTGCAATGCGCCTTCAATGCGTGTTTGCTGGTTGTAAAACTAGCTTCATGTGAACACGGTAGCGGAAGCCCAAAACGCACGTCTACGTACATTTTTCATTTAAAGCGGTTGCTTGAAGGGGCTTTGCCAATGGTGCTTTACACGGGGCTTCAAAGTGGCGTTCAGCTGCATGAAATCAACTGCTGAAATCTGTCCGTGTGTAGAGCCCAATCTCTATCCCAAGATGACAAAGAAATTCTTCTGATAACCAAAAATGATTCACGCAATAGTGTATGGGGTATACATGTATTGGGCTTTTACTACCTTCTTTGAAGGCCCAAAGCACTTGAAAGTCCCAGTCTCCTTCACAGGTGGCTCTTCTGCCTGACACTGGTGGCAGCCTTTAACCACCGGGAACAATGTGGGGTTCAGCCTTGCTCAGGGGCACTTTGACATATGGGCGGGCAGGGCTGGAACCGAACTTGCAGTCTCCTGATCAGAGGTCCACCGCTCTACCTCTGCACCACAGCTGTCCCACAAAACGGTAAACGTACCGCATTTTATGGACCATAGAGCGCAATAAATGAAAGTAGTGAAAAAACATCGGGTAATGTTTTTAGACTACATTACCCAGAATTCCTGGATAGGCCTAGAGGCAGTAGGCAATTGGTCGGAGGGGTCGAAGGGAAGTTTTTCCTAGTGAACTGTGTTGTTCTTCATGTTTACCTCTTTTATCTTCGATGGTCAGCCTTTGCAGAGAGAGCAACAGCAAAACTCTATTGACAACAAACATTGTTCCATTGTAACTCATGCAATACCCAAAATCCCCCTTACTTTTTCCCTTTATTATGTTTATGCACAGTACTCCGCCAGGCTCCTGACTACAGTACCCATAATGCTCCAACAATCCATTAAGCGGCTTCATAGTGTATCAAAGTCATACTTAACATTTTGACCGATTATTGAGCGCCGTGTACCACAGAAAATCGGTTCTAGGTCGGTAAACACAAACAGAGGTCATAAAAAAGATGCGCTGTTGAGTTTGGAGAGTA